>CM046949.1:86816385-88066385 GCA_025698515.1 Gossypium sturtianum | reverse complement strand
CAATTGTTTTTGCAATGGTTCTAGTTTTCTATCAAACAATCGGTCCATCTCTTGCATCACATATTGAAATTCCGATTCTGAAAATTCTTCTCGAAACATGATTTTATTGCACAAAACCTCACTAGTCACTCGAAAAGAAAAGAAATAATTTAGGACTCACACTCGTGTTTGCACTCGATATAAGGATTTTTCTTCACTCGATTGTGCTCACACACTCGTGCCTTTTACCACTCTATTCTTTCTCTCGTGATTTCGTAAAAGTCACTTTATGACAATTTCGCTGTCTAGGGGGTCAGCTTCAAAGTTGTTTACAATGGCTATATTGTAGAGGATGTAGGGTAGGCTGAAACAAAATTAAAATTTGGGTTTAGGTATGGCGTGTAGGATGGTAGATGATGAAGATGAAGAGCAACTTTGTTGATCGGGAATACAAGAAAAATGAATATAACTTCAATGCTTTTTCCTTTTCTTTTTTTTTAACTTCGACAATTTTTTTTATACTTCAAATTTTTTGTTTTTTTGTTCAATTACAACGAAATGACTACAATAGAGAACTTTTGATACAAAATATTTTTTTTTGTTTTTTTTCTTTTTCACGAACCCATTTTGGGATAACTACGAACGTCGGTACTTCTCATTTTAGTAGCTCTAATACCAAATGATACGAACCCTCCTCGGTGTTGAATCGAGTCGTATTAGTTTACCAATCGTAAAATTAAGTAAGTCTTAGTGTTTTCAAGGTTTGGTTCGAAAATGGAAAAGATAGGATAGAAATAAAGAAGTTTTAAGTTGGCTTAGCTGATAAAACAAAGATTCGGCTAGGGCTTAAGAATGAACCAATATTATAAGTTAATACTGACCCGAATCTTATACAAGCTCTTAGGCTGAATCAATGGAAAATGATAAGGATAGTTGAGGGAACCTTGACCCACTTTTTATGTGAAGATAGGAACCGAAGGTATAGGTGAACGCCACACTCCGAATTGAAGTGATAAGTTCGAAACAAGACAGAAATGACGCCACAAGATTACTTGATAAGTCAATTCAGTCAAAGGAGAACTATGAGAGTTGAAAACTCACAAGTTTGAATAAAATTCATCAATTGATCAGAAGTCCTTACAAAATGAAATAAACCAAGTATTTATAGCTACATTATAGGCTAGCCGAATGGTCACTTAATCAGCTAAAAAGTCAGCTTTCATTCAGCTCAAATGAGCTGAAACTTCTACAAAATTAATGTTGAGCTGAAAAAGCCTTGGTAGATTCGGCCAAATAGGATACATGAAATTAAATATGCTACTTTGATCAGCTAGATAGTTTTGAATATTTTTAATAGCATCTTGAGTACTCCAATGGCCAATTGCCGAATGTGAGCAGCCTCCAAACTTGCTAGCTGATGGAATTATTGTAGGCAACTATTGGCCTTTGATCTCCACGAACAGGCACCTAAGAAAGCTCAAAACAGCAGCTTGGACCTTTTAATTCATCTCCTTGTCCATTTAGCTTCACGAAAAGTGTAACAGCCCGATTTAGGGGCTAGTCGGAACAGTGATCTTGGGATCACTAATCCGAGGTTAGAGAAAAATATTTTCATGTTATTTTATGTGTTATAACATGTTTATAAGGGTGCATGAAAATTTTGGTGCTTTAATTTTAGCGATTTCTTGCTTAATCGCGAAAAAAGACTAAATCGCATTAAGTGCAAAAGTTCTATTTTATTTGCTAGAGGTGACAAATAGCTATAGAGTGTAAATTGGAGTTCTTTAAAGTGCAATTATACCTTACTAAGAGTGATGGACGGTCAAGGGGACAAGTAATTAAAAAGTTGACAAGAGTTGGTGACTTTTGTTGACTAAATAAATAAAATAAGAGAAGAATAAAGAAAAGAAAGGTATCATCTTTTCTCTTCTTCATCACCACCGAAAATTGGCAACAAACAAGGGTTGGAGAGCTCAAAAAATTTAGCAAACATTTCTCCTCACAAGTAAGTGATTTTGGTGATCTTTCTTGATAAAAATTGTACTTTTGGAGTCCCCAAAGCTTAAGCTAGCTAATGAGGGGACTAATTTGCAATATGGTTGAAAGTCTAGGGACTTTCCATGAGATATTTTATGTTGGTTGTTGAGTTTTTATGGAAGAAAATGAATGTTAGGAAGATGAGAAACAACTTTTGTGAAAGGTGTTATCATGAAAACACCTAATTAGGACTAAGATGCAAATGATGTAATTTGTTCATTAATGCATGAAATAGTCAGAATTGTGGAAAGTTGTAAGAGGATTAAATGTTCAGCTAGGCTTGCTTAATAGGAAAATGTGATGAAAAGTGATTTACGAGCCTAGGGGCAAAATTATAATTTTGCCAATGTATAGGGGCAAAATAGTCATTTTTACCTAAGTGTAGATTTTGTTGTATTATGTATTATAAGTGATTAAATGAGTAAATTCTATTGTTCTAGATCAAAGAAAACGAGATTTGGACCTAGAACGGGAGAAAAGAGAAATGTGGACAAATAGGTCCCTTTTGACCCCTTTTCGGCATCAAGGTAAGTTCTGCGTAAATGTTGTAATTACGTACGAGTTATCTAATATTCCAATGTTGTATGCAATGTATAATTATGCCATGAATGTATTAAATGTGTTTTGACGAGTTGTTAAGATAATTGAATCTAAGATAGTGAGAAATGCAAATAGCATGATATGATGATAGTTAAGGTCCCGTGTAAGACCATATTAGAATATGCCCTCAGTGTGAGATATTGAATAAGACCATGTCAGGGACATGGCATCAATATTTTAATTCATGTAAGACCCTATCGGGGGTATGATGTCAATGTGACATTATGTGTATGAGACTCAAGGGTGTTATTTAACAATTTGAGTGATTCAACAAGTATGTTGAGAATGAGAATGAATATGGTTGTACCACGAGAGGTACATGTATGTGTTAGAACTAAATTGAGATGAATTCGGTATATGATAAACCCATAGTGGGTATGTGTAAATGATGCACCTTGGTTGCATAAGTTATAATTATTAGTGCATTGTGTGAATGCAAACGATTATCATAGAAAGCTAAGTAAGAATGATAATGTGTGAGGATGTTCCCGGATGGACATTTGAAATAGAGAAATGTATGTGGATAAATATTCGTGAATGTATAATAATGGTGGGCTATGTGCGATACCACCTTAAATTGTAAATGGTGGGCTATGAGCCATACCACCCTATTAGAGACTGAGGGTGGGCTAAGTGCGAAACCACCGAGAGATTGTAGTATGAGTGACTTATTGAAAATGTTTGAGGTATTGTTTTATGAGATTATGTGGTGACAAGTGCAGGGATGTATGCAAGTTAACATGAGCAATTAGCTTGTGGCATGGTTAGAATGTGGTAAGAGGCAAAATGAGTAAGTCTCAAAAAAAATGGTTGAGTAAGTAACCATGAGTTTAAGAGTAAAACTCATTATAATACCTTGTGGTTGAGTATAATCAATGAATATCAATAGTTTATAGTTATATGCATATAAACTTACTAAGCATTATTGCTTACTCCTCTTCCTTTCTCATCTCTTATAGGTTAATTTAGCTAGCTCGGGTTGGAGACCGCCGGAGATGTTTCACACTATCGAACAGACACTTGGTATGAGGTTTTAAGTCCTTATGAGTTATGGCATGTATAGGGATAGTATTTAAAGTTGATTAAGTCATAGTTGATATAGCCAATTGTGTTGGCCTAAGAGAGTTTATGGTTCAGTTGTGTATAGCCATAGATGATGGCTTAAGTCTATTGTATTTAAACCAGAAACAATTCTCCCTTGTGTATGGGATGAAGACCTCATTCTTATAAATCAAATATGTTATAATTGATGATTTGAGAGTGTTGTGTGATGGTGTATGAATGTATGCAAGTGAGGGTGGCTAATGGCTTGGTAGATAGCCTTTCAATTGTCCACATGGGCTAGTCACACGGGCGTGTGCCTAGATCGTGTAAGAGGTACGGCTCGTACATGGGTGTATGCCCAGGCCGTGTGAAGTCTGCATCTTGCACTTGGAATTTAAATTGCCACACGACTGAAGCACACGGACATGTGTACAGGCCATGTGGATAAGTCAGAATGCCAAAGTTTGGCACACAGGCCACGGCCACGGGTGTGTTAAGGCCGTGGGAAATTAGTCAGTGTCAACCACGGGCTAGTCACACGAGCGTGTGCCTAGGCCGTGTGTCACAAACAGAATACTCATGTTTTTATACACGGGGTAGGGACATGGGCGTGTGTGACCACACGGCCTGCCCACACGGGCGTGTCCCATTTCACATGGGTGTGTGGCCCCTGTTTAGGTGAAATTTTCTAAGTGTTTGAAAAGTTCAGGGTTTGGTTTCACAACATCACGAGCGGGTGTAAAGGGTCTCGTCGACCCATGATAGGGACGTTACAATGGTGAATGAAAAGTTTTAAATTGGAGAGAATTTTTATAGCCTAAAGTGGAATGATTAAGCAAGTCAAGTTCGGTAATGCCTCGTGCCCGGTTTCGGCATAGAATCCAGGTAAGGGGTGTTACATTTAGTGGTATCAGAGCTATGGTTTAGTCAGTTCTTGGACTAACCTAGCGTGAGTAAGAGTCTAGCTATACATGACATAGGCGGACCGTGATAGTGTGATATCTCCCGGCTCTAACGAAATTATTTTGTTAAGACAGAGATGATTCCCAACTGAGCTAAATCCAATAATGTTTTAAGTGATAATGAGGTAATTGAAATGTGCTTACGCATTGTTGAAATTCAGAGAGTTATGAATAGAAGTTTATGACATGTGTGTGATAAGGTATGAAATGAGATAATTCTAAGTTGAGGGTTGAAATGAGAGTTATAAAGTGATAAGCTTATCTGTATTGGCTTGACATGCATACGGTGTTATATACTCGACCTATTGGGTTACGTGTATATAGTGTGTAAATATATCCAGAGAACGGGATATGTATGTATGTACAACTGTTTGAATGATGTATGAACAATATGTCCACATAGTTGAATCTCATGTGCGGCTGTTAAAGTAGAGGATGTATAATGTCTTATTTTACGACTCTGTTATGAAGCTACACATATTGTAGTGTGGGAGTTAAACTGAGAAGTTTGACTAAGTAGAATGCAGGAGATGAGTACGGTCGTTCAATGATAAATTGATGAATAAGACCATGGTTGGACCATGGCAATACATGTGATCCCTTATAAGACCATGTCTGGGGCATGGCATTGGCAACGATACGTGTTCCCGTGTAAGACCATATCTGGGATATGGCGTCGGCCTCAAATAGTGATTTCGTGTAAGTCCACGTCCGGGACCTGGCTTCAGCATGAAATCGTGTAAGACCATATATGGGATATGGCGTCGATATTGATATAAGATCCCGTACAAGACCATATCTAGGATATGGCATCAGCATCAACATGAGTTTCCATGTAAGACCATATCTGGGATATGGCATTGGTATTGATATGAGATTCCGTGTAAGACCATAGCGAGGCTATGGCATCGTGACGACATGTAAGATTATAGCTGGGCTATAATGTTGTGATACGAGTAAGACCGTAGTTGGACTATGGCAATCAAGTAAACGACGTACTCAAACCGTAAGACATTCTCTAAATTGATAAGCAATGGTGAGAGGAATCAGAGTTTAATGTTGAATACTTGAGTAGACATTAATGTGGAACTTGAGTAAGTGAAGTCACTGTTCGAAATTATGGGTGATAGAAACAATTGTAGCATGAGTAAGCTTGAAAACTCGCTCGGAGCGAGTTGTGTGACTACGATGATATCACATTAATGACGAATGTTAAATCATATGTATGTAGTCATGAGAGTCAAGTTAGAGGCTTTACGACCTTACCCCCTTACTACTGTTGATTTATAATGAGATCCTTACGAGGGTTAAGTTGAATAAACTCATGAGTACGAAATGAAAGAGTTTAGTGGCAAAACAAGTAGTAACGTATATCGAGATAAGGGTAGTTAGAAAGTGAGAACAGCTTTGAGAACAATATTAGAATGTTTTAAAGATTGCACTGATTATGCAATGTTAAGAGTAAAGAGAAAGTTAGCCTAGGCTATTTGACTCAATTGAGTAGGAAGCCTGAGGTGTACGCTTATCGAGACCTTCCTGATTTGATGTTCACTAATGAAAAGGAATAGTTAAAAACTTTTGATAACTGAAATGGTTGGAGAAATAATATTTGAACTGTGAAAGTGTTTGACCATGACAACCATAGTTGTATGGACCATAATGATCTCTTTGAGTATTTCGTATTAATATCTGTTGCCTTTCAGGGGTGATGTAGTTGTTCCTTTCATGAATTGTGATCGTGTGAGAATGTTAGCTGACTGCAAGATTAGACAAAACAGTTGTCGATTTAATTAATTAAAATCGACATTCCTTTATCTCTTCGTAACCTTATTCTGGTACTTTGAGGAGGAAGTTAGTGATAAATCTTTATGTGAGATTTCTCTTATATTTCTGTTGATCATGGTTATCTTTAAAGTGTATGTTCTTTGAGTTATGGTAGTTATATCTACTATGATTGCGCTTTTGATTTGATCATAGAAAGGTGATAATTCTAGTATAAGAGGTGAAATCACAAGTTTCACGTTGTGCGATGGGTTTTCGAGTAAACCGAATAGAGTTAATGCACTTGATTGAGATGTCTCTGCTATCTTGAGATATGCCGATAGTAAAGGTTTTAAATTAGCACATCAAGAGAAAATCAAACGAGAGTGTGTTTGAAATATATTCTCAGTGAGGAGAAAAGAGTAGATTGATGTATTGAGATATGATTCTAGTTAAGTGTATATTTACGCATGAATCAATAAGGAGAATGAAATTCTATGTGTACATGAGTGAGGAGCATGATACAGAGGTATGCTCATTGAAACATTTTAACCATGATGGTTAGGTTGGAAGTCATTAAAGGTACTATTAACTAAAAGTTTTAGTATTGAGTTCAGTGTGAATCGAGAAAAAGAGTTTGTAAGTTTGTATGTGATTAATGCAACATTTATACTAGCATGTTGAGAATGCTTGGCATTGATGTATAATGCTTTACTAAATTGATTAGTTAATGTTGAATGAGATGTTGAAGTCCTAGCGAACCATATTGAATATGAAAATGCCATAATCGAGATATGAAATAGATAAGGTCCCGTATAAGACCATGTTCAGAACATGGCCTCGGCACCGAGTTGAGATCTCGTATAAGACCATATCCGGGATATGGCTTCGGTAATGAAAATGAGAATCGTATAAGACCATATTTGGGATATGGCATCGATACTTGATGTGGAAGTCCATAAAAGACCTTATCTGGGATATGGCATTGGCATTTAGAGGTGACTCCATGTAAGACCACCTCGGAGATGTGGCATTGGCTTCGTACCTCTGATGAATGACGCATTTAATATGCGTCTTTGACTATCCCTAGTGATTAATGGGATAAGTAGATGAGTTTAGAAGTAGAAATGAGAATTATACTAAAGTCATGTGAATGAGTGAATACAGGTACTCGTGAATGAGTCACGAAGAAATGAGTATGATGTGTGGCATGATATGTGCTAAATAAAGGCAATTGTAAGTAAGTACGACATGAAGCCTATGACTTGTGTATGGTTAGTTAATGCCATGGATGGTATTTTAAATAAGCTCTGAGTGAGTTTGACTAAGACGTTAAAATTCAGGTCGAATAAGATTTCCATTGTTGATGTTACCTTAAGGTAGAATGTGTATATTGATGAATTCAGAATTTATACAGAAGGTTTTGGTATGAGACTTAGTAATAGCATGTCTACTCATGCAAGACTAAGAAAAGATGCAATTATATGCATAAATGTTTTGACAATTGAGTACATTTCACGATATGATTGAGTTTATGATCAGAAGTAGACGACCGCTAAAGGTTGAATTTTCAAAGCGTGCAAGTCAGGACTATTACAGTCGGTAAATATCCTAGTAATAAAGTGAGATAAATGCAATAGATTTCAAATTTGAAGTGAATTGGTTTCCAAGGAGGGGGTTGTCATCTGAACTTTAGTGAAGTATGCGATAAGGATCTGAATGATCATTTTAGCATGTGCCTAGTTCACAGTTGTAAGATTACTGATGTAGCGCCCCGAATTTGGGCCTAGTAGAATTGGGCCTATTGGGCTTTGGGTCTCAGAAAATTTTTAAGTGAGCAAGAAAATGACAAATGACATGTTGGCTTTAAGGTTTTAATAAACTTGGAGTGTCTAGGGGTATTGGAGAAGTGCTGGGTTCGAACTTTGAGGAGAAGGAATTTTTAATTAATTATTAAAGGAACCAGGGCGGTGAGTAGTTAGGCTTTTAGATAAAAATAGGGAAAAATGGCATCAAAGAGCCTTGTGGTGGAGTGGCTAAGTGACGCCACTTAGGGTATAGGAAGGTGGCGTTATGGACCAGCAAGGAGATCCTAGGTTCGAATCCTAGCTTAGTATTTTTTTTAGAAGTTTAATTTTAGCCTTCTAGAAGGTTGGAAGTGGTGTGATGATGGACTCTAAGGAGAGTGATCAGAAGAGAAAATTTAGGAAAAGGATTGGGGAGTTATCATGGAGAAAAATTAGGAGATGAGATATGTGGAAGAAGTTGAGCCGAATTGGGAATTTGGGGATAGGAAATTCGGCTATAGGCTATAAATAGGTGTCGATTTTGGGGTTCTAGGCTAATGCCAAATTCTTTCTTTTTATTTTGCCGAAAACTACTTTTCTCTCCAAATACCTGAAAGTCGAAATCCCTTATTCTTCCTCTCCTATTTTGCGCCGATTTCTTCCCTTCCTTCTCATCAAACTCTTTTCTTTCCTTTGCTTCTAGTCTATTTCTTTTGTGTCGAATACCTTTTTGCTGAATCCCTTATGTGCCACCCCTTTTCTTCCACAATTTGATCAAAGCAATCCTTTTTTTTTCAGTTACTTAACTGAATATTCATTCTCTCCCTCTTTCAAATCTTTTATTCTCCTCGCGTTGGCTAAATCTTCTGGGACTAGCTATTGCATTCATTTGGCCGATTGATAAGGAATTTACGATGAGCAAAGGGGGATCTAGTAAAGAGTCAGTAAAGATGCCGACTGAGTATGAGCAAGTGACCACTACTCCCAAGTTTAAGTGACGTAAGGTGTCTGCGGTTCGGGACTTTTCGCCTGGATGCAGAAGGGGGACTACAATGGACCTTGGATTAAATAGGCAAATCGCAGTCGATCAAGGCAAGTATAGGTTGTCCTTCGGTGAGTGGTTGTAGTGGATTTATTTTAATCTATTAAGTAAGTGACTGATGGAGGGTAATGTTTGAATATAGGTTCTGAAGATTATGAGTACTTAGTCCTCCAGGTGGTAAGGTGTGTACTTCTACCCTATGATTCGATAGTTTAATATAAATTCGAAGGTGTGTACATACACTTCACACACGACAAATCGGAAAAAGCCGAAATCCCGAAAACCCAGAGTGCCAAAAAGCTGAAAAGCCGAAAGGTTGGCGCCGGCAACCACACAAGCATGCGAACATTTGTGTGGGAACACCGATACGATTACCGGGACCAAGAGAGCGATCTCATAGTCTCGGGCTACTGTTTGGCCAACCGGGCCAAAGGGGCTAAATGGGCTTGCCGAGCTCGTGGGCCCAAATCGGCAAGAGTTGATATGTGAAATTGAATGATGGATTGATATGGATGGTTGTATGATTTGATTATGATCGGCCCTAATGGGCTACATAAACATGATTGGGCTTAATGGGCTATATGGACATGATTAGGCTTAGTGGGCCTTATGGGATTTTAGAAATGCATGCTAGGGTTTTAATGGACTCTAGGCCTAGTTCTGATAAATTCTTAAATAGCATAAAACTTAGGTTAATAATCAAACATGTCTGTGGACAAGTCGCTAGGTTAGAGTGTGGCAATGGACATATGCATGTCTAGGATTGGATCTAGGGAGAGTTTGGTACTTAAGCGGTCCTAGTGGCCCACCTCCTCTTCTCTGGGATCCTACCTGGTGCATAGTGTCTGTTCACTTTAGCCGCAAGGACTTGTTGATGGGCCAAAGTTCATAACTAAAACTCGAGATGAAAGAAATTATGAAAATACCCCTGTAGGGTAGATTTACGAAAATACCCCTGGGTAGTGAAATGACTGAAATACCCTTGATTTGTGAAATGACTATGATACCCTATGTGTTGAATGTAAGATTTATGGATGTTACATGTACATTTGTTTGCATTCATATGATATCTTCATTTAGGTTGCATACGGGTTGGGAATTGGGGAACAGAGGAAGTATATGAGGATCGCATGGTTGCTTGACAACTGTGGATCCACCGATGGCTTTTTAAAGCCCAATATATGACTAGCAGTTTTGCTACAACGTTAGGTAGTACCGCAACCGGGCTACCATTGCTGTGTAGCGGATGGGTGGGTCGATTTAGAAATCCCCACAGGTGTATAAGGTTGGAAGGGAAATGTTGTGTAGCGGATGGATCATTTGGGGAGGGTTTGCACAGCATTGCATGCACGATATTATTGTGATATTGATGTGATATGGGCTTCGGCCCAAAGGCCACCGCTGCTAAGTTGGGCTCAGGCCCAAAATGACTGATGATTGCTTTATACTCGTTAAGGGTTGTACACACTGAGTTTTTCGAAACTCACCCCCTTCTTTTCAAACTTTTCAGGTGACCCTCGGTAGGCGGTTCAACGAATGGTGGGACTTAGGGGTGGCCAGCTAACAAGACATTATTATTTGGATTTTCTTTAAAATTCCTAGAATTTTGAAATTATTTTGGTTTGGATTGTAAAAAGGGCCTTGTATCTCCAATTTGACTTTACATTTGGGTTTTATTATTGTTTCAACTGCCTAGTTATTAAACTTGAATAAATTTCTAAAGTTTAACATGGTTTTTGAAATAACTATAACATATGAATGTTTTCTTAAAACATGGACTTTCATCATAACTTAATAAGTTTTTCTTAAGCTAGGGCTGTTTTCAATTATTACGTTTCCGTAACTCCATTATTAAATACCAAGTTTTACAAATTGTTTTTTTTTAATAAAACTTCTGCAACTAAAAAGGAGTTTGTACTCAACATTTTACTTTATGAAGGGTTTTCAATGAAAATAAGGTTTTCGCTAAAACACTTCAATGTGACACGCCAGATTCGGGCCTAACTTCTAGGCCGGGTTTGGGGTGTTACAACTGAGTATTTACGCCCAGGAGGAAGAGTAATCTAAGTTTCAAGTTGTGCTTCGACATTGTGTACTACAACTTAAAGGTTGTTGGCGAGAGAAGCTTAAGGATAAGTCGAATTGTGATTTTGATGAGTTGGTGGAAACGTTTCAGGAATATTGAGAGTAAATTCTCCTGGTAAGATTTTCGAGGACAAAAATCCCTAAGGGGGGAGAATTGTAACACCCCGATTTAGGGGCTAGTCGGAACAGTGATCTCGGGATCACTAATTCGAGGTTAGAGAAAAATATTTTCATGTTATTTTATGTGTTATAACATGTTTATAAGGGTGCATGAAAATTTTGGTACTTTAATTTTAGCGATTTCTTGCTTAATTGCGAAAAAGGACTAAATCGCATTAAGTGCAAAAGTTCTATTTTATTTTCTAGAGGTGACAAATAGCTATAGAGTGTAAATTAGAGGTCTTTAAATTGCAATTATACCTTCCTAAGAGTGATGGACGGTCAAGGGGACAAGGAATTAAAAAGTTGACAAGAGTTGGTGACTTTTGTTGACTTTTTGAATAAAATAAGAGAAGAATAAAGAAAAGAAAGGTATCATCTTTTCTCTTCTTCATCACCACCAAAAATTGGCAGCAAACAAGGGTTGGAGAGATAAAAAATTTCAGCAAACATTTCTCCTAACAAGTAAGTGATTTTGGTGATCTTTCTTGATAAAAATTGTACTTTTGGAGTCCTCAAAGCTTAAGCTAGCTAATGAGGGGACTAATTTGCAATATGGTTGAAAGTCTAGGGACTTTCCATGAGAAATTTTATGTTGGTTTCTGAGTTTTTATGGAAGAAAATGAATGTTAGGAAGATGAGAAACAACTTTTGTGAAAGGTGTTGTCATGAAAACACCTAATTAGGACTAAGATGCAAATGATGTAATTTGTTCATTAATGCATGAAATAGTCAGAATTGTGGAAAGTTTTAAGAGGATTAAATGTTCAGCTAGGCTTGCTTAGTAGGAAAATGTGATGAAAAGTGATTTACGAGCCTAGGGGCAAAATCATAATTTTGCCAATATATAAGGGCAAAATAGTCATTTTTGCCTAAGTGTAGATTTTGTTGTATTATGTATTATAAGTGATTAAATTAGTAAATTCTATTGTTCTAGATCAAAGAAAACGAGATTTGGACCTAGAATGGGCGAAAAGAGAAATGTGGACAAATAGGTCCCTTTCGACCCCTTTTCGGCATCAAGGTAAGTTCGTGTGTAAATGTTGTAATTACGTACGGGTTATTTAATATTCCAATGCTCTATGAAATGTATAATTACGCCATGAATGTATTAAATGTGTTTTGACGAGTTGTTAAGAGAATTGAATCTAAGATAGTGAGAAATGCAAATAGCATGATATGATGATAGTTAAGGTCCCGTGTAAGACCATATTGGAATATGGCCTCGGTGTGAGATATTGAATAAGACCATGTCAGGGACATGGAATCGATAAGTTAATTCATGTAAGACCCTATCGGGGGTATGATGTCAATGTGACATTATGTGTATGAGACTCAAGGGTATTAGTTAACAATTTGAGTGATTCAACAAGTATGTTGAGAATGAGAATGAATGTGGTTGTACCACGAGAGGTACATGTATGTGTTAGAACTGAATTGAGATGAATTTGGTATATGATAAACCCATAGTGGGTATGTGTAAATGATGCACCTTGGTTGCATAAGTTATAATTATTAATGCATTGTGTGAATGCGAACTATTATCATAGAAAGCTAAGTAAGAATGATAATGTGTGAGGATGTTCCCAGATGGACATTTGAAATAGAGAAATGTATGTGGATAAATATCCGTGAATGTATAATAATGGTGGGCTATGTGCGATACCACATTAAATTGTAAATGGTAGGCTATGAGCGATACCACCCTATTAGAGATTGAGGGTGGGCTAAGTGTGAAACCACCGAGAGATTGTAGTATGAGTGACTTATTGAAAATTTTTGATGTATTGTTTTATGATATCATGTGGTGACAAGTGCAGGGATATATGCAAGTTAACATGAGCAATTAGCTTGTGGCATGGTTAGAATGTGGTAAGAGGCAGAATGAGTAAGTCTAAAAAAAAATGGTTGAGTAAGTAACCATGAGTTTAAGAGTAAAACTCATTATAATACCTTGTGGTTGAGTATAATCAATGAATATCAATAGTTGATAGTTATATGCATATAAACTTACTAAGCATTATTGCTTACTCCTCTTCCTTTCTCATCTCTTATAGGTTAATTTAGCTAGCTCGGGTTGGAGACCATGGGAGATGTTTCACACTATCGAAGCGGACACTTGGTATGAGGTTTTAAGTCCTTATGAGTTATGGCATGTATAGGGATAGTATTTAAAGTTGATTAAGTCATAGTTGATATAGCCAATTGTGTTGGCCTAAGAGAGTTTATGGTTCGATTGTGTATAGCCATAGATGATGGCTTAAGTCGATTGTATTTATACCGTAAACAGCTTCTCCCTTGTGTATGGGATGAAGACCTCTATTCTTATAAATCAAATATGTTATAATTGATGATTTGAGAGTGTTGTGTGATGGTGTATGAATGTATGCAAGTGAGGGTGGCTAATGGCTTGGTAGATAGCCTTTCAATTGTCCACATGGGCTAGTCACACGGGCGTGTGCCTAGGCAGTGTGAGAGGCACGGCTAGTACATGGGTGTATGCCCGTGCGTGTGAAGTCGCGTGACGTTGCACTTGGAATTTAAATCGCCCACGGCCGTGAAGCACACCGGACGTGTGTACAGCCGTGTGGATAAGTCGAATGCCAAGGTTTGGCACGGACCACGCCACCACGGGCGTGTTAAGACCGTGTGAAATTAGTCAGTGTCGACCACGGGCTAGTCACACGGGCGTGTGCCTAGGCCGTGTGTCACAAACAGAATATTCATGTTTTTATACACGGTGTAGGGACATGGGCGTGTGTGACCACATGGCCTGCCCACACGGGCGTGTCCCATTTCACATGGGCGTGTTGTAACATCCCGATTTAGGGCCTAGTCGGAATAGTGGTGCGACACCACAAATTTGAGGTTTATGAATGAGTTTTTGTGGTTTATGCTATGTATGCATGCTAGTGTGAAAGTTTCATGAAGCAATTTTGTGAAATTACGGTTGAATTGTCCAAAAGGACTAAATTGCAAAAGTTACAAAATGTGAGATTCTAGAAGCTATTTGTGTGAAATAGTTTAGAATATTAATTAGAGGTCCTTAAATAGCAATTTTCTCAATTTCTAATTTTTTTGACAAAATTGGGCATGGATGAGTTAAAATAGAAAGTTTATCAAAAAGGGCATTTTGGTCATTTAACAATTAAGTGATTAAAATAGGAGAAAAGATGACAAAATTCATTCATCTTCTTCTCCAAGGCTGCCGAAAATTGAAAGAGCCATTGTTAGGGTTCTTCAAAATTTTCAAGCTTGCTAGTAAGTGCATCTAAGCCTCGTTTTTGATATTCTTTGTATTTTTGAAGTGCTTGTAGCATGAGTAAGCTATTTTTAGCTATTTGATGAGCTATGATGGATGTTCAAAAATGTGGCCATGTATGACATGCATGTATTTTCATGTTTTATGGAAGATTATGAAAGCTTGATGTAGTAGAAACATCTTTTGCTAAATGAGTTTCCATAGAAAATGCATGTAGGGATTAGTTTGTAAAAATCTTGAGTTTGGTCATACATGTATGATGTAGTGAGAATGGATGATTGCTTTAGTTGATTAAGTGATTCGGCTAAGCATGAAAGGCTAGAAGTTGAATAAAAATCACCTTACGAGCCTTGGGCAATAGCGTAAAAAGGAGAAAGTTTAGGGGCAAAAGGGTAATTTTGCCAAAGTATGAGATGTGGGTCAATTTAGTCAATGTGTATATTGATGAGTTGAATTATCATCATAGATCAAGAAAGACAAAGCCCAGATCGAAATTGAGGCAAGAGCAAAGTGGTGGACTAAATTGCACGTTTCTATACTTTTGAGTATCGAGGTAAGTCTATGTATAAACAATGCATTCATACTTACAATTTGTTAATGCTAGCTAGTGTATAGCATGGTTGAGAATGATTGAGAACCTTTGTGGTTCAAGTGGAATGAATGTGATAGATTTTGTGAATTGATGAATGATTGAGTAAATAGATATGTGAATGTGTAGTGATAATGCTAAAAGATGGGCTAAGTGCGATACCATCTTAATGCATAATGACGATGAGCTGGCTATGTGCGATGCTATCGTTGGGTATATTGTCTAGTGGGCTATGTGTGAAACCACTACGATTACCTTTATGGTAGGCTAAGTGCGATACTACCTTATTTATTGATTGTGGTGGGCTAAGTGCGAAACCACCGAGACATTAGCTGTGTGGATTAGCTGTGTGGATGTATTATCGAGAAATAATGATATGTTGTATATTGTGTAAATGTGATATTTAATGCAGGGGTGCATGTCAATGGTTATGAGTAAGTGACTCATGATGTGTTGGAAATTGGTAAGGGATAGAAAGAGTAAGCATAGTTGTACATTATATGTTAGTATAATGCTAATTGTTGTTTAGCTTATACTATGGTGCTTAATTGTTTATGTTTAAACTTACTAAGCTCAAAGCTTACTCCCTTTCTTTTTCCTTGTCTTATAGAGCAAAAGTGTTGAGTTGAGATATGAGGACCAATTGGAAGATCGCCCACACTATCAGCACACTCTGGTACATGAGACTCAATGTTTTGTATATGGCATGTATAGGGGCTAGACAAGTTAGTGAATTTTGTTGTAAATGGCTATGATGTGTTGGCCTTTAGATGGATAATCTATTTTGTATAATGCCATAGTTGTTGTCACTTTATTATATGAAAAGATGTAGTTATCTATGTGAGATTGTACTTCATATGAGTTGATTATGGATGTGTTGAATGAGTGCATGTTGTGTATGATAGAAGGGTGAAAAGAACTTGGCATATAGCTTTGTTCTTGTCCATGTGGATAGACACCGGCGCGTGTCTAGGCCATGTGTGACACACAGTCAACCCATGGGCGTATGACTTGGGCCGTGTGTCCCTGCATGTTAGTATTTTAAATCGAATAGACCATGAGACTAGCCACACGGCGCGTGTGCCTAGGGCGTGTGGGTTGTCGATGTTGGCCACAAGTTAGCCACACGGGCATGTGTCTAGACTCTAGGCGTGTAAGTGAAGTCGATGTTCACCACGGTTGAGAGCATGGGCGTGTGTGTCTACACACGGGCGTGCATCATCTTACACGGGCGTGTGAGCCCTGTATAAAAGAGAAAAATTTTAAGATCGTAAGAGTTTTCGATATGGTCTCGAGAGCCCTCGAGTGTTTGAGTGAGGTCTCGTAAGTCGAGATTGAGATTGTTGTGATGGCCAAAGAGAGTGGTCATGTTGAGCCTAAGTGGCGATCTTGAGAATTTTAATACGGTAACGCCTCGTGCCCTGTTCTGGTGTTGAATACGGGTAAGGGGTGTTACACGTGTGGCCCCTGTTTAGGTGAAATTTTCTAAGTGTTTGAAAAGTTCAGGGTTTGGTTTCACGACATCACAAGCGAGTGTAAAGGGTCTCGTTGACCCATGATAGGGATGTTATAATGGTGAATGAAAAGTTTTAAATTGGAGAGAATTTTTATAGCCTAAAGTGGAATGATTAAGCAAGTCAAGTTCGGTAATGCCTCGTGCCCGATTCCGGCATAGAATCCGGGTAAGGGGTGTTACAAAAAGTCACCTGAAAAATAGAAATCAGCAGCTCCTTTAATGTCGTCCCATGCTTTAGCCAAATGCATGCTTTTCTTTAATGCCTTCCTTTGCTATTAAGCTAGCTAATTCAGCTGAATGAGGCACCTATTAACACAAAATAAATTCAGTTATGACACCATGATTAGCTCAATTAAGTTGTCTAAACTTGAGACACTTTAATTAGTTGTATGAACTAAGACAACTTAAATACACTTCAGGCAAATTAAATGGTTGTACTAATTAACACAAATTAATTAACTAAGACATATTAATTGTTGAACTAAATGAGACACATTAAATTAACTTAAGACACATTAAATACTTAAATTAATAATAACTAAAATAACTAAACAACATTAATGTTTTTATTCCAGCAACTAATCAGCTCAAATAACGAAAGTTAAAATTCAGCTTGAAGTACGCTGCATGGGACGCTTATTGAGCTGGTCCATGTGTGATCTATAAGTCCCGTAACCTCTTCTCCCCAAGCCCGATCAATATAGCTCGAGATAGCTTCTTGGAACTTCTTGGCTAGGGTTCGGGTGATTGGACCCAAAGGCAGCTCAATGGGTTCGGCAACTAGCTCCTTGGCCAAGCTCGCATCAATTAGTATGCCCAAAAGGTTTACTTGAAAACGTATTGGTTAAAGTGAGGAATTTTATCATCCCAGTCGATTTTTTAGTCCTTGACTTTGAGAAAGATCAAGAGATCCTCATACTGTTAGGTAGGCCGTTTTAGACAACTTCTAGATCAACCATTGATCTCGAGAAAATGAATTAGCAATGAAAATCGATGGTGAAAGTTTCCCTCATACAGGGATGAAAGTGGCTTGAGAATGGAAGATAAATGATGGAAAATTCTACATTTTTCTCATCAAATATCTAATTATTTAATTAATATAATAATATAATATCAAAATAATATTAAAATAATCCAACTAATAAATTTTCAACACCTGTCATCCTTAATTATTACATTTAATATTTATCCAAATTGAGAAATGACCATTTTGCCCTTCATAATTCTCTACATTTCCATCCTTAAATCACTATTCACTTTTGGTAAAATTATGATTTAGTCCCTTATATTTCTTCACTTATTCAGTTTGGCCCTTATTTAGCAATTTTGTGTCACCAAGACTTTTAGGTTATTTGCACTTTTGGTCCTCCAACTTTCAATATTTATACTTTTCCCTAAATTTTGAATATTTACACTTGAATCACAAAAATTTTCACATCTTTACAATTTAGTCTCTACCTTCAATTAATATATCACGACATACTTCTTAATTCAACTTCTTTTTTTTTTTTGCATCCATCAACCTTCTTTTTTATCATTTATATTCCTTATTTTACTTTACTGAGGAATCCATTATGCATGATCCTCTCTTTATACTACTTTTATAACATAACAATTTTAGGGGTGTTGCATAGATCCTCTTAAGGCACACTCGCAAGGCTTCTCTTCTGCACTATTTTCAAAATCAAATCGGGCCGATCGATTGGATCGAGAATCGACTAGGATACATGTTTGAAATAAAAGAGTTGGACTAATTATTAATTTTTTTAAATTTTTAATAACTTATTCAATTAAATTAGTCAGATATGTAACAGCCCATTTTTCAGTGAAATTAGAATAGTGGTTTCGGGACCACAAATCCGATCCAAAAATAAAGTTTATTTTTATTTAATTATATGATCTGTATTATGATAGACATGTCGTGTGAAAAGTTTGATACAAAAATTTTATCGATTAAGTGCTTAATTTCGAGAAGGACTAAATCGCATAAAATGTGAAAGTTAAATTCTAGTAGCTATAAGGATTAAATAGCTATGGATTTCAAATATAAAGGTCCTTATATGGTAATTAGACCATTAAGAAAGGTATGTAGATTTTCTTGGTGACTCATCCATGGAAATATAGAAAAAGGGCAAGGACTAAATTAGAAATTGAAATAATTTAATTAATTAAAATATGATAAAAAGAAATATCATCTTATTTTTGTCATCTTCAAAATTAAAAATACATGGAAACCCTAGGAGAGAGAGAATAAACTTTCAAGGCTTAATTGGGTAAGTGTCCTTGTCCCGTTTTTAGTAATTTTGATATTTTTGAAACCGTGATAGTCTAATCTATCTATTTTGGGGATTAATTTGAAAAGTTGTCAAAGTATGGAAAATGGGTCATGAATGTATGTGCTGAAGTTTAGAAATTTATGGTAGAAAATGAAAGGTTGTTGATAGATAAACAACTTTTACAAAGTGACTTTTGATGAAAACATGATTTAGGGACTAAAATGTAAAGTTGTAAAATTTGATGAAAAATTCTAAATTTTTATGAAATACATGTGCTGTAAATTTTTTAATGGGGCTTTGGTTAGGCTTGGAATAGGGAGTAATTTGCACAAGTTTCATTTTTCGAGCCTAGGGACGAAAATGGAATTTATGAAAAAGTTAGGGGCAAAATGGTAATTTTACCTAGGACGTAAATTGAGTCCCAATGAGTATAAAATGTATGAAATTGATGATTAAAGCTATTTATATAGATCTGGACAACTCAAATTTGAGGTTAGATCGAGGAAAGGAAAAGGTTTCGGATTAGTAGATCTAATACGCGAACAAGTGTCGAGGTAAGTTCATGTAACTTAATCGGGCATGTAAATATGTTTAATTGAATGTTGTGCTTGTCTGGAATGTGACTTATATTGATGTGCATTTCTTGAATGCTATAATGAGAAATTTAATACATGCTTGAAAATGGTGAAAAAGGGTTATGTCCCGATTGAATATTGAATTCCGATGAATATATGTGCTTTCCCGTAATGGATGAGGTCCTGCATTTGTTGCTGACGGATTTAGCTCAGACGAGCAATCCTATTGACCTCATTATAGAAAGGATTTAGCCCAGACGGGTAATCCTAATACAATACCTCTCGAGTTTACGTTATGATTAGGGTTTAGCTTGGATTGGTAATCCTAATTGAGCTCCTCTGAGTATACGTTATATAAAGGATTTAGCCTGGACTGGTGATCCTGTTATACGATATGTGGCTCGAGAGTGTGTTCCTTGGTTAAATGCCCTAATGGGTACCCCTGAATAAGAATTGATGGATTATCGAATTGAACACCTCGAGTGTACTACTTGAGCCTCCATAGGAATTTCAATGATTCCAGCCGCATCATGTCTCGATACAATTCAACGACACCGGGAATGGCCTAGACACGAGGGGCCCAAATGAAAAATGAAGCTGTTAATTTGTTTGCAATCTTTAATTGATCGAGTGTGGGGAGAAAACGTTGCTGGGCTAATCGAACGATCGTGGACAAGTCACCCGAGCAACTCTCACAACCTGATTCGAGCTCATCTAGCTCGTACCTAGCTCATTGAGCTCATTTCAAGACGTTTTAGTTTATTCATAGCTTGCTGGAAATAAACATTTAATTTGGTTTTAGTTAAATTAGTTTATTTAGCTAAAATAATTAATGTTGAGATTAAATATGTCAAAATATGGACATTTTAATTAAGGTTTAATGTGTCTTAGTTTAATACATGTTTAATAGTTGTTTTAATGTGTCTAAGTTTAAGACAAATTAATTTCATGTTTCAATTAATTTGTCCAGCCGAATTTAATATGTTTTGGCCAAATTAACTAGCTGAATTTATTTGTTTTAGGTACATGCATAGACGGCTTAAATGTGGTGTGCTACTGATTTCTCTTCTCTAAGCAACCTTTCGTGAACATCAACGGCCATAGGAGAGCTGCTGTTCTTTCTTCTCCAAGCTGCCACTTTGTGGACACCAACAGCCCAAGAGCTTTCACATTGCTGAAAATTCCTTTCACATTACTTGTCCATTCGGTTTGGGGCATTCACACACAAAGGCTACTCAATTCGATTTGTTCACACTCAAAAAATGTTGAAGACCCCAAGCTGACTTTAATAAGCTCAAAACCATTCAGCTGATCAAAGCAACACATTAAAGCAAGTGCACACCTCTTGGCCAAACCTAAGCAAGTCCATCCAGCTCAACATTTATTTCAACCAGCTTGGAAGCTTCAAAGGACGTTCTAGGAAGCTTCATGGAAGTTTCAGCTCCATTAAGCTGATACTTGATGTCCATTCAGCACTCCAAAGTGCCTATTCAACTAGCCTTCTACTTGAGCTATAAATATGAAGCTCTTAAGATGTATTTCAGACTTTTGATACTTTATGAACTTTTTTATATCTTTTTGAGTTTAATTCAACTCTCATTGTTCTTCTAAGACTCAGCTTGACTTATCTAGCTTGCTAGTGGCGTCAATACTGTTTCTTTGTGAACTTATCACTCAACTGAGTGTGGCGTTCAACCCTTTATACCTCTGGTTCCTACCTCTTCATAGATAGTGGGTCAAGGTCTTTTCTATCAACCTTCCATCACCTTAAGTGTCTTATAAGTCTCGGGTCAATACTCCTTCATAGTATTGGTTCATTCTTGACCTTAAGCTTACTTATCCATTCTAACTATCATCTTTGCCTTGCTTTGTTTCATTTTCCTAGTCGAACCACTATCCATCATATTCCTAAGCCCTTTTGAATCCATTGCTTACACCTATACTTAGCCGAATTCCCTTAAACTCAAACTAAGAACGATACTTCTCCATTTAACGATCAGGCAATCTAAACGACTCGAATCATCACCGAAGCAAGTTTGTATCATTTGGTATCAGAGCTAGCTAAAATTGAGGAGTACGGACGTTCTTAGCAATTTTGGAGTAAGTTTTTGAAAAAAAAAAGAAAAAAGTTGTATTAAAAAATGGTATATATATAGTATATTTTGTGTACAAAATTTGAAATATATAAAAAAAAGTTTGAAATCATAAAAAAAAGGAAAGAGGCTAGTTTTGAAAGTTGTTTGTTCCGAGTTACAAATCCCTTCGTCTTACAACCCATTTCGCCACACTTCAAAAAAAACCCATTTTTTTTTCTTTCAGCCTACCCATTACCAAAAACATCATCTACCTTTGCACCCCTTTGAATCCAACCCACTAAGCTTGCTGTAAGTCTAAACGAGTCCTTTATGAACTTCGAGAGGAGAATCGAGTGGAAAAAGGCACGAGAGTGGTGAGCTCATTAGAGAGAAGAAAAAAGCCAATATATCGAGTGCAAACACAAGTGGAGTGTCATCTCTTCTTTCTTTACAAGTGAATCGTGAGGTTTTTGTGGAGAGGAATTAAAATATATCACGAAGCCCGAAACGGAATGCGATGGAAGGTGGAGGGTTACGACCCATAAGAAATGTTGCAATCGGAGGAGGAGTGCCTGATTTAACACTCCAAGCCTTTATGCGTGAAATGGAACGCATGTTTGATAGAAAGTTCGAGCCTATACAAGAACGTTTGGAACATGTCGAAGAATAAGACCAACGGTAGAAAATTTCACCAAGTCAAAGGACGGGAACAAGATCATCACGGAGACAAACATCCAATGATTATTCGAGAAGAGATCCATATTGTGATTCTTATATAACGAAGAATTCAATACGAAGTAAAGCAAGTTTCGAGTTTGAAACCTTTCAAGGTGACAAACGAGAAGGTAGAAGTATCTCTTCAAGTGCATCAAAGTATTCATCCATGGAGATTCAATCACGAAAAGGTGATCATATCTCATATGTAGATGCTTTCCCTTCTTTCCAATGAAAAGCTTGTCGTTCTAATTCTTATATGTTATCTTATTCTTGTAACGAAACAACGAGACAAAAAGAAATTAAACAAAAAGAGAGGCGAGAAATGTTAATGCGAGAAAATGAGCGAATCCTAAACAAAATAGAGAGAAGAAAAAGAGAGATGAGGGAAAAAGAATTTGAAAAAGGAAAAAGCGATTGAGATTGCAAAAGAATGTGAGCAAGAAAAGAAAATTGAAAAAGAGATTGAGATTGAAGAAATAAAAGAAAGTGTTAGTGGAAAGAGCGACGTTGTTGAAAAGGAAAGTGAACTAAAGAGTGAGAGTGAGTTTTCAACGATAAAAGAGACTGTGGAAAGATAAAGATAGTTTGAAAAAGAAACAAGTGAAAAATATGAAAGTGAACAAGAAAAAGTAAGGAATGTTTTTACTAACCTACATGCAAGTTGTCCTCGTATTATTTCTTCTTTTCAGGTTTTTAGAGATTCCATTGATAAGTTTCAACTTCATTACCTTCCTAATGAGATACGATTTCGATTGATCGAGAAAGGTAAGGTTGAAAGTGAAATTATTCCACAAGTGCTTAAAGGTAAGCAAGGTAATGAGTCTTTAGCCATTGAATCACGGCAATCAAATTTGAATAATGTTGAGAAAATTGCTGGTGACTTAGTTTTCAAAAGATCTCCTCACTTTTTTTTGGTTAATTGTCATTCTATGATTAGTGTTGATGATTTCGTTCCAACTAGTGCCATGAAGAATTTTTCTTATGATAAGTTTTGTGATGGTAATTCTATTGATGAAGTTAGGCTAAATCGGCATATACAAAACTTGACCATGTGTGATAAAGAGTTTTCGCATAAAACATTTGATCTACTTGAATGTGATGTTAATGTGACTTCTCTAAATCTTAGTGCGAAATTCTCATGTAAGTATATGTTTGTTCGAATGAATTTTGAGAGGATTGGTTGTTTGAATGTGTGTAAGCCTAAATCTTGTTTGATTGATATGTGTGAGTTGTTGATGAAAGAAAAGTCTTTGCTGTTTTTGAAAATGAGTGATCAAAATCGTGTGTTCAAACCCAGAGCAAGTTATCCTAAGTTGTTGTTAAGAAAAGGTGAGCATTGTAATTTTATTTTGAATAAATGTGTTGAACCCTTTCATCTGCTCCGAATTTTATCCTTATTTTTGAAAACAAAACATGTAAATTCTGATGGCTTGCAAAATCAAAATCAAATCTTTGATTCTGGAAATTGTTCTATATTGTGGTTTAAAAGATTCGAGAATGTTTTGCATGATAATGACTTTAAATTGCTTCATGTTCTTTCTATGATGCCGGTCATGAAATTGTCAAGTCAAATTGAAATGGCAAGAGAAAACCTTGTTTTTGATCCCGGAGAACAGTGTTCTATAGCATTGTTCAAAGGATTGGAGCCATTGATTTTTTTTATTGTCCAAAATTATAACTCTCGAATGTTTTGTGATTCTGGTATATTACCATCGAAGAAATCTTTGATTCATCATGAAATGGTAAGGCCAACTCATGTTTTTTATCCTGGCATTGGTTTATATGTTCAATTTTTGAATAAGATTCCGAAAAGTTATTTTGTGTTTATAATTCAAAGTGTCACTAATTTATTTCATTCTTGTGTAGGTGACACTTTGAAATGGTTCCCTCCTAAAGAGGGAGGGCATGCGATTAACATACTTTCTTCTCGAACCATTAGTGATTCTCACATTTTTGGAAGCGACTTTGTCAGGTTTATGAATAAAGGGGGTCGTGATCTAGAAAGGTTTTTCGCGAGCAAATGTCCCGATTTAAGGACAAGTCGTTTTCAAGAGGGAGGGAATGATGCGATCCCAGCCCTATCATGTCTCGATACAATTCGACGACATCGGGAATGGCCTAGACACAATGGGCCCAAATGCAAAATGAAGCTGTTAATTTGTTTGCAATCTTTAATTGATCGAGTGTGGGGAGAAAGCGCTACTGGGCTAATCGAACGATCGTGGACAAGTCACCCGAGCAACCCTCACAACCTGATTCGAGCTCATCTAGCTCGTACCTAGCTCATTGAGCTCATTTCAAGACGTTTTATTTTATGCATAGCTTGCTAGAAATAAACATTTAATTTGGTTGTAGTTAAATTAGTTTATTTAGCTAAAATAATTAATGTTGAGATTAAATATGTCAAAATCTGGACATTTTAATTAAGGTTTAATGTGTCTTAGTTTAATACATGTTTAATAGTTGTTTTAATGTGTCTAAGTTTAAGACAAATTAATTTCATGTTTCAATTAATTTGTCCAGCCGAATTTAATATGTCTTGGCCAAATTAATTAGCTGAATTTATTTGTTTCAGGTACATGTATGGGCGGCTTAAATGTGGTGTGCTACTGATTTCTCTTCTCTAAGCAACCTTTTGTGAACATCAAGGGCCATAGGAGAGCTGTTGTTCTCTCTTCTCCAAGCTGCCACTTCGTGGACACCAACAACCCAAGAGCTTTCACATTGCTGGAAATTCCTTTCACATTAGTTGTCCATTCGGTTTGGGGCATTCACACACACAAAGGCTACTCAATTCCATTTGTTCACACTCAAAAACCATTGAAGACCCCAAGCTGACTTTAATAAGCTCAAAACCATTCAGCTGATCAAAGCAACACATTAAAGCAAGTGCACACCTCTTGGCCAAACCTTAGCAAGTCCATCCAGCTCAACATTTATTTCAACCAGCTTGGAAGCTTCAAAGGACGTTCTAGGAAGCTTCATGGAAGTTTCAGCTCCATTAAGCTAATACTTTCTATCCATTCAGCTCTCCAAAGTGCCTATTCGGCTAGCCTTGTACTTGAGCTATAAATATGAAGCTTTTAAGATGTATTTCAGACTTTTGATACTTTATGAACTTTTTTATATTGTTGTGAGTTTAATTCAACTCTCATTGTTCTTCTAAGACTCAGCTTCACTTATCTAGCTTGCTAGTGGCGTCAATATTGTTTCTTTGTGAACTTATCACTCAACTGAGTGTGGCGTTCAACCCTTTATACCTCTGGTTCCTATCTCTTCATAGATAGTGGGTCAAGGTATTTTCTATCAACCTTCCATCACCTTAAGTGTCTTATAAGTCTCAGGTCAATACTTCTTCATAGTATTGGTTCATTCTTGACCTTAAGCTTACTTACCCATTCTAACTATCATCTTTGCCTTGCTTTGTTTCATTTTCCTAGCCGAACCACTATCCATCTTATTCCTAAGCCCTTTTGAATCCATTGCTTACACCTATACTTAGCCGAATTCCCTTAAACTCAAACTAAGAACGATACTTCTCTATTTAACAATCGGGCAATCTAAACGACTCGAATCATCACCGAAGCGAGTTCGTATCACCTGAATAAGAATTGACAGATTATCGAATTGTACACCTCGAGTGTATTACTTGAGCATCCCTCAAAATTTCAATGATTCAACGGACACAGCTCTTGACACGACATGAGGATTATAAGATGAAATGATAATGACTTGAAAGGATATTGCTTGATGAACTCATCTATGTTTACTTGATTGATATGAAGATTTTGGTGACTAACATGTTTGATTGAGTGCATGTGTTTAGACAATATTGCTAATGGATGGAAAACATGATATCGTATGCTTAGACTTAATAAAAGGGATTGGTAAGTTTAGTTTCCGTTATACGAACTTACTAAGCATGTAATGCTTACTCTGTTTTATTTCCCCTATTTTATAGTGCTCAGAAGCTCGTGAAGGTTGGAGATCATTGGAGCATCGTCACACTATCAACTAGTCATTTTGGGTATACTTAGTAAAATCATTTTGGTATAATGGCATGTATAGGACAACTTGGCCATAGGTGGCTTAAAATTGATGTTTTGTAACCTAGCCATTGGAATGGCTAGTAATGGTTCATTTTGGTATGACTAAGTAGGTTGTTATGATATATATTCAAATGTGTTATGTTAAGTATATGTGATCAAGCGATGTTAATGCCCAAGTTAATCCAAGGTAAGTTTATCAACATATATGCATGTAATGGTATGTTATGATGAATAATGGAATTTGTTAAGTTTGATTGCTTAGAATGGTTGGTATTGGATGTGTGTTTTAAGTGCAAGTCATGGGTGTGATTTTTGGGGAGAAATGAAGCTAGAAATGGCTTTATTTTGTCTACACGGACGTGTGTCTAGACCGTGTGTGACACACGGCCTGGTACATGGGCGTGTGGTTAGGCTGTGTGTTCCCTTGCACCTTAATTTTGAGAAACAGAATGCTCAAAATTGAGCACACGGGCAGAGACACGGGCGTGTGTCTCAAGCGTCTGTCTCAGCCGTGTGTGCCACACGGCCTAGAACACGGACGTGTGTCTTGGCCGTGTGAAACTTGCACCTAATTTCGAATTGAATTAATTAACCACACGGCCTAGCACACGGGTGTGTGGCATGGCCATGTGCACAAGTCAAAGAGTTACACGGGGTTGAACACGGCCTGTAGCACGGCCGTGTCCCTTGGACCACACGGGCGTGTGAGCCCTGCACCTTAGAAAAATTTTGTAATTTTGCGAAAAATTCTTAGAGGTCCCGATTAAGTCCCGACTCGTTCTTGATGCTTGTATTGGGCCTCGAGGGTCCATTTAAGGGATGTTATGTATAATCTCGGGGAATGAATAGTGATTAACATGAAATGTCTGTAAATGTTCTGAAATTTTTCAGTAACGCTCCGTAACCCTATTCCGACGACGGATACGGGTTAAGGGTGTTACAAGATAGGTTAAATCGTTCAATTTGACCACTGATTTTATTCTGAAAACCTTGCTCTTCTATCAATTCAAGATGAGGTTTGAAATATCAATGTTAGAAAACCAAATAGAAGTTGGTTGAATGAGATGGTTTGACTTTTTTATTTTAAAATAGGCTTAATGACAAATTTGGCCACTAACGTTTACATGTATTGTCAAAATTGCCCTAATTATATTTCTGAGTCTTTTTTTGCCATCAACTTTTATTCTTTTTTTTTTTCAAATTACTTTTTTTAATAGATTTGATGAAAGTACTGTTAAAAAAGTCAACGGGATGATGTGAGATTTCATATGTGGAATATGTTTAATGAGATATAATTTATTACTTAGATAACCCAATAAAACAATTACATGTGGAAAATAATAAAATAAATAAATAATTGATGAATTTTTAAAAAAATAACTCTTAATTAACGTAATTATCTGAAAAAAGGTTTCAAAATGAATTGCACACATTCAGTATTTTGGGTTTGATTTATTAATCATCTTTTTGAAACCTCTAAGTAAACAAACGTATGCATTCATTTTGAAACCATTTTTTAAAGATAATTACGTGTATTTTCTTTAAATTAAGAGTTATTTTTTTTAATTTCATGTATGGTTTATTTATTTTTATTATTTTTCACTTGTAATTATCTTATTGGGTTACCTAAGTAATAGATTACATCTCATTAAAAATATTTCACATCATCCCGTTAACTTTTTTAACGGTAGTTTCATCAAATCTATTAAAAAAACAATTTAAAAAAAATTAAAGGTTGATGGTAAAAAAAGACTCATGGGCCATTTTGACAAAACATGTTAATGTTAATGGCCAAATTTGTCATTAAACTTTTAAAATATTTGAAACTTGTATTTAACGTAATATAAATTATAAAATTATTTGTAATTAATAAAAATTGTATTTAATTTAAGGGTAATTAATTGATATAAAAGAGGTGAAAAATTTTAAGTGCAATTGAGATTTTAACGCATTTTTTTTATTTACTAATTTTTAAGGGTAAATTATTTAAATAGTCATTTAATTATGAGGTTATTCTATTTTGGTCATTAAATTTTAAAAAATAAACAATTAAATCATTAACGTTACAAAAATTGATCATTTTAATCACCTGTTGTTAAATCATGGTGATGTGGGTTTTCATAATTAATTTAAAAAATCCACATTTTACACGTGTAATTTCCCTTTTTTGTTCTTTCTCATTTTCCCCTTTCTTTCCACGTTCTTTAATTTTTTCATTCACATTTCTTTATTTTTTATTCATTCTTCTTCTTCCCACATTTTCCTCTCCTTCGCTGTTTCTTCTTCTCCATTTATCCTAGCCACCACTACCATAAGTCACCGCCGTCCATGGGCTTCTAAAGGGAGCAAGTTGAGCAAATGGGGAAAGAAAGTGAGGGAATATTGAATGGTTAATAGAATGTGGTGATGGAGGGACGGAGGTCAATCTCCTGGGTCAGTAGGTTTGAACCAACGCGTCTGGGTCCATCATCATCACGGCCCTGACCTCCCCTCCCACTCTGCCGCTTTGTTGTTGTTCTCCAATCAACCCTCTGTGTGATGCCGTTGCCCCCTGCATTTTTCCATCGTTATATACTTTTGTTGTTCATTGTCGTACCTACACTTCTCATTTGTATTATATAGTATTAATTATATAAGAGTATATGACAACTTGATTGCAGTGCTTTTACTGTAATTCGAGCTTTCATCTAGTCCATGAAAATGGGATACGATCCATTGGATCAAGATTCTTTTGTTTTTTGTGAATTTCTTTTACCTGGGTGAACCAATGACTCTGTCAATGGGCAACATAAACACCGAAAGGCTGGAATTCTCTTTCCAGGCATTGGGATAATACTCTCAGGGCAAACTTTCCATAGCCTGTTTCATTTAAAACAAAAAGCATACTGCTAAATTATTCGCACTGATAATTTCAAACTTGGGGTTGGTATATAAGTTTCTGATATTCTTCAATGGGTGAAACTTGAAATTTTACATTTTTCAGAGACACCAGCAATGCCATTGAGTGAAGCAGAGCAGCCGATGAAGAGAATGGTTCCTTTTCCTCTTTCCACCATACCGGGGAGTACTTTTCATTCATTCATTCATTAGCATATTACAACCAAAAGTATAAATTCCTCCGAAAATAGAAAAGGCAACTGAAGAAAACCTGTGAAACAAAGCTAGTTACATAAATAGATGAGATATTTTCTATTTGGAGGACTGGGTGGGGGAAGTCAGAAGAGGCCGTTTGAACGCAAAGGAAAGCACCAATGGAGGACACAGGGACAGATTTCTCAAAGCAAAACAAGCCATGGCTTGTTGGCCAGAGAAGGCCATGGACAGCGGTGACTCATGGCAGTGGTGGCTGGGATAAATGGAGAAGAAGAAACAGATAGGAAAATGTGAGAAGAAAGAATAATAAAATAAAGAAAAGGGAAAATGGGTTTTTTTTCTGAATAATATGAAAAATATATATTTACGGGTATAATATGAAAAAAATTTAATTATCAGACTAATATGAACGGTGCATGAGAACCCTAAATCAACATGACATTTGAGATGATTACAAGACAATAATTATTTTTGTCAAAAGAGACATAAAATCCTCAAAATCTCAAATCAGCCTCAACATGTCGATTTGGGTTCACAATAGTTTGTTATGTGGAATTTTTGGAACTTTTTATATTTTTAAATTTTTTATATTTTTTTTGAATATTTAAGAGTTTAATTTTTTATAATTTTTATTTTAAAAATAATTTTTTATTTTTAAAAATTTTATTTTTTTTAATATGAAAAATTAATTTTTAAAATTTATTATTTACTTTTATAGGGTGAAGACCAAATTGACAAAACTTGTAAATATTCAGGGCTAAAAATATTATTTTAGCTTTGACATTATTATTTTAAATAAAAAAATACCAAAACTCAATGTCTCGAAATTAAAAGTATAATAATTAAAATTAAAATTTAAAAAAAGTATAAAAATCTTTAACATATTTAAGCTTATAATTATACACAACAAATGATGCATCAAATACAAATCCAAATAATAAAACAATGTATCAAGTAGCTTAAAATGACATAAATGTTAAAAAAAAACGTAAAGGCTAAAAAGCAAGTAGTGAGTCCTGAAACGGTTGTAATAGGCATTATAAATAGAGATTAAAGGCTAAGAAATGAAAGTGCAGCCATACCGAATGAAGCTCAAGCATTAAATTACCATTTCACCATATGGGAGTTTAAGTTCATTTAATTTTTTTTCGTCTAAAATAGATATTATTGTATGTGCTTGCGGTGAATACTTTCAGTTATATATATATATATATAAAGTTGTAGTCGCAAATGGAAGATATTATTATTTGGATTAAAATTTATGCACAATGGAATTTAAGCTTTAACTTACTATTTGCACAATGTATGAGTTCATGCTCATTTAATTTTTTTCCTTCTAAAATAGATATAATCTGTACAATTTTTGTCAACTTCGTCTTTACCCTTTAAAAGTATATAAATAATTTTAATAAATTATAAAATTAATTTTTCATATTTAAATAAAAAACATAAAATTTTAATAATTATATTTAAAAAATAAAAAATCATATTTTTTAAAAAAATAAAAATTATAAAAAAATAAACTCTTTAAAATTCAAAAAATAAAAAATATTTTTTAAATATAAAAAAAATTTAAAATTTAGACATAACAAGTCATCACTCATCAAGAACTTAAATCGGTATGTCGTCTACAAATTTGAAATTATGATAATTCAATGTCTCTTTTTAAAATAATTATTATCTCGTACTCACCCCAAATCATTAGCCATCATGTTAATTTGGAGTTCCCATGCATAGTCCATATTATTCCAATAAAATGAGAGAAACAAAGAGGAAATTATGCAAATCCTAATGCCATTATTGATTTAACGATGAGTAACTAAATTGGTTAACTTTTGTAACCTTAGTGACTAAATTGAATATTCTTTTAATTCAATAACCATTTAAATAGTTTATTTTTAAAAAATACAATTTACGACTAAAATTTTCATCACTAATATACCAAAAAAGTATATCTTATATAAAATTATTATAGATAAGATTGAGAAAAAACCGATTTTGCAGGTCTACCCCGGTCTTTTTATTCCTTGTAAACCATGGAATCACCGAATGACCTCGTATTACATTGACCGACACTTAAAGCACCTACTATTAGAAACTTAACTCTAAATAATTATAAGATCATGTTAAAGCACAAGCAAAATCTCTGCTCAATCTCAAAGTCTTAACCCTTGAGTCTTATAGGCAGTGTTTTACCAGGAAAAATGCTTTTACATTGCAAATCATATTACATTGATTGAAACAAAAGGACCTCAAATTCCTTTATTGGCATATAAGCCACCGCTCAGAGAAGCTCGGCAGTGCAGGCTTATATAGGTATGACACAATGGAACCAAAAAAGAAAAAAGATGAATCTCGAAAGTTCATCAAGATTAGAAACGCACCACTCACTCCTTTAATAGCATTGCGCTGCATTGTGCCATTATTTTTGATGCCCTGGTAACAGAATTAGTCATGTAAAAATTCTCGACAGCTGCTTTGAATGGTGTCAAGTTTATCTCTTGGGTACAGTCTATACTTAACGAAGGTCCAAACGTAGCTGGCTCTATCTCATCCACGTGCAGTAGGTTTGGTGCTACGGTCCTCATCCTGGAACGCAAGGATCGTAGTGTATCATAAGGTAAACAAATTCTAGAAACCTCGGAGAGTGCTCGAATGATCTTCCAATCATCCCTAGCATCGCCAACTGTAGGTACGGCGGGCAATGTTTGTTGAGTGCGGCCTTCCGTATTTTCATATGTACCCTCCTTCTCGCTGTATGCTGCTGAAGGTAGAATTACATTGGCACGATAGACGCTTCGGTCCCCATGGTGCCCCTGATACACCACAAAAGCATCTGCTGGAACTTTGTCCAAATTCACATCATCAGCACCCATTATATACAAGAACTTCGCTGACTCAATGCTGCTGCTAGATTCTGGCACAAGGCCAAGGTCAAGGGCTGCAGCCTGGGCAGCACTGAGAAGTAAAACATTGAATCCATTCCAGTCAGGTCTAATGACATTCCCATTCTTTGCAATGGTTTCAGCAGCATAAAATATTGCATCTTTGTCCTCCCTCTCGAACAGTCCAGAGCCAACAATGATGGCTGGGTTTTTGGCATTTAAGATGGCTGAGCAGAAAGAATGGCGTCCTTCAGCAATCTCAAGAAGTGTTTTTGGCCCAACGCCAAGATGCTGGTAGTCATAGTTGAAGTCTGCAGGAGGACCAATGTAGCCTACCTTAGCATTTGATGCCCTAACAGTCTTGCGGATTCTGGCATTTATCATAGCAGCTTCATACCTTGGCTGAAAGTTACATAGAATTATATAATTATTATAGTCTAAAATCCAATCTAATGATAGTATTCAGACAAATTTTACTGTCCACGTAATAGCATCTTTCTTTTTTCTTCTTGGGCTTTGTATTTTTTCAGCTTAGAATGTTCAGCTCTATTGGTAGTATATTATAATACTGTTACAATCTTTGTGCTACTTGGGGTTTTTATTCTCAACATTTTTACTAGGAAACATTTCATATTTTAGCTTTTGTCAATCAAAGTTCTCTTTTTTAATGAAAACAGTATGCATCCAAATATATTTGTTCAGTTTTGAAGAAAACATAACACCTGTCGTGAAAGGAATTCAGATAGGTAATTGCTAACTATGTGCAATGTACGTAGATGAAACACATTGTGAAATTCACCGAGAGTACATGCAACAAGCATAGAATATAAGAATTTGAGTTGCTAGAGTATTACCTGGGTTCCGACCAGAAGGAACACATCTGCCTTCTCAAGACCAGCAATACTGCTGTTCATAAGATATCTGTATCTTAGATCAGCACTAGGGTTTGTGCCGGTTCCTTCACACCACACATTGTTTGATCCCATGCGGTTTAACAAATCTTTTAGTGCCATCATGGATTCAGCATCAGAAAGTTGACCAGCGATCCCAACAATTTCCTCGGGTTTAACGTGAAGGGCAACCTCGGCAACAACAGCCAAAGCATCGCGCCAGCTCACAGCCTTAAAGCGGCCATCAGCACCACGAATCATAGGGTCATTTAGCCTTTGCCTCTTCAAACCATCATAACAGAAACGAGTCTTATCTGATATCCATTCTTCATTTATATCCTGCAAAGGTCAGTGAAGGAGGGAAGAGATACTTATCATTATTTCCTAGATGAAACCTATGAGATTCTTTAAGGGAAGAGGGGCCCCCCCCAAAAAAAAAAAAAAACCTGCACTGCCCAAACAGACAGGACCTTAATTTTAAAAACTGGCAATTTGTTCAACAGTTCAAGTCACAGAATCATGTGAAATAAAATGCCAGACATGACCATTTTGACTAGCAAAATTTGCCATTACCATAGTGATCAGGAACTAGCCACTAAGGCACACAAATTTGCAACAAGAGAATGCTACCACATGAACAAGCCTTTCTAAGACATCAGCAGGACTATAGTAACTCTATCCCACATATGCCACTTTTACCTATCAACAATTTATCTTGCTAAAAAATTATTGCGAAATGATAACATAAATGTAATCCAATAAAAGCCACAATAATCACAATAACAATTTGGCACTAACATAGCCCATCTTAAGCTATTTGTCACATCTGTGCGAGAACTAATAACGAGGTTGCTTATCTCATAACATTAATAACACAGGCCTTCGAGTAACTGAGATGATAATAAGATCAAATGAATTTAAGACTGACACAAAAGCAGTCAAAAAGATAGTTCATGGAATCAAGCCCAAGAAAAAACAAAGACCGTTCATTGCTTGATGGGCGTCAGAAAAAATATTTCTAGAAAAGGGTGCACTAAAAGCATCTTATGGAAGTTTACACTTTACCTCATTTAAACGTGGAAGGATACGCATAACCTCCGGACCTCTGCTGTCAATCCGAATATTGGATCCAACCGCATCAGTTACATCAATGGTCTCGGTTCCTTTCAACTCCCAGTTTCGGGCCTTGAAGGCAAAGGGTTTAGAGGTAAGTGCTCCAACAGGGCAAATATCAATTACATTTCCAGAAAGTTCACTTGTCATAAGCTTTTCAACATAAGTACCGATTTCTTCTCCACTACCACGACCTAACATGCCGAGATCCTGAACACCAGCAACTTCTGTTGCAAATCTGACACACCTGAAGAGACCACAAAAAATTATTAGCCTCAAACTCAGACCTTTGGATTGCATAACAATGTGAAAGCTGGTAATAGATATTTCTCAAATAATCAAACCCTCAAAAGGTCACAAGGATTTGGCCCAAAAACTGCTTGTAAAAGATGTAAAAATTGGCTTTGATACAAGAAGCAAAAAAAAGGCTAACTAGGCAGGAGATTTTACATAAACTTGGTAAATCTATTTACGAATCATAAAGCCCAAACAAAACTTCATTTAGGCTTAATTGGGTTTTTTTTTCCCCCAAAAGCAACATCATCAAGCATTTACAGGTGACATCCCTATCAAGGGAACTTTTGTGATGAAAGCTTTAGAAAGTGGACTAGTTGTGTAAATGTAGAAGATGCATCAGTCTAAGGTTATGAGGTAAACAAAATTTTGCACTGCAAATTGTATAGGCCAACTTGATCACAATCTAACATAAACGATTGTAAATGTAGGACAAGAAGTGATTCAAAAGGTGCTCAGCATATTAATTTGCAATATCAGCAATATTTGTGACAATCAAGCATCTTTTCTTCTGAATTGGTAATCAACACAATACACATGCTCGGTTCCTATGAGTGACCACAAATGTCTAAAGTTAAAGGTGATCAATGCATATGGTTACTCTGAATAAAGTCTTAAAGCAGATGCAGGCATCTGTCGGAGTTCGGATTTCAGATCTTCTATTTCAGCCAGCTTGAAATCTAAAAATAAAAAATAAAAGAGGTGGGAATATTTGGGGTTAATTTCTTACCTTGTACACTGAATGCACCGAGTCATGACAGTCTTTACTAAAGGACCAAGATTTTTGTCAACAACAGATCTCTTCATTTCAGTAAAACGACCACGATCAGATCCCAATGCCATAGACTGATCCTGGAGATCACATTCTCCACCCTGATCACAGATTGGACAATCAAGTGGATGGTTCATCAGCAGAAATTCCATTACTCCTTCACGTGCCTTCTTTGCCAAGGGTGTATCCGTCTTAATCTTCATTCCTATGTTATATTCCCAAGCATAATTAAACAACACAAACCAAAAAGAAAAGGAATAAAACCCCCGAAGGTTAAATTGTTTAAAATCCAAGAAGGCAACAGGATGACAAGCTTGAAAGAAAATTATCACAAGAATTATTGTTTACAATCACATAAATACTTAGATATTAAGAAATTTTAAGTACAAATCTTGACACATTTCCATGCATGATTACTAAAACATGTAAAACAAAAATGAAGATGAAAACAAACATTTATGACTGAATTTATAAAGATCAAATCGATCATAATTCTGTACCTTTATGAAGACTATATGGAACTAGTAGCAAGACATTAAATAACAGAGATTAAAGAGAATAAAATAGTATAGAATAAATTTGAGAACCCTAAATCCAAATTACTAGTATCCTGAAACACGTCAAAAATCTGCAAAGAAATTCAAATCCGTTCATCTAATTAAATTCAAACACACTAGTAAAATTGAGAAAACAAAATACAAAATATAATAATTGTTAAATTGAAACGCTAACCAGGGAGAGCAGGCATGGCGCAAGAGGCGACGGGCTTGGGGGATTTTTCAACCTCGACGAGGCACATACGGCAGTTCCCAGCGATTGAAAGTCGACTATGATAACAAAACCTCGGAATGTCAACACCAGCAATTTCGCAGGCCTGAAGAACGGTCATGCCCTTGGGGATTTTCACCGGGAAGCCATCGACGAACACCTCGATGACATCATCCGGGTTCGTGAAGTGGATCCTTGCACCGCCAACGGGTTTCTTGGGTGGAGAAGGAGTGGTTTCTGGCTGCGGTGCTGCTGCTGCTGCCGATGAGGCGTCGGGGGATTGGAGCTTGGGTTTGGTGACGATGGGTCGGAATCTAGAGTATTGGGAATGGAGGATTCTTGACGATTTTAGGGTTCTTGAAGCTAACAAGCCTAAACCCATTTTTCTGGCAGCCCGAAGATAGCCTTAGCCTTTCCTTTGTTGGAGCTGTGAAGTGAGAGAAGGGAGTGGCGATTGGCGAGAGATTCGATTGGAACTGTTGGGTTGAATGTGTGTCATCCACAGGCGTGTGATTCCCACAAGAAGTCGGGCTTCAAGTTGACCCGTTTTTGTCTTCATGGACTGGTTTAGGGGCTTACGAAACGTCGTCGTAGCTTACAGTACTCGAATGGGGGAACAAAGAGACCAAGCTCATTTCGATGTCCTATTTGAAGAAATTTTAGCTTAATCTTTTCAATTCATGTTTCCGTAAGCTTTCATATAAAGAAAGTAGGGATGTCGGTGCACTTTCACGGTCCCATCCAACTTCATACCCAATTAGCGAGGATGGTACAGGTTTTGCGGGTAGTGAGACAGGAATGAGGATAAATATTAGACTCATCGTAAGTAGGGGATAGGCGTGGTTATAATCTTGGACTTATCTCGTCTCCGCCCGTCTCATCCCCACTGATCTCGCATAATATAATAAAAATATTTAAAAATAAATATTTATAAAAATTTAATTTAATAATTATTTTAATAGTATTTTATTAATTTATTAGTATTTAATTTTTGTACTTGTGTTACATTTGAAGATATTTATGATGTATTTGAGACATTATTTGTATTTAAATATTTTGAAAGGATTTTATTTTCTAAATTTTTTAAACTCGTGTTAAAGTTATATTTTGCTTACCAATTAAAGGGTCGTGATGACTTTTTTTTTTAAATAGTGACAGTTGAAATAATGTCACATATGTGGTGGGAGTTCGGAGGACAAGTATTTCATATGTTTTTCATAAAAATTTTGGTTTATATTTATTTAACTGATACTTATAAATATATTATATGAAGTGGGTCACGAGACGGATATAGCAGGGATTAGATGGATTTAGGGACCCACGTGGGTGGTGAGCGGGGATGGTTTTAGTCTTGTGGGTCGTGGGGCGTGGGGCGGGGATGGTTTTGAGTTTTGTACCCATAGCGGGTCGCTGGGCGGGGATAGAGATGAAAATTCTTGGTGAGGATGCCCCCGCACCCGCGCCGCCCAATTGACATCCCTAAAAGTAAGACTTTATTCTAATAAAAGAAAAAGTAAATACATTTTTAGATAAATTATTGCAAAAATATAATATGATAAGATGCTAATAATTTTAATTTTAATGTGAAACCAATACTTTTAATCAAAATATCTAATATGACATCCCTAACATCATCTTGTTATAGATTTTTTTGGTATTTTGGTATATTAAAATTCATAATCAAATACCAAAATTTTTAACGAACACTAAAATATTTAAAGAGATTTTGTTAAAAATTTTGGTACTTGATTAGGAATCTTGGTACCGCATTAAAAATTTTGATATCAGATAAAAAATTTGTTATTTCTTCAAATATTTTAGTATATTTTCAAAAAAAATTATATAAAATATATGAACCAAATTTAATGCATACTAACAAATATTGTTATACCAAAATTTATTTTTTATTTGATGTAACAATTATTATATTATATATAATAAACAAAATAAAATATATTTAATCCGTATTTAAATATTATTTAAATATACCCAAATATATAAGACAATAGTACAATATATTATGGTATACCAATATATATATAGTAATATATAACAAATTATTTTTAATTTTGTACACCAAAATATAAAATTTCTAATTAAATACCAAAATATCTAAGGCGATACTAATGTTAGGGTCAATATGCACTATTTTAGTTCGTACATGTTTCCCTTCAAATTTATCATTAATTTTTTTTTTTTTTTTTTTGCCTGTGCGACCCAATAGCCTGTACCAAGATTACTAAGGTCATACCAAAATTGCTTAGGGATGTTCCTAGTTGATGCGATACCAAATTTTTTTAATCCATACCAAAATTTTTAAGTAAATACCAAAATTCTTAAGAATGTTTCGTTTGAAATTTTAGCATAGAAAATTTTCTAACGAATACTAAATTAGAAATATCGGCTTTGGTGTCTTGTTACAAATATCAGTAATGCATTAGAAATTTGGTATCTGTTATAGATATGAGCATCTATTAGAGATATTGGTATTGCTTAGAGATTTTGATATCCATTAGAAAATTTAAAAATTTTGTTATTGCATTTGAAATTTCGGTGTTAACTTGTAACCGGTTAATTTGGTTAAACCTTTTCCTCAACTTTTATTTTAAATGTATAACAAAATTACTGATGAAATTAGATTTAAAATAACAATAATAGTTAAAAATTTTAAATAAAAGATGCTTTCAGTGACAATTAATATATAAATATTACAAAAATTATGAATCATGAGTAAATTATTATAGGGAAGTGAAAAAGTGAATGATATTATCTTCTTTAACTACTTTTGGAATAGTTTTTGTTCCAATCAATTTGGTAATAACCACAATACTATTGCCATTTTCTTCAAGAATAGCTTATTGGAGGAGAGATATAAAACAAATTCATTACTTCATCAACCAATAATAATTACATCCTAATTTTGTCAAAATAAGATTTCTCTGATAATCCCAATCAACTGATTTGACATTGATAAAGACTTCTAAGAGATCTTTTACATCGGTAATGTTCAAAACTAGTCTTTATATGGTCTATCCTCCTCTTTATCTTGGAGTCTTATCTCATATTTAATATAATAGTGCAACACTTCAAATTTCTAGTTTAATAAATGGTACTGGGAATATATATAGTGAAATTTTGATGAAATTGAAAATAAGCTTACTAATTGAATTTTCTTAAGGAATTAATAAGGCAAAGAGGAAAAGAAATTAGTAAGGATCAATGTGACTTTGAAACTTCAAAAAAAAGGATCAAAAGAGAGAATACGGAGATTAAAGTGTAAATGAACTATTACATAAAAAAAGGTGAATTAAAAAAAATATTACCAAAGAGACATGGAAAGTATATTGGTACATGAAAATTGAAACTTAATGTATGGATTAAGTTGAATAAAAGTAAAAAGTAAGACTAAAGTACAATATTCTCGTAAATAGATTTTTATGGTAAACTTAACATGGGAATTTTTAAGTGTTATTTTGGACTTTTCACAAGAATTATAATCAGAATTTTGAATTTATAAACAGGTGAAAAGAGAATGGATTGTATAAAATTGTGATTCCACATCATTCCTATCATTTTCTGGTAGGAGAATGACAAATCATATTTTTTCTCCTGAAAAAAATTTAAATCCAACTAAAAATGTTAAAAAAATCAAGATGAAAAATATGATTTGTCATTCTTCTGTTGAAAAGAGATTGAGATAATATAGAATCACAGTTTCATACAACTCGTTCTCAAGTGAAAATGTGAGTATTGTTCATAGCCATCAGGGGTTTAAAATAAAGAAAATTTTTAGGCCACATAATTTTGAGTTGACTTTGACTATTGTTTTGTAATAAAATAAAAGAAGAAAAATGTGAGGTTTTTCTCATCTCCCTCTTCCATTGTGCTGTCCACCAAAGCAAGAGAAAAGAAATTATCTCTTGCAAATATGACTCTCGTCAATCGAAGCACAAATTTCATCGTAGTTTGATTTTCTCACTAAAATAAAGTAGAAAATATATTTCTAAGCTTGCTTCCATAATCATCTTCTCCATTTAAATCTAGAATTTAAAGCGGATAGTGAAAGAAAACCTCAAGTAAGGTAAGAAATTAAAATTTCATCATCTTAATGGTTTTTACTTGAGGTTTTGGTGTATTGGAATTTTTTGAGCATTTTTGTAATAATTTTATGTTACATTCTTGTGATGAGTAAGAGAAATTAGTGGACAAGAGAACTCCAAGTCAAGGAAAAAAAAAAGGAGTTTTATATGTCAATTCTATTCATCCACGAAGAGATCAGTAACCATGAATTTTTTTAAAAAAATTAAATAAGTATAATTATGAGGTTCTAAAAAATAAATAGTTTAATTGAATATATGTATTAAGATTTGAAAACGTATTGCTTAAAGTGTTGAAATATTTAATAAAATATATAGCGGTGATAATAATAAGCCTTGACGTTACTTAGATGAAAAGAAGATATGAAGGTACTTTCAAAACTTTAATAACACATTAGTATTGATGAAAGGAAGTAAAATGCAATGAGCAAATTATAACGAAACAAAATAACGGTAAAAATGGAAATTGAAGCAATAGAAAAGAGAAATCTATTATATAAGATTTTAATTTGAATATTGAGTATGATGTTTAATGAGAATTTGTCAATTGATGGCTATAGAGAAATGGTTATTGAATAAAGACTAAAGTGTCTTGAAAGTTCTTAAAACTTTTTTCTAAAAAATAATTAAGTTTTTATGCATTGTTTGTATTCAATTGAGTCATTAATGATAAAATTACAATTAATTAAGTTCTTTGACCGTTAAATTTAATGGTCAATCGTTACAAAATAATAACTATTTTTCGAGGTGTTTTTGTAATGATGCCAGGATTGTGACATATGGCGAAAAATTGGTATCTTATATTTAAAATCATTAAATTTTTTTAAAATAATTAATATAAAAAATCATAAAAATCATAAAATATTTTTTAAATAATTACAAAAAATAAATTAAAGTGAAAAAAATTATAAAAATATAGAAAATTATAATATTTAGTATAAATGACAAAAAAATTAAAAATTATTAAAAAGTTACAGAAAATTATTAACATAATAAATAATTATATAAATTATAAAAAATAAAAAAATTGTAAAATTTATGAAAAATGTTTAAGATATAGAAAAATATTATAAATATTATAAAAATATAGAAAAGTGCAAAAAATATAAAAAATTAAAGAAAATTATTCAAAAATTAATATAAAATTACACAAATATAAAAATATAAGAAATGTTTACAATTTTATATACAATCTTGATTGTCACTTGCCTTTTCAACCCATTTCCCCACTTTAATTTACATTTCAAAACACTCCCAGATCATTGAAGATGCACAAAGGGGTGCAAGCTTTGGGAAGGTCTACGGTGGAAGAGCACAACGAGTAGCTTCACGGATCAAATAAGTATTTTATAATTTTTAATAAGTGTTGTAGTGTTAATGATGGTTAGTGTACAAATGAAAAAAAAAAGTTTGTTTTCTTTGTATTTTTCATATATTTTAATTTATTTTGTAATTTTTATGCTTCTTCTATATTTTTTGAAATTTTTAATTTTTATATAGTTTTAGGATTTTCTATACTTTTATAATTTTTAATGATTTTAAATATAAAATATCAATTTTTGTCACATGGTACAATCCTAGCGCGCCTCATGGAAAAAGCATCTAGAAAAAAATAGTTGTCATTAGCTTGTAAAAATTGTCCGTTAACTTAAACGATTAAAGGGTTTCGTTGATTGTAATTTGAAAGTTCAAGGGTTCTAACCTGCCATAAATTGATACGTCAAATTAGGCTCTTTAATACACTTGAGGAGCTTATTCTCAAGCAATTCAAGTGTCTTTTATATGTTTTTGTCGATTTTTAGTTTTGTTGTTAATAAATTATTTTTATTAGTTTTAAGCCATTTTTGAGACCCAAATTGGTCAATCGTGCCATGGGGAACCTAACAAGTTGATTGAGTGTTGTAGGGAGTCAAAGGTGGCCCAACCGTGAAGAAAACATCACCTAGAAAAGGGTATCGCGATATCAAAGTATGAAAGTCGTGATACCCCTGACAGTGCTGAAATAAGGAGAATATAGACCATCTACAGTGGTATTGCGATATTAGGCCATGGGTATTGCGATATCGAGACCCTCAAGACTCCCAATCCTTGGGTATTTTTGGAAAATTTAAAAATAAAAACATAAAATATTTTTGGGATTTTTGAATTTTTTTTAAAAAAGGCATAAAAACTGAAATAAACACACAAATAAACATTAAAAACAAAAATAAACACACATAAAACTTATGTGCACCCTCACACTTAGACTACACATTGTCCCCAATGTGTACAAAATAAAGGTTAGGAGGTTACCGGACCTACCTAGAATGGAACATCAAACTAGCTCGAGTGTCCACCTCTTCATTGAAGCTCTAATTGTTGTGTAATCTTTCAGGGTGATTCGCTGCACATAAGAAAAATAAAGAAATAAATAAATAGAGACAAACCAACACAAAATAAAATTGTCCAAAAACTAAAAGTATTCAATAATTTACATGCCGCATTAGAAAGTAAATAAAATGCAAAGACATGTAACTAATCTGAGTCATCCTTGGTATCTCCACTTAGTCCTGCAACACCTTTCCCTTTGCCGCGCACGGTGAGTTTTGGGGGTCGCATCCGGGCTTGGTAATAGGCTCTCGAAAGATAGGTCCTCCTCTTGGTTGCCTTACGGCTGCAAATGCATTCTCAACGTTCCTTTGGTAAGAGGTGAAGTTGTCATCCTCTGTGGCCTTATCATCTATTTCTTCCTCATCCTCCTCCTATGGCTTGGCTGCGTCTTCCTTACCCTTAAACGAGTCACTCGACCATTCGGACCATTCTATACTTTATCCTCCTAGGTTCTTCACAAACATGTCCATGCCTACTTTCATGGTTCTAGGAGTCTTACGTTATATCGCACATCATGGCCTAGCCTACGTGCTCCCATTGTGTAGGCTCATCGGTCTTTTTCAACTAAGCCTTTGTGGATTTCTTCGGTGGGGGTGGAGGCATCTCCATTATTTATTTTCACCTTTGATTTTATTCTTATATTTTCTTTCTATGAAGCTCTTGGAATTGATGCATGAGGGTGTCTCTAATAATAATGGTGGTGGGACGATGAAAATGTTTTGTAGATCCCATCTCCACTCTAGTACGATGACATAAATCGATGATTAAATGAGGGAAATAGATCCTCACCTTGATGCTGAATATATATTTGTGGATCTCTTTATGGACCCAATTCTCGAGGCTAACTCGTTTACATTACAAAATACAATACAACAAAGTAGCTCGGAAAACATTAACAATATTAGTGTTGAGTAATGGTAAGATGCAAGTACAAATGAATTGCATCAACATCTTAGCAGCGGGAAACATTATAGCTTGCTTAAAGATAGTGGGTAATTATTATACCCCTCTTATTTCCATTCCTCCCTCCCATCTGTTAAAAATAATAAAATGGCGTCCATATAAACATTTTCAAAGTTGTTTAAACCCATGGCCTGTAGATCATCAATTTCATAATAAGGGACGCCATAATATTCACTAATGGCTCTAGGGGATATATCAACTTTCTTGTGTCGAACATACACCTTATTTTTCTTAAAAAATATCAGATTGGAGTAAAACTCCAAAACTACCAGAACTACGGCAGGTGTAGTCGACACCATCGCAAGGTTCATCGAACGATGGAAACAGACTAAGTCCCAAACGTCCTCGCAATCAGAGACTGAAGGGTCGAAGCCTCTTTCAAAGATAAAAGTTCATTTTTGAATGTTTGAGAAAAAGGCCTCGGCCTCTTTTGACTTAAATTTATCCTAAACATACTCTAGTGACGAAGGTGATTCGGGTTGGGGCTTAGCTCGCTTTTTAGTCTTAGGGGGCATGTTTATCGATTCTTAACAAGCTAACTAGAATGTAGAGGCTATCCTGTATTCACAACCAATCAACACTAAAACTCTAGTAAAGCAACAAAAATAATAACAAAACCAATAATATAAAATTCAAGGAAAAAGAGAACTGGGACACTTAAACCGTGTTATAGGCGCATTGATAAAAACAATAGAGTTCCGTGTTTCCCAACCAAAAGAGTGTAAAAGCTACAAAAAAAGAAATAAACAAGGAAAATAAAGTAACAAGAAGAAGGATTTCAAAGAAATTTGAGAAGATTTGAAAGAGAGACTGAGAGAAAATAGAGAGAGGGAAGAGTTTTTAGGGATTTAGGAATAAGGATTTGGGGAAAAATGAGAAGAATGGAAGGTTTTGGGGTGTTTGGAGGCTTAGAGAGCCTCCAAAACACACAGGTTGCGGTATCTGAAATTGGGTATTGCATGACCTGACTTGGATATCGCTATACCCAGGGTTGGATATTGCAATATCCCCTATTTTTAGACCCATCTAATTTGATTATGTTTGAGGTATCATGATACTGAGGGTTTTGTATCGCGATACCACTGTGTGAAACAAAAAATTTTGACTTTTGAAATTCTAGGGGTATCACGATATCAGGGGTCCGATATTGTGATACCCAAAAGATATTTGGTCCCTCTCAAAACTGTCCAAGAAATCACGATATCCCCCATTAGATATCACGATTCCACTGGACTCATCCCAAAAACACTACAAAATCATCAATTTCCCTCTCAATCCTCAAAAATCCTACCTAACAAGTTTAAAATTAAACTAATGCAAATTAAAATTCTAATCTAAATGTAAAAAATAAATGCAGTCCATGCTCAAAACATCTAATTATTTACAAATCCTTGTTTATTTGCCACAAGCGACGAGTTAAAAATTCAACTTCGGGCGGTAGGTCACATGACCGAAATGGTGTTTCATCAGTGTCATCAACACTTGAACATTTCTTTTGTTCAGTGCACGTCCAAGACCTCTTAAGAGTCATGTCTTCTTTCTTATTCTTGTTCATTTCCTAATCCTTTTGCGTGGCCCACGAACACCTGAAAAATCACATCATTCCGTGAAAGTTGCAAATTCAGTAACATGATAAGCTTTCGTCTCAACCACTTGGAACTTATACTCTTGTGATGGCTGTACTTCTTTAGACCTATACTCGGGCTTGACACATTTGAAAACTTCAGTTTCTCATTTGATATCTATAATCAATTCACCTCGTCCTACGTCTATGGTGGCCCTAGATGTGGCTAAGAAAGGTGTCCTTAAGAGTAATAGAATTTTTAAATCCTCCTCGAAGTCAAGCATGACGAAGACAATTGGAAAAATGAATTGCCTAATCCTTACTAACACATCTTCAAGGATTTCCTTAGGGTGTACTAAAGATCGACCGACTAATTTCAGGGTGATTTTCGTTTCCTTAAGCCCTCCCAAACCTAACCTTCTATAAGTTGACAATGACATGAGGTTGATCCTGGCTCCTAGGTCATACAGGGCCTTCCCGAAACTTATTCCTCCTATCTTAATGGGGATGGTAAAGCTACCGGGATCCATTAGTTTGGGAGGAACTCTCCTAGACACTACAGTGCTACATTCTTCGTTAAGTGCAATTTTATCTCTTCTCCCTATTCTCCACTGACGAGACATTATTTCCTTAAGGAACTTAGCACATTTGGGCATCTTTTCAAGAAGTTCTAACAAAAGGAGATTCACATTAAAGTATTTAAACATCTTGATGAAGTCTATGAAATCCTTATCATCTCTTTTCTTCTTCTCTACTAAACTGCTCGAAAAAGGTACGGGTTTTGGGCTAGGTGGTGGTGGTGGAATGTGTCTATCCTTAATTTTGTCTTGTGTGGGTTCACTCTCGGGGTTTTCCTTCTCAGCTACCCCTTCTCCAACACTAGGAGTGTGGGTGCTCTCGTCTTTCTCACCTACTTCTTTCTCACTACAATTTGGTCGGATAGGTTCCTTAACCACAGTCCCGGATCTAAGGGTGATTGCCTTTGCATTCTCCTTTCCTTCTCTCTTCGGATTAGGTTCAGTATTATTGGGTATGCTAGAGGTTAAATTATTTTGCAATAGTTGCAAAACTTGGTCCAATTGACTTCGAATTTGGCACACATCGGCTTGCACTACATGCAAACCTTCCTCTAATTTACTCACCCTAATCGACAAGGGAAGGTCACTACTATAATAGAGGTTGGTATGGTGCATTGGGTTTTAAAGAGTTAGCATTTTGGTTCCCTTGATTTGAAGGTCCAACTTGGTTCCCTCCCCATCTAAGGTTAGGATGATCACACCATTCAAGGTTATAGGTGTTGGAGTAAGGGTTATATCCTCTACTCCCTACATAATTAGCCTCCATATGGTTGCTCTTATCATCTTGCCCTGCATTAAAATTGGTTAGATTGGTTTGGTTTTAGACTTGCGCATTGGTCGCATTCATCTTCAATTGATTAATCCTCTCAAGGACTTGTTGATACTTATGCTCGCTAGTGATAGCGTTTGCTGCCGCTTGTTTGGCTCGATATGTGAACCGCTTATCTAGCCACATGTAAGAGTTCATCGCCATATCCTCGATGAGTTGACAAGCCTCGGTGTAAATCTTTGACATGAATGCTCTAGCGGATGCTCCATCAAGACTAGAGCGTAAATTCCCATTAAGTCCATTGTAGAAGACTTGAAGTTGTAGCCAATCTTGTAAACCATGGTATGGAAACTTGCGCAACATCAATTTGAAGTGCTTCCAAGCCTCGTATAATGACCTTCCAATTGTCAAAAATTCGTGATCTCCATCTAAAGTTTCATCGTCTTGCTTAGTGGAAAATATTTTGCCAAAAATTTGCTCGCTAGCTCATCCCAAGTGTTGATTGAATCTACCGACTATGAATCTAACCATATAAAAGCATTGTCAGTAAGAGAGAAAGAGAATATCCGAAGACGGATAACATTATCTAATACCCCATTATACTTGAAAGTATCACAAATGGTTAGAAATCGCTTAAGGTGTTGATTTATATCTTCATTCATTGACCCTCGAAATTAAAGGTTTGATTGTATCATTTGGATCATTGTTGGTTTAATTTCGAAGTTGTTAGCATTAATCGCCGGGCGATTAATGCTTACCTAGAACAACGTCTAAGTTGGGCATCGCATAGTTGCACAAAGTTCTTTGCTCCATCGTTAGTTGTGGTGATTGTCGAATTTCTTCTTATGGATTTTCAATGGGTTGCTCTCTTGGTTATTGTGCCCTCTTAGCATGTGTGATGATACTTTCTGATTTTGACTCAAATGGCAAGACAGTGTTACCGGTTCGTGTCATACAATGTTCCTACAAGCACGAGAGATTGAAGAAAGTTAACTAAAAATTGAATAACACAAAAATAGAAAATAAAGCCATATCTCTAAATCTTACTTTGACTACTTATCTCTACCTAAAAATATACACTAAAACTTACTCAATCTTACACCGTCTTCCACGACAACGATGCCAACAACTTCACCAACTGCACACGTTCACATTAAAACAACTAATTTATGAAATAAATTTTAAGGTTCGATTTTATTGCAAGCATACAAGTCAGTTGTAATATTTATAGTGTTACAATGAAATACCAAAGTATTCCAAGGAACGAACCCGAAGGAAGAAACGATTGAGCAATAACTAGCATACACGATAGAGGATAAGTGGCTACTAATACGATTTTATATTACGGTGATTCATAAAAGGCAATTTTGTAAGAAAAATTAAAAATTCTACTCTAGGGACTAAATTGCAAGAAATGTAAACTAGAGGGACTATCTAGAAAATGACTAATGGTGATTGGTTGACTTCGATGTGGTTCACCAAATCTCGGACTAGGGACATAAATCGCGTAAATTACCAAGTGGCTCTGTTTTATCTTTCGATCTTAATTGTACCGAATTAGACGAATTAGATCCGATTTATCTTCCAATCTCACTGGTTAGTCGGGACTGATGAACAAGTGTGCAACAAGATTACCTTTCGGTCTCACTTTATCTTAATATTCCCTTAGGGGCGTCGTAACCTAAGTTCTTAGTTCTATTCAAATTAGTCTAATTTGTTACGATTTAGTCCTTTGTCCAAAGATTTTAGTTTATCCACATCTCCATCAACCAACCTCCTTGAGGATTTAGCTACACATGCTCAAACTCAAGAAAATAAACATAACAATAGAAAACAAAGCAACCATGAAAGTAAAGCTTAAGAAAAATGTGAAAGTTGAGATTTTTATGCAAGAAAACTTAAATAACACGAAACCAAAAGCATTTAACAAAGAAATATAAAGCAAGAAACAAAAAAGGAACAAGCTGTAATAGATTTGAAGTAAAATAAATTAAAATACATTAAACTAAAGCTTAAAGAATCTTGAAAGTAAGGTACAGGGACTGGAAATGTAAATAAACCTTAGCTACAGTGTTAACTAACTTAACTAATATAAAGAACATCAAGAATAAGAAGTAAATGTAGAAAAATAAACTCTAACCTAAGGTAGAAGAAGAGAAAAGTAAAACCCTAGAAAAGTGCAAAGAAAAACTAAAGAAAACCTAGAGAAAACTAAACCTAAAACTAAGCTAAAATGTGTCTCTCTCCTCAATAATTTTTGGCTGTTTTGAAGGGTATTCTGATGACTTTTTGATGCCAAAATTGCTCCTACACAGGCCTTGTGTGATTGGTGGGTCGGGTAGACAAAGGCGATATCGCGATACCCAGAAGAAGATATCACGATATTTCAGGCAATATTGAACTTGGGGTCTTCCTTGAGAGGTGGGATATCGCGATACCCAAAGAGGATGTTGTGATACCAATTAATTATCTCCTTGGTCTCCTATACTGTAACAGTCCGATTTAGACCCTAGTCAGAATAGTGGTTTCGGGACCACAAATCCGAGTTAGTAAATATTTTAATATTATTTTCTATGCTTATGATATGTGAATTAGCATGTGTGAAATTTCTGTGAGTTAATTCGTCCGTCTGGATGCTTAATTTGAGGAAAGGATTAAATTGCATTAAATGCAAACTAGCATGCTATTTGTTAAAGTACTTATGTGTTGTGGCTTTTGAATGTTGTGGCCTTGTGAGGCAATTAAACCACTTTATAAGTTAGTGGATGGTGTTGGACAAATATGTCCTTAATGTATGTTTGTTTTAATTATTAATGGAAAGGTTAATATGGTAAAATATATATTAATATGTTTGTAATAAAACAAACAAATGAAAAGATGAATGTTATCATCTTTGGGGTGCCGAAAGTTTGAAGAAAAAGAAAGAAAATATCTAAGCTAGGTTTCGGCTATTAAAGTCTTTGATTCAAGATCAAGAATTGAAGAAATCAGACTTTGATAGCGAGAAAGTGAAAGTAGTCGAATAACCGAGTCCGAACGAATATCAAAATCTGAGGTAAGTCGATATATAAATAAATGTATTTGTATTGAATTATTTGAGTGTATATGATATGTGAAATATTATGATTATCCTTTGAGATGGAATGTATGTGAAATCCGAGTTGGCTAATAAGTCGATAAGCCGATAAAGTCCGAGAAGTCCCGTTTGAACCTAGGAATATATAGGAATTACGTATGTCATGACATAGGTGTCTGTTATGTGATATCATGTAAGACCACGTCTGGGACGTTGGCGTTGATTCGAGATTTCGTGTAAGACCACGTCTGGGATGTTGGCATCGATATGAGATTTACGTGTAAGACCATGTCTGGGACATCGGCATCGTATTTGATTCGTGTAAGACCCTATCTGGGACAGTGGCATTGATATCTGATTACATGTAAGACCATGTCTGGGACGTTGGCATTGTACGACTATTCCGAGCACTATGACTATCCTATTAGATTCTGAACGGTTCAACGGGCAAATGCGAGATACGAATGACTATGTGAATTGTACATCCGTTTCAGGTACGTTTGGTATGTACACTAAGTGTGTATGAAAGGTAAGTATCTATAAAAACTTACTAAGATGATTATGTATATGAAATGATGAGATTATATGAGAAGTTATGCTTGAATGAGCCAATAATATATGTGATGAATTTGCTTTGAGAACCAATAATGTCATTGTGCCAATATGGTTATATGCATGTTATGCTAAGTTTATTTGTATATGGCTTACTAAGCTTTTGAAAGCTTACTCTCTGTGTGTTTGCTCTATTTTATAGATCGTCAAAGCTACTGAAGGCTCGGGACCATCGAGGATTGTCATCACACTACCTAAGCTCATTTTGGTATCTTTTGGAAATGTATATACCTAGATATGGCATGTATAGGCTAGTCACCTTGAATTATCTTTGAAATGTGTAAAAGTAGCCATGAGATGTGGCTAGATTTGTGTTGGTAATATGCATGAGTAAATGTGTTATATAATGCTTAGATTGGTATGGTTTGATAGCCAATGAATTAGACAAAGTTATGGTAAGCATATGAATGCATTATGAGTATGCATGTTTGATCAAAAGAATGTTCCTTTGAAGGGTAAATATGGTTAAACCATGCTTATGTACATGTATGATTTAGTTGTGCAAATTAGCATGATTAGAAATGAGTTTGGATGTGAAGAGTTGTTGATCATTTGACATGTCTTTGGTTGTTAATTGTGTATAAAATAAATTGGTATGTAGCTTGTAGGGTAAACCCAAATGTAGGTGGCATATTGACCTTGCAAAGGGCCTGTTATGCATACACGATAGTGGCACACGGGCGTGCCTAGTGACTGTGGGATTAAGTCAGTATATAGCATAAGAGTACACGGCCACGGTACACGGGCGTGCCTGGTAGCCGTGGGGATAAGTCAGTATACATGCCCTGTTTTGGAACGGGCAGGGCACATGGGTGTGTCTAGTAGCCGTGGGAGGCACACGGTCTGACTGCACTGGCGTATGACCTCTGCAGTGTTCAAAAAAAAGTTTTAAATTTCCAAGAATTTCTGTATGTGTTCGGTTCAGTCCCGACCCTTCTCTAAAGCATGCTTAAGACACAATGATTGCAATTGATGGCTTGCATTATGAAATGTCTCTAAACGTTTTTGATCTGTCCGGTAACGCCTTTAACCCTAATCCGGCGATAGATACGGGTTAGGGGTGTTACATATACTACCGGAGGTATCGCGATTCCAGGGGTTGGATATCGCGATACCCTTGCCCTAGATGTCGTTCTCGCTTGTTTTCGACCTCCGACATGTCCCTACATCAGTCAAACACACGTTAGACCTCCCAATGGCACTGTCAACGAATTTGGGTAAAAAATAGACAAAAACGAGAGATTTTCACTTATTACTTGAAAAATATAAAAATAACGAAAAACTAAGCTAAAAAATCTATTTTGCTCGAGAAAAAGCTCCTTAAGTGTGTCAGAAAAGCCTAATTTTCCAAATCAATTTGTGGTAGATTAGTAGGATTCTATTTTAATGAATATGTAACTATCATATGGTTGTTTTAAGAAATATTTATTGTTCTTTGTAATATTTTATGTTTAAGTACCATATTTGTTTTCTTGAGTTTTACTCTTTAAATGTAATCACAAATAGTATCTTTTAAATAGGAGGTTATCTGATGCAGTTTGGTGAATTTGACTAAGTGTTCTATGTGATAACACCAATGATCCGGATCCGGTGACTCGAGTCAGGTTAAGGGTGTTATATCTGTTCTCACAATTATCAATGCAGATCGAGATTCTTCTTAACTTTATTCTTGATCTATTATTTATGCTTATATTTTCAATCAAGTTTATAAGGTTTATTAGATCCATGGGGAACTAATCCTTTTATGGGATATTAACGAGTGGACATGGATTTGAGTTAAAAAGGGCATGAAAAGGTTTATATATTTTTGTGTTTCCACACCCCCGAACTTAATTCATTGCTCGTCCCGAGTAATGCGCAAATTGAAAGAATCTCTTGGAAACACCTTTAAAAGATTCCTTCAGAAAACATTATTCCCATAATTGTGAAGTTAGTATACTTATGCTTCAGAACAAAAAAATTGAGATTTATGCCACTTAAGTATACATATCGTTCAAATTAATTTCAATTATTATTATGATAGCAAAGATAGACTAAATGATTTCTCAATAAAGACATGTTAAATCCCTACCAATTTGATTTAATTCCCTTATTTTAAGATTAAGATACAATCATTAATTTTAATTTATGCCTTCATATGTTGGACATAACAGTTTCTCTCCACTAATGTAGACAGCGCAGAAACTTGAATCAGTAGGTCTTTTAAATAGGTTGTAATGTGGCTAGGCTAGGGGTAGGTAAAAGATAGATAAATTTAGGCTAAAAACCCTAGACTCAGCTTGCATCGAACCTTCAGAATAATTAACTTCAATACACCAACTCATTTTGCTTTTACCTTCTCTTTTGTACATCTATTTCTTTCGAGTACATATGCTCTCTCTTTTTTTTTTGAGCATTTGGTACCTTTTTTCAACTCCCCCAAACTTATTTTCAAAGAATATTTTGAATCGACTGAGTCTAGTGTTTGGGATAATTTAAAGATAATTATGAGAGAAGTGATGACTAATTATTGCAAAGGTTCAAATAAAATTAGGCCATATAGTCTTAAAGTTGGGTTTCAAGGGATAAATATTCATCAAGGTTGGCTTCAAATGTAACAGCTCATTTTCGGGACCACAAATCTGATTTTGGAAGAAAAAAATATTTTTATATTATTTTATGGTCTATAGTATGATAGAAATGTCGTATAAAAATTTCGTAAAGAAATTTTATCGATTACATGTTTAATTTGATAAAGGACTAAATTTCACAAAGTGCAAAAGTTGAGTTCTAATAGCTAAAAGGATTAAATAGCTATGGAATTCAAAATTTGAGGTCCTTATATGACAAATAACCATTAAAAATGCTTAGTGGTTAAGGATGATGATTCATCCATGGAAAATAAAATAAAGAAAAGGATGAAATTGGAAAGTGAAATAATAAAAGATGAGAAATGATAAAAAAAATATATCATCATTTATATCATATTTCCCAAATTAAAAGCATGGAAACCCTAGCCATGGAAACCTAAGCTCAAGCCAACTTATTTTTCTTGATTAGGCAAGTATTCTTGCCCGTTTTTAATGATTTTTATATTTCCGAAATCGTAATAACTTAATCTAGCTATCTCGGGGATTAATTTGCAAAGTTATCAAGGTACTAGGGTTTTGCCATGGATGAACATAGATGAATTATGAAGTTTTATTGTAGAAAATGAAAGGTTGTTGATAGATAAACAACTTTTGTAAAGGGAATTTTGATGAAATTATGATTTAAGGACTAAATTGAAAATATGTAAAATTCATGGAAAAATTCTGAATTTTATGAAATACATGGGCTGTAAATTTTACATGTAAAAATCAGCTAGGCTTGGAATAAGGATTAAATTGCATGAATTTCATTTTTCGAGCCTAGGGACGAAATCGTCATTAATTAAAAGTTTAGGGGCAAAATGGTAATTTTGCCTAAGATGTGAATTGAATTGAAATGAACATGAATTAATGTTAAATTCATTCATATAGATTCGGATAGACCAAATTCAGAGTTAGAACGAGGAAAAGAGAAAATGTCGGATTAGTAGATTTTACGTACACGAACATTTATCGAGGTAAGTTCGTATAACTAAATTATGTATATTAATATGTTTGAATTGAATGTTGTATATGTCTGAATTGTATAAATGTCTTATGTATGAATTTGATTACATGTCCGATAATGCCCGATAAGTAATAAGTCTCGTTTGAATAAATGAAACTAGATGAATACAAGATTTCCTGTATTGGTTGTGGTCTTGCATGTGTTGCGGACACACCACAGCTCCTACGAGCATCCCGTTATAAGCCCTTTCGAGCTTCCCGTTATATGGTTCCTGTGAGCATCCTGATCAGTAGTGATCTTGCATGTGTTGCAGACTACCGCAGCTCTTTGTGAGCGTCCTGTTATATGATCGGTTGTGATCCTGCATATATTGCGGACACAAATGCAGCTCTTTGTGAGCGTCCTGATATGGCTCACTTGAACTTCCCGATATATGGCTATCCGGAGCTCTTGATTAAAGGCTCTTCATGATCTTCCTGATTAAAAGTTCTTTGTGAACTTCCTGATTATGGCTCTTATGAGCTTCCTGTTATATAGCCCAAATAAGCTTCCTGATACGCTCTTTGTGAGCTTCCCGATTAATGGCTCTTTGTGAGCTTCCTGTTATATGGCTTGAGAGAGGATTTCCAGGTTATGTGCTTTAAAAAGCACTCCTGAATATGAATTGACGGATTTCTGATTTGTACACTTCGAGTGTACTACCTGTGTATCCATCGATGTTTTCAATGATTCAAAGGGCAAAATCCTGACATGAGAAAATATGAATATGAAATGAATTCATACATGTATCTGCTTGAAATACATGAAAATGATGATACATGATATATGGAAATACGATATGATAATATATGAACATGGAATTTGTTTGATGAATATGTTCATCCATGATTATAGATTTGTACACCTTGAGTGTATTACCCGTGTGATACTGACATTTCAAATGATTTAATGGGAAAAGTTCTGACATGAAATAATCTGAACTCGAGACGAATTATTATGAAAATGTACTTGAAATACAAGGTTATGATTTGTATATGTTATATGAATACATGATGTGGAAAGTATATGTTCATGGAAATCTAATTATTGTTGAGCCCATACATGTTTCTTGATATTTATATGAAATATATGAAATACAAGGTGATGAGGATATGTGTTAGGGCTTGTGATCAAGTTGATTGAATGTGCCTTGTATGTTTATATTGAATTTAAATGAGTGGTAAGTTAATTACCATGTTATACGAACTTACTAAGCATTTCATGCTTTCTCTGTTTTATTTTCCCCTGTTCTATAGTAATTCGGAGGCTTGTTGGATTGGAAGCTTGGCGGGGATCACTCACACTATCCATCAGCCCATTTCAGTATATTTATGGTAAATCAATTATGGTTATAATGGCATGTATAGGTTAATTGGCCAATACCGGCATATAAATTCTTTAAGTGTAACTAGCCATTGGAATGGCTTGTGATGGATATGTTTGGTATGTGCTTGAAATGGTTGATTGATAGAAATTATATTGGCATATTGATGATTGAATTAAGTTAGTATATTTGATAAGATATGCATATATGTGAATTTGGTAATTTAAGTAAGTGTGTATACTTAATTATATGAGGTATTATATCATGTATAAGACTTGACTTTGAGTTGGGTTAAATGACCTATAATAGCTTGTGAATGTGTTAAAGTGTTGGTGTAGGAGGATGACAAAATGGGGTGAGAAATATGGCTTGGAAAATAGCCTATTTTCGTCCACACGGGTAGAGACACGGGCGTGTGTCTCAGCCGTGTGTGACACACGGCCTAGCACATGGGCGTGTGACCTGGCCGTGTGTCCCCTACATCTTTAAAATTTCAAAACAGAATGCCCAGGTATTTATGCACGGCCTAGCACACAGGCGTGTGGTTTGGCCGTGTGAGCCAAGTTAGAGAGTTACATGGCCTGAGACATGGGTGTGTCCCTTGGCCGTGTGAACCACACAGCCTGACCACAAGGGCGTGTGACCCTTGCACCTAGGAAAAATTTTGAGATTTTGCAAAAAATTCTTTGAGTACCCGATTTAGTCCTGACTCATTTCTAATGCATGTTTTGGACCTCGAGGGTCCATATAAGGAACTTTATGTTTGATTTTTTACATGAATACTGTATAAAATGAAATATCTATTTACTCGATTTGTACATTCTGGTAATGCTTTGTAACCCTGTTCCGGCGACAGATACGGGTTAGGGGAACGATCCAAACAAAAGTTTGCCTAAATAATTTTCAACATTCCATGCTTCCTAGGATTTCGCCTCAAGAAATTACTAAGTCAATTCTAGAGACTTAAACTTTCATGCATGCCTAGCTTTCCTAAGGATCTAAAAATTTTATGGTATGATTTACATACTTTATTAAGAGTACATTTATTTCATAATTAAGCTAACATAACAATTATTGAGATAATAGAACTTTATCCATACTGAATTTTAGCATACTTAACAAAATTTCAAATTTTTGAACAAAATATAACCTAACCATAACTAAAAGAAAAATTTATTCTGAGAGGAGATAATTTCAATTTTCGGTCCCCCTACTTAAGATGAACAATGTCCTCATTGTTAGAAGTGAATAGATACTATACCCCATGTAGGATTTGTAACACCCCTAACCCATGCCCGTCGCCGAATTAGGGTTACGAGGCATTACTTATCCAATCACAAGTGCCCGCACTCAAATGAATCTTATTACAATAATTAATACATAATCAAAACATGCTATTATAAAGAAATAAGTTACCACCAAATATTATCACTAGCATCTTTAAAACCAACTCCATTCAAATAACAAAATCACTATTCACTAGGTCATTTAAAAGTAAAGGCCAAATAGGTATAGTGCACTTATTCATTCATTCTATTGCTATTATCATCCATACATTCAAACATATATCATTCCTGAACATATACATTACTTTCGATCATTTCAATATCACATACAATTTATATCATTGTCCTATCTACTCATCTCACAATCGAATATACCATAAATAAAAATATCAAACCAACTTATTTATCTCCAAAAAACTTTCTTATCACATTCGGCTATGTTCATTACATATATATATATATCTTTCATAATATGCACATCTTAACAAGATATTACATCTATGATTTAACCATTTATAACACATGGCCGAATATAATATATATCTCAAAGGGAGAATCTATTCTCCAAACTAAAACAAATCATGGTCGAATATCTACAAATACGTACACATTAAATTGCTCATTAATATATCACCTTTGATAATCACATACACAAAAATGTGACCTATTCCATTCATGTCTAGTCACATTGGCACATTCAAATAATTATGCCACAAACATTTTTATCAACCCAATGTCTTATACCATAATTCAACCAATTCTATGAACTCAAAAATTCTCATATAACATATTATGAAATAACTTTCAAACTAGGCTTTTAATAAATATACTAATATACTCAAGTAATAATTCCATATTTAAACATGATCAAACCAACTCAAACATAAAAACATAGCCATTTTCGCATGGCATATACATATATATAAATATCATTCAAACACAACCCAAGAAATATTGCCTATACATGCCATATGTTTCAAAAGGGGTACAACTTATAGAATACCGAAGATAGATGATAGTGCGAATGACTTTGACGAAGATCCCCGAGCATGAGCTAGCCTTCAAGATCTATACAATAGTCAAACAAGCACACATACGGTAAGCTAATATAGCTTAGTAAGTTTTAAGGAATGGTAAAAATCATACAACTAATCAATAAACAATTTAATTAATCCAATATGAGCAATAATGAATTCATAAGTACAAATATGCATAACTTGTCACCATTCAATAACCACCATATCTAATAGATCTCAAAACCGAATACTCAAGTACTATTTATCCATTTCGAATAAGCTCAAAGTTTAACATTCACATCTCATTTCTATATTTTCGTAACAAAAGTAACTTACCTCACTAGTAATCGGTTATTAAGCTATCATGCAACACTTACTCATGTATCACTCGCTTATCTCCCTTCATCGGTTTATGTCCCCAAGTCTCTGTAATCCCGCACACATAGTGCAAATTACGTAACGTATCGCACACTTAGTGCCGTTACGTGAGAAAGAGCACACATAGTGCCATTTAATAGTAATGTATCGCACACTTAGTGCCATTACTTATTATTCCGCACACACAGTGCCATTTAACAGTAATGTATCGCACACTTAGTGCCATTACTTATTATTCCACACACACAGTGCCATTTAACAATAATGTATCGCACACTTAGTGCCATTACTTATTATTCCGCACACACAATGCCATTTAACCGATTTCGCACACACAGTGCTCGGTATTTTAGTTCGCACACTTAGTGCCCTTTAACAGACCCTTCCTTTGCTCTTCAAAACATATATAATTCCATTCTCAATTATACATACTCAATTTACCTTTTTCAAATACCAACACATTCGGTGTACACACGTTACATATATCTAGCCATAGCATACATGTATTTTTCAACATCTCCATTTGCCTTTTTCACTTACCATTACATTCGGCAAACTCAATTTACACATATATTTATTCATAGCATACATCCATCTCTCATTTCATAATCATATATATAACTACCTCTTTATAAATGCTTATACTCATGTAACTCATTTAATCAACAATTACATATATATTTATATACACATCAACTTAACATTCGGCTATTATAAATACATTTCATTTCATCTCAAGATACATTCGGCAATAGGGGAATTATCATGCTTATAATTTATTTTCATATGCACATTAGTATGTAATCAATTTCATTTCATCCAACTGCTTAAAAACTTACTTCGAAAATCGATTTAATTAGGGTTTCCGGCTACTCATTCAATTTCGCCTTTCCCTGGTCCAACCTCGTGACTTTATGTTCTTGATCTAAATAAATTCCAAATTTAAGCTTATTCAATATATTTTCATTCAATTTAATACAAAAATCACATAAATGGGCAAATTACCATTTTACCCCTGACATTTACAACTTTTACAATTTAGTCCCTATTGCACAAAACACAAAATACACATAATTTGAATTTATTCCTCTAGGGCCGAATACTACCCATGCCCATACAAAACTATACAATTCATTTATTTCACATTTGGACCCTTCAATTTACAAATTTCTCAATTTAGTCCTATTTACTCAAAATTATCAAAATTTCCAATACAAAACATGTTAATCTAAAACATATCTTTAAAACAAAATCATCAAACATCAAAAATCTCAAGCCTTCATCAATGGCCGAACATCACTCATGCATTAATAACAAAAATTATAACATGGGTCGGATAATATTCGAAGCAACGATCTCAAAAACGTAAAAATTATCAAAAACCGAGCTAAAACTCACCTTGAATCAAGCTAATCCATGGCCGAACTTAGCTTGGATTTTCTTTTTTTTTGTTTCTCCTTATTTCGGCACCAAGAACAAAAATATGGACATGCAAATTATTTTTCTCTTTTTGTTTTATTATAATTCCTTTTTAATGTTTATTTTATCATAATATATTTTAACATATAAAACAATTATACATTATATATATTAAGTCACATTGCCATCCACTACTCTTATATAAAGGTCAAATTGCATCTTTAATACTCATGCAAAAGAAGACAACTCACTTTAGCCACCTAATTTAATAAATGGCTATTTTTACAGCTTACGCGATTTAGCCCTTTTCGTTAAATTGAACACATAAACGGTCAAATTAATTCACGAAGATTTTTGCACATGCACACTCATGAATCATAGTCACCAAATATAATATAAAAATATTCTATTGACTTGGATTTGTGGTCCCGAAACCACTATTTCTGATTAGGGTCAAACTCGGGCTGTTACAACTCTCCCCTCCTTAAGGGATTTTTGTCCCCGAAAATCTTACCAATGAATAAGTGTGGGTAGCATTCTTTCATTGATTTTTCAGTTTCCCAGGTTGCTTCCTCAACCTCGTGCTTATGCCACATTACTTTAACCAACGAGATTTTCTTATTTCGTAACTCTTTCACTTCATGAGCTAGAATACAAATCGGTTCTTCCTCATAAGTCAAGTCAGGCTGAATCTCAATCTCTGATGGGCTAATCACATGAGAAGGATCGGATCTGTATCGTCGGAGCATCGACACATGGAAGACATTATGAATCTTGTCTAACTCAGATGGCAACATAAGTCTATACGCAATCGGCCCGATACGCTTAATAACTTCATATGGCCCAATAAATCTCGGACTCAGCTTTCCTTTACGGTAAAATCTAAATATCTTTTTCCACGGCGAGACTTTCAAAAATACTCGGTCGCCCACCTGGAACTCTATATCTTTACATTTCCAAGTCCGCATACGACTTCTGATGATCTGAGGCGACTTTCAAACTTTCTCGGATTACTTTTACTTTTGCTCAGTCTCTCTGATTAAATCAACTCCGTGCATCTTGCCTTCACTTAGCTAGGTCCAATATAGAGGTGTACGACATTTATGACCGTATAAAGCTTCATATGGTGCCATTTTGATACTCGATTGATAGCTGTTATTATACGTAAATTCAATCAAAGGTAACTATCGTTCCCATGTCCCCTCAAACTCAAGAACGCAACATCTCAACGTATCCTCGAGTATTTGAATAACACGTTCGGATTGACCATCCGACTGAGGGTGAAAAGCAGTACTAGAATGCAATTTGGTACCTAAAGCATCGTGCAGTTTCTTCCAAAATCGTGATGTAAACCGCGGGTCTCTATCCAAACAATAGAAATAGGTACTCCCGGCAATCGTACGATCTGCGATATGTACAACTCAGCTAACTTATCAAGTGAGAAATCCGTACGTACCGGAATAAAATGGGCCGATTTCGTCAATCTATCAACAATAACCCAGATTGAGTCTTTCTTACTCGGCGTCAATGGCAAACCCGATACAAAATCCATCGTGACTCTATCCCACTTCCACTCAGGTGTCATAATCGGTTGGGGTAGTCCCGATGGCACCTAATGCTCGGCTTTCACTTGTTGACATACTAAACACTTCGACACATAGTCTGAAATGTCTCATTTCATACCATGCCACCAGTAATGCTGTTTCAGGTCATTATACATTTTCGTGCTACCCGGATGAATCGACAATCTACTATTATGAGCTTCGTCACAAATTATTCGAATCAATTCATGGTTCTTAGGTACACATATCTGATTCTTAAATCGTAGACATCCTTTAGCATCTATTTGAAAATTTGAATCTGTACTCGAGCCATAATGACTCCTTTTTACTTTTAAATCATCATCAGCCACTTGAGCTTCACGAAATTGTTGTACAAATAGTGGTCTCGCCTTCAATTCTACAATGATCACACCATCATCGGTCATAGCTATGTCTGCATTCATTGCATGTAGAGCAAATAGTGACTTTCGGCTAAGTGCAATCAGCAACCACATTAGCCTTCCCCGGGTGATAGTTAATCACAAACTCATAGTCTTTTAACAGTTCCAACTATCGATGCTGTCTCAAATTTAGATCCTTCTGAGTCATTAAATACTTTAGACTCTTGTGATCTGAATAGTTGTGGCATTTCTCACTAAATAGATAGTGACGCCATATTTTCAAAGCAAAACTATAGCGGCCAACTCAAGGTCGTCAGACGTCGGATAATTCTCTCGTGCGGTTTCAACTGCCTCAAAGCATAAGCTACAACTTTACCTCCCGCATCAAAACACAACCCAACCCATTTAAGGATGCATTGCTGAAAATAACGAACTCCTTACCCGACTGGGTGAACCAACACCGAGCTCCGTTAGCAAAGCTTTTAGTTGATCAAAACCGCTTCGCACTGCTCGACCATTCAAATTTAATGTCTTTCAGTAATAGCTTTGTCATCGAGTCGCTATCATAGAAAACCCTTTCACGTAAGCGCCTATAATATCCAAGAAGTCCCGTAAAGCTACGCACTTAAACATTCCGCGGAGGTTTCCAACCCAAGATAGCCGAGATTTTACTGGTCAACTCAATGCCCGATGTTGAAATAACATGCCCCAAAAAACTAACTTCATTGAACCAAAACTCACATTTGCTGAATTTCACGTATAACTGCTTATCACGCAAAATTTGTAACACCTATCTCAAATGCTCAGCATGCTCAGTTTCGTCACGTGAATAGATCAGTATGTCATCTATGAATACAACCAAAAACTAATCTAGATACGGTCTAAATACCCGATTCATCAAATCCATGAAAACAGCAGGGCATTAGTGAGTCTAAACGGCATCTCTAAGAACTCGTAATGGCTGTATCTCGTCCGAAAAGTAGTCTTTGGTATATCTGAGTCCCTAACTCGTAACTGATAATAACCTGATCTCAGATTAATTTTTGAGAACACCGAGGCTCCCTTAAGCTGATCGAATAAATCATTAATACGTGGCAACGGATATTTATTCTTTACGGTCACCTTATTGAGTTGTCGATAGTCGATGCACATTCTCAAAGTTCCATCCTTCTTTTTCACAAATAGGACAGGCGCACCCCAGGGAGAGAAACTCGATCGGGCAAAACCTTTATCTATCAATTGTTGCAACTGAGCCTTCAACTCTTTTAATTCTGTCGGTGCCATTTTATACAGAGCTATCGAAATTAGAGTTGTCCCTGGCATTAGCTCAATACCAAACTCTACCTCCCGAACGGGTGGTAATCCCTGCAATTCTTTCGGAACACATCCAGATACTCACCAACAACCGGTACAGATTCAATTTTCTTTTCGGTTACCTTGCTGTCAATCACATACGCAAGATTTAGCCCTTTTCATTAAATTGAACACATAAACGGTCAAATTATTTCACGAAGATTTTTGCACATGCACACTCATGAATCATAGTCACCAAATATAATATAAAAAAATTCTATTGACTAGAATTTGTGGTCCCGAAACCACTATTTCCAATTAGGGTCAAACTCGGGCTGTTACAGGATTCTAGAAAAAGATGAGGTGAGTCAAGTTGACTGCTTAAGTACCAAGCTCTCTCTAGATCCAAATCCTAGACATCTACATATCTATTGCCACACTTCTTAATTTGTAACTTGTTAATTTTTATTTATTATTTCACCTCTTATTTTATTATGCGAGAAAGAAATCCTAATAGGACCTAATCCTAAAAACATTAAATATCCTAGGAAAGAAAATAATATAAAGTAAAGATCCCCCAATTCTTATTTATTTGCAGATCCCTCAGAATTTGACTCATCTTTTGCTCCATCATCTTTGTTTTTGCATGAATTGCTTCGTTCCCTCTTCAATATTGGACTCCATGGTTCAAATATAAAATCTAGAAACTCAGGCACAAAAATAAAAATGTTATGAAATATTTTCATAAAAATGTTTCTCATTCAGTCATCCCGTAGTTTTGAATATCTCCAATAAGCTTGTTGCTACCACTGCATATGTTGCATTATGTCCATCAACTTTGACAGCTCATCACGAAGATCTGGACGAGGCTATTGAGTTCTAAATGTTGAGGTCACCATGTCAGGTTTTGTTATTGGTTCAATTTGTTCTGCCTTATCAGGGATTTTAGCCAACTACATTGGTTTGATCTCTGTGGGATCTTCTTCTTCTTCTTCTTTAGGATCCTCACTCAATTCAACTCGTTGCTACAGAACAGAATCTCTAGCTATTCGGTAGAGGTCCCAATATGTGATTGTGCCCTGGCTATATCCTGTCTTCTTTATGTTTGCAAGAATTTTAACTTTCAAGGACAAAATTGTTATCGTAAAGGGAAAGTATGCTGGGCCAGAACGTCTAGCGGCACAATGTCACATTTCTCTCAGAATGATTTTTCCCATATCAATGGTCTTTGTCGTAAAAGTAGAGTATAACAAGACCATTCGCTCTAATGAAATTGTGGTCCCATTTGAAATTGGCATAAGGCTGAATCGAATGAAATAGAACCATACCTTCGCTAATAGTGTCAAATATTCTCTACGACAAGTATGAGTTCCATGCTTTGACACAGTCCACTTAGAACTCGGAACTGTAAGTTCCTCGAGAATTTCTTGCAATTTTCAGCCTCAATATTTCTCATCAAAGAAGAATATTCGTCATCTTCAAAATCAGGTAATTCAAAGAATTCATTGATAGCGTTTGAGCTTATTGGTACCTTGATTCCTCGGAAAGAAACTTCCGTTAATTTGCTTGAGGTCAAATTTGCATAAAATTCATGAACTAACTCTTCATATGCACTCAGTCTTTTCTCACAAAACAACTCCCAACTGAGGGCTTCAACAATTTGTCAAATGCACGCCGTGAAATTGATATAGTTTCTTTCTTTTAGTGTAAAGCCTTTTTCTGGGAGCATTTGCTGATTTTTGAAGATGCTGTTGTATCTCGCTTTGGCTTCTTCACAGTGAAATTTATTTTATGATTCTTCAAATTAGTCAGAGGCACGAGTTCTTTTGCGAGGCATAATTAACCTGAACATAAGATGGAAAAAATTATTTTATCAAAAATTTAATTAACTTAAAAATTTAACAATTCATGAAAATTGAAAGGGTAAATGTAACAGCTCGATTTTGGGTCTAGTCGGAACAGTAGTTTCGGGACCACAAATCCGACGCAGAGAAATTTATTTTTATTTTATTTTTGTGGTTTAAAGTTTTATAGAATGATTTTGTGAAAATTTCGTTCGAAAATTTTGACATTTGGGCACTAAATTTAATTAAAGGGACTAAATTGCAAAAAGTGCAAAACTTGAATTCTATATGTTAAAGGTGTCCAATTGCTATGAGATTTTAAATTAGAGGTCCTTCAATGGTAATTAGACCATTGGTTAAGTTAGTGGACAAAAATGGACATGGTTATGTATGTTTTCAAAGTTTTTCATTATGGGCATTTTGGTAATTTGGTAATTAAAATGAATTAAAAAGCCAAAATAAAGCCAATTTTTGTCCATCTTCCTCCCATGTCTGAAATTCAGAAGGGGAAACCATGTATAGGGTTTTCCAAGCTTCCAAGCTCGATTGTAAGTCTGTTCTGGCCCTGTTTTTAATGCTCTTTATATTTTTGAAGTCGTTGTAACTTGATCTTTCTATTTCTACCATCAATTTGAAGAGATGTCAAGGTCTAAAATTTTAACCATGATGGATGTTTGTGTATTTTGATGTCTAATGGTAGAAAATGCATGTTTGGTGTATGATAAATGACTTTTGCTAAGTGATTTTCGGTGAAAATGCCTAAAAGGACTTGTTTGTAAAAGTTGTAAAATGAGTAGTAAAAGTGTGAATAAATGAAAAATGTGGGCTGTTATGAGCATGATATATGTTCGGCTAGGCTTGGGTGTAATGAAATTGAATGGAAATTGTAACATCCCGGGTTAGGGGCTGTTTTGTTGTTGCATGATATTGCATGAGTTTAGTGTGCTGTGTTGCTATTTCGGTGTTTTAGGGGCTTAATTGTGGGCTAGGAGTGTGCCTGAGGGAATGGGAAAATTTTAGTTTTTGGGTGTTAAGTGAAGGGAGCTGAGGAAGCTGGGGTTTAAGAATTTTAATTGATGTTTTGTTGCACAAAAGAGGAGCTAGCTTAGTGGCAAAGCATGCGCTACATGGGGAGCTTGGTGTGGCGTCATCTACTTGTGGTGGAGGTCCAGTTGTTCGAGCTGCAGAGTCCCCATTTTGGCTTCTTTTTGGGACGTCATGGAGGAGAGGTAGAAGGCTAGTGAAATTTACTTGGACTTGGTCTTCACTTTCAAATGTAAGGTGGAGAGCAAAATGTGGAGGAGGACTTGGTCCACTCATTTCAAATGAGTGGTGGTGAGGGTGTTTGGGGATTATGGCCGAATTTGTGGGGGTGTTGGAGTGGGGAAGTGGACGGCTAAGTGTGGGAACATGTTAGCCGAAATTCACCTTAGCAACCTAGGTAATTTCGGTCACTTTTTGTCAAGGAGTAAAAGTCTCTTCTTTGGGTCATTTGTTAGCCAAGTTCTAAGGGTGTTTGTCATTTCTCTTTGTTTTGTTTTACATCTTTGGAAACCCAAAGACCAAACCTCAACAAGTCGCCGAAAGTTTGCATCTTTGTTCCTAGAGTACTTGTAGCCGAATACCCTTTCCCATCTTTCTCTTTTCTTTCAATTTTGTAAACCGAAACTACTATCTCCCTTTTTCATATTTGCTTTCTTCTTCTTTGCTTGGAAACATTGTAGCCGAATCTTACCCAAGACATTTTCTTCATCTATTTGTTCTTTCCAAAGCCAAGGTACTCTCCTCTATTTTTTGTTTATTTTATTTATTTATTTATTTCTTTCTTCTTCTCAATTGCCTATTTGTCTAAACTTTCTTCCAAAGCACCTTGTTGCCAGTAACCCTATTTCCTTTTCATTTCTATTCCTTCTCTTTACCTTTCGTAACCGAGTATAAGGGTGTGTTAAACACTTAGGCCGAATCTCTCCTCTCCTAGAAGTCCTCTTTGGTCGAATATTGGGTGTTGGTAAGCTCTTGGCCGAATGGCCATTTCCTTATCTCTCAAGTGTTATGTTGTTTTGGTTTATGGAAGAGGGTTAACCATTGCTTTAAACATCTCACTTTAGGGCAATCAAAGATTTCAAAGCGGGCGGCTGGAGCCTTTCCTTTGTGAATCAATTGGGGTTGGCCGATTGTTGGAAGGAGAACTATTGTGGTTCGGGTTTGATAAGAAATCAAACCATTAGCAAGGTGAGGGATCAACATTAACCCCTTTGGTTAATTGATGTTTGCCGAATGTTGTGGTTGCCTAATGGTTTTCTTTTGGCCGATTATAGGAGCCGTGAATCAAGGAGCCTTAGATCGCTTTTTTTGTCGATTTTTAGACTCAGATTTACCGTGTGTGTAAACTAACACACCGATACCTAGTAATGTTTTAATAACTCGTTTGCCTGTTAAAAACTATACCAAGATGACGGATAATTGGATACCCAAACGGGGTATGTGTACGTATCCGGGTAAGTCTAATTTATTACAAGTTCTATTATGGATACCTTGGGTATTATGATCTATGTTATGTATGCTATGAGATGTAATGCTAGACATGTTAGCATGATATGCATGATTTGTATGATATGCATGATTACCTGAGTATGGTATGTTGATGGGTGATATGAGTGGAGGGAGCAATGATATTTTGTGCTGACGAGCACCAGTGTTTTGGTAACACACTTTGTGACTTTGGGTCACCAGTGCTTTGGTAGCACATTTGTGTCTTTGGGACACCAGAGGTTGGGCACCTCATTGTGACTTGTCCCTGTGGTTAACACCACCGTGGGTTGGCCCCACTTTGAGATATGGGATCGTCTGCTAGTGATTGGGTATCACAAGATGGGTTGGCCCCATCATTCGATTATTGTGACTACGGCCACCGGTGCTTTGGTAGCACATTTGTGTCTTTGGGACACCAGAGGTTGGGCACCTCATTGCGACTCGTCCCTGTGGTTAACACCACCGTGGGTTGGCCCCACTTTGAGATATGGGATCGTCTGCTAGTGATTGGGTATCACACGATGGGTTGGCCCCATCATTCGATTATTGTGACTACGGTCACCAGTGCTTTGGTAGCACATTTGTGTCTTTGGGACACCAGAGGTTGGGCACCTCATTGCGACTCGTCCCTGTGGTTGACACCACCGTGGGTTGGCCCCACATGAGATATGGGATCGTCTGCTAGTGATTGGGTATCACACGATGGGTTGGCCCCATCAATGGATTTGTGACTTCGGTCACCAGTGCTTGGGTAGCACAAACGTGTCTTTGGGACACCAGTGTTTTGGTAACACATTGTGACTATATGTCACCAGTGGTTTGGCACCACCAGTGGTTTGGTACCACACGGGGTAGAAAAAGGAGATACGGATGGTTAGGATCGGGTTGCATTAATTATGTTGCTATGTATGATGTGTGTTAGCGTGTTGTTTCATCGGGAGCGGGATTTATGCACTGAGTCACTCGACTCACCCTCTCCTTTGACATTTTGGTGACTCGAGACGCGACATGGAGCGGAGGGTGGACTCGAGGTGCACATGCCATGCTTTAATAAAAGTTTTGCTCAGACTATTCACTTTGGGTACTTTAGCTTACTTATTTTGATTTGAGATTTAATTTGGATTTGTAAAAGGCCTTTAAATTATGTTTTATGATGGTTATGTTTTAATTAGATTCGCAACCTGCTTAACAAATAACTTGGTATGAAATATCACTAAAAATCTGGTAAGATAATGTTTTAAAACTATAACGCAATGTGTTTTAAACTATACCATCGGGTATCTCACTATGTTTTTCTATACAATAAACTCAAATGATTTCCAAATCAAACTCGATTTTCTACTAAGTCTAAAATGTTTCAAAATAGCACTAAGAAACTATTGGAAATGCTAAATGAAATCAACTCGTTTTAACTATATACTTTGGATAAGTTTTCAAAATCTAATCAAACAAGCCTACTCAAATGTTCCTCAAATTCACTATGTTTTCACCCCGCTTTTAAACGAAAAAAAAATCTGATCACCCAAAGACGCTTTTCCCAGAACATACCAGATTCGGACGTGGTGTCTTGTCCGAGTTTGGGGTGTTACAATTGGTATCGTGAGCCAAGTTCAAAGGTTTCTACTGTGGGCCCGAGGCCCAAAATGTTTTCAAAAGATTGTTTTGTTTCTTAAAGTATGGTTTGAAAGGCATGGCACCGAAGTCCGCCAGCACTGATTCGCCTGTAAGTACCCTTACCATTGCTTGTGAATTGATTGGATGTGATATGATTTGATGAATAGCAATAGTATATTACTTTAGAGATTGAAACTGATAGGATTTTGTGAACTCGCGAGAACAAATCCTCTTAAAATATTCATAAGACTTGCTTTTAAACAAGTGGAATAAATATTGATGCATAAAATTCTTTAATCAGACACGTAGAAAGATTAGTCATGAGCGCTAGAGGTGGACGTGGTCGTGGACGAGGTCGTGGTAGGATGACGGTTTCTGAGCCCGTAGGATCTGGTCAGGGTTCAGAAAATGAGATACCGGTTCCGCCACCAGCTGGAGGTGGTGAGTTCCAAGATCGATCGGGACGACGCAGTTGTCACAGCGGCGCCGCGAGTGTTGGAAAGGGTAGCCGTGTAGGTGGTGGTGCAGGAGTTAGAAAATGCTCTCGAGCGACTCCGCAAATGGGGCTGAATTCTTCCGAGGTGTTTCGTGTTGCTCCCAAAGATCGCCGAATATTGGCCGGAGGCAATCGAGCGGATCATGGATGACCGGACTTAATAGTCAAGAGAAGTCAAGGGCATCGACGCTTCTCGGGATGAGTCATATCAGTGGTGGCTCACGGTTCGAGATAAAGGTGGGCGCAGAGGATCCGACATGGGATTATTTCAGTGGTTGCATATCAAAAGAAATACATCGGAGCTAGTTATATTGACTCAAATGGAAGGCATTTTCGAGGCTTGTTCAGGGAGTAACTGCTTTCGAGTACGAGGTCGAGTTCTCGGTCGAGTAGGTATGCCGTGGGCATTGTGGCCACCGAGCATGAGAGGTGTGTTCGCTTCGAGGATGGGTCATGAGACGAGTTGAGATCGGCGATTGCTCCTCAACAGGAGCACGAGTTTGTTGTCTTAGTTGAGAAGGCTAAGGTAGCCGAGGGTGTTAAGGAGTCGGTGAGACAGGCATGGATAGAAATAGGCATAAGAGGAGCTTTGGGTCTTCTCGGATCGTCGGGTAATCCGCAGAAGAGAACTAGACCGAGTGGGGTGAATCATCGCTAGGTTCGTTGTCGCCAGGCGTGGACCGCCGCAGCAGGTGATGGGCAGGGAAATCTCATTGGGGTGGTTGCCGGATCGAGGAAAAGGTTGCTTCGAGTGTGGTTCTCTGGAGCATCGTGGTGAGGGATTGTCCGCGAGGTTGGCTAGGATTCACCGAGAGGCGGGCCGTAATCGGTTCAGAGGTAATGGACCGCCACCGCAGAGGGGCCGTGGTAATGGCAGAGGCGTGTAATGGTTCTGGTCGGGCCGTGGAGCACCGCGCAGGTGCGAGTAGTTCCGATGCTAGACACCGGTTTGGTGTATGCCGCGAGGCGCCGAGAGGAGGGCGACGACCGGACGCCATAACCAGACGTTTTTGATTTTTGGTTCTCCTTATACCGCTTTGATTGATGTGGGTTCAACGCACTCTTATGTTGCCGTGAGTATAGTAGAGACCATGGATTTAGACTCGAGATATCTTCTAGGCAGATGACCGTGATTAGCCCTCTAGGTCACCGTAGTAGTAGATAAACTGTTTAGAGAGGTACCCTTAGAACTCCAAGGGGTAGTGTTTGTCGCCGATCCGATGGAACCGCCGCTTGGGGAGTTCGACCGATTCTTGGGATGGACTGGTTGGTCAAGTACCAAAGCGAGGTTGGATTGCGCGCCAAGCGCATGGTGCTTAAGACGGTTGAGGGTGAAGAGGTGGCTATGATAGGTAATAGGAGGGATTACTTATCAAATGTGGTATCTCGCCTCCAAAGCGGAGAAGATGGTCAGAAGGGTCGTGTGAAGCATATGTGGTTCATGTGTATGCGTTGGAGGCTAAGGAGTCTGTAGAGAAGGTTCGCACTGTTAAGGAATTTGTCGATGTTTTTCCCGAGGAACTTCCGGTTTGCCGCCAGATCGCGAGGTAGAGTTCGGGATAGATCTATTACCCTGAATCGCGCAAAGTGTCTATTGCCCGTATAGGATGGCGCCAAAGGAATTGGTGGAGCTTTAAGGCTCGTGATCCAAGAGTTATTGGATCGAGGTTTTATTAGGCCTAGTGTTTCGCCGTGGGGCGCGCTGGTACTTTTGTTAAGAAGAAAGATGGCACGATGCGGATGTGTATAGACTATCGCCAATTGAATAAGCCGACGATTAAAAACAAGTATCCGCTGCCACGGATAGATGATTTGTTTGATCATTTGAAGGGTGCCGCGGTATTTTCAAGATCGACTTGAGGTCCGGGTATCACCGCTAAGAGTTAAGGAGGTCGATATCCATAAAACAAGCGCTTCGCACTCGGTATGGGCACTACGAATTTCTGGTAATGCCGCTCGGGTTGACTAACGACCGCAAAATTTATGGATATGATGAATAGGGTGTTTCAACAAAGATTCGATCGGATTCGTGGTGGTTTTCATAGACGACATCTTAGTGTACTCAAGGACAGAGGAAGAGCATGATAAGCATTTGCGAGTGGTGTTGCAGATTTTGAGGAAAAGCAAATCATGCTAAGTTCGGCAAGTGCGAAGTTTCGCTTAGAGAAGTGACTTTCTTGGGTCATGTAGTGTCACCGAGGGATTCGAGTAGATCCTCGTAAGATTGAGGCGCTGGATTGAAGCCGCCTAAGTCCGTGGGTCGAGATTCGAGTTTTCTGGTTTGGCCGGATACTCACCAAGGTTTGTTGAGGGTTTTCGCTGATAGCAAATACCGATGACCAAGTTGCCGAGGAAAGAAGTTCCGCTTTGTATGGACCGAGAAGCAAAGCAGAAAGCTTCGATAAGTTAAAGAAGATTTTGACCGAGGCTCCGTTCTAATTCAACCCGAGGTGGTAAGAAATTCACGCCTTTTGCGACGCATCACATACGGGATTGGGTTGTGTGTTGATGCAAGAAGGTAAGGTTGTGGCTTACGCTCGGCACCGAGGCCACATGAGGTCAACTATCCGACGCACGATTTGGAGCTAGCACCGTAGTCTTCGCTTTAAAGATTTGGAGGCACTACTTGTAACGAGAGAGATCGATAGTCTATACAGCATCACAAGAGTCTAAAGTATCTACCGACTCGAAGGATTTGAATTTGAGGCGCCGCAGATGGGTTGAGTTGTCGAAAGATTACGATCGCTCGATTGAGTATCATCCGGCAAGGCTAACGTGGTGGTCGACGCGTTGAGCCGCAAGGTTGTTTTGACTTAAGAGCATTGTTTGCCCACTTGAGTTTGTATGACGATGGGAGTATTCTCGCAGAGTTGCAGTTAAGCCTACTTGGGTTGAGCAAATCGAGAGAAACAAGCATCGGATGAGGTTCCGAGTGCGCGAAGGTTGCAAGTGCAGGATGGTGGTTTGGAGGGTTACTGCCTTGTCTAGTGATGAGGTTTCTGTGTTTCCAAGGTAAGGCTTGTATGCCTAAAGATGTTGAGTGAGAGGCAGAAGATTCTTCAGACGCACATAGCAGTCCTTATGCTATGCATCCTGGAGGTAGCAAGATGTATAGGGATCTTAGAGAGCGCTTTTGGTGGCTCGGCTTTAAGAAAGAGGTGACAGAGTTTGTTGGGAAGTGTCCGACTTGTCGTGAGGTCAAGGTCAACACCGCTTGCCGTCGGGGTTGCTTCACCGTGAAGATTCCTCTGGAAGTGGGAAAGGATAACCATGGATTTCGTTGGCTGGGTTACCGCTACGCCAAGCAAGAAGGATTCAGCTTTGGGTAGTGGTGGATCGTCACAGCAACCACCACCACTTTATTCCGGTGAGGGTTGACTACTCACTCGTGGTGCTAGCGGCTGATGTGTCGAGATAGTGAGGTTGCACGGTGTGCCGTTTCGATAATCTCGGATAGGGATCCTAGATTTACGCCAAGGTTCCGGAAAGCATTGCATCGCTCGGGTACTCGTTTGGATTTCAAGACGGCTTTTCACCCGCAAATCTGACGGTCAATCGTAAAGGGTCATTCAGATCTTGGAAGATATGCCGAGAGGTTGTATCTTGGATTTGTGAGGTAGTTGGGAGGAGTTTCTACCATTAGTCGAGTTTGCCTACAACAACGCTACAAGCGAGCATCAAGATGGCACCGTATGAGGCGTTGTATGGTAGGAAGTGTCGCCACCCACGTGTTGGACGGAGTTAGGTGAACGCCGCTTGTTGGGACCCGAGTTGGTTGCCGAGACCAAGACAAGGTTGTCGATTCAGGGCCGATTGAAGGAAGCTTCGGACCGCGTAAGTCTTATGCCGATCTTAAGCGGAGAGATATAGAGTTTGCCGTGGGGGATCAAGTTTTCTCAAGGTCTCACCTTGGAAGAAGGTGTTGAGGTTGGGAAGAAAAGGCAAGCTAAGTCCGAGGTTTATTGGGCCGTATAAGGTTCCGAGACGAAGTTGGACCAGTGGCGACAGCTTGAGTTGCCGTGCCAGAGCTTAGTCGATTCACGACGTATTCCACGCTTCGATGCTTCGGCGTTATCGTTCAGATCCGTCGCATGTGGTAGCAGTGGAAGAGATCGAGGTAAATCCAGACTTGACCATGGAAGAAGAACCTGTGCAGATTCTTGATCGAGATGTGAAGGTTCTGCGTAAGAAGTCTGTGCCTTTGGTTAAGGTACTTTGGCGGAATCATGGCGTAGAAGAAGCTACGTGGGAACCCGAGGATATGATGAGACAGCAATACCCGCAACTCTTTCGATCGTAATTTCGAGGTCGAAATTATTTTTTTGGTAGAACCGTAACATCCCGGGTTAGGGCTGTTTTGTTGTTGCATGATATTGCATGAGTTTAGTGTGCCGTTGTTGCTATTTCGGTGTTTTAGGGGCTTAATTGTGGGCTAGGAGTGTGCCTGAGGGAATGGGAAAATTTTGGTTTTTGGGTGTTAAGTGAAGGGAGCTGAGGAAGCTGGGTTTAAGAATTTTAATTGATGTTTTGTTGCACAAAAGAGGAGCTAGCTTAGTGGCAAAGCATGCGCTACATGGGGAGCTTGGTGTGGCGCCATCTACTTGTGGTGGAGGTCCAGTGTTCGAGCCTGCAGAGTCCCCATTTTGGCTTCTTTTTGGGACGGCATGGAGGAGAGGTAGAAGGCTAGTGAAATTTACTTGGACTTGGTCTTCACTTTCAAATGTAAGGTGGAGAGCAAAATGTGGAGGAGGACTTGGTCCACTCATTTCAAATGAGTGGTGGTGAGGGTGTTTGGGGATTATGGCCGAATTTGTGGGGGTGTTGGAGGGGGAAGTGGACGGCTAAGTGTGGGAACATGTTAGCCGAAATTCACCTTAGCAACCTAGGTAATTTCGGTCACTTTTGTCAAGGAGTAAAAGTCTCTTCTTTGGGTCATTTGTTAGCCAAGTTCTAAGGGTGTTTGTCATTTCTCTTTGTTTTGTTTTACATCTTTTGAAACCCAAAGACCAAACCTCAACAAGTCTAAAGTTTGCATCTTTGTTCCCTAGAGTACTTGTGTAGCCGAATACCCTTTCCCATCTTTCTCTTTTCTTTCAATTTTGTAAACCAAACTACTATCTCCTTTTTCATATTTGCTTTCTTCTTCTTTGCTTGGAAACATTGTAGCCGAATCTTACCCAAGACATTTTCTTCATCTATTTGTTCTTTCCAAAGCCAAGGTACCTCCTCTATTTTTTGTTTATTTTATTTATTTATTTATTTCTTTCTTCTTCTCAATTGCCTATTTGTCTAAACTTTCTTCCAAAGCACCTTGTTGCCGTAACCCTATTTCCTTTTCATTTCTATTCCTTCTCTTTACCTTTCGTAACCGAGTATAAGGGTGTGTTAAACACTTAGGCCGAATCTCTCCTCTCCTAGAAGTCCTCTTTGGTCGAATATTGGGTGTTGGTAAGCTCTTGGCCGAATGGCCATTTCCTTATCTCTCAAGTGTTATGTTGTTTTGGTTTATGGAAGAGGGTTAACCATTCGTTTTAAACATCTCACTTTAGGGCAATCAAAGATTTCAAAGCAATCATTGGAGCCTTTCCTTTGTGAATCAATTGGGGTTGGCGATTGTTGAAGGAGAACTATTGTGGTTCGGGTTTGATAAGAAATCAAACCATTAGCAAGGTGAGGGATCAACATTAACCCCTTTGGTTAATTGATGTTTGCCGAATGTTGTGGTTGCCTAATGGTTTTCTTTTGGCCGATTATAGGAGCCAGTAATCAAGGAGCCTTAGATCGCTTTTGTCAGGATTTTTAGACTCGTATTTACCAGGTGTGTAAACTAACACACTGATACCTAGTAATGTTTTAATAACCTGTTTGCCTGTTAAAAACTATACCAGTATGACGGATAATTGGATACCCAAACGGGTATGTGTACGATCCGGTAAGTCTAATTTATTACAAGTTCTATTATGGATACCTTGGGTATTATGATCTATGTTATGTATGCTATGAGATGTAATGCTAGACATGTTGGCATGATATGCATGATTTGTATGATATGCATGATTACCTGAGTATGGTATGTTGATGGGTGATATGAGTGGAGGGAGCAATGATATTTTGTGCTGACGAGCACCAGTGTTTTGGTAACACACTTTGTGACTTTGGGTCACCAAAGGCTTTGGTAGCACATTTGTGTCTTTGGGACACCAGAGGTTGGGCACCTCATTGCGACTTGTCCCCGTGGTTAACACCACCGTGGGTTGGCCCCACTTTGAGATATGGGATCGTCTGCTAGTGATTGGGTATCACACGATGTGGGTTGGCCCCATCATTCGATTATTGTGACTACGGTCACCGGTGCTTTGGTAGCACATTTGTGTCTTTGGGACACCGCAGAGGTTGGGCACCTCATTGCGACTTGTCCCCGTGGTTAACACCACCGTGGGTTGGCCCCACTTTGAGATATGGGATCGCCTCGCTAGTGATTGGGTATCACACGATGGGTTGGCCCCATCATTCGATTATTGTGACTACGGTCACCGTTGCTTTGGTAGCACATTTGTGTCTTTGGGACACCAGAGGTTGGGCACCTCATTGCGACTCGTCCCCGTGGTTGACACCACTGTGGGTTGGCCCCACATGAGATATGGGATCGTCTGCTAGTGATTGGTATCACACGATGGGTTGGCCCCATCAATGGATTTGTGACTTTGGTCACCGGTGCTTGGTAGCACAAACGTGTCTTTGGGACACGAGTGTTTTGGTAACACATTGTGACTATATGTCACCGGTGGTTTGGCACCACCAGTGGTTTGGTACCACACGGGGTAGAAAAAGGAGATACGGATGGTTAGGATCGGGTTGCATTAATTATGTTGCTATGTATGATGTGTGTTAGCGTGTTGTTTCATCGGGAGCGGGATTTATGCACTGAGTCACTCGACTCACCCTCTCCTTTGACATTTCAGGTGACTCGTAGACGCGGACATGGAGCCGGGGTGGACTCGAGGTGCACATGCCATGCTTTAATAAAAGTTTTGCTCAGACTATTCACTTTGGGTACTTTAGCTTACTTATTTTGATTTGAGATTTAATTTGGATTTGTAAAAGGCCTTTAAATTATGTTTTATGATGGTTATGTTTTAATTAGATTCGCAACCTGCTTAACAAATAACTTGGTATGAAATATCACTAAAAATCTGGTAAGATAATGTTTTAAAACTATAACGCAATGTGTTTTAAACTATACCATCGGGTATCTCACTATGTTTTGCTATACAATAAACTCAAATGATTTCCAAATCAAACTCGATTTTCTACTAAGTCTAAAATGTTTCAAAATAGCACTAAGAAACTATTGGAAATGCTAAATGAAATCAACTCGTTTTAACTATATACTTTGGATAAGTTTTCAAAATCTAATCAAACAAGCCTACTCAAATGTTCCTCAAATTCATTATGTTTTCACCCCGCTTTTAAACGAAAAAAAATCTGATCACCCAAAGATGTTTTCCCCGTAACATACTAGATTCGGACGTGGTGTCTTGTCCGAGTTTGGGGTGTTACAGAAATAATTTTACGAGCCTAGGGACTAAATTGTAAAAATGTCAAATTTTAGGGGTAAAAATGTAATTTTTTCCATAATGTGATTTTGGGCTGATTTGAATAGTATAATGATTAGATAAGTTAAATTTGATATTATAGATCAAGAAAAACGAGGTTCGAACATAGAACGGGGGAAAAACAAGTATTTGACGATTTAGTCCTTTTTGCCGTTTCTATGCCGAGGTAAGTTCGTATGTAAATAATGCAATGTTATATTTGTATTTTAATGTTTTGATATTGCATGAAATGTATGATTGATTTTATGAACATATTCGACAATGTTCCGGCAAGAAAGAAATCCCGGTTGAACATTAGGAATAGATATGATACAAATGTCATGACATTAGGGTTACTGAGATTACGTGTAAGACCATATCTGGGATATGGAATCAATATGAGACTTCGTGTAAGACCATGTCTGGGATATGGCATCGATATTAGACTTCGTGTAAGACCATAGCTGGGCTATTGGCATCGATACGAGATTACGTGTAAGACCATATGTAACAGCCTAATTTTAGCTAAATCAGAAAAGTGGTTTTGAAACCACAAATCTGATGTCAAAAATATATTTTAATATTATTTTATGTGTTTACAGCATGACAGAATGTATGTGTGAAATTTTCGTGAGCTAATTTTATCGATTGGTTGCTTAATTTGAGAAAAATGACTAAATCGCGTAAAATGTAAAAGTTGCATTCTTCTTGTTAAAGGTGTCAAATAGCTTTGGATTTTAAATATGATGTCCTTAAATGGAAATTAGACCATTTTAAATGGTAGTGACTTTTATGGACATGTATTAAGGTATTTTGATGGTTATTTACTAAGGTTAAAAAGGTAAATTAGTTAATTAAGTTATAATAAATAAAACCAAACATTTTATCATCTTATTTTCATCTTCCATCACTGAATATACATGAGAAAAATAGCCATGGAATTTTGAGTATTCGGCCAAGCTATTTTGTTTAATCAAGGTACGGTTTTTGCTCAGTTTTTAATGATTTCTATGTTTTTGTAATCGTTGCAGCTCAATCTAGCTAGCCCGTACCTTTAATTTTGAAACTGTTAAATATTTTAAGAGTTTCCATTGTTGAATCTATGAGCTCTTTGATGTTTAATGTTGAAATATTAAAGCTTGATGATAGTTTTACATGTTTTGTTAAGTGATTTTTGACAAAAATCTCAAAAAGGGATTAAATTGTGAAATATGCAAATTGAGTGGTTGAAATGTGAAATAAATGAAAGTTTTGGGCTGCTAGGGACTTATTAATAATTTTTCCAAGCATGGGTTTTGATGAATTATGAGAATTTTGTGTATTTTTGAAATAGAGACTAAATTGATTAAATATGAAAATGTAGGGCTAATGTGTAAAAAGGGCCTAAATGTGTGTTTTGGACTAAATTGAAAGAACATGAGATTGAATAAGTTAATTTTGATTATATATAGATCAAGAAAGAAAGAATTCGAATTTAGATCGGGGGAAAAGCAAGGTTATCGAGTAGTAGATCCGATCCGTCAAATCCGAATACGAGGTAAGTTTGTATGTGGTAATTTCATTATAAATATATGTTAAATGCTTTGATATCGCATAAACTGTGTTTATGAGATACGGATAATATTTGAATTGTGAATACGCCTCTACGGATATGTTCGACGATGAAATCGACAAATGTAAATTCCCGGTTAAACCTTAGGAATAGTTTAGGATGCTTGTGACATGTCATTACGTTATTGTGTTGGCTTCGGGCCACGATATCGGCACTACGGGTGCGAGTGATACCTTGATTTGGCTACGGGCCATGGTATAGGTATTTCAGAAAGGAGTTACCTTGATTTGGCTACGGGTCATGGTATAGGTACTCCGGGATAAGTTACCTTGATTTGACTTCGGGCCATGGTATAGGTACTTATCGATTGAGATTCTTAAGTATCTGACTTCTATTCCGAATGGTTCAATGGGTAAATGAATGATGTGGTTGAGAAAGAGGTTAGTACGAGACGATACAGGTATGTACGGAACCTATTCGAGTATTAAATAGAGAAAGTTCGATGAGTTTATATTTGATCATGTTTTGAGACATGAGAAAGGTTTGTAGTTATTGTGTTTATGATTTTTTCATGTGTAATTGGATGAATTACATTTATTCAATGAATTGAGTTGTTCACTTACGAGATTTCTAAGCTATGAAGCTTACTTTGTGTTATTTTTCTATGTTTTATAGTGAATCAAGGCTAGCTCGAATCCGGGAGTCGTCGGGAACATCATCGCACTATCGGACATCTATTTGGTACTTTTGTGTTGTGTATATATGGTATATGGCATGTATAAGCTAGATGTTGTATTTTGGTTGTGATTATAGCTATGGGATTTGGCTTGTAAATTGTATATGTTTTAGTTTGTATATATAGCCATGAGTGATGGCTCATTTTGGTATGTTTTGGCATGAATGTGCTTTTGGTTTTAGAGTTGGTCAACTAGTTATATTTCGAGTTTGGTAATTGATCTATAAGGTGTGATTGAAGTTGGTAATTTGAGTAGTTATGTGCTTGTGAAATTGTGCTTGATGATATAAGTGTGGAATGGTTATTTGGTTGAATTGTATATGTGAATTTAGGTATGAAATTAGATGGCATATTATAGCATATTTGAGATTGGTATTGATGGTAATTGGCTGCCTATTGAATGATGAAATGGTACCATTTTGGTTGTTTAGGTGAGCATGAGTAAGGGTGGCAAATTGGCTTTGCAAATGGCCTATTTTTGTCCACATGGGTAGAGACACGGGCGTGTGTCTCAGCTGTGTGCGACACACGGTCATGCTACATGGCCGTGTGTCCCCTGGTGTTGAAATTAAAATGAAGTCAGTATGCTCCACACGGTCTCACACACGGGCGTGTGACCGGCCGTATGGCATGTAACATCATAAAATTTGGAATTTTATGTGTTGCATTGTTTTTTGTGTTAAGCTAGTTAAATTATTAATTGTGTATGTTTAGGAGGTCCTGAGAAGACTCGATGTTCATTTGGACCTAGTGTAAATTTTTGGCATTTAGTACTTGAAGGAGATGGAGTAACTGACCTTAAAGCATATGGAAATAATTGAGTAAATAACTAGCATAAATGAGCTATTGGTAAGAATGTTAAGGCTCCACATGTAGTACCTTGAGGGAAGAGGTTCGAATCCCTTTGTGTGCAATTTTTGACTTATATTTTTGCACTCTTTCCTTAAGTGTCGGCCAAGAGGTATTTATGGCAAGTTTGACTTCTTTATTTTTGGTAAGGTGGCTAAGGAATTAAGGAAAGGTTGAGGTTGGGGAAAGGAATCAAAAGGAAAAGGCAAGTAAGGGGAACAAGTGGCTTATTTCATGGAGATTGCTATGGAAAGTATGGTTGGCAAAATTTTGACCCTTATGGAAATGCATGTGGACGGTTTTGGGGGTAAATAGGTGGCTGAAATTTTACTTTGGCTTTTGGTAGGGTCTTGGTATTGTTTTGGGTCAAAAATCTCATTTGCAACTTTAGTGTCATTTTCTCTCAATTTGCTATTCGCTTTGCCGAAATCTTCTAGCACAATAGTGCATTTTTCTTCTCTTTGGATTGGTCACATATTCACCTTTTGTCCATCTTCCTTGATAGCCGAAACTTCAAGTTGATTATAAGTAAATTCTTCTTTCTTCTTGATTGCCGAATGCACCAAAACCATTGAGATAAAATTGTTCACTCTTTATTCCTTGGAAGAACCGAAACCCCAAAAATACACCTTTTTCATCTTTCTATTTCTTTTTACAAAAGTTTACAGACCTTTCTTTTTCTTCTTTAAATCTATACATCCATAGCCGAATATCATTGTTCATTTCCTTCATAATCAAAACCTTTTCATCATTCTTTCTTTCTTTCTCATTCGAACTATCACTTATTCCTTAATCCACCGGTAAATGTTATTTCCAATATTTTATTTTATTTCTCTTAATGCCGAAATATTGTTTTGGTTTGGATGGTCATTTTGACCGAGATCACCACCTTCTTTCTTTCATTCGAAATCATTTTCTTCCTCGTAGAGATATAGTGGAAGGCCGAAACTTGGATTTTTCCGAAGTCATCATATCATCGCTAGAAGTCGGTTCTAAAATCTTTTAGGTAAGTGTTATTCAAGGATTCTATAAATCATTCTTTATTCGATAAGATGGTGATGATTAACCGATATTATTCATAGGGGTTAAATTGCTCAATCTACCAAATCATTGGTCACTCGAAAATTAGTGGTAAGCCGATCTTCACCATTTCGATAATCCATATTTTATTGTAATACCAATTGTGTAAGATCTAACCGAATGGAGACTTGTGGTACCGATTCGAATGGGAAGTCGAGCGGAGATCTAAAAAGGAGCAGATTAACGATCCCTACTCCTAAATTCAAGCGAAGGACTGTTTCGGCGATTCGAGAATTTCCTCTGGGTTGTGGACCCTCATCCGGTGAGAATCGACTATTCGAGGTCGTTCGCAATTCTGAGGCATCAGCGATTCGGGATTTTCCACAAGGTTGTGGACCGTCAACCGGGGAGAACCGACAAATCGTAGTTGTTCACGATCCCGAGGGTAAATTTTAGATCGTTTGTTTTAAAGTAGATTTATTAAACCGCGTACGTTGACTAATCGAGCGTTATAAAATTTTAGGTGTCGACGATCGAGAGAGCGTAGTGCTTACCGTAATCAGGTGTGTAATCTCACACCGTTTTCCATGGGTTGGAGATTAATGTCATATTGATAGTAAACCGTTTGATTAAAATTGTATTAAGGTGAAACCGGGAAAATTGGCTTAGTTCTCATATGATAAAATTGATAAAATCGATAAAATTATTATGTGGACCAAATCGATATATTTTGTTATATGGGCCAAAACGATATCTTTTGTTATGTGGGCCAAAATGATAAATTTTGTTATATGGGCCAAAACGATATCTTTTGTTATGTGGGCCAAAATGATATATTTTGCTATGTGGGCCAAAACGATATATTTTTTTATGTGGGCCAAAACGATATATTTTGCTATGTGGGCCAAATTGATATATTTGCTATATGGGCCGATCTGAGAATTTGCGAAATGGGCCATGATGATATTCTGCTTAATGGGCCAATTTGATAAATTGTTATAATGGGCCATAATTTTTTGTAATAAATATCCGAATAAACTATTGTAATTTATTATGCATTATATACATGAATTGCATGGGATGGGATAGTGGTGAAGAGAAGTTTTGGTAGCTCTGCTACATAATTTTGGTGGCTCGGCCACAAATCTGAATGGTGGCAATGCCACGTAAATTCTGTTATTTTGGTGGCTTGTCCACAATTATATTTGATATAAATGGCTTAATGCCTGCGATTGGTGTGTTGGCGGGGTGGGTTGACTGATGATCACCCACAGGTGTGTTGGTTGGTACGGGTGGTGTGTAGCGGATAGAATACTAGGCTTGGTTTGGGAATTGCATTACATATTCATGTTATATTCATTACATTATTATTATTATTGTAAATGGGCTTAGGCCCAAATATTTGCTTAATGGATTTTGGCCCAATGGACAACGGTAAGTGGGTTACACATTGAGTTCTAGTAACTCACCCCCGTTTTCCTTATCCCTTTCAGGTAATGATCAATGATGGAGACTTGGGTCGTGGATGTCTTGGTGGAGGCCATACTTAAAAATGGTTAAATTTGGAATTTGGATTTCTTTTAATATTTTTAATTACTTTGCTATTTTGAATTAAGGTTGTAATAAGGCCTCTGGATTAATTTTTGATTTGTTTATTGTTGGAAGAATTCATAAACTACTTTAAGTATTTCAAATTTGGGATTATATTTTTCTAAAAACTTAAATAAACCTTTTATTCAAAAATGAATATATAAAAAGGATTTCATAATAATTTCATATTTTTAACTCGGAAAATTACTCTTAAGATTTTCATGAATTCTTTTCGAAAAATATTTTTAATTTATTTTAAAATTTTCTCGAACTGTTAACGATATTTTGAAAATTTTGATTTATAAGATCTTACATCTCAAATTGTCGATTTATCAATCAAATCTTTTACTCAATAAATACTTCGTCAAAATTTTGAAATCTGTTTTACTTAAAAAGGAATCAAAGTATATTTATTTTGTGTGACATGTCAAATCCGCCTTAACGCATAAGCGGGTTTGGGGTGTTACATTTTATGGTATCGAGCCGGTTCAAAACTCTACTGTGGTTTGGGTTCAAAATATTTTTTTCTGAACAGTTTTGAAATGTAAAATTTAGAACGTATATTTTTAAGGGAAGTATGGCACCACGAGTATCCGGCACCAAGTCAAGTAAGTGTATGTTATTGTATGATTATGATTTTTGTGATATGACTATAGGAACTCTCTAGAACTTTTAGTTTTAGATGTTGAAACTATAGAGATTGAGACTATAGGATGCGTTTACGAAAACGACTTTAATTTTTATACCTCATAAAACATTGGTTAATGAATATTGAAATAGTCTACTGATTCATAAGACTTTTAATTAGATTAAATCAAATTAGCCAATATGAGCGCTAGAGGACGTGGACGCGGTAGACGTGGCCGTGGTAGAGGCCGAGGTGCTAGGGTTGCGTCTGAAGCGTCGGGACATATGGGATATAGACGCTTTCGTCACACCGGGACCAAACTGGATCACATGACCGTATGAGGGAGGACATTGCCTTGTCCCAAGCAATGTTGCGAGTCTTAGAAAGGGTTGCTAGGGCTAGAACTGGGCCAGCAGCTCGTGGATCAATTTCGGAACGACTTAGATCAAGTGGTGTCGAGGTTTTTAGGGGTGTCTCGGGTGTAGCCCCAAATGTAGCAGAATTTTGGCTCAAGGCAGTGGAACGGATCATGGATGATTTGGAGTGCACCACCAAGCAGAAACTGAGAGGAGCTGTGTCCTTGTTGAGAGACGAGGCATATCAATGGTGGCTTACTGTTCGGGAGGGCACTCAGGCCGATCGTGTTAGTTGGGATTTCTTTAAAACTGCATTCTAAGGAAAGTATGTTGGGGCTAGCTATGTGGATGCCCGGAGGAAGGAATTCCTTAATTTGATCCAAGGAAGTAAGACCAGTGGCGACACTTTACGGCGCAATTTCTGCACACGAGTTGTTATGCTCGAGGTATTGTGCCAACTGACTACGAACGCTGAGTACATTTTGAGGACGCGTTAAGTGATGAGTTGCGGGTATTGATAGCCCCACAGTAAGAAAGGAATTTTTCCACACTTGTGGGGAAAGCCAAGATAGCTGAGGAGGTTAAGCACTCGGAGCGGCGAAACCGAGAAAAAGATAGAGGCAAGAACAAGAGGGACTTTAAGTACTCAGGTCCTGCTAGAGGGTTTCAGAAGAGGCCCAAGAATGATGAGCGATTCGAGTTAGGGCACCGGTGTTATTAATCGACATCTGACCATGTGTCGATCTGTGGAAAATGACATCCGGGTGAATGCTGGAAGAGAACCGGTGGTTGTTTCAAATGTGGTTCTAAGGATCATCAGCTTAAAAATTGTCCTCGACAGACCGCTCCGAATCAGGAAGCTAGTAACTATGATGCACAGCCAGCTAGAGGCGCTCAGCAGCCACCGAGAGGCCGTGGGCCAGGTCGAGGTGGTAATGGCGGAGGACGAGGTCAGGGTGCACCGAGTAGAGGTGCTGGTTTCAGGGGTATCGCGGAGGCGAGGCAGCCAGGGCTGGTTTATGCAGTCAGACGCCGTGAGGATGGTGATGCACCTGACGTGATAACCGGTACGTTCTTCATATCTGATGTACCTGTTACTGCTTTGATAGATATCGGATCCACCCATTCGTATGTTGCTAGTGCTGTATCTAGAAACCTGAACATTAAATTTGAGATTTCTGCTAGAGAGATGACGGTAATTAGTCTTTTAGGACAGTCTGTGATAGTAAATAAATTGTTTAGAGATGTACCCTTAGAAGTACAAGGAGAAACATTTTTGGCGGACTTGATGGAACTGCCTTTTGGCGAGTTCGACCTTATTTTGGGCATGGACTGGTTAGTGAAACACCGTGCGAACTTGGATTGTGCTGCAAAGTAGATAACATTAAGAACGTCGGAAGATAAGGAAGTGGTGATGATAGGTGAAAGGAGGAACTATCTATCAAATGTGGTATCTGCTTTAAAGGCAGAAAAGTTGGTGCGAAAAGGGTGTGGAGCATTCCTAGCCTTCATTAGTGCGTTGGATGCCAAGGAATTGTCGGAGGAAGGTGTTAGAGCGGTGAAAGAGTTTTCGGACGTCTTTCCCGAGGAACTTCCTGGATTGCCTCCGGATCGGGAGGTAGAGTTTGGCATTGAGTTATTGCCAGGAACGGCTCCGGTGTCCATTGCTCCATATAGAATGGTGCCGAAAGAATTGGCGGAACTTAAAGCTCAAATTCAGGAGTTGTTGGATCGGGGTTTCATTCGACCGAGTGTGTCACCGTGGGGAGCACCAGTCTTGTTCGTCAAGAAGAAGGATGAGTCGATGCGTATGTGCATCGATTATAGGCAGTTGAATAAGTTGACGATCAAGAATAGGTAACCGTTGCCGAGAATTGATGACCTGTTCGACCAACTGCGAGGAGCTTCGATTTTCTCGAAGATAGATTTGTGATCGGGTTATCACCAGCTTAAGGTCAGGGAGGCGGATATTCATAAGACGGCGTTTCGAACTCGTTATGGACACTATGAGTTCTTGGTGTTGCCATTTGGGTTGACCAATGCACCAGCTGCATTTATGGACATGATGAACCGGGTCTTCCAACCCTATTTAGACCGGTTTGTGGTGGTGTTCATAGATGACATCTTGGTTTACTCGAAGAATGAAGAAGAGCATGATTCACATCTGCGAATAGTATTGCAAATATTGCGGGAAAAGTAACTTTATGCCAAATTCAGTAAGTGTGAATTTTGGTGAAGGAAGTGACCTTCTTGGGACATGTTGTGTCGGTAGAAGGAATTAGAGTTGATCCCGGAAAGTAGAATTTGTGTTGGATTGGAAACCACCAAAGTCAGTGGCTAAAATTTGGAGTTTCTTAGGGTTGGCTGGTTATTATCGGTGTTTTGTTGAGGGTTTTCGTTGATTGTCGCACCCCTAACTAAATTGTTGCGCAAAGGAGTACCATTTGTGTGGTCGATCAGCATAAAGAAGAAAGTTTCGAGAAATTGAAGGAGATCGACGACCAAGCGCGAGATCGATTCAACCTGAGGCTGGAAAAGAGTTTATTGTTTACTGTGATGCGTCACACACGGGCTTGGGATGTGTGTTGATGCAAGGTAGAAAAGTGGTGGCTTATGCATCTCGTCAGTTAAGGCCGCACGAGGTGAATTATCCCACCGATGATTTAGAGTTGGCTGCGGTGGTGTTTGCTTTGAAGATTTGGAGACACTACCTATATGGTGAGAAGTCAATCATTTATACGGATCATAAGAGTCTAAAGTACCTCTTTACCAAAAAGGAGTTGAACTTAAGATAGCAGAGGTGGATAGAACTGTTGAAGGATTATGACCTCTCAATCGAGTATCATCCCGGAAAGGCTAACATGGTGGCAGACGCGTTGAGTCGTAAGGTAATATCGGATTTGAGAGTGATGTTCGCTCATCTCAGCTTGTATGAAGATGGTAGTCTGTTAGCCGAACTTTAGGTGAAGCCTGTGTGGGTAGGTCAGATTAAGGAAAAGCAGTTATCAGATGAAAAGTTGGGTTCCTTATTTCAGCTAGTGGAAAGTGGTGTGGAAGGGGATTTTGGAATGAATAATGATGGATTATTGTGTTTCCACGGAAGAATTTGTATGCCCAAAGATTCAGAATTGAGACAAATGATTCTGCGAGAGGCGCATAGTAGCCCATATGCTATGCACCCCGGGGGAAATAAAATGTATCGAGACCTCCGTGAACAATATTGGTGGCCAGGGTTGAAACGTGAGGTTACTGAATTTGTGAGTAGGTGCTTAACATGTCAGCATGTGAAGGCAGAACATCAATTGCTGTCGGGTTTGCTACAGCAGGTGAAGATTCCCTTATGGAAATGGGAACGTATAACGATGGACTTCGTTAGTGGGCTACCCTTATCGCCTACTAAGAAAGATCCCGTTTGGGTAATAGTGGATCGGTTGACTAAGACTGCCCATTTTCTACCTGTTCGTACGGATTACTCATTGCAGAAGTTGGCCAAGTTGTACGTAGCAGAGATTGTGAGGTTACATGGGGTACCAGTGTCTATTATTTCGGACAGAGACCCTAGGTTTACATCACGATTTTGGAAAGCCTTACATGAAGCTTTGGGAACCAAGCTTAATTTCAGCACGGCATTTCATCCTCAGTCAGATGGTCAGTCGGAGAGAGTAATCCAGATTCTGGAAGACATGTTAAGAGGCTGTGTAATTGACTTCAGGGGTTGTTGGGAGGATTTCCTACCGTTGGCAGAGTTTGCTTATAACAATAGCTATCAATCCAGCATCCATATGGCACCCTACGAGGCGTTGTATGGTCGTGAGGTGTCGACTCTACTTGTTGGACCGAATTGGGGAGCGGCAGTTATTGGGTCCCGAGTGATATCGAGACGGAAGAAAAAGTAAAGGTAATTCGGCGCGGTTAAAGGAAGCTTCAGATAGACAAAAATCTTATGCGGATCCAAGCGTAAGGATATTAAGTTTGCGTGTGGAGATCAAGTCTTTCTAAGGGTCTCACCTTGGAAGAAGATCTTGATTTGGAAGGAAGGGCAAGTTGAGCCCTAGGTTCATCGGACCGCACTCGTGTGTTGAAACGTATTGGGCGAGAGCTTATCGATTGAGTTACCTCCGAGTTGAGTCGATACATAGTGTATTTCATGTCTTAATGTTAAGGCGTTATCGATCGGATCCAGTCTCATATAGTAATGGTGAGAGGAAGTTGAGATAAGGCCTCGACTTGTCGCTCGAGGAAGAGCCAGTGCAAATTTTAGATCGAGACGTTAAGGTGCCGAGAAGGAAGTCGATCGTTAGTCAAGGTTTTATGGCGCAATCACGGATCGAGAGGAAGCTACATGGGAGCCTGAGGACGTGATTCAAAGAAGCAATATCCTCACCTCTTTTAATCAGGTAAATTTCGAGGACAAAATTTTCTTTAAGGGGGTAGAATTGTAACATCCTAAAATTTGGAATTTTATGTGTTGCATTGTTTTTGGTGTTAAGCTAGTTAAATTATTAATTGTGTATGTTTAGGAGGTCCTGAGAAGACTCGGGGTTCATTTGGACCTAGTGAAAATTTTTGGCATTTAGTACTTTAAGGAGATGGGGTAAGTGACCTTAAAGCATATGGAAATAATTGAGTAAATAGCTAGCATAAATGAGCTATTGGTAAGAAGGTTAAGGCGCCACATGTAGTACCTTGAGGGAAGAAGTTCGAATCCCTTTGTGTGCAATTTTTGACTTATATTTTTGCACTATTTCCTTAAGTGTTGGCCAAGAGGTATTTATGGCAAGTTTGACTTCTTTATTTTTGGTAAGGTGGCTAAGGAATTAAGGAAATGTTGAGGTTGGGGAAAGGAATCAAAAGGAAAAGGCAAGTAAGGGAACAAGTGGCTTATTTCATAGAGAATGCTATGGAAAGTGTGGTTGGCAAAATTTTGACCCTTATGGCAATGCATGTGGACGGTTTTGGGGGTAGATAGGTGGCTGAAATTTTACTTTGGCTTTTGGTAGGGTCTCTGTATTGTTTTGGGTCAAAAAATCTCATTTGCAACTTTAGTGTCATTTTCTCTCAATTTGCTATTCTCTTTGCCGAAATCTTCTAGCACAATAGTGCATTTTTCTTCTCTTTGGATTGGTCACATATTCACCTTTTGTCCATCTTCCTTGATAGCCGAAACTTCAAGTTGATTATAAGCAAATTCTTCTTTCTTCTTGATTGCCAAATGCACCAAAACCATTGAGACAAAATTGTTGACTCTTTATTCCTTGGAAGAACCGAAACCCCAAAAATACACCTTTTTCATCTTTCTATTCCTTTTTACAGAAGTTTACAAACCTTTCTTTTTCTTCTCAAAATCTATACCTCCATAGCCAAATATCATTGTTCATTTCCTTCATAACCGAAACCTTTTCATCATTCTTTCTTTCTTTCTCATTCGAACTATCACTTATTCCTTAATCCATCAGTAAGTGTTATTTCCAATATTTTATTTTATTTCTCTTAATGCCGAAATATTGTTTTGGTTTGGATGGTCATTTTGACCGAGATCACCACCTTCTTTCTTTCATTCGAAATCATTTTCTTCCTCGTAGAGATATAGTGGAAGGCCAAAACTTGGATTTTTTCGAAGTCATCATATCATCTCTAGAAGTCGGTTCTAAAATCTTTTAGGTAAGTGTTATTCAAGGATTCTATAAATCATTCTTTATTCGATAAGATGGTGATGATTAACCGATATTATTCATAGGGGTTAAATTGCTCAATCTACCAAATCATTGGTCACTCAGAAATTAGTGGTAAGCCGATCTTCACCATTTCGATAATCCATATTTTATTGTAATATCGATTGTGTAAGATCTAACCGAATGGAAACTTGTGGTACCGATTCGAATGGGAAGTCGAGCAGAGATCTAAAAAGGAGCAGATTAACGATCCCTACTCCTAAATTCAAGCGAAGGACTGTTTTGGCGATTCGAGACTTTCCTCTGGGTTGTGGACCCTCATCCGGTGAGAATCGACTATTCGAGGTCGTTCGCAATTCTGAGGCATCAGCGATTCGGGATTTTCCACAGGGTTGTGGACCGTCAACCGGGGAGAACCGAAAAATCGTAGTTGTTCACGATCCCGATGGTAAATTTTAGATTGTTTGTTTTAAAGTAGATTTATTAAACCACGTACGTTGACTAATCGAGCGTTATAAAATTTTAGGTGTCGACGATCGAGAGAGCGTAGTGCTTACCGTAATCAGGTGTGTAATCTCACACCATTTTTCGTGGGTTGGAGATTAATGTCATATTGATAGTAAACCGTTTGATTAAAATTGTATTAAGGTGAAACCGGGAAAATTGGCTTAGTTCTCATATGATAAAATTGATAAAATCGATAAAATTGTTATGTGGACCAAATCGATATATTTTGTTAGATGGGCCAAAACGATATCTTTTGTTATGTGGGCCAAAATGATATATTTTGTTATATGGGCCAAAACGATATCTTTTGTTATGTGGGCCAAAATGATATATTTTGCTATGTGGGCCAAAACGATATATTTTGTTATGTGGGCCAAAACGATATATTTTGCTATGTGGGCCAAATCGATATATTTGCTATATGGGCCAATCCGAGAATTTGCAAAATGGGCCATGATGATATTCTGCTTAATGGGCCAATTTGATAAATTGTTATAATGGGCCATAATTTTTTGTAATAAATATCTGAATAAACTATTGTAATTTATTATGCATTATATACATGAATTGCATGGGATGGGATAATGGTGAAGAGAAGTTTAGGTAGCTCTGCTACATAATTTTGGTGGCTCGGCCACAAATCTGAATGGTGGCAATGCCACGTAAATTCTGTTATTTTGGTGGCTTGTCCACAATTATATTTGATATAAATGGCTTAATGCCTGCGATTGGTGTGTTGGCGGGGTGGGTTGACTGATGATCACCGGTGTGTGTGTTGGTTGGTACGGGTGATGTGTAGCGGATGGAATACTAGGCTTGGTTTGGGAATTGCATTACATATTCATGTTATATTCATTACATTATTATTATTGTAAATGGGCTTAGGCCCAAATATTTGCTTAATGGATTTTGGCCCAGTGGACAACGGTAAGTGGGTTACACATTGAGTTCTAGTAACTCACCCCGCTTTCCTTATCCCTTTCTGTAATGATCAATGATGGGGACTTGGGTCGTGGATGTCTTGGTGGAGGCCATACTTAAAAACGGTTAAATTTGGAATTTGGATTTGTTTTAATATTTTTAATTGCTTTGCTATTTTGAATTAAGGTTGTAATAAGGCCTCTGGATTAATTTTTGATTTGTTTATTGTTGGAAGAATTCATAAACTGCTTTAAGTATTTCAAATTTGGGATTATATTTTTCTAAAAACTTAAATAAACGTTTTATTCAAAAATGAATATATAAAAAGGATTTCATAATAATTTCATATTTTTAACTCAGAAAATTACTCTTAAGATTTTCATCAATTCTTTTCGAAAAATATTTTTAATTTATTTTAAAATTTTCTCGAACTGTTAACAATATTTTCAAAATTTCGATTTATAAGATCTTACATCTCAAATTATCGATTTATCAATCAAATCTTTTACTTAATAAATACTTCGTCAAAATTTTGAAATTTGTTTTACTTAAAAAGGAATCAAAGTATATTTATTTTGTGTGACATGTCAAATCTGGCCTTAACGCATAGGCCGGGTTTGGGGTGTTACATGGCACAAGTCAGTATACCCCCTAAATGGCACACGGCCTAGAAGATGGGCATGTGACTTGGTTGTGTTGCATAAGTCAGTATACCCTACAGATTTGGCACGGCCTAGTACACGGCTTGGCACACGGGCATCTGTGGCCACTTCGAAGGGCACATGGACTAGACACATGGACGTGTGGTCGGCCGTGTGACCCAAGTTAGTATGTATGCCCTGTTTCCACACGGCTTGGGACATGGGCGTGTATGGAGTCGTGTGAGGCACATGGCCTGTTCACACGGGCGTTTGACCCTTGTATGTTTGAAATTTTTCTAAATTTCCAAAAATTTTCGTATGTTATCGGTTTAGTCCCGAACCACTTTTAAAGCTTGTTTAAGGCCTCGTAGGCCCTTATAAGGGACAATGTGATTGTGTTAAATGATTTATGAGAATGAATGATTTATGTTTGATAAATGTATGCTATATGTTGTGAATTGATCGGTAATACCTCGTAACCTTATTCTAACGGTGAATATGGGTGAGGGGTGTTACACCATATCTGGGATATGGCATTTGTATGGTACTGTGTGTACGAGATCCCCGAGTATCCTTTAGTATTCCAAATGGTTTAAAGGGAAATTCAACGGGTATGTCAAAGATGAGAAAGTATGTGATTATATTACGAGTTGGTACAGGTATGTATGTAAAGTTTATAAGCATTGACTTCATGAAATTGTAAGTTCATGATTTCCATGAGAATGTTTTTGTGAAAACCTTGTGATTTTTGGTCTATACTTGTGATGTATGAAATACATGGTAAATTCGATTGAAGATTATGTGATTGGCTTTCGGACCAAATTGAGTTATGATGTGTTATGTTTTATTCACACAAATTGCGATTTATTGGATATGAGAAAATAGGAAGATAAGAGTTTAGGTAATCGAAAGATGTTAAACTATATGCTTGAAATGTAAATACTCATAATCAATGTGCATAGTTACTGTGAAGTTTGAAATGATTCGTTATTTGTTGTAATCTGATACAAAGGAGAAATTATGGTTGTTAGGCTAAAGCCAAGATATGTTAAATTATGCTTATAAGTTGATAGAGTAAACATTATGATTGAATGAAAATTTATAATTGTGAGATTTAAAGCAATTTGTATTATCTTGTGTTTAAATTGTTGAACTTGATAAAAGACTTGTAAGAGTTGCTTATTATTTTCGTACGGACTTACTAAGATATATATATAGCTTACCCCCTTCCTTTCCCATGTCTTTTAGGGTTATTAAGCTAGCTCGGGTTGGAGATCGCCGGAGATCCTATCACACTATCATCGCTATCATTTTGGGTATAAATGAATCCAAGCATTTTGAGTCTATGGTATGTATAGGGACTATGTCAATTTGTATGTGTGTCATTATTAATTTGGCCATATGTGTTAGCTTGTATTTGTTAATGCTTTATCTTATATATAGCCATGAATGATGGCTTATGTTGATCATAAGTTTATTCATATGTTGATGCCCTCTTGTGAATGTGAAATTAGTATGTTTTTATCGGGCTAAGTATGATGTTTTAAGCATGATAAATGAGGATATAAAATGACATGTTATTGTCTTGTTTGTGGTTGTTTGGTTGTATTTACATGCTTGAATTTGTGCCATGAGATGTTGTGTAGATGTGTGCAAGTGTGGGTGGCAAAATGGCTTGGTAAATAGCCTTGTTTTTGTCCACACAGGTAGACACACGGGCATGTGTCTAGGCCGTGTGTGACACACGGTCTGCCCCACGGGCATGTGATCCGGCCGTGTGTCCTCTGTACCTTAATTGTTTCAAAATAGAATGTCCAGAATTGAGCACACAGGCAGAGACACGGGCGTGTGTCTCAGCCGTGTGTGCTACACGGCCTAGCACACGGGCGTGTGGCACGGACGTGTGGCACAAGTCAGAGAGCACCCTAATTTGGACACGGTCTGAAGCACGGGCGTGTCCTAGGGTCACACAGGCGTGTCCCTTGGACCACACGGGCGTGTGAGCCCTGTAACATGAAAAATTTTCTATGTTTTGTAAAAATTTCTAAAGTTTTCAGTTTAGTCCCGAACCGCTTCCAAAGCATGTTTTGGGCCTCGTAGGCTCGTTTTAGGGACGATATAAATGTGTATGAAAATTTTTAAATTGGACGCAAATTTATGACTCAGAATTGTATGAATGCTTGTGTTATAAGTCCGGTAATGCCTCGAGCCCTGTTCCAGCGTTGAATACTGGTAAGAGGTGTTACAGTAAATAATTAAATTAAAATTTAAGAGAAAGAAATTTCTTCCCACCTTTGTGTAAAGAAAAATAAGAACCTAATAATAAAAATTAAATTAGGAGCAAAATATTCCGAATGAGGGTTAGTTGGAATGTGCTCGTGATAATGCTAATGGTAAATTTTAATGGTGATATGGTGTAAGGGTGACAAGGGCCTTGATTTTTATGGCTAAAGTGTGCACGACACAAGGGCAGTAGCTAGGATAGGAAATAGCAGCTGTTTGGGTGGTGGAAGCAGGTGTGTGAGTAGTTTGGGAGCTGGGGCTAGCAATGACGTGTGGAGCTGGAGCTTTGTGCGTCAGCTAGAGCAACAGGTAGGGCAGGTTGCGACAGAACACAATGAATACTGTGGAAGTCTGGGCGCGGGCGCCATCGGGCGTGTGCAGTGGTGTAAGGGAACAATAGAGCGATGTAGCTGCTTGGTTGGATGCATTAGGCAGTCGCATTGGCTGGGATAGGAGGCAACAGTAGTGTGTTGTGGGTGGTAGTCAAGAGCTGCGGCACTAAGTGGGTTTGGATGCTAAGGCTGACGGTGGGAAGGGTGTATGGAAAAATTGGTTTGATGAATGGTGAGTTATGTGAATAATGGATGAAGGAGGTGATATTTAAAGTGATAGATGGAAGGAGTTCAACTAGAATTCTAAGAACAAAATAATGCTAAATTACTATAAGTCCTAATGTCATATAAAGTTAATAACAATTAATAAATAATATAATGTATATTAATATATTAATTGCTATTACTTTATTTATTAAAATAAATTTTTTTAATTAAAATATGATAAAATTTAAACTAATTCTAATTCTATAAAAAGATGATAATAATTAATATACATTATAATAAATATAAGTTATTATCATCCTTATTTATTTTAAAAAATAAATTAAACATTTATTTTAGCTGGTTAAAAAAATATTTACAAAAATAGACAACTAATTTTAATATTTACAAAAAGAACAACCAAATTTTATAAATAATTCAATTAAGTACCTAAACTTAAAGAAAATTTGAAAATTGAGCTGCAATTAAAACTTATCAAAATTGACCCTTTTATTTGAAAAAATAAAAATTTTGTCACTTTGGACATAATTTCTCAGAAAAATCAATTTTCAAGAAAGATTGGAGGGGTCACAAGCGGTCTTGCTTAAATTTCAATATCCTAGACATAATTTATTTTAACATGCTAATCCTGAAAATATACCCTAAATCATTTATTTAATAAAAACAAGAAAAATTAAATATCTGATAAAATGAGCGAGGACTTGTCTCGTTCAATTTTGTTCCCCTAATAGTGTTTCAAACATTGAGCATTGACTCGAAAATTACCCCTCTTACTGTGGAGTTCAACAACTCCATATGGAAAAACTTGGTGAACGGTGAATGAACCAGACCAACGTGATTTCAACTTACCTTGAAAGAATTTTAACCTAGAATTAAACAGCAAGACTTGCTGACCTGCTTCAAATTCTCGGACTCGAATGTGCTTGTCATGCCATCTTTTTAATCTCTCTTTGCATAACTTTCCATTTTCATATGAGAACGTTCGAAATTATTCTAAGTCGTTAAGTTGAAGCATTCGTTTTTCTTTAGCAAGCTTGAGATCTAAGTTGAGTCACTGAAGAGCCCAATAAGCTCTATGTTCTAACTCCAAGGGTAAATGATAGGCTTTCCCAAATACCAACCTATAGGAAGACATCCCTAAAGGTGTTTTGTATGCTGTCCTGTAGGCTCATAAAGCGTCATCCAGTCTTTTGGACCAATCTCATTGGTTCGGACAAACTACCTTATCGAGTACACCGTTTATCTCTTTGTTTTCCAGTTTAGCTTGACTATTTGTCTGCAGATGGTAAGCTGTGGTGACCTTGTGCTTCACTCCATGTCTATCAAGTAACCATTTCAACCATTTTTTCACAAAATGGGACCCCTCATCACTAATGATAGCCCTAGGATTTCCAAACCTTATGAACACATGTTTTTGTAAGAACTTCGTCACTACCTTGGCATTGTTTGTCGGATACGCATCGGCCTCAACCCACTTAGATACGTTGTCTACTGCTACCAATATGTACTTGTTACCAAAAGAAGGAGGGAATAGACCAAGGAAATCAATACCCCAAACATTGAACAATTCTACTTTAATAATGTTTGTTCGGGGCATCTCGTTTCTGTTAGTAACATTTCCAACCCTTTGGCATCGATCACAACTTTTTACATAGGCGTACGCATCTTTAAATAAAGTTGGCCAAAAGAATTTGGCTTGTAATACTTTTGCCGCAGTACGTGAACCTCTGAAGTGTCCCCCACTCAGAGTTGTGTGACATTGATATAATATTTCATATACCTCATATTCTACCACGCATGTCCTGATCATATGATTTGTGCACTTCTTGAACAAGTATGACTCTTCCCAGAAATAGTACTTCACATCGTGAAGACACTTTTTCCTTTGCTGATATGTCTTATCAATGGGCATTAAATGACAGGCTAAATAGTTAGTGAAATCAGCAAACCAAGGGTGTTATGGGCATGATTTACCTTAAGTATGTGTTCTTCTAGGAATGTTTCTTGTATGGGTACAAGAGTAGAAGTTCCCTCTTGCGGCTCCAATTTAGATAAGTAATCTGCTACCTGGTTTTCTACCCCTTTTCGATCTTGAATTTCCAGATCGAATTCTTGAAGTAGAAGTATCCATCGGATCAATCTTAGCTTGGCATCATTCTTAGTGAGCAAAAATTTAATTGCTGAATGATCCGTATAAACAGTCACTTTAGTACCTACAAGATAAGATCAAAACTTGTCAAAAGCGAAAATAATATCAAGTAATTCTTTTTCGATTACCGTATAATTTAGTTGAGCTCCTGTCAAACTTGCGTAGTAGATAGGATGAAGAACTTTGTTCCTTCGCTGGCCCATCACAGTTCCTACTGCGAAGTCACTTGCATCACAAATTAACTCAAATGGCAATTCCCAATATGGTGTGATGATAATTGGTTCCGAAACTAACCGATTCTTTAGATCATTAAAAGCTTTCAAACATTCTTCATCAAAGTTTAATGTTGTCTCATTTTCCAATAATTTTCATAAGGGTTTAGCAATCTTGGAAAAGTCTTTGATAAATCTACGATAGAATCCTACATGTCCCAAAAAGCTCCTAACACCCTTTACAGATGTTGGAGGTGGGACATCTACCTTGGCTTTATCAACCCTGATCCCTTGTCTCGTTATTCGGTGCCCCAAAACAATACCTCATCGTACCATGAAATGACACTTTTCCCAATTGAGTATAAGGTTTGTTTCTTCACACCGCTTTAGTACCTTTGCTAGATTAGCTAAGCTATCATCGTAAGTATCTTTAAATACTGAAAAATCATCCATAAAACTTCCAAGTACTTCTCAACCATGTCAGAAAAAATAGCCATCATGCATCTTTGAAACGTAGAAGGTGCATTACATAAACCAAATGGCATGCGTCTAAATGTGAACATACCGTACGGGCATGTCAATGTCGTTTTATGTTGATCCTCCGGTGCTACTGTAATCTGATTGTACCCTAAGTACCCATCTAAAAAACAGTAATAGTATCGTCCTACGATTTTATCTAGCATTTGATCCAAGAACGGTAGAGGAAAATTGATACGAACTAGTCTCGTGATTGATTCGAGTCGTTTGTTACCCGATCGTGAATTTGAGTAAAAATGGATTGTTTCAAACAAACAAAGGCTTGTTGAAAAAAAAGGCTTAAAGAAAGAAGAAGATGGCTTAGAAATTAGTAACAAAAAGGTTTAACAAAACAAAGGATAAATTTACTAAGGCCGAAAATAAACCAACAATACTTGATTGTTGACCCGAATCTCAAATGGCTCTTAGATGATTTTGGTTTCTAAGAAAAACAGCAAAGAAAAGACCTCGACCCACTATCAAGAATGATAGGAACCTTGGTATATGATGAACCTCGACCCACTATCAAAGATGATAGGAACCTTGGTATATGATGAACGCCAGACTATGAAAGTGATAAGTTCAGAAACAAGGAATGGATAGACGCCACAAGCTAAGCTTGATAAGTCAAATCAATTCCGTAAGAACAAGGAGAATTGGATAACTCACAATTCAAAGATTTCATATATATTCAGCAAAAAGTCCCCTTTACAAAGGCTGATTTCATCTATTTATAGTGTTAGAATAGGCTAGCCGAATGATCACAAACATTCAACTTAATGTGCCATTTAAAAGCTGAAATAAAACTCAAGTCTTTTCACATTCTTGAGCCAAATAACTCCATTCTTGAATTCATTTCAATTCAGCTGAATGAATGACTTTAATTGCTTGAAAAATGACCCTTGAGTTAGCCCTTGGCCAGCCGAATAGACACCAACTTATTAACCAGCTCCTTAATGGTATTTGAATGCTTGAATTAACCTTTGAAATGGCAAAAATGGGCTGGTAGTTGAAAAGGTTGATGCTAAAATTAAATAGATGATATAATGCTCCTTAAAACCTCCTTAAATGATGTATAAACCTCCTTTGTAATAGCCCCTTTACTTTGTAACTGAAAATGACTTGAACATCCACTTTATTTAATTTGTAACAGCCTTGAATTGTAACGGTTATGACTTGAAAAGACTCCTGCAATAAACACATTAAAATGAGCTTATTAAACACACTTATTAAACATAACACACATTAAGTAAATGAACTAAAACATATGCATCAGTTATTCCAGCAACTAGTTAATTAAAGAAGCATAATTAAATGAACTTAACTCATGCATCAATAAATAATCCTAGGAACTAGATTAATTAAGAGCAACACTTATTAAATAAATTTTAAAAAAACACTTATTAATTAAACTAAGATAACTTGAATAAAGTCCAGCAACTCATTTTATTAAAGTAAGATGAGTTTATTAAAAATTAAGTTCAACTTGCAATAAATTGCAAGTGGCGCAAATTGAGCCGTCCCATGCATGAATGTAGGATTCGGCCTTTTGCTCTCCCTAAGCTCGATCCACATAGCTTGCTAAGGCTTCTTGAAATTTCTTAGCTCGTGATTGAGTTATAGGCCCTCGTGGCAGCTCAATGGATTTGGAAGTGATCTCCCGAGCTAGGGTGCATCATTCCCCCCTCTTCGAGGCAATTTGTCCCCAAATCGTCACCTACATCAAAAAAGGATAAATAAGCAACATTAAAAGCCGCACTAACTCCATACTCACTAGGTAAATTCAACTTATATGCATTATCATTAATCCTTTCCAAGACTTGAAAAGGTCCATCTCCCCGTGGCGAAAGCTTGGATCATCGTTGGATGGGAAATCTCTCTTTATGCATGTGAATCCAAATCCAATCACCGGGTTCAAATATCACTCGTTTACGACATTTGTTGACTTGACGAGCATAGTGCTCCGTTCTTCGCTCAATATTATCTCTAACTCGCTGATGTAATTGTTTAACAAAATCTGCCTTTTTCTTTCCATCTACATGCACCAACTTATCAGAAGGTAAAGGCAATAAATCCAAAGGAGTTAAAGGATTAAAGCCATACACTACCTCAAATGGTGAATACTCAGTAGCTGAGTGTACCAATCTATTGTATGCAAATTCAATGTGAGGTAAACACTCCTCCCAAGTATTCAAATTCTTTCGTATAATTGCTGGAAATAGCATTGATAGAACTCGATTACCGACCTCCATTTGGTCGTCGGTTTGAGGATGACTAGTTGTTGAGAATAGCAACTTAGTTCCAAGTTTTCCTGATCGTGTCCAAACTAACTATGACAACGAATAAGGCAAGCACACCTATCGTTCGGTAGTATAGCTATGGCAAGACCGGAAATATCGTATCCTCAAGGACCAAGAGTACTAGTAGTTACTATCTTTTTATTATCTAGCCTAAGTATTAAAGGAATCGATGTTTAATTATCTAATTACTAAACTAAGGATGCTAAGACACAGAGAGTGAATTGGGAAAATACTTTTGGGAAAACCAGTTGATTAAGACAATACCCGAGGAAGAATCCACCTAGACTTCACTTGTTATTTAACTCTGAACCAGTCGATTTATTCACTTAACTTGATCCGTAGGATTCCCTAATTTATATTAATACCTCTTTCGAGGCTACTAACGTCTAACCCTAGGTTGATTAATTGAAATCTCTTTCTAATTAAAACCCCTAGTGTTGCATTAACTCGACCTATGGACTCCCATATTAGGTTTGACCCTAATTCGACAGATTTTTGTCATCCTATCTCTAGGGTTGCGATCAACTCCGCTTAACTATGCTAGATCTAATCTTAGACATGGACTTTTGCTCTACTGCCTAAGCACATCAATACTTGAATCAATATCCTGAAATATTAAAACAAGAATTAAGAACACATAATTAAGAACAAATCAAGTATTTATCATACAGTTCAGAAAACAATAATAAGATCCGTCTTAGGTTTCATCCCCCTCAGGTATTTGAGGGGTTTAGTTCAAGTTTAATAAAGAATACATCTCAGAAGAAAGTAAATAACAAAACATAAGAAAAACCCTAAAACCCCCTGAATGAAATTGAAGGGAAGATCTTCCGTCTTGAGTGTGATTTCGGCTTCTGGGATGAATCAACTGGCTGTCTTCGAGTAATTTCCTATGTTCATCCCTCTCTGGCTTCGCTCCTGTCGAACCCCGACAGAAGGCTTCTGTCGAACCCCGATAGAAGGCTTCTGTCGAACTCCCCCTTTAGGTTGCCCTCTAGGGTGTTTATATAGGCTTTTAGGATGCCTTACTTGGCCCACAAGTATCCTAGTCCGAATGAAACTCATCTTGGCCGTGGCACGGACACACCCGTGTGAAACGCCCGTAGGAATCGAGGCCAAGGCCATGTTCGAGTCTGCTAAAGTGGCACGGTCGTGTGGTGAACTCCAGGCCGTATTGATTTCCTACTTTGGCTCATTTTCTCCATTTTCAGCCCGTTTCTCGTTCTTTTCATCCTCCGATGCTTTTCTAAGTATAAAACATGAAACTAAAGGATTAGGAGCATCAAATTGCACAATTCAAGGGATTAAATCATCTAAAAGTATGCTAAATGTGGGATTAAAATATGTATATATTACGGTTTATCAAATACCCCCACACTTAAGCATTTGCTTGTCCTCAAGCAAAATTCTCAACTCACGATTAAAATCGAATTTCCTCAATTCATAACCTTCATCAATAATGTTTCATCATAATTCACAGATAATTCAAACATTGATAATTTAACCAGAAGGTTCCTAAAGATTCAAACAATCAAAGTCATAGTTTTTATAGTACGAAAAATAGGTGTTTCCCCTTACCTAAATAATCACCTTTAATTCAAAATCAACGAGAATTGACATCCTCACTAAGGATTCAATCAAATCACTCAAGGTGTTTAAGGTTCAAATTAAGCACTCATAAGTCAAACATGAAAAGTTAATCCCATAGGCTTGCATGAAAATCAAATCTCCACCACTATAATATGAGATGATACACAAATCAAAAGGTTTTTAAAAGGGTTGTAATGGGGCTTAGGTTTTAAGGTGTGGATATAGGCTAAATTAGAAGGTTAGAATCAAGATTGAATTGATAAATTACCTAACTAGATACAATGAATTGATAATGAATAATTACATTAATAACACGAGCTTCTTCTAAAGATGTGAATTTAACTGTTTAAGCTCAAATAACATAGAACTAATAAATATCTTTCCACGTTTTTTTTAAGAACAACTACATAATAAAAGATGAATTTAACTACTAAAATAATATAATTAGGCAACTGATCAAATCAAATCTCGACAAAAGGGGAGTCAAGAAAATGGGACAAACAAGTTAATAACGGGGTTTCGGGTTAACATTAGTGGTAGATCAAGAAACGATTGATTAGGCTAAAAGGGGTTCACTAGGGGTTAATTACGAAGGTAGGCTTTTTATGGAGTAAGTGGGTTAAATCCTAAGTGCCTTTATCATCTCAGTATATCAAATCAAAAGTATGGTCTCGACATGTATAATCGAAGCAATTTTTAGAATAACAAATCAATGTTGACACACTCATAATCAATAAAGTGAGCAAGAAAGAATGTATGCTCTAAAAGGCTCAAGATCTCACAAAAATTATGGGTCTTTGATGTCATCCTTGTAAATTTCAAACTTCAAGTAATATTTAGATTTAGGTAGACAACCTAACAAATTTTTAATTCTGAAAATAGACTCATCATGCTTGATTCTCTAGTATCTTAAAGTTTAAATCATCACTGGACAATTACCTATGACTTAATCCAAAACATATCAATAAAAATCATAAATCAATCAAAATTTGTTCTAATAGTGATATGAGAAAGTGACTTTGAGAAAAAGACAAAATTCAGGGATTTGAGAATAATGCCAAAAGTTAAGAACTTTTCTGAATAAAATTCACCCCCACACTTAAGATGTACATTGCCCTCAATGTACAAAGATAGATAATGATTAGTAAGAAAGTCATAAGAGAGGGAGAGAGGTGAAACTTCCTGAATTATGGATGAAATCCTTGGAGGATGATCAATGATGAACATGATGACTAGGCATAGGTGAAGGTGGTGGAGAATACTCCGGTGGTGTGTTCGTTCCTTGAGTGGCATCTTGAACCTTTTTTTTTACTGCGAAGTCATTAGTAAAGTTTTTAGGGAGTTCTATTTAATGGACGTTTGTTATAGTTACTCGAGAGTTAAACAGCCAGAGATAAAAGAAATCAGATTATACTTAAAAATTTAAAGAGTTTAATAATAAAGGAAAATGAACTAAAATAAAAAAATAAAAATAAAAATAAGAATAAAAATAAGAATAAAGAAAATAAAAGGACTCAAAGGTCCTCATCATCGGAGTGATCTCGAGGTGGTGGTGGCGGCGATATGTGAAAAAGCTGATAATATCGACCACGGCCGCCTCGCACGGCCGTGTGGATTTATCTCAGCCCGTGTTCTTTAGGCAGTTTCGACCACGGCCCTGTCACACGGCCGTGGCATTTAGTCGGAGCCCGTGTTTTTGGGAAAAGTGTTGCCCTATTTCCATATGGCCACGGCCACGCCCGTGTGCAAGGCCGTGTGGGTAGGGAAACATGCGCTTAAAAATTTGGTTAGTTTTTAGTTAGATGCTAAAATTTGAAAGTATGGACATTAGTGGGGTTAGTGCTCGGGTTGCCTCCCGAGAAGCGTTCGTTTAAAGTCTTGAGCTAGACTTACCTGTCATTCGCATAACCATGGTGGTTTGAGGAGTCGAAACTCCTTTTTCTTATTATCAATTCTATCAACATATGGTTTGAGTCGGGTAATATTTACCTTAAAAGTGCCAAAATTAGAATGAGTTACCTCGACCGTTCCGTATGGAAATACCTTAAGTACCGTAAAAGGAGTCGCACCGTTTGTATTAAGCTCTGAAGTGGCTATTCGAGGGTCGGTTGTATCTAACAGTACCTGATCCCCGATCTAAAATTGGTATGTCTCATCTTTACGTTTGACATGGTTTTGCTTTGGTTCTTCGTGGTTTTTTGGTTTTTCCTTGACGTGTGTCCGCCATTCATCTAGTTCATCGATTTGTAACCTTCGTTCCTCATGAATGGTTGTATTCTCAGTATGAACACGAGATCCCGGCTCTGTTATCTTTTCCTGAGAGATTTCCTGTAAAGAAGATTGAACGTTAAGTTTATTTATATTAACAGGACTTGTATTCTCTTGATCGTTAGATATTCTGTCAGAATCACGTGCTTTGAGGTTAATCATGTCATCACCTACACGAAGTGTTACTTCCCCTGTATCAACATCGATAATGGTCCTAGCAGTTGCTAAAAAGGGCCGTCCTAATATTAAAGGAACATTATTGTCCTCATCCATGTCTAAAACAACAAAGTCTACTGGGAATATGAATTTATCAATTTTCACTAGTATATCTTCGATTATACCCTTAGGAACTCTAATAGTTTTATCTGCGAGTCGAATACTCATCCTAGTTTATTTGGGTTTCCTTAAACCTAACTGTTTAAACATTTTATAATGCATAACATTAATACTCGCCCCTAAATCAGCCAAAGCATTATTAATATCTAAACTACCAATTAAGCATGGAATTGTAAAACTCCCTGGATCTTTTAACTTTTGTGGTAGTTTATTTTGTAGAATTGCTGAGCACACTGCGTTTAGCTCCACATACGACGCCTCGTCTAGCTTCCGTTTGTTTGTCAAAATCTCTTTTAAAAATTTCCTTGAATTGGGCATCTGCGAAAGAGCTTCAAGAAATGGTAAGTTAATATGTAATTTCTTTAGAAGTTTAAGAAACTTACCAAATTGTTCATCAGTGTTGTCTTTCTTCATCGCATTGGGGTATGGCACACGAGGTTGGTACTCTGCAATTATCGGTTTTGGTTTATCATGGCTTACCTCAACCTTACCTTTACTTGCCTCAGCTTCCTGGCTTGGTTCTCATTTGTCTAACCCTTCACTTTCATGAGTAGTTATGACATGAATTTGCTCCTTTGGGTTAGTTTCAGTGTTGCTTGGTAAGCTTCCCTGTGGTCTTTCGGAGATCAGCTTAGCGAGTTGTCCTAATTGATTTTTGAGCCCTTCAATCGATGCTTGCTGATTTTTTAGTGCTATTTTGGTGTTTTGGAAGCGTGTTTCTAACACCGCTGTAACACCCCTTACCCGTCTTCAAGCCGGGACAGGGTTCGAGGCATTACCTAACTAATCTTGCTTAAACATCTCGAAACGGGCTATAAAATTTCGTTTAAACCCATCACTTGCACATACTCGGCCTAAGAGGCCCCAAACATAACTCTGAGAGGTATCAGAACTATTCTGGGAGCTTTTACGAGCTCGAGAACTTTTCAACAAAACAGGGGCCACACGTCCGTGTTAGTCTAGGGACATGCCCGTGTGCCCCTAAGACATGTCCGTGTCATTCACCCGTGGTCGATCCTGACAACCTTTACACGGCCTAGACACGCCCGTGTCTCCCACTCGTGGAAAATTTTGACTAACTTCACACAGTATAGACACGCCCGTTTCTTCTATCCGTGGTCGATTTAAATTCCACAATTAATGTGCAGACTTCACACGGCCTGAGCACACGCCCGTGTCCCTAGCCCGTGGAGCGTACTGACTTGGAAACCTAGCATGCAAGGGGACACATGGTCGATTCACACGCCTATAGGGCTGACCGTATGTCACACACGGCATAGACACACGCCCGTGTGTCTATTCATGTGGACAATTAGATGGCTATCTACCAAGCCTTTTGCCACCCTACATTGCACACATGCAAACACCAATCCATTTTAATACAATTCATAACCCAAAGGCATATCTAAGTACTCAATTCAACAACCATACACAAGGGCATACACTTCAAGAAAATCACTTTCATTATACATAAGAATTTGCCAAGTATTGGCCTAACTTAATAGATCATTACGAAAGGAGGTTTTGATGCCTTACAAAGCCAAAACTTTGGCCAACAATTACGACCTAACAAAATACTCGAGTCCTATACATGCCATACTCAAAATAAGTCTAAATTGTTATACCAAAGTGGTGTCGATAGTGTGATTTTCGAACTCCTACGTCCCCGTTCCTCGAGTTATCTTGGCAATACTACAAGAAGAATGAGCAATGAAAGGGGTAAGCATAAAGCTTAGTAAGTTTGCATGGATATGAATAGCAACAATAAGCTCATAAAATAATCCATCCATAACATTAACTAACCATACACAAGTCATAGGCTTCTTGCCATACTTACTCACAATTGCCCTTATTTAGCACATACCATGCCACATGTCATAAACGTTTCTTCGTGACTCATTCACGAGTACCTATATTCACTCATTCATATGACTTTAGTGCAAATCTCATTTCTACTTCTAAACTCATCTACTTATCCCTTTAATCACTAGGGATAGTCAAAGACGTATATTCAACGTCGTTCATTTAAAGACGAAGCCAATGCCACATCCCTGAGGTGGTCTTACATGGAGTTACTTCTAAATGCCAATGCCATATCCCGGATATGGTCTTATATGGACTTTCACATCAATTATCGATGCCACATCCTGAATGTGGTCTTAACGAGTTTCTTATTCTTTTTCGAAGCCATATCCCGGATATGGTCTTATACGGGATCTTAACTCGGTGCCGAGGCCATGTCTCGGACAGGGTCTTATACGGGACTTTATCTGATTCACATCTCGATGATAGCAATCCCATATTCATTATAGTCCACTAGGACTTCAACATCATACTTAACATCAATTTCTCATTTCAATGAAGTATCATACATCAATGTGATACCAATCATTTTCAATTATGCTAACATAAATATTTCATTAATCACATACAAACTTACCTCGATTTCAAAATGAGCTAGCTCGACGATTTAATCCGAGACTTTGTTCTTTCCCCGATCGAGGCAGATCCTCAGTTCTTCTTGCTCTATAACAACAATTTAGCTCATTTTAATCATCTCATTAATAAAGCATTTCAATAATCATGCTTAGGCAAAATTACTGTTTTGCCCCTAGACTTGGGCAAATTGACCATTCTACCCCTAGGCTCGGAAATAAATTCTAATCACATTTCTAACTTCAACAAGCCTAGGTGAACATTTAATACTCTTATAGCTATCATCAAAACTCAACATTTCACATATTTACTACAGTTTTGTAACCTTTTCATCAAGGTCCAAATTAGGTGTTTTCAAGAAAACACCTTTCACAAAAGTTGTTCATCCAACAACTAAGACTCATTTTCTTCCATAAAAATGCAGCAAATAGAAATGAAAGCTCTCATGGTAAAACTCTAAACTTTGCATCATATTGCACAATAGTCCTCTCATTTGAAAGCTTAAGTTCTAGGGGTCTTAAAAGTACAATTATCATAAAGAAAAATCATCAAAATCACTTACTAGAATAGACGAGAGCTTGCTGAAAATTGTGAGCTTTCAAACCCCTATTTTTCTTGCAAATTTTGGTGGAGAAAGATGGAGAGAAAGATGATATTTTCTCTTTCTTTATTCTAATATTAAACTAGTCAAACCAGTCACCAACTATCAACTACTTTGACCAATTTTTTGTCCATCTTTGTCTCCTATGCTAGTCTATGGCCGGCCAAGCATATATTGGGGGTCTAATTGCCTTTTAAAGACCTCCAATTTACATTCTAAGTCTATTTGGTACCTTTATCTTATAGAATGGAACTTTCGCACTTTATGCGATTTAGTCCCTTTTCGCGATTAAACGTGAAATCGCTAAAGCACCAAAATTCTCATGCACATATACTATCATGCTCCGACTCATAATATAACATGAAAATAAATTTCTCAAGTCTCAAATTAGTGACCCCGATATCACTATTCCGACTAGCCCCTAAATTGGGCTGTTACAATTCTCCCCCTTAAGGACTTTCGTCCCCAAAAATCTTACCAGTAAAAAGGTTGGGATATTGGTTTCTCATCATTTCCTCGGGCTCCCATGTAGCCTCTTCTATTCCATGCCTTTGCCATAAAACTTTCACAAGGGCTATGCTTTTGTTTCTCAACTGCTTGACCTCTCGCGCCAAAATCTTAACCAGCTCTTCACCATAAGTCAAGTCCGGTTGTATATCTACCTCTGTTGGTACAATGACATGTGAAGGATCTGAACAGTATCGGCACAACATGGATACGTGAAAGACATCATGAATATTTTCTAGTTCAGGTGGCAAGGCCAACCGATAAGCTACCGGTCCTATCCTCTCGGTAATTTCATAAGGTTCGATAAAGCGTGGACTTAATTTGTCCTTCCGGCCAAATCTGAGGACTTTCCTCCAAGGTGATACTTTCAAGAACACTTTATCACCAACTTTGAATTCTATCTCTTTCCTTTTCAAATCTGAATAGGACTTTTGCCTATCTGAGGTGACTTTCAGACAATCACGTATCACTTTTACTTTTCTTGATTTCTTTAACCAAATCAACCAGTGTATCTGCTTTCTCTCCGAGTTCGACCAATATACAGGGCGCGCGCATGCACTTACGCCCATACAATGCCTCATAAGGCGCCATCTTCAAACTTGATTGAAAGCTGTTGTTGTAGGTGAATTCCACCAACGGTAAGTATTTCTCCCAACTAACTTGGAATTCTAAAACACAACATCGAAGCATGTCTTCAAGTATCTGGATTACCCTCTCCGACTGTCCGTCAATTTGTGGATGGAAAGCTGTACTGAAATTTAATTTCGTGCCCAAGGCTTCTTGCAACTTTTTCCAAAACCGTGACGTGAATCTCGGATCTCTATCCGAAATGATCGACAACGGTACACCATGGAGTCTTACTATCTCTGACATGTACAAGTCTGCCAATTGATCAAGCAAACAGTCGACTCGTACTGGTATAAAATGGGCTGACTTTGTGAGTCTATCAACCACTACCCATACTGCATCTTTCTTCTTTGGAGTCAACGGTAAGCCCGTCATGAAGTCCATGGTAATACGGTCCCATTTCCACTCATGAACCATAATGGGCTGAAGTAAACCCGAAGGTACTTGATGTTCAGCCTTCACTTGCTGACAAATCAGGCATTTTGATACAAACTCAAAAATGTCTTTCTTCATACCAAGCCACCAATACCATTTCTTTAAATCATTGTACATCTTCGTGCTGCCTGGGTGTACATTCAAACATCCGCTATGCGCTTCATGCAAGATTTTATGAATAAGCTCGTCATTTGTGGGTACACAGACTCTATCTCGAAATGTCAAACATCCATCAGGATTTACCCGAAATTCTGACTCCACGCTCGACTCACATAAAATTCTCTTGGCTCACAAACTGTTATCATCTTTCTGAACTTCACAGATTTCTTGGAAAAACAAGGGTTTAGCCCTTGATTCGGCTAAAACAAAACCATCATCCAACAAGGTCATCTGAGTACTCATGGCTCTTAGTGCAAACAATGATTTTCTGCTCAAAGCATCGGTGACTACGTTCGCCCTTCCTGGATGGTAGTCAATTTCCAACTTATAATCCTTAATCAACTCTAACCACCTTCGTTGCCTCAAATTCAATTCCTTTTGAGTCATCAAATATTTTAGGCTTTTATGGTCGGTGAAAATCTGACACCTTTCACCATATAAATGATGCCTCCAAATTTTTAAAGCAAAAACAATTGCGGCCAACTCTAAATCATGAGTCTGGTAATTCTTCTCGTGCGGCTTCAATTGCCTAGAGCCGTAAGCAATCACCTTTCCCTCTTGCATGAGTACACAACACAATCCGTTCAAGGACGCGTCACTAAAAACCACAAATTCTCTTCCCGACTCAGGTTGCAACAAAACAGGGGCCTCAGTCAACAGTGTCTTCAGTTTCTCAAAACTATGTTGACACTTTTCTGTCCAATCGAACTTCACATCTTTTTGTAAAAGTTTAGTCATCGGGGTAGCTATCATCCCGAGAGTAGATTAGTATGTCGTCGATGAAAACCACAACAAATTTATCCAAGTATGGCCGAAAAATGCGATTCATCAAATCCATGAAGATTGCCGGGGCATTTGTTAGACCAAAAGGCATGACCAAAAATTCATAGTGGCCATATCTAGTCCTAAACGCAGTTTTCAGCACATTCGAGTCCTTGACTCTCAGCTGATAGTACCCTGACCTCAAATCTATCTTGGAAAATACCGTGGCTCCCTTCAATTGATCGAATAGATCATCGATCCTCGGCAATGGGTACTTGTTCTTCACAGTTACCTTGTTAAGTTGCCGATAATCTATACATAGTCTCATGGAACCATCTTTCTTCTTTACGAATAAAACAGGAGCACCCCATGGAGAAAAACTCGGCCTTGCAAAACCTTTATCCGATAGCTCTTGCAACTATTCTTTTAGCTCCTTTAGCTCTGTTGGAGCCATTCTATAGGGAGCAATAGAAATAGGGGCAGTACCTGGAGCTAACTAAATCCCAAATTCGATCTCTCTAACTGGAGGTAGCCCTGGAAAATCTTCCGGGAAAACATCTGGGTACTCACATACTATGGGTACCGAATCCATTTTCAATCCAGTCTCTTTAGTGTTCAACACAAAGGCAAGATAGGCCTCATATCCCTTCTTTAAATACTTCTGAGTCGACAAGGTTGGCATCACTACTGGTAGCCTATCTGGCTTATCTAATTCAACACGAATAAGATTACCATTTTCATTTCTCAACTCAATATGCTTCTTCCCACAATTCACAACTACTCCATGAGTAACTAACCAATCCATCCCAAGGATGACATCAAACTCATCAAACGGTAATAACATAAGATCGATCGGGAAATAATGACCCTTAATCATCAAAGGGAAACCTTTGCAAACTCTATCAACCAACACACACTTGCCTAGGGGATTAGACACTCTTATATGAATTCGGTAGACTCTATAGGCATGCTCATGCTAGAGACTAATTTCATGCATATGTATGAGTGGGTGGATCCCGGATCAATTAAAGCTATAACACGAGTATTATGGAGAGAAAAGGTACCCGTGATTACGTCGGGGAAAGATGCCTCTTCACGAGCACGAATGGCATATGTCCTCGCCAGTGCTCTACCCTCGACTCTAGCAGCTTGCTCTCTAGATGGATTCTTTCTACCCATCTCATTTCCCGAGTTTCTCAGTGGTCTTCCCCTAGCAGTACTTCCCGATCTTGCATACTGAGGCTTTTCTTTCTCGCCCACCTCGGGGCAGTCTCTGATAAAGTGGTCTAAGGACCCACATCTGAAGCAAGCTTTCCCATTAGCTCGACACTCACTAGAATGGCGCCTGCCACACTGAGGGCATTCTGGTTTACTAGGTCGACGTTGCCCACACTAGCAACTCGATGTGGTCCGCCCTTCGACCCAAAAATTGCTTGCCTTTACTTGGGTTGAAAACCCCATGAAGTGATTGATCGAGTAGCGAATTCCCTCGATTTCTTAGATGAGGATTGGTGAGACTTATTCATTGTCTCTTCCTCGAGTCACGAGACTCATTCTCAGCTCTTCTCTTCTCTTTAGCCAAACTCTTGGCTTTTGGGCTCTATCTACCAACACTACAAATTCCTTTAGTTCGAGGACTCCCACGTATAAACGGATATCTTCATTTAATCCGTCCTCAAATCTCTTGCACATGACGGCTTCGGTAGACACGCACTCCCGTCCATACTTGCTAAGCCTTACGAACTCCCGTTCATAGTCGGTTCTCGACATACGGCCTTGCTTCAGTTCCAAGAACTCTTTCCTCTTATGGTCGATAAATCGCTGACTGATGTACTTTTTCCGGTATTCCTCTTGGAAAAATTCCCAGCTAACTCTCTCCCACCGACACCAGGGTGTTCCACCATCGATAGGCTGAATCTCTCAAGAGAGATACCGCATACTTTAAGCACTCCTCAGGTGTGCAGGATAACTCATCGAATACCCTAATGGTATTCTCGAGCCAAAATTCTGCTTTCTCCAGGTCATCGTCCTTATTTTCCCGGAATTCCTCAGCTCATTGCTTTCGGATCTTATCCACCGGAGGTCTTTCTCTTCTCACCACCTCAACTACTTGAGGAGCTACTGGAGCAGGTTGAGGGATTAGTGGGGGTGGAGGGGGTTGAGCATTTAAATTTGCTCGGGTATACTCAGTATACCAGTTGCTCATCATGTGGAGAAAGGCTTCTCGAGCCTCTTCCCCCTGACTCAAGGTCTCGGGTCTACTATTAGTTAGCGCGGACCCTTGAGTGGGAGCCGGCGCGTTACTTCCAGCATCATCGACTGCAGTTCAGTCTGGATCATAATCCATATACTACATAAAACATAATTTCATACGTCAGGAGCCATCACACTATCATTACTCAGACACCCTTACATATGGCATGTATAGCTAGACTCGTACTTACGCTACGTTAGTCCTAGAACCGACTAAACCGTAGCTCTTATACCAATAAATGTAACACCCCTTACCCGTCTTTAAGTCGGGACAGGGTTCGAGGCATTACCTAACTAATCTTGCTTAAACATCTTGAAACGAGCTATAAAATTTTGTTTAAACCCATCACTTGCACATACTCAGCGTAAGAGGCCCCAAACATACCTCCAAGAGGTATCGAAACTATTCTGGGAGCTTTTACGAGCTCAAGAACTTTTCAACAAAAAAGGGGCCACACGTCCGTGTTGGTCTAGGGACACGCCCGTGTGCCTCTAAGACATGTCCGTGTCATTCACTCGTGGTCTATCCTGACCAACTTTACATGGCCTAGACACACCCGTGTCTTCCACTCGTGGTCAATTCTGGCTAATTTCACACGGCATAGACACGCCCGTGTCTTCTACCCGTGGTCGATTTAAATTCCACAATTAATGTGCCGACTTCATACGGCCTGGGCACACGCCCGTGTCCCTAGCCCTTGGAGCGTACTGACTTGCAAACCTAGCATGCAAGGGGACACACGGTCGATTCACACGCCTATAGGGCTGACCGTGTGTCACACACGGCATAGACACACGCCCGTGTGTCTATTCATGTGGACAATTAGATGGCTATCTACCAAGCCTTTTGCCACCCTACATTGCACACATGCAAACACCAATCCATTTCAATACAATTAATAACCCAAAGGCATATCCAAGTACTCAATTCAACAACCATACACAAGGGCATACACTTCAAGAAAATCACTTTCATTAAACATAAGAATTTTCCAAGTATCGGCCTAACTTAATAGACCATTACAAAAGGAGGTTTTGATGCCTTACAAAGCCAACACTTTGGCCAACAATTACGACCTACCAAAATACTCGAGTCCTATACATGCCATACTCAAAATAGGTCTAAATTGTTATACCAAAGTGGTGTCGATAGTGTGATTTCCGAACTCCTACGTCCCCGTTCCTCGAGTTACCTTAGCAATACTACAAGGAGAATGATAAATGAAAGGGGTAAGCATAAAGCTTAGTAAGTTTGCATGGATATGAATAGCAACAATAAGCTCATAAAATAATCCATCCATGACATTAACTAACCATACACAAGTCATAGGCTTCTTGCCATACTTACTCACAATTGCCCTTATTTAGCACATACCATGCCACATGTCGTAAACGTTTCTTCGTGACTCATTCACGAGTACCTGTAGTCACTCATTCATATGACTTTAGTGCAAATCTCATTTCTACTTCTAAACTCATCTACTTATCCCTTTAATCAATAGGGATAGTCAAAGACGTATATTCGAACGTCGTTCATGTAAAGACGAAGCCAATGCCACATCCCTGAGGTGGTCTTACATGGAGTTACTTCTAAATGCCAATGCCATATCCTGGATATGGTCTTATATGGATTTTCACATCAATTATCGATGCCACATCCTGAATGTGGTCTTAACGAGTTTTTTATTCTTTTTCGAAGCCATATCCCAGATATGGTCTTATATGGGATCTTAACTCAGTGCCGAGGCCATGTCCCGGACATGGTCTTATACGGGACTTTATTTGATTCACATCTCGATGATAGCAATCCCATATTCATTATAGTCCACTAGGACTTCAACATCATACTTAACATCAATTTCTCATTTCAATGAAGTATCATACATCAATGTGATACCAATCATTTTCAATTATGCTAACATAAATATTTCATTAATCACATACAAACTTACCTCGATTTCAAAATGAGCTAGCTCGACGATTTAGTCCGAGACTTTATTCTTTCCCCGATCGAGGCGGATCCTCAGTTCTTCTTGATCTATAACAACAATTTAGCTCATTTTAATCATCTCATTAATAAAACATTTCAATAATCATGCTTAGGCAAAATTACTAATTTGCCCCTAGACTTTGGCAAATTGACCATTCTGCCCCTAGGCTCAGAAATAAATTCTAATCACATTTCTACCTTCAACAAGCCTAGGTGATAATTTAATACTCTTATAGCTATCATCAAAACTCAACATTTCACATATTTACTACAATTTTGTAACCTTTTCATCAAGGTCCAAATTAGGTGTTTTCAAGACAACACCTTTCACAAAAGTTGTTCATCCAACAACTTAGACTCATTTTCTTCCATAAAAATGCAGCAAATAGCAATGAAAGCCTCCTCTCCTCTCCTCTCTCTCTCTCTCTCTCTCTCTCTCTCTCTCTCTCCTCTCTCTCTCTCTCCTCTCTCTCTCTCCTCTCTCTCCTCCTCTCTCTCTCTCCTCCTCCCCTCTCTCTCCCTCCTCTCCTCCTCCTCCTCTCCTCCCCTCCTCTCCCCTCCCTCCTCCCTCTCTCCTCCCTCTCTCCTCTCTCTCCTCTCTCTCTCCTCCTCTCTCCTCTCCTCCCTCCCTCTCTCTCCTCCCTCTCTCCTCCTCTCTCTCTCCCTCTCCCCTCCTCTCCCTCTCCTCCTCTCCTCCCTCCTCCCTCCTCCTCTCATGGTAAAACTCTAAACTTTGCATCATATTGCACAATAGTCCTCTCATTTGAAAGCTTAAGTTCTAGGGGTCTTAAAAGTACAATTATCATAAAGAAAAATCATCAAAATCACTTACTAGAATGGAGGAGAGCTTGCTAAAAATTGTGAGCTTTCAAACCCCTATTTTGCTTGCAAATTTCGGTGGAGAAAGATGGAGAGAAAGATGATATTTTCTCTTTCTTTATTCTAATACTAAACTAGTCAAACAAGTCACCAATTATCAACTATTTTGACCAATTTTTTGTCCATCTTTGTCTCCTATGCTAGTCCATGGCCGGCCAAGCATATATTGGGGGTCTAATTTCCTTTTAAAGACCTCCGATTTACATTCTAAGGCTATTTTGTACCTTTATCTTATAGAATGGAACTTTCGTACTTTATGCGATTTAGTCTTTTTTCACGATTAAACGTGAAATCGCTAAAATTAAAGCACCAAAATTCTCATGCACATATACTATCATGCTCCGACTCATAATATAACATGAAAATAAATTTATCAAGTCTCAAATTAGTGACCCCGATATCACTATTCCAACTAGCCCCTAAATCGGGCTGTTACAACCGCGATGAATTTTGTCAACATCTCATCAAGGTTCGACTTCTTCTCCTCTGGGTAGGGTTCTTTGTTGAAAGCCCTGGAGGGGTTGTTGTCTCCGATTTCCTTGACCTCCCATGAGAAATTTGGATGGTTCCTCCACCTGGATTGTAAGAGTTACTATAAGGATTATTTTGAGGTCGAGGATTGTTACCCGTATAGTGAACTTGCTCGTTTTCAATGCTTGGGTTGTAAAGGTGGTATCTCGTATTGCTCATCCCTCCTCCATTTACATCGTGACCGCATCATCGGGCGCACTGTGAAGAACCATATAAACTATCAATTTTCTTATTTAAAAGTTCTACCTGATTTGATAGCATGGTTACTGCGTCGAGGTTGAAAACACTAGCGGCTTTTGTTGGCCTTGTCCTTGTAACTTGCCACTGATAGTTATTTAGTGACATCTCCTCTATAAACTCATAAGCCGCTTCAGGGGTCTTGTTATTTAGGGTTCCACCGGCGGCTGAATCAATCAACTGCCTAGCTGAGGGGTTTACACCGTTGTAAAAGGTTTGAACCTGTAGCCACAAAGGTAACCCATGGTGAGGGCACCTTCTCAGTAAATCCTTATATCTCTCCCATGCATCGTAAAGTGTCTCTAAATCCATCTGCACAAAATAAGAGATATCATTCCTCAACTTAGCTATTTTAGCCGGCGGAAAATATTTAAGTAAAATTTTTTCGGTCATTTGGTCCCATGTAGTGATTGATCCTCGTGGTAACGAGTTTAACCACTGTTTAGCTTTGTTCCTCAGCGAAAAGGGAAACAACCGAAGGCGAATGGCATCATCAGAAATGCCATTAATCTTGAAAGTGTCGTAAAACTCAAGAAAATTTGCCAAGTGATTGTTTGGATCCTCATCCTACAAACCATCAAACTGAACAAATTGCTGGATCATCTGTATAGTGTTAGGTTTCAGTTCAAAATTATTTACGGCAACAGTAGGTCTAACAATACTTGATTCAGTTCCTGTTAAAGTAGGTTTAGCATAATCATACATAGTTCGAGGAGCAGGGTTTTGATTCACCGGATTTGCGGCAACTACAGGAGGTAGCGGATTATTGTCAGCCATCTCTTCGGTAGTGTTGGTGTCGTCCTCTTGCTCTTCTTGTATGTACTATAGGCTTCGCCTAATTTCTCTTCAGTTTCTGCGAACGGTACCTTCAATATCACTGTCAAAGAGTAATGGTCCTGACGGGTTCCTTCTAGTCATAAACTAGAATTACCTGCCAGAAGCAAATAAAAGAAAAATTAGCAAAGTTAAAATAAAAAATAAAAAATAAATTACAAATAAATAAAAATGGCTAAAGTAATAAAAATTTAGTTTTCCTAATATCTGAGTCCCCAGAAACGGTGCCAAAAACTTGATCGTGTCCAAACTAACTATGATAACGAATAAGGCAAGCGCACCTATCATTCGGTAGTATAGCTATGGCAAGACTGGAAATATTGTATCCTCAAGGACCAAGAGTACTAGTAGTTACTATCTTTTTATTATCTAGCCTAAGTATTAAAGGAATCGATGTTTAATTATCTAATTACTAAACTAAGGATTCTAAGACACAGAGAGTGAATTGGGAAAATACTTTTGGGAAAACCAGGTTGATTAAGACAATACCCGAGGAAGAATCCACCTAGACTTCACTTGTTATTTAACTCGAACTGCACGATTTATTCACTTGACTTGATCCGTAGGATTCCTAATTTATATTAATACCTCTTTCGAGGCTACTAACGTCTAACCCTAGGTTGATTAATTGAAATCTCTTTCTAATTAAAACCCCTAGTGTTGCATTAACTCGATCTATGGACTCCCATATTAGGTTTGACCCTAATCAAATGATTTTCGTCATCCTATCTCTAGGGTTGCGATCAACTCCGCTTAACTATGCTAGATCTACTCTTAAACAGGGACTTTTGCTCCACTGCCTAAGTACATCAATACTTGAATCAATATCCTGAAATATTAAAACAAGAATTAAGAACACATAATTAAGAACAAATCAAGTATTTATCATACACTTCAGAAAACAATAACAAGATCCGTCTTAGGTTTCATCCCCCTCAGGTATTTGAGGGGTTTAGTTAAAGTTTAATAAAGAATATGTAACGCCTTGAATTTGGGCCTAGTAGATTTAGGCCTATTGGGTTGTAACGCCCCAAAAATCCCAAAACTTTAAATTTCTGTGCGTTGAAGTTAGTATGTATGTGTAACACTTAGATTATTAATTTTAAGGTATTATCAGGATTATGTGAAGCCTTAGAGATAGGAGAGACCATAGGGAAAAAATTATTTTTCTTACTTAGTGGACCCTAGTCTCAGGCAAGAGGCCTCATAAGCAGATTAAGGGATGAAAAGGGACACAGATGGGCTTGTAGTCCAATGGAAAGTGGCGTCATATATGGGCTTTGAGGTGGCGTGTCTGGAAGTTAAGGATGTCCAAGGTTCGAGGCCTAAGAGGGGAGGCTGCAGGATCTAAGGTTGGATTCGGTAAGTATTCTATTAACTCCCCTTAGTACGTTTTGTTGAAAGCCGAAGGGCGATCTAATTTCTCGTTGTCGTGGATCTTGTATTAACAAGGGCAAGGTTCAGAGATCGCTAGCGTGGTAGGTAAGGATTGCTAACAAGGTGGTAAGTGTTCTCGACTCAGTCATGGTTTAGTAAATGGCCGAATCTAAGGTGACTCATAGGGGTGACTTATGATCAATATGGATCACTTGGTTTTGACGATACAGGTATTTGGGTGCAGATCTAGAGGATAATCAACAATAGTAGCAAAGGAAGGGCTACTAGAACGTGGGGTACACGGTAAGGGTATGGTGAGGTTTCGTTTTAGTCGGTGTATGTTAAAACTTTGGTTAATCGCTAGTAATGTCAATTGTAGGTTCGTGACTAAGGAGTTCGCAAAGACATAAGGTTACAGTGTGTACAAACACTACACACACGATATCGGCAATGCCAAAAAGCCGAAAAGCCGAAAGTGGCTAAATGGGCCCGATGGGCCCTGAGGCTAAGTTTGATAAAATGGTTTGGTTGATTATACGAATTAAGTTAGCTATGCTTGATACATGATCTGGATATGTTTTGGGCCTAATAGGCCATATGATGAGATTTGGGCCTAACGGGCCGTAAGGAAATGAGATGGGCTTATGGGGGGCGTAGACAAGTATGTTAGGGTTAATGGACTTTAGGCCTAGCTTGAACAACTTTGTAATTTCATAAGACTTAAGCTAATTAAACATGTCTATGGACAATTCGATTAGTTAGAGTGTGGTAACCAACATATGCATGTCTAGGATTGGATCTAGTGAGAGCTTGGTACTTAAGCGGTCCGAGTGACCCACATCCTCTTTTCTGAGATCCTACCTGGTGCATTGTGTTTGTTCACTTTAACCGCGATGACTTGTTTATGGGCCAAAGTTTATAATTAAAACCCGAGAGGGACCAAATACCCTTATATTTATAAAATTACTAAAATACCCTTATATTTGTAAAATTATTAAAATACCCGTATATTTGTAAAATTACTAAAATACCCTTATGTGTAAAATTACTAAAATACCCCTAGATTTGTAAATTACCAGAATATCCCTGTTTTGCAAAAGTACCAAAATACCCCTGTTTTCAAAATTACCAAGATACCCCTATTTTTCCAAATTACCAAAATACCCCTGTAGGGTAGAATTACGAAAATACCCCTAGGTAGTGAAATAACGAGAATACCCCTATGTGACGAATATAAGCTTATAGATGTTACTTGTGTGTTTGATGCATTCATATGATATTCTGCTTAGGATGCATATGGGTGGTAATTATGGTACGGAGGAAGATTTGAGGATCGCATGGCCGTATGGTATGGATCTAGGATCGCATGGCTGTATGGTATGGATCTAAGATCGCATGGCCGTATGGTATGGATCCACAGAAGGATTTAAGCCCAATATATGATTAGCAGCTTTGCTGCAACATTGGCGAGCACACAAGCAAAGGGCTACCCATGGTGTGTAGCGGAGGGGTGGGTCGAGCTAGAATTCCCCACAGGATTCATAAGGTTGGAAGGGAAATGGTGTGTGTAGTGGATGGATTTTTGGGGTGGGTTTTGCATTATCTTGTTTGTATATGATGCGATATGATATGATATGAGATCATTGTGGGCTAAGGCCCAAGACCACCGATTTTGTTAGGGCTTAGGCCCAATGTGAATATTTGTATGTGATTTGATTGCCAAGGGTTGTACACACTGAGTTTCGAAACTCACACCCTTTAATTTAATGTTTCAGGTAATCCTGAATAGACGACTCGATGTGGGAGAGGACTCGGAGATGGCCACACTACAAGCTGATAAAATGTTTTTAATTTGTTCATGTAACATCCCAAACTCGGCCTAGAAGTTAGGCCCGAATCTGGCGTGTCACATAGAATAACTTGTTTGAGAATTACAACCTCTTTGTTAAAACCCAAAACACTTAAGCAATTGTTAACTACTTGAAAACGTAATTATTTTTTAAAACCTTTTTGGTGGCGAAAGCATATTTGAAATAAACAATTTACAAAAATGTGATGTTTAGAAAAAGAGCTGCGGAAGTATTTTGAAATCGTTGCGGAAACGTAGATAAAATACAAGTATTTTTGAGAGATCGTTTGATGAGTTGAAAATCGAGGTAGTGAGCTTTAAAACTGTGGATTTTGAAAATATTGTTGATAATTCGAGAGAAAATTTTCGAGTTAAAATATTTGTAAAAGTTTGTTATAAAATCCATTTATTAATCAATTTTGGAAGTCCATTATTTATGATTTTAGAAAATCCCCGTTAAAACAGTTCAAGCAATATTATAAGTACGACTAAACATAAAGCAATTTAAAACATATCCCAGAGGCCTTATTACAACTTAAACCAAAATAGAAAAATAATAAAATAAACCGAAATAGAAATTTAAAGTTCAATAACACCATTTCTGAAGTATGGCCTCCACCGAGTCATCCATGGGCCCAAGTCCTCATTACGGAGCATTACCTACAACGGTTAAGAAAAAATGGGGGTGAGTTATAAGAACTCAGTGTGAAACCCCTTACCGTCATCCACTGGGCCTGAACCCATATAGCAACATCTTGGGCCGGAGCCCACTTTCATAACAGAACATATATATATGAAGAAAATGTATGCAACCCAACCCATCCAACCAGTCTCTCTGCGTACCAACGGTCTCTCTGTGGGGATCAAGTCAACCCACCCCGCCAGTCTCTCCAATTTGCAGACAAGCTACCATTTATAATAATTTTGTGGCTTAGCCACCAGAGTATCATATACGGTAACATAACCGACACACAGCCTTAATCACGATGGCACAAAGCCATATTTAAATTGGCACATAGCCCATATCAGAATTTGTGGCAATGCCACCGGTCTATACTTCTCTTCATTCAAGTTTCCCATCCCATGCAATATGTGATGATGCAATACACATAATAACATAAAATACCCACATGTATAACAGGCATTAGTCTAGTAATTTATACGATGAATCGACCCATTATTAAGCTTTGTAATTCAGCCCACTAAGGCATTCTATCAATTCGGCCCATAGGGGCATTTTGGTCAATCGGTCCATAAGGACATTTCGGTAAGTCGGTAATTTTACCCACTAAGGGTAATTCGGTAATCTTGCAACCTAGGGGTATTTCGGTAATTTACCTTCCAAGGGTATTTTGGTAATTCAGCAACCTAGACTTAACTACAAATGTGAGGCTTAAAAAAATTGAAACTGTCCATCTGCATCATATTGACTAAATTGACTATAACTCGAGTTAGGAAACTCGAAATTTAAATCTATAAATTTTACTTGAAACTAGACTCATATATATTCTTACTACAATTTTTACAGAATTTTTAGCTTAGCCGTTTAGTACAGTTTATTCATTAAAGATTCCCTTATTACACTGTCCAATGGTTCTGACCTCTCTTACCCAAAATTCAAATATCTCACTGTACGGTTTTCATATGTTGCTTCCAATTGTTTCTATTGAAAATAGGCTCACTAAGGAATCTATACATATAACTTATAACTCATAATTCACTTTGTACAATTTTGAATGATTTTTCCAAGACAGAACAAGGAACCACGAAGTCAATCATTACCAGTCTCACCAAAATTAAGATATCACAGAATATAAAATTCCTCTTTCTACTCCGTTTCTTTCATATGAAAATAGACACAGTAAGCTTTAAATCGATACCTTATTCGCTTTCTAATTACCTTTCTCCTATTTTTTGTGATTTTTCAAAATCACGTCACTGCCGCTGACCAAACTGTTTCATTGCAAAATATGGTTACTACTACGAACATACGCACGCCCGAGTGGTCACGGATGCCGGTTTCCGGTTTTCTTCGGTATTTCGACCGAATCATAGAACATATCATACAAATATTCAGAGAGGTATGAGATTATACACCATTTCAAACATGTATTCGGAAGGGTACGAGATTACACACCTTATTCGGAATCCGTAACACGATACTCTCCGCGGCACCTAAAGGTACAATCGGTTAACAATTAGTCCACAGCCCAAATTTTCAACTTCAACCAAGTATTGCGATTGATTAACAATCTATATCACTTACCAACAATCCGAGTCTCTTATTACGAGGGATAGGTGATTGGGCGATTTGGTTCCTATAGTGACAGATTAGTCCAAACTATTAATCCATTTAGCAACCAATCGAATAATGAACGATATCAAATAATCCATAAAGAATTCCTTACCTTGTTGCGATTTCCACCACTTGACTTATGGCTAGAATGATATTCGGCCACCCACTAAGATCGCTACGAAAGAGTATTGATCACAACATGAGAATGATGGAGAGAGTGACGTTTTGATAAGAAACAAAGTTGACTAACCGAATAACGATGAACATCCATATTCGATTAGGAAGAAAAATAACATAAAAATAGAAAGAGGGATATAAGATCACTTACCGATTTGATTAAGAAGAGATTTTTCCTACACAATGGGGAACGAAATGATGAAGAAATAGGATGATAAGGGGTTCGGCTATAAAGAAAATCGAACAGGAAATGTGATCACAAAGTGATGCCAATTAAAGAAGAAGAAAAGGTTGATGAAATGGTCAAAAGAGAAAAATGAATGGAGAAAAGTGCTTTGGTAATTTCGGCTATCAAAGGGGAGATGAGCAAGGTGAGTGTTTCGGCCAAACAAAAGAAAAGAATGCACAAATGTGTTGGGAGATTTCGACCAAAGCTAAGAGGAAGATGGATTTGAAAAGAAGACACAAATGTTTAAAGAGAAAGTGTACCTCTCATGCACCCAAAAACTAACAAAATGATCTAAAGAGAAAAGAGAAATTCGGCTCTTCCTTTCCCCCTAACAAAACCGTGTGAACTCTAGCCAAAAAGGTCAAGCATTTTGGCCATAAAAAACATTCCAAAACATTTTCCTCTCTTTGGGCCAACATGTTCCCTATACTTGCCTTTTCTTTTGATTTCTTTCCCTACCTTCATCCTTTCCTAATATCCTTAGCCACCTTGCCAAAATTAAAAAGTCCAACTTGCCTTATTTACTAGCTTGGCCGACACTTAGGGAAAGAATACAAAAATAATAGTCAAAATTTGCATCAAGGGGATTCGAACCTCTTCTCTCCATACTCTTCACTTAATGTCATAACCTCTTTGCCATATGCTTCATTTATGCTAGCACATTACTCATTTAATTCCATAAACATTGAGGTCACTTACTATATCTCCTTAAAGTGCTAAAACATAAAATTTTTGGTAAGGCCCAATTTGAACCCAGAACTTCCTAGAACCCGGTAACTTTCCAAAATCACCTTCCTAATAAGTCCAACTTGAAAATAATGCCGTTCTCTTGTTCTCAAAAATTTTAAACACTCCTACGCCCAAGGCCAATTGGGCCCAATCCTACTAGGCCCAATTTCGGGTCGTTACAGTTCAAATGAATATATTTTAAATACTTTGTTTTTCATTGAATTGTAATAAGGCCATGTAACTCCTAATAAACTTTGGATTTTGGGTTTATCATTATTGTTTCAACTATCCGCTTAATAAATTTCATAACATTTCTAAAGATAACATGGTTTTCGAAATAACTCAACATATGATCGTTTTGTTAAAATTTGGGCTTTTGGGCCTTATATGGTTAAATAGTAAAATCATTTTGAAGTGTGCCTGTAATGTGACATTCTGGATTCGGGCCTAACTTCTAGGCCGGGTTTGGGGTGTTACAGAATACATCTCAAAAGAAAGTAAAAAACAAAACATAAGAAAAACCCTAAAACCCCCTGAAGGAAATTGAAGGAAAGATCTTTCATATTGAGTGTGATTTCGGCTTTTGGGATGAATCAACTGGCTGTCTTCGAGTAATTTCTGTGTTGACCCTCTGCAAGCTCGCTCTGTCGAACCCCGATGAAGGCTTCTTTCGAACTCCCCCTTCAGGTTGCCCTCTAGGGTGTTTATATAGGCTTTGGGATGCCTTACTTGGCCCACAAGTATCCTAGTCCGTTGGCCACGGCAGGGACACGTCCATGTGAAACGCCCGTGTGAATCGAGCCCAAGGCCGTGTTTGAGTCTGCTAAAGTGGCACGGCCGTGTGGTGAACTCCAGGCCGTGTTGATTTCCTACTTTGGCCCATTTTCTTCATTTTCGCCCTGTTTCTCGTTCTTTTCATCCTCCGATGCTCTCCTAAGTATAAAACATGAAATTAAAGGATTAGGAGCATCAAATTCCACAATTCAAGGGATTAAATCATCCAAAAGTATGCTAAATGTGGGATTAAAATATGTATATATTACGGTTTATCATTTCCCCATAAGGTCCTCCAAAAATGACTCAAAAACTTGGTGTCTCGATCGAAAATGATTGTTCTCGAAACACCATGTAAACGCACGATCTCCCTAAAAAACAAATTAGCAACACTTAGAGCATCGTCAGTTTTGTTACATGCAATAAAATGTGCCATTTTTGAAAAACATACAACTACAACAAAAACTAAATCTTTTCCATTCTTTGTTCTAGGAAGGCCTAAAACAAAGTCCATAAAAATATCCATCCATGGTGCTTCCGGGATCGGTAGTGGTTTATAAAGCCCATGTGGCTGAATTCTTGATTTCGCTCTCTTGCAAGCAATACAGCGATTACATACTTTAGCCACATCTCGTTTCATCTTTGGCCAATAGAAATGTTCTTGTAGAACAGCCAAAGTTTTGGCTATGCCAAAATGACCCATTAAACCTCCACTATGTGCTTCATGAACCAACACATTTCTTGTTGATCCTTGGGGTACGCATAACTTATTTTCTCGAAATAGGAATCCATCTTGCCGATAGTACCTATCATACGCACCATGTACACACAACTTATAAATTTCTCCAAAATCAGAATCATCAACATATAACTCTTTCAAATAAACCAAACCAAGTAATTTAACATCCAAACAATTTAAAAGAGCATACCTTCACGAAAGAGCATCCGCAACGATATTTTCCTTAACATGTTTGTATTTAATGACGTATGGAAAAGATTCTAAGAACTCAACCCATTTTGCATGACGTTTGTTTAACTTGGTTTGTCCTCTGAAATGCTTCAAAGCCTCATGATTCGTATGTTGTAACACCCCAAACTCGGCCTAGACGTTATGATCGGATCTAGCATGTCACATAGAAAGGTTGTTTAAAACTGCGCGTTCGCTAAAAAGTTCGTATTCTTTTAAAACTTTGAGCTTTGTTGTTTGTGAAATTAAGGTTTGCTTTTATGGTTTTCTTGTAAAATGTTATTAGGGTTATTCGCGAAAACTTTGTTTATAACAAAAATCAGATCTAGTAATTTGCGAAAACGTGATATTTTGAAAAACGGTTATTAACATTTTAGGAAAACCCAGTATTAAACGTTTAAAAATTTAGTAATAGCCAAAAAGAAAGTTAAAAGAAAAATAATAAGTCCAATGGCCTTATTACAAAATATTAAACCCAAATTAAAATAACCTTAAAATAAATCAAAAACAAAATTTACTGAAGTTCGTGAGAAATACTCCAACGTATGGCCACCACAGAGTCCTCCGCAGCTCCAAATCCTCTAACGCTGGGGATCACCTGCAAGGTTAAAGCAGAGGGGCGAGTTACGAGAACTCAGTGTGTAATCCCCTAATCGATCATTAACTAGGCCCGAGCCCATACGGAAGTAGACTAGGCTGAAGCCCTATAAACATGATAATGCAAATAATGTAATGCAGCCCAACCTAATAATCCATCCAAACACACCCCCGTACCAACCCTACACACCTGTGGGGACCAAGTCAACCCACCCAGCCCTACACACCAAGAATGCAGCCGAGTTGCCAGATTATAAGTGGCTTACAGCCGTCAGTAGGTGCACAGTCATCTCGGACGACCCGTGCAACCCTAACAATCAAATCGGTGGGTCCACAGTCATCTCGGGCAACCTGTGCGACTCTATCAGACAAATTGGTGAGTCCACAGTCGTCTCGGGCGACCCGTGCGACCCTAGCAGATCAATCACTTCCTCCAATTACATAATCCAACCCAATGCAAAATTTCGTGGCATAATAATTCAGTGCATGCAGTAATGTACCATCATAACAGTTAAATAGAATACACAAAACCATACCAAAATAACCCTTAAGGGTATAACAGTAATTTTCTTCCCACTGAGGGCATTTCAATAATTTACCCACCAAGGGTATTACAGTAATTTACCCTCCAAGGTTATTTCGATAATTTAGTCATGTAGTGGCCTTTCCGGAGGCCTAATGTCGCCTTGAGCGATTCGGGACCCCTTTTTGGGTCTCTAAGGTACTATTGGGACTAAAATCCATTTCAGTCCCAAACGGGCCCACACGCTCGTATGGCCCATTAAACATGGTTTCGGTCTCAGATTTGCAGATTTTGCACTCGCACCTATCATTTGACAGTTTTCCATCAATTTTGCCCATGTAGGCCGGATAGCCCATTAGGCCCATTTGGCCCGTTTCGGCTTGATTTGGCCCGTTACAGCCTTAGTTTCGCGAGAGTGCTCGTGGCACTCTCAACGATCTATTACCATTGTCCGTGTCTTGGTTTAACACCACGAGCGTTCGAACACTCGAGTGGTCACGATTGCCGATTTTTTGGCTTTTCGGCTTTTTGGCCATTTCACAGAACATCACCTACATTCATCAAGGTGGGTGTGAGATTACACACCTACTACGTGTGTAGATTGAACCCTCGAGATCACGCACCACAAGATGTGACCTTCTTCAACCGAATGACCACTAGTCAGTTTTGCTTCTGTATTGACTAAAGCGAATAACTCCTAAATTGATGGGTGAACAGGGGTTAGCATCTACCAATACTCGGCACAAGAAAGGAATCCAACAGTGTTTAAAGCTACTTACCCTAATAAACGGTGGAAACAGATCCCTTGAACAAAGGGATTTAAGCACGTACGCCCTCACTGATGATATCTAACTAGAAGAAAAGAAGAAGTTAGAAGCGTATTAGGAACCAAAAGATTTAAATTCGGCAGTTGGTCCCTCCCCCAAAGAGTTTCGGCTCTTACCAAAAACTTCCCAAAACCCGAACGTTTAAAGCGCAGAGAAGAGGGTAAGCCTAACCCTTAATAAAATCGGCCTTCACCATAAGAGAAGTGCTTCGGTTCATGCTAAGCAGAGATGGGAGAACACAAATAGTGAGTAAATGAGAGAACGTTGCATTTGATCAGAGAAAAAGAATGGTGTGAAGAGGAAATAAAGAAAGGAAGAAAGTGGATGAAAAGCTTACCAATTGCAGCCACTAAAGAGAACCCAAACTCCAACCGTTTGATGTACAGCTTAAAGGAAAATCACATAGAAGAGATGTGGCTATTCAGCTTAAAGGGAAGAGAAGGAAGGTTGAAGAAGAAAAACACACGAGTGGTCAATCTTACAAGCAAATTCGGCCAAGTCACAAATGGGAGAAAGAAAGAGGGAAGAAAAGTGTACAAAGAGAAGAAAAATAGTATGCCAAATGAGAAAACCCGAAATGCTTTAAGTGGAAAACAAAAGCCGAAAATGGGAGGAAAGCCAACTGAGAATTCAGCTAAGGTTCACAGTGGGGAGAAAATGACTTGAAAATGCCTCAAAAGTGCTAAAAATGACCCTCTGTATTTTCCAAAGACCAAACAAAGAAGAATTCGGCACACCCCTTGACTCAATCGAATGTGCACTTTCCAAAATGCAAAAACCTTGGCCGAAAATCCCCATTTACTTCCCTACATTCGGCCAACTCCCCTCACCCATCCATCCCCGATTTTCTCCATAAATCCCTTCTTAATTCACTCCCCATATCTCATTCAAATTCCCCCAACAACCTTGACCAATTCAAACTCCTCTCCATTAGTATTTGATCCCAACACAACCTCTTACTTTCTCCTGAGCAAAATAAAAACCTTCCATTTGCCATCTGTAGGATTCGAACCCTTCTCCTCCTACTCGGCCAAAAATGCCACAGCCACCACACCATACACTCCACTTGTGTCTCCTAAACACTCCCAATTTTACTGAGGTCCTACTTCCCGTAGCCATTTCCTCTAAAGAGCCAAAAATCAAAATTTTTCCTATGGCCTAACTTGAACCCGAGACTTCATAGAAACCCCGTAACCTTCCAAAATCACCTTCCTAACAGGTCCAACTTGAAATAATGCCGTTCTCATATTCCCAAAAATTCTAAAATGCTTCTACGCTTGGGCCCCAGTAGGACCGATTCTTCTAGGCCCAATTTCGGGGTGTTACAAATCTACCCCCTTAAAGAAATTTTGTCCTCGAAATTTCCAGCTATCTAACAATGGTTTTAACACGGAGTACTCTACCACGCTGCCGCTGCGCACTCTCATTCCAATAACACTAATACACTTCTAACCTAATCTAGAAACCTCTTCACACAACCAAATATCTAACCACGGAAGCAAACAAATATTTATTACACATACATAAAATTTTCTACATTCAAACTCCACATCCAACCAAAACATACCTGACTTAATGGTGATGGAACAATCCCAAGCCCTATGCTCCTTAGACCCGCATCTCAAGCATGCTCCTGACCTCCTCCAGCATTCACCCGGATGACGCCTTCTGCAATATTCGCAAGCCAAAAAGTTTGGACGTGCCTTAACATGCTTCACAGAACGAGACTGCGACCCTAGAGAACCGCGATCTCTTTTCTTCTTACAGTCCACACACCCAAATCGAAGTGTTTCACCAATTTCTTTAACCTCCTACAATACCTCCCTAACTAGCTGTGTCAGCACATCAGCTCCGGCTCGGTCATGAGACCCCGTCTCAGCCACTAGCGATGCCAGTGCCTCCCTTTCGGGCATATGCCCCGATGCTGAGGATCCAGCCCTAGCACCTCAGCCTCTACCACGACCGCGTGTACCTCGTCCACGTCCTCTTGTACTCATACTGCTGGATCGAGTTAATCTAATTAAGAATTTTATTAATCAGTCTATAATTCCATTGTTTATTAACAAATATTTTATGGAAAACATGTTTAAGAGTTTTTTTCGCAGATCGAATTTCCTACTGTTTCAGTCTCTATAGTCTTAATTCCTATAGCTAACAGTTCCAGTGTACTACCACTAACTCTAGTAGTTTTCTCTCTACAGTTATCACATCATATCATCAGATAAAGTAAGAGGACTTACGGATTTGGTGCCGGAGACTCAGGGTGCCATACTTCCAATAGAGATATATATATTTTCTAAACCACATTTCAAACAAATTTTGAAAACATTTTCAAACCCATTCCAAAGTCGAGTTTTGCAATCGGGCTCTGATACCATAAAATGTAACACCCCAAACCCAGCCTAGACGTTATGACCGGATCTAGCATGTCACATAGAAAGGTTGTTTAAAACTGCGCATTCGCTAAAAAGTTCGTATTCTTTTAAAACTTCGAGCTTTGTTGTTTGTGAAATTCAGGTTTGCTTTTATGTTTTTCTTGTAAAACGTTATTAGGGTTATTCGCGAAAACTTTGTTTTTAGTAAAAATCAGATCTAGTAATTTGCAAAAACGTGATATTTTGAAAAATGGTTATTAACATTTTAGGAAAACCCAGTATTAAACGTTTAACAATTTAGTAATAGCAGAAAAGAAAGTTAAAAGAAAAATAATAAGTCCAATGGCCTTATTACAAAATATTAAACCCAAATTAAAATAACCTTAAAATAAATCAAAAACGAAATTTACTGAAGTTCGTGAGAAATTGTAACACCCCTAACCCGTATCCGTCGCCGGAATAAAAGTTATGAGGTATTACCAAATAAAACACAACTCAGAACAGGCATATTATTTTATTTATTTTTTAATAAATCATATCACATTACATCAAAGTTGTACATAACCTTAATATCAATATAACATACGCATGTCACTGTAATCACATTTAACATTTATGTACAAAAAGATCAAAAAGATCAATTCATAATATACCAAATTAGCATGTTTTATAATCAAACCAAAGTACATATACTGAATCATTCAAACAAAATAAAGTTGCATACTTTGCCATTACAACCGAATCATAATAACCTATGTATATTCGAACATATAATCATCTTATACCTAGCATGCATTAAGACATCCATTAATTGAATTTCGTTATTTAACCCTTATCAAACTTACCATATACTTAGCTATTTTAATTCGTCACAAGGTTATGTGCATAAACTTTAAAATTTAAAACATTCTTGAAATTAAATAACAACTAATATTAGTCTTATTTCACATGTCCAAATACCAAAGTTAGAATACATACGCTTAACCAATGAATTAACTATCTATTCGATTATAAAGGTAACCTTATTTTACATCATATTTATATAATCATGCAATATACCATATCACATATGCTAACAAACCAAATACACTCTTGCACATTGTCAACTGAATTAAATGATCAAATAGCATAACCAAACCATAATTAGCTTATATCCAATTCCTATTTTTAAAACACACACAACCATACCTTAAAATACACTTCCAAATAAATTATTACAAAGCCGAATAATATTAACATTTTCACTACTCAAAATCAACCTAGACCAACCATTTCAATAATAAATAAATCATCCTATTCAATATATTGAATATCGAACACAACCTAGGCATGTATATATATATTTCATTGAAAGGTAACCGAATATAAACATGTTATGTAACCTAATTCATGTCTCATAAATTAACCAAAACCAATACACATACGTATGACATAAAAATTACTTAACCAATATTTTACATGCATTGACTTATACATACTTTCATCATTCACCATTCAAACACATACCAAATTATTCTACCAAATCAATCATGAAACATGTTCATTATTTAACAATTAGTAACCAAACCTATATAGCAAATATGTAATCATACATAAATCCATTTTTATACTTATTTACCAAGTCAAACTATACTTGATACTTACCCTTTTCAATGCCGAATCCTGTAATCAAAATTCACAAACATATATATATCAAGAACCATGTTTTCAAAATAGGTTAAATCATAACCACATACACACAAGCTTTAACATTACAATCAAGCCATTTTCGCATGGCTATGTATATATACAAGTCCCAAAAATCAAACTCAAATACTTCATCTATGCTATACATGCCATAAACCAAATTCACTTAGTAAAATACCGAAGAAACAGTCGATAGTGTGATAAGCTTTGCTGACAATCCCCAAGCTCGTAACGTATATTCAAAATCTATAAACAGAGATAGACAAAAACACACAGAGTAAGCTATTTAAGCTTAGTAAGTCATAAGCAAGTAAATATCAACCAACTTAACAAAACCAAATATTCAAAGTCACAAGCACAAACTTAGCATTAAAATATTCCATACACATATCAAATGGTAAAGTGTACATATACATAAGAACTTATACAATTCTCAATATTAAGATCACTTATAACACCTTTGGCCGAATATACTGAATAAAAATACTTACATATAGATCACATTTATAACTTTGACATTTATACAATCAAATAAACAATCAACTTACCTTATTTTCATAACATAGTTTAAATACATACCTGAGCCCTTTTAATTCGATTTTCACATTGGGTCTTTACTTAACAATGCCCGTTGAACCGTTCGAATTAAAAAGGATACATGGATAGTCGGAAGCTCGTACAATGCCAACGCCCCGCACGTGGTCTTACATGTAATCACATATCGATGCCTTTGTCCCCGCATGACGGTCTTACACGAATCAAATACGATGCCAATGTCCCGGACATGGTCTTACGTAAACACAAGTCGATGCCAACGCCCAGACGTGGTCTTACACGATAACACATATCAGATATCCTATGTCATGACATATGTATCCTAACTATTCCTAGGGTTCGTACGGGGCTTTTGGACATCGAATCTCGATCGAATCAAACTCGGAACATAGTCAATCTCTCAATTCCATATTTGGCTATGGCATAAATTTAATCAAATAATTCAAATTATCACATAACAATATATATTCATAAATATAATAACATTTAAATGCTTATTGACTTACCTCGGACGTCAACGGACGGTAAAATCGACTAATCGACTACTTTTGTTTTTCCCTGGTCCAAATCTGAATTCTTTGGTTCTTGATCTAAACATATTCAATTTAAGCTTATTTAAACACCTTTCTATTCAATTTAGTCTAAAAATACATAAATGGGCAAATTACCATTTTGCCCCTGACATTTCACACTTTTTACAATTTAGTCCCTATTGCACAAAACACAAAATACACAAAATTTCACATTACCCATGCTTGGCCGAATATTACCCATGTTCATACAAGTCCATACATTTCACTTATTTCACATTTTAGTCCCTAAAAATTTTATTTTTACAATTTAGCCTTAATTGCTCAAATTCATCAAAAATTCAAAGACAAAACATGTTAATCTAACACATATATCTCATATTTCATCATCAAATAACACAAACAACAAGCTATCATCAATGGCTCAACTCAAAATATTCATCAGAATCAAAAATTCAAGCATGGGCTTTGTACATCTCATAGCAACGATCTCAAAAACGTAAAAATTATCAAAAACCGAGCTTAATACGTACCTTAATTAAGTCCAACAATGGCCAAATGCCCTAACTCTTTTCTCTTTTCTTTTTGTTTTAACATTCGGTCATTACATAATATATAACATTATATTATATTAATATAAATTTTTAATTTATAAAATTTAACATATAAACACATATAATAATGGCATGTTGCCGTCCACTACATAATAAAAATGGCCTAATTGCAACATAAATCCTCCATATTAAAAAGACAACAACAATTAGGCACTTTCACAACTAACCATCAAATTTTCATTTTACGCGTTTAAGCCCTTTTATTTCATCGGACACTCAAACGACAAAATTAAAACACGAAAATTTAACACAAACAAATTCACACATAATAAACACTAAAAATAATTTTAAAATATTTTTTGGACTCGAATTTGTGGTCCCAAAACCACTATTCCGATTTGGGTCAAAATTGGGTTGTTACAACTCTCCCCCCTTAGGGATTTTCGTCTCCGAAAATCTTACCGGTGAATAGGTTTGGATAACGCTATTTCATTGTATCCTCTGACTCCCAAGTTGCCTCCTCAACACTGTTTTTTTGCCACAATACTTTAACTAACGAAATTTTCTTATTTCTCAATTCTTTAATCTCATGAGCCAGAATTCGAATCGGTTCTTCTTCATATGTCATGTCAGACTGAATTTCAACCTCTATTGAATTAATCACATGTGAAGGATCGGATCGGTATCTACGGAGCATCGAAACATTGAATATATTATGGATCTTTTCTAGCTCAGGTGGCAACTGTAATCTATAAGTAACCGGCCTAATACGCTCTATAATCCCATATGGCTTAATAAATCTCAGACTCAACTTGCCTTTACGACTGAATATGAGTATTTTATTTCACGGTGATACTTTCAAAAACACTTGATCTCTGATCTGAAACTTAATGTCCTTACATTTTAAATCCGCATATGACTTTTGACTATCTGGTGCAGCTTTCAAACTATCTCAGATCACTATCACTTTCTGTTCAGTCTCTTTAATTAAATTGACCCTGTGTATCTAATTTTCACTGAGCTCAGTTCAATACAATGGTGTACGACATTTACGACCATACAAAGCCTCGTAAGGTGCCATTTTGATACTAGATTGAAAGCTATTATTATAAGCAAATTTAATCAAAGGTAAGTATCATTCCCACGTACCTTTGAACTCGAGAATGCAACATCTCAACATATCCTCAAGTACCTGAATGATTCGTTCAGACTGACCATCTGTTTGCGGATGAAAAGTTGTGCTAAATTGTAGTTTCGTACCTAAAGCATCTTGCAATTTCTTTAAAAACCGCGATGTAAACCTCAGGTCTCAGTCCGAAACAATAGAAATAGACACACCATGTAATCTTACAATCTGAGAAATATATAATTTAACCAATTTATCAAGCGAATAATCTGTGCGAACCCGAACAAAATGAGCCGATTTAGTCAATATATCCACAATAACCCATATTGCCTCTTTCTTGCTTGAAATCAATGGTAAACCAGTTACAAAATCCATCGTGACTCTATCCCATTTCCACTCGGGTATCATATTAGGCTGAAGTAACCCAGAAGGTACCTGATGCTCGGCTTTTACTTGTTCACAGACTAAGCATTTCGAAACAAAGTTAGATGTGTCTCATTTTATACCAGGCCTTCAATAGAACTGTTTCAGATCATTATACATTTTCATACTACTCGAGTGAACAGATAACTGACTGCTGTGAGCTTCGTTCAAAATCATCTGAATCAACTCTAAATTTGTAATATCCGAGATTTTGAGGGGTCTTGCATTTTAATTCATATCTATGTGTTATATGCTCTGTATGCTATTTGAGTGTGTTTGGGGGCTTCAGGAAACCTTGGGGCTAGGTAGGAGCCTTAGTAAAATTTTTGGTTCAAAGTTGTTAAGAGGAGAGCGAGGGGAGCTAGGCCTTAATGGATTAAATGTGGTGAGCATGGACACAAGCAGCGAGGTGGTGGAGTGGCAAGGGGACGCTACTTTGGGTGCAGGGGAGGTTGCGTTAAAGGAGTTACAAGGGAGGAGGAGGTTCGAGTAGCATGGATAGCATTTTGGGTTGCTTTTTGCGTCAAGCAGGGAGGAGGTAGTGGATTCGGCTATGGCACTTGGAAGGTGGAAGTTTGAATGGGTCAAACATTTTGAATATGTAGTGGAGAGTGAGGCATGAGGTTTGAATGAGTCAAACTCATTTGAATGGGTGAAGGGGAGGAAATTTAGGAGGAAAAGAAGGGATGAGGAGAGGGGCTTGAGAGTTGGCCGAATGTGGGGTTCTAGGGGTGGCATTTTCGGTCAAGAGGAGAGTGGTTCGGTTAGGGGGCTTAGGTGCCGAAATAAGGTGTGTGGTAGAGTGTGTGTGGTCATTTTTCCTTCTTTTGAAATCATTTTTCTCTCTTCTCTAGTCTTGCCGAAAGTGTTAACAAGAGTAATTCATTTTCGGTCTTCTTCTTTTACTATAGTCTAAAGCCGAAGGTTATTCTTGAAGGTTATTCTTTCACTCTCTAAAAAGCCAAAATACACCCTCCATCTTCACCATAGCCTAACCTTTTCCTTCACTTTCTCCTATAGCCGAACCTCTTAACCTCAAACTTTCTCTTCTTTTCTTCCATCACTTGTTTCATCATCAAAGTCGAATAGTTTTTCTATACCTTGGTCGAATCTCCCATTCACCATTTCCTTTCTCTTTTTTGTTCACACTCTTTCTTCTCTTCTACTATTGTATTTATTTCTCCAGTTATATCTCTTGGCCGATTCTGTCAGAGCCTGTAAAGGGGACGTTATCGTTCATCTCCTACCAATCTTCTCAATCAGAATAGTAGTAGTGGAGTATTAAGGATCTTTCGGGACTTGATCAATCAAGGTAAGAAGGTATTTGGTTCGGTCAAAGGCCATTTCTTTTGTCCATAGATGTTAGGCCGAATCTAACATGGCTCGTGTAGGGATTTCGACAACCTTCAAGTTCAAGTGAGGGCCTTCGGGATTTAGGTCGGCTTTGGTAAGAGTGTTCTTTCGATTTTAGCATTCGTTTGGTTTCGTTTAGATCTGAATTAACGTATTAACCCAGGTCTTCTGACCAAAGACTTTGTTTGATGGATTCGAATATCAGCCAAGGAGAGAAAGGGGTTGGACACGTAGTCCCTACCCCTAAGTTCAAGAAACGGTCTATTTCAGCGGTTCGAGATTGGCCACCGGGGTGTGGGCCAGCATCGAAAAGAGACAAGCAGATCGCTGTAGTCTCTTCGAGTGAGGACGTTAGGGAAATCGAGAGTCTAGTGCTTCAGGTTCTCAGGTGTGTAGTTAATACACTATTTCTTTGTTTAATTAGTCAAATGCTTGTGATATGTGTGGTAGCCAATAAAGTGGCTGTGGTGGTATTGTTACCCATATTGGGTAATCCGGTAATCAGGTTAGTACATTTCCTATATTAAAATGTGGATGGATATATGTGGATCTTTGTAAGCATGTTATATATGGATATCTATTATGTTCACATGATTACATTGTCATTCCATCATGGTATGCTGCATTTGCATAGGGTTTGGGATATATTGAATAAGGGGAAGTGTGTACATCTATGTACGTGGATTAGTGATGGCCTCGAGCCTCACTGTGGATTGATGTTGGCCTTGAGTCTCATCGTGGATATTTGTGATTTTAATCACGTGGATCAATGGCTAGACCACTAGGTGGACGGCATTGACTGCCGAAAAGGTGTGTAGCGGATGGAGGGTCGATTTAGTAATCCCCAGGTGTGTGGTGGCTGGAGATACGGGTGGTGTGTAGCGGTTGGATACTAGGTTGGGTTGGGTTAACATATTGCATTATTATGGTGGTATGTTAATTGATGTGGATTTGGGGTCAAGCCCATTTGTGGATCATGTGGTTTAATTACGCACTGAGTCGGTTTGACTCACCCTATTTTTCTCAAAAACCATGCAGGTGAGACATGATTCGATGGACCAGGCTGGAGTGGATTCGAGGTGGCCATGCAAAAGCTGTTTATTTCTATTCACATATTAAACTTTTCATTACATTTTGGGACATTTTTATTGTGTAAGGCCGCTTAAAATGTTTCGGGATTTTTATTATGGTTTGAGTTAGAATTATTAGCGGATTAATAGTTGGGAATGATTTTGAGACATATACAACTTAAAAATCAAATTGAAGTTTTCAAACCCGGACTACTCACAAGCACTCGTTCTCTCAAATTTTTATACATATAATGATTTAAACTTTACACAACCTTCCAAGTTTTGTTTTCTCGGCAAACTACTATTTTCAGAACGACAAACCCCTTTTTAAATAAAGTAACTATTTTAGAACTTAAAACTGATTCTCATTCGTCTTCAAAGCCAAACTTTTTTTTCAAACATTTTTTCCCAGTAACATTCTGAATTCAGCCGTGGTGTTTTGGGTCAGGTTTGGGGTGTTACAATTTGGTATCAGAGCCCAGATTTTAAACTCGGTCTATGGGTTTTGAGGCCCACAACGTTTTCAAACTTGGTATTTCAAAGTTAGTTAAAAGAAATTTTCCGTGGAATGGACTTTTGAAGGCATGGCACTCGAATCTTCCGGCCCAGGTCTGCTAGGTAAGTCCCCTGACTGTATAAATGAATTGAGTGGAAGTGGATATATGATGCATTATTGTGGATATTGTTGTGGATGATAGAATTTAGGGTATTCTCTCTAGAGACTGAAACTTTAGGGATGTGTGCTCTTTACGAAAGAATAACTCGAAATTCTATACCATAAAACTACTCCTTTAATCAATGGGTGGAAAGAAAGCTAATCCATAAAAATTCTTAATTCAGATTAAGACGCGACGTTAGACATGAGTTCTAGGGGACGTGGTCGTAATACCCGTGGGCATGGTAGAGGAAGGATGGCTGTATCGAAACCAGTTGGGTCTGGTCAGGGATCAGAGAATGAGGCGCCGCCACCGGTCATGGGAGCAGAGTTTCAGGATCAAATGAGTGGAGATGACGCGGTGTCGCAGGCTATGCTGCGGGTTTTGGAAAGAGTTACGGGAGCTAATATGGGTACTGGGGCTCGAAATTTCGTGTCTGAGCGACCTCGAGCGAATGGAGCCGAGATATTTAGAGGTGTCTCTGGGGTATCTCAGAATGTGGCGGAGTATTGGTTAGAGGCAGTCGAGAGGATCATGGATGACTTGGACTGCACTGCTGAGAAGAAGTTGAAGGGCACTATTTTGTTACTTCGGGATGAGGCCTACCAGTGGTGGCTCACTGTCAGAGAGGGTACTCCGGCAGATCGAGTGGGTTGGGGTTTCTTTAAGATTAAGTTTGAGGGGAAATACGTAGGGGCTAGTTACGTGGATGCACAGAGGAAGACATTCCTGAACTTAGTGCAAGGGGGTAAGATGGTAGCGGAGTACGAGGCAGAATTTTTGTGGCTGAGCCGGCATGCTCGGGGAATTGTTACTACTGATTATGAGCGCTGTCTCAGATTTGAGGATGGGCTGCGAGATGAGCTGCGGGTGTTGATCGCTCCTCAGCGAGAGAGGGACTTTGCCACTTTGGTAGAAAAAAGCTAGAATAGCGGAAGAGGTTAAGCCTACTGAGAGGCAGAATAGGGATAGGGACAGAGGCAGGAATAAGAGGAGTTTTGGACTGTCAGCATCATTTGGGGGTTTTCAGAAAAAAGCCTAGGGTTGAGAGTTCTGCTCGTGTTTCTATGCCAGTTGCTGGGAATCAGTTTCGATCGTATTCCCAGTGTGGGAGGTCTCATGTAGGAGAGTGCTGGGGAAGGAACAAAGAGTGTTACAGGTGTGGGTCGAAGGATCACTTGGTTAAGAACTGTCCTCAGGACATGGATAGGACTCGAACGGTAGGTCAGGGGTATGTGCAGCCCGGAAGGGTGGTCAACAGGCGTCGAGGGGTCGTGGTCTGAACCGTGGAGGGAATGGTTCTGGCCAAGGTCGTGGAGCACCGGGTAGAGGTACTGGGAGTGCAGATGCTAGGCAGCTAGGGTTGGTTTACGCAGCCAGACATCGTGAGGAGGGGGATGCACCTGACGTTATAACGGGTACGTTCCTTATTTCTGGGTTACCCTTTACTGCTTTAATTGATGTTGGATCGACACACTCATATATTGCTAGCATGGTGTCTAGAACGTTGAATGTGAGTCCTGAAATTGTCTCTAGGAAGATGACAGTACTTAGTCCTTTAGGGCAATCAGTAGTGGTAGATAAACTTTTTAGAGACGTGCCTTTAGAAGTTCAAGAGTCAGTGTTTCGGGCTAACTTGATGGAGCTGCCGTTCGGATAATTTGACTTGATACTAGGCATGGACTGGCTAGTGGGGTATCATGCGAATTTAGACTGTGCTGCTAAGCGCATGTCGTTGAGGACTCCCGAGGACAATGAGGTTGTGGCGATAGGTGAGAGGAGAGACTACCTGTCTAATGTAGTGTCTGCTCTTAAGGCGGAGAAGATGGTGAAGAAGGGGTGTATAGCATTCTTAATGTTTGTGAGTGCTCTGGATGCAAAGGAAGCTGCTGTGGGGGAGGTTAGAACAGTGAGGGAGTTTGTGGATATTTTTTCGGAAGAACTTCGGGGTTGCCTCGGATCGTGAGGTGGAGTTTGGAATCGACTTCTTTGCCAGTGTGCAGTGCCGGTGTCCATCGCTCCTTATAGGATGGCACCAAAGGAGTTGGTTGAACTGAAGGCCCAAATCCAAGAGTTGCTAGATCGCGGGTTTATCCGACCCAGTGTGTCTCCATAGAGAGCACCGGTTCTATTTGTGAAGAAGAAGGACGGATCTATGCGTATGTGCATAGATTATCGCCAGTTGAATAAACTGATGATCAAGAACAAATATCCGCTGCCAAGGATAGACGACTTGTTTGATGAGCTCAGAGGGGCTGCGGTCTTCTCGAAGATAGATCTGAGGTTGGGATATCATCAGCTTAAGGTGAAGGAAGCGGATATCCATAAGACGGCTTTTCGGACTCGATACGGGCATTATGAATTCCTAGTAATGCCGTTCGGTTTGACGAACGCCCAGCTGCGTTCATGGATATGATGAACCGGTTTTCCAACCCTACTTGGACCGGGCTTGTCGTGGTGTTTATAGACGACATCCTAGTATATTCCAAGTCGGAGGAGGAGCATGATGCGCATTTTTGGGTGGTCTTTGCAGGTTTTAAGGAAAAGAAGTTATATGCCAAATTTAGCAAGTGCGAATTTTGGTTAAGGGAAGTTGCTTTTTCCGGGTCATGTGGTGTCTGCAGAAGGGATAAGAGTGGACCCTCGGAAGATTGAGGCGGTATTGGATTGGAAACCACCTAAGTCAATGACAGAGATTCAGATTTCTTGGGGTTAGCAGCTACTATAGGAGGTTTGTTGAAGGGTTTTCTTCGATAGCAGCACCTTTGACTAAGTTATTGAGGAAGGAGGTACCTTTTGTGTGGATGGACAAGCGGCAGGGGAGAGTTTCGAGAAATTAAAAAGGGTTTTGACAGAGGCTCGGTTCTAATTCACTGTGGCGAGGAAAGATTTTGTGGTGTATTGTGACGCTTCTCATACGGGGTTAGGTTGTGTCTTTGATGCGGGGAAGGGAAGGTGGTTGCCTATGCGTCTCGGCAGCTGAGACCACATGCAGTTAACTATCCGACGCATGATTTGGAGTTGGCTGCAGTGGTTTTCGCTTTGAAAGTGTGGAGGCACTATTTGTATGGAGAGAAGTCAGTGATCTACACGGACCATAAAAGTTTAAGGTATCTGCTAACTCAGAAGGAACTGAACTTGAGAAAGTGGAGGTGGGTGGAATTATTAAAGGATTATGATTGCTCGATTGAGTACCATCCGGGTAAAGTGAATGTGGTGGCGGATGCGCTAAGCCGGAAAGTAGTGTCAGATTTGAGGGTGATGCTCGCTCATCTTAGTCTTTATGACGACGGGAGTTTGTTAGCGGAGCTGCAGGTGAAGCCGACATGGTTAAGTCAGGTAAAAAAGAAACAATTAGTGGATGAGGTTCTGAGTGCTAGACTTCTGCAAGTACAGAATGGGGGATTTCAGGACTACAGTGTGAGCAGCGATGGAGTTTTGTGTTTCCGGGGTAGGGTTTGTATGTCGAAGGATGTGGAATTAAGGCAGAAGATTTTTCGGGAATAGCATAGTAGCCCTTACGCTATGCATTTTGGAGGGAGTAAGTTGTATAGGGATCTGCGAGATCAATTTTGGTGGCCTAGACTGAAGCGGGAAGTCACGGAATTTGTAGGGAAATGTTTGACGTGTCAGCAAGTCAAAGCTGAACACCAGATTCCACAATGGAAGTGGGAGAGAATCACGATGGATTTCGTTAGTGGGCTTCCCCTTACGCCTACTAAGAAAGACTCAGTGTGGGTGATTGTGGATCGGTTGATGAAGTCCGCACATTTCATACCAGTGCGAGTCGACTATTCTCTGCAGAGGTTGGCGAAGCTGTATGTGGCGAAAATTGTAAGGCTGCACGGGGTGCTAGTGTCAATAATATCAGATAGGGATCCTAGATTTACGTCACGGTTTTGGAGGGCATTGCATCAGGCTTTGGGCACCAGATTGGACTTTAGCACGGCATTTCATCCGTAAACGGATGGCCAGTCTGAAAGGGTAATTCAGGTATTGGAAGATATGTTGAGGGGATGTGTTATCAACTTCAGAGGTAGCTGAGAGGAATTTCTACCCATAGCAGAGTTCGCATACAACAACAGTTATCAAGCTAGTATTAGGATGGCACCGTATGAAGCGTTGTATTGACGGAAGTGTCGCACTCCTACGTGTTGGACAGAGTTGGGTGAGCGTCATGTTTTGGGTCCAGAGATAGTGGTAGAATCAGAAGAAAAGGTTTGGGTAATTCGGGCTCGGTTGAAGGAGGCATCTGACAGACAGAAGTTGTATGCAGATCTTAAGCGAAAAGAGATAGAATTTGCCGTGGGTGATCGGGTGTTTCTGAAAGTTTCGCCGTGGAAGAAGGTGATGAGATTTGGACGTAAGGGTAAGCTGAGTCCTAGGTTTATAGGGCCTTATCGGTTTTGAAGCGAGTTGGACCAGTGGCGTATCAGTTAGAGTTGCCTTCAGAATTGAAGTAGATGCATGATGTGTTCCATGTATCAATGCTACGTCGTTACCGATCGGATCCATCTCACGTGGTGCCAGTTGAGGAAGTTGAATTGAGACCAGACTTGTCCTATGCGGAAGAGCCGATTCAGATTTTGGAGCGGGATGTGAAGGTATTACGGAAGAAATCATTTCCTCTAGTCAAGGTGTTGTGGCGGAACCATGGATCAGAAGAAGCTTCGTGGGAGCCGGAGGAGGCAATGCAACAGCAATACCCTCACCTATTTTGACCAGGTAATTTCGAGGCCGAAATTTCTTTAAGAGGGGTAGAACTGTAATATCCGAGATTTTGAGGGGTCTTGCATTTTAATTCATATCTATGTGTTAGTATGCTCTGTATGCTATTTGAGTGTGTTTGGGGGCTTCGGGAAACCATGGGGCTAGGTAGGAGCCTTAGTAAAATTTTTGGTTCAAAGTTGTTAAGAGGAGAGCGAGGGGAGCTAGGCCTTAAGGGATTAAATGTGGTGAGCATGGACACAAGCAGCGAGGTGGTGGAGTGGCAAGGGGACGCTACTTTGGGTGCAGGGGAGGTTGCGTTAAAGGAGTTGCAAGGGAGGAGGAGGTTCGAGTAGCATGGACAGCATTTTGGGTTGCTTTTTGCGTCAAGTAGGGAGGAGGTAGTGGATTCGGCTATGGCACTTGGAAGGTGGAAGTTTGAATGGGTCAAACATTTTGAATATGTGGTGGAGAGTGAGGCATGAGGTTTGAATGAGTCAAACTCATTTGAATGGGTGAAGGGGAGGAAATTTAGGAGGAAAAGAAGGGATGAGGAGAGGGGCTTGAGAGTTGGCCGAATGTGGGGTTCTAGGGGTGGCATTTTTTGGTCAAGAGGAGAGTGGTTCGGTTAGGGGGCTTAGGTGCCGAAATAAGGTGTGTGGTAGAGTGTGTGTGGTCATTTTTCCTTCTTTTGAAATCATTTTTCTCTCTTTTCTAGTCTTGCCGAAAGTGTCAACAAGAGTAATTCATTTTCGGTCTTCTTCTTTTACTATAGTCTAAAGCCGAAGGTTATTCTTTCACTCTCTAAAAAGCCGAAATACACCCTCCATCTTCACCATAGCCGAACCTTTTCCTTCACTTTCTCCTATAGCCGAACCTCTTAACCTCAAACTTTCTCTTCTTTTCTTCCATCACTTGTTTCATCATCAAAGCCGAATAGTTTTTCTATACCTTGGCCGAATCTCCCATTCACCATTTCCTTTCTCTTTTTCGTTCATACTCTTTCTTCTCTTCTATTATTGTATTTATTTCTCCAGTTATATCTCTTGGCCGAATCTGTCAGAGCCTGTAAAGGGGACGTTGTCATTCATCTCCTACCAATCTTCTCAATCGGAATAGTAGTAGTGGAGTATTAAGGATCTTTCAGGACTTGATCAATCAAGGTAAGAAGGTATTTGGTTCGGCCAAAGGCCATTTCTTTTGTCCATAGATGTTAGGCCGAATCTAACATGGCTCGTGTAGGGATTTCGACAACCTTCAAGTTCAAGTGAGGGACTTTGGGATTTAGGTCGACTTTGGTAAGAGTGTTCTTTTGATTTTAGCATTCGTTTGGTTTCGTTTAGATCTAAATTAACGTATTAACCCGGGTCTTCTGACCAAAGACTTTGTTTGATGGATTCAAATATCAGCCAAGGAGAGAAAGGGGTTGGACACGTAGTCCCTACCCCAAAGTTCAAGAAACAGTCTATTTCAGCGGTTCGGGATTGGCCACCGAGGTGTGGGCCAGCGTCGGAAAGAGACAAGCAGATCGCTGTAGTCTCTTCGAGTGAGGATGTTAGGGAAATCGAGAGTCTAGTGCTTCAGGTTCTCAGGTGTGTAGTTAATACACTGTTTCTTTGTTTAATTATTCAAATGCTTGTGATATGTGTGGTAGCCGATAAAGTGGCTTTGGTGGTATTGTTACCCATATTGGGTAATCCGGTAATCAGGTTAGTACATTTCCTATATTAAAATGTGGATGGATATATGTGGATCTTTGTAAGCATGTTATATATGGATATCTGTTATGTTCACATGATTACATTGTCATTCCATCATGGTATGCTGCATGTGCATGGGGTTCGGGATATATTGAATAAGGGGAAGTGTGTACATCTATGTATGTGGATTAGTGATGGCCTCGAGCCTCACTGTGGATTGATGTTGGCCTTGAGTCTCATCGTGGATATTTGTGATTTTAATCACGTGGATCGATGGCTAGATCACTAGGTGGACGGCATTGATGCTAGAAAAGGTGTGTAGCGGATGGAGGGTCGATTTAGTAATCCCTGTGTGTGGTGGCTAGATATACGGGTGGTGTGTAGCGGTTGGATACTAGGTTGGGTTGGGTTAACATATTGCATTATTATGCGTGGTATGTTAATTGATGTGGATTTGGGGTCAAGCCCATTTGTTGATCATGTGGTTTAATTACGCACTGAGTCGGTTTGACTCACCCTATTTTTCTCAAAAACCATGCAGGTGAGACATGATTCGATGGACCGGGCTGGAGTGGATTCGAGGTGGCCATGCAAAAGCTGTTTATTTCTATTCACATATTAAACTTTGCATTACATTTTGGGAAATTTTTATTGTGTAAGGCCGCTTAAAATGTTTCGGGATTTTTATTATGGTTTGAGTTAGAATTATTAGCGGATTAATAATTGGGAATGATTTCGAGACATATACAACTTAAAAATCAAATTGAAGTTTTCAAACCCGGACTACTCACAAGCACTCGTTCTCTCAAATTTTTATACATATAATGATTTAAACTTTACACAACCTTCTAAGTTTTGTTTTCTCGGCAAACTACTATTTTCAGAACGACAAACCCCTTTTTAAATGAAGTAACTGTTTTAGAACTTAAAACTGATTCTCTTTCGTCTTCAAAGCCGAATTTTTTTTCAAACATTTTTCCCCAGTAACATTCCGAATTCGGCCGTGGTGTTTTGGGCCGGGTTTGGGGTGTTACAAAATTTCTCGGAACACATATTCGGTTTTTGAACCTCAAACAACCATTTTATCAACTCAAAATTTAGATTCAACATTCGTTTCACACTAAGCTCGCTTTGCTAACAATTCATCATCAACTTTCTGAGCATCACAAATTTGTTGAAAAAATAACGGTCTTGCTTTTAATTTAGCTATTATCGAACCATCATAAGATATAACCATATGCTCTTTCATTGCACACAAAGAAAATAATGATTTTCGACTTAAAGCATCAGCAACAACATTAGCTTTTCCTGAATGATAGTCAATCACAAGCTCGTAGTCTTTTAACAACTCTAACCATCGGTGCTGTCTCAAATTCAGGTCTTTCTGAGTCATCAAATACTTCAGACTTTTATGATCAGAATAAACATGATTTTTTCACCGAACAGATAGTGACACCAAATCTTCAATGCAAACACAATAGCTGTTAATTCCAGATCGTGTGTCGGATAGTTCTTTTCATGTGGTTTCAGCTGTGTCGAGACATAAGCTATAACTTTGCCTTCCCGCATCAAAACAGAACCCAGACCACTCAAAGATGCATCACTGTAAATAACAATTTTTTTTCCGATTCTGGCTGAATTAACACTGGAGCTTCTTTCAATAGAGTTTTCAACTGATCAAAACTTTTCTGACACTTTTCTGACCACTCAAACTTAACATCTTTCTGTAACAGCTTCGTCATAGGTGTCGCGATCATAGAGAAACCTTTCACAAACAGTCTGTAATAACTAGCAAGTCCCAGAAAACTTTGAACTTCGGAGACATTTCTCGGAGGTTTCCAATCAAGTATAGCTGAAATTTTACTCGGATCAATCCGAATACCAGATGCTGATACAACGTGACCCAGAAAACTGACTTCGCGTAACCAGAACTCACATTTACTGAATTTCCCATACAACTATTTATCTCGCAAAGTCTGTAACACAAATCTCAGATGTTCGGCATGCTCGGTTTCATCACAGGAATAGATCAAAATGTCATCTATGAATAATACCACAAACCAATCAAGATATTGTCTGAAGATTCGATTCATCAAATCCATAAAAATAGCAGGTGCATTAGTAAGTCCGAAAGGCATAACCAGAAACTCATAATGTCCGTACCTCGTTCGGAAAACAGTGTTTGGTACATCAAAGTCTTTAAGAATACAAATTCTTCTTTTAAACTATCCTTCAATTCATACATGTACGTTCAAAGTTTATTTCCAGTTCGTAGATAGATTCAAACACATATATCCCAATTAACTTTTCAATCAAATAATTCAAATCATACTAACTACTGAATCGATCTTTTCAAAGAAATCTTTCTTCTCATTAGAAGGATGACCCCAGACATATCATTATACAAATTAATCTTGATCTTCTATCATTTTCACTTTTATCACTGTCGAACCTTCACGAGAACTAGAAAAGAGTTTATAATAAAGCTGTCTCATATATTAATCATCGAAACTCTGAATTATACTAAAATCACCTTAGCAAAATAAAAATCATTGAGCCTTACTAGGAACAATGTCTCAATCCTATAATGAATATTATCCCGGCTGTTAATGAAGCATTTGAACACAGAAAGGAATCAAATATGATTTAAATAGCAACCATTGTAGAAACACATCTTCTATAACTCTGAGGACGGTACCACTGTACTCTCACATTTTAAGCCAGAAATTATAATCGTAATAGACATAGTCATCTCTGTCAAATAGAGATCTCTTGCAGATAATCACATGGAATCATAAAAATACCGGAATAGAAAAATTTCAACATTTGGAGTTACACAGGATATCTAAAAATTACAACTCATATAGAATGATATTAGTTTCGATGATATCCCAGAAATGTCCAGAAAGAACAATGTCACTCATAAATACTGAAATCCACAGTAACAGAAGTAATATAATCTTCACGTATATTCAACAGAACAATAACCAGTAGAAACAAAATATTAGCCTCATACAGATTTAACCGTCGACTTTCATATCCACACAGTGGAATAAATTATCAAAGAAAGACATAACAATGTCGAATATAACCCAAACAGATCAATGATGCTTTCGTCTATTAATATGTTTAGCTAAGGTTCTCATACGATAAAACTTTCTTTCTGAAATTAAACAGTCACATATATTTCTGAGGATAAATGTACACATAGAATGTCCAAATGGAATCATAATAATTGCCCGACTATAACCATTGCATTCAACCATCAATACAATTCAAACATTAATCAACTGTTTAATTCTGTCATTAGAAATTTTCATATTATCCCATCACTAACAGAAATCAATTCAAAAAAGCTTCCAGTTAATACTTTCTTTAGATAACATACCTGAATAAGTCATTTAATCAGAGTTAACTTCTTCTTTAACAGTGACTTTGCATAATCTGAATAGTCTTCAGAACTGTCCAATATCTCTTTTAGTACTGTCTTCATTTGCTAATTCATTCTCCTTTCTGACCACATTACTAATCTTTCAAACACGGATTTCTATAACTCCACACTCGTGAGCTTATTCATTCCAACTCTTATAATAAAATTGTAACATTTTTCTGATAAGGGGGTGAGGGCAGCAAAGCCTCAAATTTAACTCTCACATAATTGCACATAATACATGCTATCACAAATAGTCAGTTCATTACTAATTTCACATTCTCAAATCATTTAATAAACTTTTGCTTTTAATCACTTTTATTCTTAACACATTGTTCATATGCCAACTCAAATCACTATTTCACAATCAGAGCATTTCAGATAGCAATCATAACTCAAATATCATATCTCATATGCTAATATAATTACAACATTTATCAATAGCAACATATCATACAATTTGATTCTTACCTTTATGAGTCTCAACTCATCATCAACACATTTCCACTCAATTATACTTCTGTACTGTCAGAATTAGTTCAGTTGGAAAACTTATCTATCTCATCAAAACAATCTTCGTTAGAGTCGGGAGATATCACACTATCGCAGATTTAATATGGCATGTATAGCTAGACTCACATACGCTATGGTAGTCCTAGAACCGACTAATAGCTCTGATACCAATCAAATGTAACACCCCTAACCCGTATCTGTCGCCGGATTAAGGTTATGAGGTATTACCAAATAAAACACAACTCAGAACAGGCATATTATTTTATTTATTTTTAATAAATTATATCACATTACATCAAAGTTGTACATAACCTCAACATCATTATAACATACGCATGTCACTGTAATCACATTTAACATTTATGTACAAAAAGATCAATTCATAATATACCAAATTAGCATGTTTTATAATCAAACCAAAGTACATATACTGAATCATTCAAACAAAATAAAGTTGCATACTTTGCCATTACAACCGAATCATAATAACCTATGTATATTCGAACATATAATCATCTTATACCTAGCATGCATTAAGACATCCATTAATTGAATTTCGTTGTTTAACCCTTATCAAACTTACCATATACTTAGCTATTTTAATTCGTCACAAGGTTATGCGCATAAACTTTAACAATTTAAAACATTCTTGAACTTATATAACAACTAATATTAGTCTTATTTCACATGTCCAAATGCCAAAGTTAGAATACATACGCTTAACCAATGAATTAACTATCTATTCGATTATAAAGGTAACCTTATTTTACATCATATTTATATAATCATGCCATATACCATATCACATATGTTAACAAACCAAATATACTCTTTCACATTGTCAACAGAAACAAATGATCAAATAGCATAACCAAACCATAATTAGCTTATATCCAATTCCTATTTTTAAAACACACACAACCATACCTTAAAATACACTTCCAAATAAATTATTACAAAGTCGAATAATATTAACATTTTCACTACTCAAAATCAACCTAGACCAACCATTTCAATAATAAATAAATCATCCTATTCCATATATTAAATATCGAACACAACCTAGGCATGTATTTATATATTTCATTGAAAGGTAACCGAATATAAACATGTTATGTAACCTAATTCATGCCTCATAAATTAACCAAAACCAATACACATACGTATGACATAAAAATTACTTAACCAATATTTTACATGCATTGACTTATACATACTTTCATCATTCACCATTCAAACACATACCAAATTATTCTACCAAATCAATCATGAAACATGTTCATTATTTAACAATTAGTAACCAAACCTATATAGCCAATATGTAATCATACATAAATCCATTTTTATACTTATTTACCAAGTCAAACTATACTTGATACTTACCCTTTTCAATGCCGAATCTTGTAATCAAAATTCACAAACATATATATATCAAGAAACATGTTTTCAAAATAGGTTAAATCATAACCACATACACACAAGCTTTAACATTACAATCAAGCCATTTTCGCATGGCTATGTATATATACAAGTCCCAAAATCAAACTCAAATACTTCATCTATGCTATACATGCCATAAACCAAATTCACTTAGTAAAATATCAAGAAACAATCGATAGTGTGATAAGCTTTTCTTGTGATCCCCGAGCTCGTAACGTATATTCAAAATCTATAAACAGAGATAGACAAAAACACACAGAGTAAGCTATTTAAGCTTAGTAAGTCATAAGCAAGTAAATATCAACCAACTTAACAAAACCAAATATTCAAAGTCACAAGCACAAACTTAGCATTAAAATCTTCCATACACATATCAAATGGTAAATTGTACATATACATAAGAACTTATACAATTCTCAATATTAAGATCACTTATAACACCTTTGGCCGAATATACTAAATAAAAATACATACACATAGATCACATTTATAACTTTGACATTTATACAATCAAATAAACAATCAACTTACCTTATTTTCATAACATAGTTTAAATACATACCTGAGCCCTTTTAATTCGATTTTCACATTGGGTCTTTACTTAACAATGCCCGTTGAACCGTTCAGAATTAAAAAAGGATACGCGGATAGTCGAAAGCTCGTACAATGCCAATGTCCCAGACGTGGTCTTACATGTAATCACATATCGATGCCACTGTCCGAGACAGGGTCTTACACGAATCAAATATAATGCCAATGTCCCAGACATGGTCTTACACGTAAACACAAGTCGATGCCAACGTCCCAGACATGGTCTTACACGATAACACGTATCGGATATCCTATGTCATGACATATGTATCCTAACTATTCCTAGGGTTCGTACGGGGCTTTCGGACATCGAATCTCGATCAAATCAAACTCGAAACATAGTCAATCTCTCAATTCCATATTCGGCTATGGCATAAATTTAATCAAATAATTCAAATTATCACATAAAAATATATATTCATAAATATAATAACATTTAAATGCTTATTGACTTACCTCGGACGTCAACGGACGGTAAAATCGACTAATTGACTACTTTTGTTTTTCCCGGGTCCAAATCTGAATTCTTTGGTTCTTGATCTAAACATATTCAATTTAAGCTTATTTAAACACCTTTCTATTCAATTTAGTCTAAAAATACATAAATGGGCAAATTACCATTTTGCCCCTGACATTTCACACTTTTTACAATTTAGTCCCTATCATACAAAACACAAAATACACAAAATTTCACATTACCCATGCTTGGCCAAATATTACCCATGTTCATACAAGTCCATACATTTCACTTATTTCACATTTTAGTCCCTAAAAAAATTATTTTTACAATTTAGCCTTAATTGCTCAAATTCATCAAAAATTCAAAGACAAAGCATGTTAATCTAACACATATATCTCATATTTCATCATCAAATAACACAAACAACAAGCTATCATCAATCGCTCAACTCAAAATATTCATCAGAATAAAAAATTCAAGCATGGGCTTTGTACATCTCATATCAACGATCTCAAAAACGTAAAAATTATCAAAAATCGAGCTTAATACAGAAACATCCCAAACCCGGCCCACAAGCCCTGACCGGATCTGGCATGCTCCAGGTGTAAAACTCGTTTTGTTATCTTGAAAAAAAATAGGTTGATTTCGAAGAAAAATAGATTTGAAGTGTGTTCATGTTGAAAACCGTGTGGTGATTTAAGTTCGTGTCTCATTAAAACATTATTTTTATGAGTTTAGAAAATTTTATAAGTCAAAAGGAAAAAAAAAAAAACCCAATTTGGAACTTATTATTAAGTTGGAAACCTTAGGGGTTTAGGTGTTAAAACAGTTTAAGTTGTTTATCGAAATAATTTGAAACATTTAGTTGAAGCCTTTCGTAGCAGAAATAAAAATTTAAAACGTATAAAAACATAGCCAATGGTGGCCTTATTACAAAAACATCACCCAAAAATAAATCCCGAATAATAAAAGAAAATGTTGTAAATTCTATTAAAAGGAAAACCGAAATACTGAGTTGAGCATGGCCACCACCCAGTCCTCGCTGACCCGGTCCATCACTAAGTATCACCTGCAAAAGATATCCCACGAAGGGTGAGTCAACAGACTCAATGTGTAACAGTACACTAAATCCCAATCGATCATAGTCTTAACGATAACATTTTTGGCATAGACCATTTGGATCACATTTAGCCATCAGCCCATAACATAGCAAATCAAATAATGGCAGATTAAATCACATGTACATATAAAATGAAATGCAATCCCGAGCCCACCTAGATATCCATCCGCTACACACCACCCGTACCTGCCAATCACACCGTGGGGATTACTAAATCGACCCTCCATCCACTACACACCATCATCGAAAGCGATCGCTGCGATCAACCGCACATCGCCCTTATAATCGTGGCATAGCCACCAGATAATGTGACAGAGTCACCGGATTCATAATATGTGACAAAAGTCACCGGATATATAATATTGTGACATAAGTCACCGGATAATGTGGTAAAAACCACCGGAACACTTCCCCTTTATCAAAGTCACCCATATGCCCATGCAATAAACATATTATTCAGATATCATGCCATATACCCCAAAGTCATAACAGAATCATACTTATCTCATATCCATACTTATAACATCATTAACTGAGTATATTAAGGGGTTTACGTACCTGAACGCATCGTACCACAGTATGGTACCCATAGCCACATTCACACAGATTTCTTATTAACACATGCTATCACTAATACTATCAATCAATCGGAATTTTAGTGTAGGCTACACACCTGATAACCGTAAGTACGATACTATCGATACCGACACTCTCGCTAGCAGGGATAACAGTGAATTGCTTATCCCTTTCCGACGCTGGCCCACACCCTGGTGGCCAATCACAAACAGCAGAAACCGAACGTTTCTTGAACTTAAGGGTAGGCACTACCCCTTTCTCCCCTTTACTGGTACTCGCATCCATTGAATCAACACTTAATCAGAAAACCCGGTTAACTAACATATGAGATCTTAATTGATTAACTACAACTTAAACACCCTTACCAGAATGGATCAGAATCCCGAGACTTCTCCTAATCCCTGTCGATCTGCCCCTAAAAGATCATAGTCAGAATCGGCAAACCTTAATAAACAATATGGCCTTTGGCCGAATATCAAGACCCCCTTACCTTGATTGTCTCGATCCCGAAAATGTCACTTGTCCTTGGAGATGTCGAAATCCCTACATGGTCTATGTTAGATTCGATTCTAATATTTAATGAACCAAAGTAAATGGCCTTCGGCCTAATACCACACTTCACTTACCTTGAATATTCAAATCCTGAACTCACCTTCAAGGTTTCGGCCAAAGAGAGTGAAAGGGATTAGATTCCAAACTTTCGGCTAATCCAAAAGAAAAGAAAGAACAACGAATTGTAGTTAACCCTTACCCCTATCGTTGAGATCGATTGCACCCCTTGCTTGAACCCACAGAGATTCAGCAATGGTGGTATTTTGGTTGAAGAGGTGGCGGCAATGGTGAACTTTGGGAGAGAGAGATTCGACCTAAGCAAAATAAAAAGAAAAGAAGAGAAAAGAAGATGGTAGATTCGGCTTACCCTTAAACAAGTAAGAAGAGAAAGAAAAGGCAAATGACCCTAATGGTTTATGGATAGTTCGGCCAAAGTCTAACAAGAGAGGAAAAAGAGTGAATTTTGGTGCGGTTTGCTTATGAAAGAAAAATGGTTGAAAGCTCGGGGAGAGAATGAAGTTGAATTTTTGAGAAGAAGATGGCAAAAATGGCACTTTGATGGCCTTAAACTTTCGGCACACTAGCCTATCCCCAACCGATTGCACTTCACCTCACTCCCCTCTCCGAATCTGGTGACACTCAAACACTAACTTCCTTTGCTTTTCTCCTATTTTTCCTCTTCTTTACTCATTCAAAATAATTTGAATGAGTCAACACATATCTCCTCCCTTTAGCCAAATTTTTAAAAGAATATGACCGAGTCTCATCCTCATCCACTTAAAGTCCTTGTGCCGTCCATCACTACTCCTCTTTTCCACAAAATGCAAGCCCAAAATGCTGCTTGTGCTGCTCGAACCTAAGCCCCCTTCCTCTGCTTGTGGCGTCACTCTCCTAACACCTTAGTGGCGCCTCTTTTGCCACTTTACCAAGGTAATTCTTGTGTCTAAATCCTCATACAAATTTTCTTAAGGCCTATCTTGCTTAGCTCCATTTTAAAACTCAAAATCTAATATTTTTTTCTAAGGCATTCTCCTACATTCTAAAGTTCCCGGAACCCCTAGAACATATTCAAACCACACCTAGGCATGCTACCACATACATTTGAGTTAAAAAGCATAACCCCTAAATCCTGGATATTACAGTTCTACCCCCTTAAAAATAATTTCGACCTCAAATTACCTGGCTAGAATAAGTGAGGGTATTGCTATCGCATTGCTTCCTCCGGCTCCCATGAAGCTTCTTCCGATCCATGATTACGCCATAATACTTTGACTAGAGGAACTGATTTCCTCCGTAACACCTTCACATCCCGTTCCAAAATCTGAATCAGCTCTTCCTCGTAGGACAAATCTGGTCCTAGCTCTACCTCCTCAACTGGCACTACATGAGATGGATCCGATCGGTAACGACGTAACATTGAAACATGGAACACATCGTGCATCTGCTTCAATTTCGAAGGCAACTCTAACTGATATGCCACTGGTCTAACCCTCTTCAAAACCTGATAAGGTCCTATAAACCTGGGACTTAACTTCCATTTGCGACCAAATCTATCACCTTCTTCCACGGCGAAACTTTTTGAAACACCTGATCTCCTACAGCAAACTCTATTTTCTTCCGCTTAAGATCTGCGTACGACTTTTGCCTGTCAGAAGCCTCCTTCAACCGTGCCCGAATTACCTTAACCTTTTCTTCGGATTCCGCCACAATCTCTGGACCCAAAACCTGACGTTCCCTCAATTCTGTCCAACACGTGGGAGTGCGACACTTCCGTCCATACAGCGCTTCGTACGGTGCCATCCGAATACTTGCTTGATAGCTGTTATTATACGCAAATTCCGCTAAAGGCAAAAATTCTTCCCAGCTTCCTCTGAAGTCTATCACACAGCCTCTCAACATATCCTCTAACACTTGGATTACCCGCTCCGATCGTGCCGTCCGATTGCGGATGAAATGCCGTCATCAAGTCTAATCTAGTGCCCAAAGCTTGATGCAATGCTTTCCAAAATCGAGACGTAAACCTCGGATCACTATCTGAGATAATCGACACTGGCACTCCATGCAACCTCACAATCTCTGCCACATACAACTTCGCCAACTTCTGCAAGGAGTAATCAACCCGCACTGGTATGAAATGTGCAGACTTTGTCAATCGATCCACTATCACCCATACCGAGTCTTTCTTAGTAGGCGTAAGGGAAGCCCACTAACAAAGTCCATGGTGATTCTTTCCCACTTCCATTGCGGGATTTTTATCTACCTGAAGCAATCCTCGACAGAACTTGGTGTTCAAATTTTGACTTGTCGACACGTTAAGCACTTCCCTACAAATTCTGTCACTTCCCGTTTAAGACAAGGCCACCAAAACCGATCCCGTAGATCTCTCAGATAACTTACTTCCTCCGGGATGCATAGCATAAGGGCTACTATGCGATTCTCGAAGAATTCTCTCGCCTTAATTCCTTATCCTTCGGCATACTGACCTTGACGAAAAACACAACACTCCACATCCTTTGCTTACACCATAGTTTTCCAAATCCCCATTCGCACTGCCGATCTTAGCACTTAGATAATCATCCGCAATTGTCTTTCTTTCACCTCATTCAACCATGTCGGCTTGACTCGCAACTCCGCTAGCAAACTTCCATCGCCATACAAGCTAAGATGTGCAAACATCGCCTCGAGATCCGACACTACTTTTCGACTTAGGGCATCTGCCACTACATTTGACTTGTCCGGGTGATACTCTATAGAACAATCGTAGTCTTTCAGTAATTCCACCCACCTTCATTGCCTCAGGTTCAACTCCTTCTGAGTCAGTAGATACTTAAGACTCTTGTGGTCCGTGTAAATCACTGACTTTTCTCCATATAAATAATGCCTCCATACCTTAAGAGCAAAGACCACCGCGCGCTAACTCCAAGTCATGCGTCGGATAGTTAACCTCATGTGGCCTCATTACCGCGATGCATAAGCGACCACCTTCCCATCTTGCATCAGAACACATCCTAATCCTGTGTGAGAAGCATCACAATACACCATAAAATCCTTCCCTGCCTCAGGCTGAATCAAGACCGGAGCTTCGGTCAAAACCCTCTTAAGCTTCTCAAAGCTTTCCTGTTGCTTATCTGTCCATACGAAAGGTACCTCCTTTCTCAACAACTTCGTCAGAGGTGCAGCTATTGATGAGAACCCTTCTACAAACCTTCTGTAGTAGCCTGCTACCCAAGAAACTGCGAATCTCAGCCACAGACTTAGGTGGTTTCCAATTTAGCACTGCCTCAATCTTCCGAGGATCCACCCTTATCCCTTCTGCAGACACCACATGCCCTAAGAACGCAACCTCTTTCAGCCAAAATTCACACTTGCTGAATTTGGCATACAACTTCTTTTCCCTCAACACTTGCAACACTATCCAGATATGCTCATCATGCTCTACCTCAGACTTGGAATACACTAGGATGTCGTCTATAAACACAACGACGAACTGATCCAAGTAGGGTTGGAAAACACGATTCATCATATCCATGAATGAAGCTGGGGCGTTCGTCAACCCGAACGGTATTACAAAGAACTCATAATGCCCGTATCTTGTCCGGAAAGCTGTCTTATGGATATCTACTTCCTTCACCTTAAGCTGATGATATCCTGACCTTAAATCTATCTTTGAGAATACCGCAACCCCTTTAAGCTGATCGAACAAGTCGTCTATCCTTGGCAAAGGATACTTGTTCTTGATGGTCACTTTATTGAATCGCTAGATAATCTATGCACATACGCATAGTTCCATCCTTTTTCTTCACAAATAAGACCGGTGCTCTCCCATGGAGACACACTGGTCGAATAAACCCACGATCAAGCAGCTCCTGGATCTGAGCCTTGAGCTCAACCAACTCCTTTGGTGCCATCCTATACGGAGCGATAGATACCGCGCTGTGTGCCAAAGCAACAAGTCAATCCCAAATTCCACCTCACGATCCGGAGGTAACCCCGAAGTTCTTAGGAAAGATATCCACAAATTCGCATAGCCCCGACCCCTTCAACAGCTTGCTTCCTTAGCCTCCAAGGCACTAACCAACATAAAAAAAGCCGGACATCCCTTCCTTACCATCTTCTCTGCCTTAAGGACAGATACTACATTTGACAAATAATTCCGTCTCTCGCCCACGACCACAACTTCATTGTCGTCAGAAGTTCTCAATGACATGTGCTTAGCAGCACAATCCACATTTGCACGATACTTCACTAACCAGTCCATGCCTAAGATTAAATCAAATTCCTCGAATGGCAACTCCATTAAGTCAGCCAAAAATTGAGTCCCCTGAACTTCTAAAGGCACTTCCTTAAAGAGCTTATCTACTACTACAGTCTGCCCTAAAGGACTAAGTACAGTCATCTTCCTAGGTACAGTCTCAGAGTTCACATACAGAGTTCCAGATACTTCACTAGCGATGTATGAATGAGTTGACCCTATATCTATCAAAGTAATAATGGGTAATCCAGAAATAAGGAACGTACCCGTTATGACATCAGGTGCCTCGCTATCCTCCCTCCGACGAACTGCATATACCAGACCTGGCTGTCTAGCCTCAGTGTTTCCACTACCTCTTCCTGATGCTCCACGACCTCTACCAGAGCCATTACTTCTGGCGTTCAGACCACGACCCATCGACGGCTGCTGTCCACCCCTGCCAGCCTGACCATAACCCTGACCTGTTGGGCGGTTCCTATCTGTATCCATCGGACAATCCTTAATCATATGATCCTTGGACCCGCACTTAAAACATCCCCCTATCTTTTTCCAACATTCTCCTGGATGCATTTTTCCACACTGAGCACAAGCACGGTATTGTCCTCCCACAATAGCTCACGACCTCATGCCCATCAACTCTAGGTCTCTTCTGAAAGTTCCCGAATGACCCTGAAGACCCATAATTCCTCTTATTCTTATTCTGACCTCAGTCCCGATTCTGTCTCTCAGTCTGCTTAACTTCTTCAGCTATCCGTGCCTTATCCATTAAGACTGTAAAGTCTCTCTCTCGATGCGGAGCAATCAGCACTCGCAGCTCATCCCTCAAACCATCCTCAAATCTGACACACCGCTCATAATCAATAGCTACTATCCCTCTGGCATACTGGCTTAACCGCAAAAACTCCGCTTCATACTCAGCTACCGACTTATTTCCTTGCACTAAATTCAGAAACGCCTTCCTCTGCGAGTTTATGTAACTAGCTCCGACGTATTTTCCCTCAAACTTAACCTTAAAATACCCCCAATCCACTCGATCCGCAGGGGTACCCTCTTTGTGATGAGCCACCACCGGTAAGCCTCATCACGGCAAATAAACAAAGACCTTTCGCCTTTTCCTCAAAGAAGTGCGGTCCAAATCATCCATGATCCTTTCGATCGCCTCTAACCAATACTCACACATTGTGAGCTACGCCCGATACTCCCTAAAAACCTCGGTTCCATTTGACCTAAGTCTCTCGACTCATCGACTTTCGAGCCCCATTACCCATACTAGCTCCCGCCACTCGCTCTAAAACTCGCAAAGATAGCTCGCGATCATCTGCGTCATCTCCTCCTGTTTGCTCCTAAAATTTTGCCCCTACAGCCGGTGGCGGTGCCTCATTTTCAGAACCCTGACCAGACCCAATTAGTTCCGACACAGTCATCCTGCCTCTACCACGCCCACGACGACCACGTCCCCTAGAACTCATGTCTACTTTGCATCTTATCTGATTTTACGAAAATTTTATGCATTAGAGTCTTTTCACTTCTTGTTTAAATAAAATTTTATGCAACAGAGTTTTAATCAGTGGTTTTTCCGTAAAAGTACACATATATCTAGGGTCCGTGTCTCTAAAGTATAGTTTCCTTAGGCCTATCAACTAAAGTTTCATACATTAACATACTCATATCAATTTATCAACAAAAGAACTTACCTGGCAGACCTGGGCCGAGAACTCGTGTGCCATGCTTCCATAAAACCATTCTAACCAAAATCTTTTCAAAAACTCATTTTGGGCTCAATTTTGAAAATGTCGTGGGCTTCAAAACCCAAGGCCGAGTGTTTAAAACTGGGCTCTGATACCAAGTTGAAACACCCTAAACCCAGCCCACAAGCCCTGACTGGATCTGGCATGCTCCTGGTGTAAAACTCGTTTTGTTATCTTGAAAAAAATAGGTTGATTTCGAAGAAAAATAGATTTGAAGTGTGTTCATGTTGAAAACCATGTGGTGATTTAAGTTCGTGTCTCATTAAAACGTTATTTTTATGAGTTTAGAAAATTTTATAAGTCAAAAGGAAAAAAAAAAACCCCAATTTGGAACTTATTATTAAGTTGTAAACCTTAGGTGTTTAGGTGTTAAAACAGTTTATGTTGTTTATCAAAATAATTTGAAACATTTAGTTGAAGCCTTTCGTAGCAGAAATAAAAATTTAAAACGTATAAAAACATAGCCAATGGTGGCCTTATTAAAAAAACATCACCCAAAAATAAATCCCGAATAATAAAATAAAACGTTGTAAATTCTATTAAAAGGAAAACCGAAATACTGAGTTGAGCATGGCCACCACCTAGTCCTCGTTGACCCGGTCCATCACTAAGTATCACCTGTAAAAGATATCCCACGAAGGGTGAGTCAACAGACTCAATGTGTAATAGTACACTAAAACCCAATCGATCATAGTCTTAACGATAACATTTTTGGCAAAGCCCATTTGGATCACATTTAGCCATCAGCCCATAACATAGCAAATCAAATAACGGCAGATTAAATCACATGTACATATAAAATGAAATGCAATCCCGAGCCCACCTAGATATCCATCCGCTACACACCACCCGTACCTGCCAATCACACCGTGGGGATTGCTAAATCGACCCTCCATTCGCTACACACCATTAAAGGCAGTCGCTGCAGTCAACCGCACATCGCCCTTATAATCGTGGCATAGCCACGAGATAATGTGATGAGTCACCGGATTCATAATATGTGACAAAAGTCACCGGATATATAATATTGTGACATAAGTCACCGGATAATGTGGTAAAACCACGGAACACTTCCCTTTATCAAAATCACTCATATGCCCATGCAATAAACATATTATTCGGATATCATGCCATATACCCCAAAGTCATAAATGTAATCATACTTATCTCATATCCATACTTATAACATCATTAATCGAGTATATTAAGGGGTTTACGTGATTCTGAACGCATCGTACCACAAAGATGGTACCCATAGCCACATTCACACGCATTTCTTATTAACACATGCTATCACTAATACTATCAATCTATCGGAATTTTAGTGTAGGCTACACACCTGATAACCGTAAGTACGATACTATCGATACTGACACTCTCACTAGCAGGGATAACAGTGAATTACTTATCCCTTTTCGACGCTGGCCCACACCCCGGTGGCCAATCACGAACAGCAGAAACCGAACATTTCTTGAACTTAGGGGTAGGCACTAGCTCTTTCTCCCCTTTACTGGTACTCGCATCCATTGAATCAACACTTAATCAGAAAACCCGGTTAACTAACATATGAGATCTTAATTGATTAACTACAACTTAAACACCCTTACCAGAATGGATCAGAATCCTGAGACTTCTCCTAATCCCTGTCGATCTGCCCCTAAAAGATCATAGTCAGAATCGGCCAACCTTAATAAATAATATGGCCTTTGGCCGAATATCAAGACCCCCTTACCTTGATTGTCTCGATCCCGAAAATGTCACTTGTCCTTGGAGATGTCGAAATCCCTACATGGTCTATGTTAGATTCGATTCTAACATTTAGTGAACCAAAGTAAATGGCCTTCGGCATAATACCACACTTCACTTACCTTGAATATTTAAATCTCGAACTCACCTTCAAGGTTTCGGCCAAAGAGAGTAAAAGGGATTAGATTCCAAACTTTCGGCTAATCCAAAAGAAAAGAAAGAACAACGAATGGCAGTTAACCCTTACCCCTATTGTTGAGATCGATTGTACCCCTTGCTTGAACCCACAGAGATTCAGCAATGGTGGTATTTTGGTTGAAGAGGTTGCGGCAATGGTGAACTTTGAGAGAGAGAGATTCGGCCTAAGCAAAATAAAAAGAAAAGAAGAGAAGAGGATGTGGTAGATTCGGCTTACCCTTAAACAAGTAAGAAGAGAAAGAAAAGGCAAATGACCCTAATGGTCTATGGATAGTTCGGCCAAAGTCTAACAAGAGAGGAAAAAGAGTGAATTTCGGTGCGGTTTGCTTATGAAAGAAAAATTGTTGAAAGCTCAGGAGAGAATGAAGTTGAATTTCGGCAGAAGAAGATGGCAAAAATGGCACTTTGATGGCCTTAAACTTTCGGCACACTAGCCTATCCCCTAACCGATTGCACTTCACCTCACTCCCCTCTCCTGAATTCGACTGACACTCAAACACTAGCTTCCCTTGCTTTTCTCCTATTTTTCCTCTTCTTTACTCATTCAAAATAATTTGAATGAGTCAACACATATCTCCTCCCTTTAGCCGAATTTTTAAAAGAATATGACCAAGTCTCATCCTCATCCACTTAAAGTCCTTGCGCCGTCCATCACTACTCCTCTTTGCCGCAAAATGCAAGCCCAAAATGCTGCTTGTGCTGCTCGAACCTAAGCCCCCTTCCTCTGCTTGTGGCGTCACTCTCCTAACACCTTAGTGGCGCCTCTTTTGCCACTTTACCAAGGTAATTCTTGTGTCTAAATCCTCATACAAATTTTCTTAAGGCCTATCTTGCTTAGCTCCATTTTAAAACTCAAAATCTAATATTTTTTTCTAAGGCATTCTCCTACATTCTAAAGTTCCCGGAACCCCTAGAACATATTCAAACCACACCTAGGCATGCTACCACATACATTTGAGTTAAAAAGCATAACCCCTAAATCCCGGATATTACAAATACGTACCTTAATTAAGTCCAACAATGGCCGAATGCCCTAACTCTTTTCTCTTTTATTTTTGTTTTAACATTCGGTCATGGAAACAAATAATAAACTTTGGCTTTTACTTTTTATGTTAAGTTATTATAATATATAACATCATATTATATTAATATAAATTTTTAATTTATAAAATTTAACATATAAACACATATAATAATGGCATGTTGCCAACCACTACATAATAAAAATGGCCTAATTGCAACATAAATCCTCCATATTAAAAAGACAACAACAATTAGGCACATTCACAACTAACCATCAAATTTTAATTTTACGCGATTAAGTCCTTTTATTTAATCGGTCACTCAAAAGACAAAATTAAAACACGAAAATTTAACACAAACAAATTCACACATAATAAACATTGAAAATAATTTTAAAATATTTTTTGGACTCAAATTTGTGGTTCCGAAACCACTATTCCGATTTGGGTCAAAATCAGGTTGTTACATAAATACTCTGACGTATGGCCACCACAGAGTCCTCCGCAGCTCCAAATCCTCTAACGCTGGGGATCACCTGCAAGGTTAAAGCAGAGGGGTGAGTTACGAGAACTCAGTGTGTAATCCCTAATCGGTCATTAACTGGGCCCGTGCCCATACGGAAGTAGACTGGGCCGAAGCCCTATAAACATGATAATACAAATAATGTAATGCAGCCCAACCTAATAATCCATCCAAACACACCCCCGTACCAACCCTACACACCTGTAGGGACCAAGTCAACCCACCCAGCCCTACACACCAAGAATGCAGCCGAGCTACCAAATTATAAGCTGCTTACAGCTATCGGTAGGTCCACAGTCGTCTCAGGTGACCCGTGCGACCCTAACAATCAAATCGGTGGGTCCACAGTCGTCTCGGGCGACTCGTGTGACTCTAACAGACAAATTAGTGAGTCCACAGTCATCTCGAGCGACCCGTACGACCCTAACAGACCAATCACTTCCTCCAATTACATAATCCAACCCAATGCCAAATGTCGTGGCATAATAATTCAGTGCATGCAGTAATGTACCATCATAACAGTTAAATAGAACACACAAAACCATACCAAAACAACCCCTAAAGGTATAACAGTAATTTTCTTCCCACTGAGGGCATTTCAGTAATTTACCCACCAAGGGTATTTCAGTAATTTACCCTCCAAGGGTATTTCGGTAAATTACCCTCCAGGGGTATTTTGGTAATTTAGTCATATAGTGGCCTTTTCGGAGGCCTAATGTCGCCTTGAGCGACTCGGGACCCCTTTTTGGGTCTCTAAGGTACTATTGGGCCTGAAATGAATTTCAGGCCCAAACAGGCCCACATGCTCGTGTGGCCCATTACACATGGTTTCGGTCTCAGATTTGTAGATTTTGCACTCGCACCTATCATTTGACAATTTTCCATCAATTTCGCCATGTGGGCCAGATAGCCCATTAGGCCCATTTGGCCCGTTTCGGCTCGATTTGGCCCGTTACAGCCTCAGTTTCGTGAGAGTGCTAGTGACACTCTCAATGATCTATTGCCATTGTTTGTGTCTTTGTTTAACACCACGAGCGTTCGCACGCTCGAGTGGTCACGGTTGTCGATTTTTTGGCTTTTCGGCTTTTTGGCCATTTCACAGAACATCACCTACATTCATCAAGGTGGGTGTGAGATTACACACCTTCTACGAGTGTAGATTGAACCCTCAAGATCACGCACCACAAGATGTGACCTTCTTCAATCGAATGACCACTAGTCGGTTTTGCTTGTGTACTGACTAAAGCGAATAACTCCTAAATTGATGGGTGAACAGGGGTTAGCATCTACCAATACTCGGCACAAGAAAGGAATCCAATAGTGTTTAAAGCTACATACCCTAATAAACGGTGGAAACAGATCCCTTGGACAAAGGGAGTTAAGCACGTACGCCCTCACTGATGATATCTAACTAGAAGAAAAGAAGAAGTTAGAAGCGTATTAGGAACCAAAAGATTTAAATTCGGTAGTTGGTCCCTCCTCCAAAGAGTTTCGGCTCTTACGAAAAACTTCCCGAAACTCGAACGTTTAAAGACCAGAGAAGAGGGTAAGCCTAACCCTTAATAAAATCAGCCTTCACCACAAGAGAAGTGCTTCGGTTCATGCTAAGCAGAGAGGGGAGAACACAAATAGTGAGTAAATGAGAGAATGTTGCATTTGATCAGAGAAAAAGAATGGTGTGAAGGGGAAAGAAAGAAAGGAAGAAAGTGGATGAAAAGCTTACCAATTGCGGCCACAAAAGAGAACCCAAACTCCAACCGTTTGATGTACAGCTTAAAGGAAAATCACATAAAAGAGATGTGGCTATTCAGCTTAAAGGGAAGAGAATGAGGGTTGAAGAAGAAAAACGCACGAGTGGTCAATCTTACAAGCAGGTTCGGCCAAGTCACAAATTCGAGAAAGAAAGATGGAAGAAAAGTGTACAAAGAGAAGAAAAATAGTATGCCAAATGAGAAAACCCGAAATGCTTTAAGTGGAAAACAAAAGCCGAAAATGGGAGGAAAGCCAACTAAGAATTCGGCTAAGGTTCACAGTGGGGAGAAAATGACTTGAAAATGCCTCAAAAGTTCTAAAAATGACCCTCTGTATTTTCCAAAGGCCAAACAAAGAAGAATTCGGCACACCCCTTGTCTCAACCGAATGTGCACTTTCCAAAATGCAAAAACCTTGGCTGAAAATCCCCATTTACTTCCCTACATTCGGCCAACTCCCCCTCACCCATCCATCTCCCCGATTTTCTCCATAAATCCATCCTTAATTCACTCCCCATCTCTCATTCAAATTCCCTCAACAACCTTGACCAATTCAAACTCCTCTCCATTAGTATTTGATCCCAACATAACCTCTTACTTTCTCCTGAGCAAAATAAAACCTTCCATTTTCCATCTGTAGGATTTGAACCCTTCTCCTACTCTGCCAAAGATGCCAAAGCCACCACACCACACAATCCACTTGTGTCTCCTAAACACTCCCAATTTTACTTAGGTCCTACTTCCCGTAGCCCTTTCCCCTAAAGAGCCAAAAATCAAAATTTTTCGTATGGCCTAACTTGAACCCGAGACTTCATAGAAACCTCGTAACCTTTCAAAATCACCTTCCTAATAGGTCCAACTTGAAATAATTCCGTTCTCATATTCCCAAAAATTCTAAAATGCTTCTATGCTCGGGCTCCAGTAGGCCCGATTCTCCTAGGCCCAATTTCGGGATGTTACATATGTATTACGAACTGTTTAGGCCAAAGATCATGTTGCCATGTTTCTAATGCACGTATCAACGCGTACATTTCCTTATCGTAGGTAGGATAGTTTAGCGTAGCTCCATTAAGCTTCTCACTGAAATAAGCCACCGGTCTCCCATCTTGAGTTAAAACCGCACCTATACCTCTTCCAGACGCATCACATTCCACCTCAAAAATTTTGTTAAAATCAGGCAAACATAAAAGGGGAGCATTAGTTAAACACTCTTTGATTTTAACAAAAGAAGATTGTTGTTCATCAGACCAAAGAAAAGGTGTATTCTTTTTAATAATACCAGTCAATGGGGCAGCAAGTGTGCTAAAGTTTGGCACAAATCTCCTATAGAAACTTGCAAGGCCATGAAAACTTCTAACTTGACTGATGTTGGTCGGACGTGGCCATTCTTGTATTGCCTTGATCTTCTCTTGATCCACCTCAAGACCACCTTCGCTTACAACAAAACCTAGAAAACAACTTTGTTAGTACAAAAGTTACATTTCTTAAGGTTTGCAAATAAAAATTCCTTTCTTAAAACTTCCAAAACAGATCGTAGATGTTCAATATGATCAGATAAAGATTTACTATAAACCAAAATATCGTCAAAATAAACTATGCAAAAATGAACAATGAAAGACCTCAAAACGTGGTTCATCAACCTCATAAAGGTACTCGGAGCATTAGTAAGGCCGAATGGCATCACTAGCCACTCATACAAATCGTATTTGGTTTTGAATGCGGTCTTCCACTCATCACCCTCCCGCATGTGAATCTGATGATAACCACTTTTCAAATCGATCTTAGAGAACAATTTTGCTCCACTAAGCTCGTCTAACATATCATCAAGTCTAGGGATTGGATGACGGTATTTAACGGTAATTTTGTTGATAGCTCGACAATCTACGCACATTCTCTATGAACCATCTTTTTTAGGCACCAATAAAACGGGCACCGCACATGGACTCAAACTCTCCCGTATGTATCCTTTTTTCATTAAATCAGCAACTTGTCATTGTAACTCCTTAGTTTCTTCGGGGTTGCTTCAGTAGGCTGGTCGATTAGGAATTTTAGCTCCCGAGATGAAATCAATTTGATGTTCAATACCTCAGATTGGAGACAGCCCACTAGGAACTTCTTCCGAGAAAATGTCTTCAAAATCCTGTAACAAAGAAACAACAGACAAAGGTAAAGAGTTATCAAGTTCGTTAGTATCAAACAAGCACTCATTGTACATAAGTACAAACACAGGCTGTTGCATCAATAGATACTTTTGAATTTCTTTCTCCCTCGCAAATACGCTCATTTTTCCACTCTTATTTTCTTTTTGACTCTCTTCTTCCTCTTGTATTTTTACCTCTCTCTCTCTCTCACCTTTTCCTATCTTTTTTTCAATTTTTTTATCTTTATCTTTTTCACTCTTTTTTTCTTGTACTTTTTCTTTCAACTTCAATTGATCTTGATACACTTGTCGTGGAGTCAACGGGGCTAAAGTAATATTTTTGCCTCGATGCTTGAACTTGTACCGATTTGTGTAACCATCATGGGTCAGGCACCTATCAAACTGCCATGGACATCCCAAAAGTAGATGTCCCGCGTGCATAGGAACTATATCACACACCACTTCATATTGGTATTTCTCGATGGAAAATGTCACCACAGCTTGCTTTCCGACTTTAAGCTCTCCTTCATCATTTAACCATTGCAACTTGTATAGAGTTAGATGTTTGGTTGTGGCCAAACTGAGCTTTTCCACCAGCATGTTGCTAGCTACATTAGTACAACTTCCACCGTCAATAATTAAACTACATACCTTGCCATGGATGTGGCATCGGGTGTGGAAAATGTTCTCTCTTTGTTAATCAGATTCAACACTTTGCGCACTAAGGCTTCGCTTCACCACCAGAATTTCTCCTTCAACTGGCATTTCTACTTCTTCTCCATCATCATCGGATGGTACTTTAGATTCATTTTATTTCTCCTCCTCGGACTCAATTTCACCGTCGGCCCTTACCACCATAATTCGTCGATTAGGACATTGGCTTGCTATGTGTCCTCAGCCTTGACACTTGAAACAAATAATGTCTCTCGTGCGATTTGGCATTTGTTCGCTTTTGTTCCGACTTGACTCACCAATGGGCTGGTTGGATTTAGTTGCTACAATCAGCTCTCTTGTTCGAACAGGGGGTTGTTTCACTCCTTGGCTCCATTTTTTAGAAAGAGGATTGGCATAGGGTCTACTTACTCTTTTCCTTTTGAGTTGCTTTTCAACCTTTATCGCCATATGGATCATGTCTATCACTTCAACATAGTGTTGTAGTGCAACTATGTTGGCAATGTCACAGTTTAAACCCACAAGGAACCTCGCCATTGTTGCTTCTTGATCCTCCTCGATATCAGCTCGAATCATCGCTATCTCCATCTCCTTATAGTAATCTTCAATGCTTCTGTTACCTTAAGTTAGGTTTTGGAGTCGTTGATATAAATCTCGATGGTAGTAAGAAGGGATGAATCTTTTTCGCATGACCGATTTCATTTCGGCCCAAGTAGAAATAGGCCTTTCACCATTTCTCCTTCGATTCGTTACAAGCTGGTCCCACCACACTATTGTATAATCAGAAAACTCAATAGCTGCGAGTTTTACCCTTTTACTCTACGAATAATTGTGGCATTTGAAGATAAGCTCGATCTTCTTTTCCCACTCCAAATAATCTTCAGGATCATTCTTACCTTGGAATGGTGGAATTGTCATCTTGATATTTTTTAAATTATCATCTGGACGGTCACGATCTCTAGGAACCCGATGTCGTTGGCGACCTCGTTGTCGTTCACTTCGAACAGATGAGTCACTTTCTTGCTCACTCTCTTCATTACGTCTTCATCTTGCACCTTCCAAATTTGGTTCTCATTGTTCACGTGTCTCCACTCGATATAACCGATCTTCAATGGGTTCAAGTTTTCGATCAAACAACCACTCCATCTCTTGCATTAGTGCTTGAAGAGTAAAATCTGGCATACCTCCTCCAACGTTTCTTACAGGACGTAAACCAACTCCCTCGTTTGGATTTCTCTCCGGACTTTGTGACATTTTTTTTTATTAAAAGAGAACTCACAACAAATACCTCACTATTCACTCAAAAAGAAATCACACACAAACTTGGCTTTTATACCTCTCGAATAGTCTCACTACTCTCTTGCCTTTTTCCACTCACTCCGCTTCTCTAAGTTCTTAAGAAATTACTTGACTTCAAAGCTGTTGTTGTGGGTCGGCTTATAAACTTGATGTTCGGGTTACAAAGGTTAATATTGCAGGACAATGGGTAGGCTAGAAACAAAGAAATGAAAGAAGAAAAAAATAATAATTAAGTGTGGCTAAATGGTAAGAAGATTGATTGGGCAATTCTGGGCAGCAAATGGATAACTCAAAACAAAGCACTTTGAACTCTTTTTTTTTCACGAATTTTTTTTCACTTCGAAATGTAGTATTCACTCCTTGAATTTGAATGGAGAAAATATTATATATATATATATAATTTGAAAGTAAATACTATACCGGGATGCCGAGCACGTCGATTCTCACTCCAAATTCGCTAGCTCTGATACCAATTTGATACGAACTCGTCTCATGATTAATTCGAGTCGTTTGTTGCCCGATCGTGAATTTGAGTAAAAATGGATCATTTCAAACAAACAAAGGCTTGTCAAAAAAAGGCTTAAAGAAAGAAGAAGATGGCTTAGAAATTAGTAACAAAAAGGTTTAACAAAACAAAGGATAAATTTACTAAGGCCGAAAATAAACCAACAATACTTGATTGTTGACCCGAATCTCAAATGGCTCTTAGATGATTTTGGTTTCTAAGAAAAACAGCAAAGAAAAGACCTCGACCCACTATCAAGAATGATAGGAACCTTGGTATATGATGAACCTCGACCCACTATCAAAGATGATATGAACCTTGGTATATGATGAACGCCACACTATGAAAGTGATAAGTTCAGAAACAAGGAATGGATAGACGCCACAAGCTAAGCTTGATAAGTCAAATCAATTCCGTAAGAACAAGGAGAATTGGATAACTCACAATTCAAAGATTTCATAAATATTCAGCAAAAAGTCCCCTTTACAAAGGCTGATTTCATCTATTTATAGTGTTAGAATAGGCTAGTCGAATGGTCACAAACATTCAACTTAATGTGCCATTTAAAAGCTGAAATAAAACTCAAGTCTTTTCACATTCTTGAGTCAAATAACTCCATTCTTGAATTCACTTCAATTAAGCTGAATGAATGACTTTAATTGCTTGAAAAATGACCCTTGAGTTAGCCCTTGGCCAGCCGAATAGACACCAACTTATTAACCAGCTCCTTAATGGTATTTGAATGCTTGAATTAACCTTTGAAATGGCAAAAACGGACTGGTAGTTGAAAAGGTTGCTGCCGAAATTAAATAGATGATATAATGCTCCTTAAAACCTCCTTAAATGATGTATAAACCTCTTTTGTAATAGCCTCTTTACTTTGTAACTGAAAATGACTTGAACAGCCACTTTATTTAATTTGTAACAGCCTTGAATTGTAACGGTTATGACTTGAAAAGACTCCTGCAATAAACACATTAAAATGAGCTTATTAAACACTTGTAAACACTTATTAAACATAACACACATCAAGTAAATGAACTAAAACATATGCATCAATTATTCCAGCAACTAGTTAATTAAAGAAGCATAATTAAATGAACTTAACTCATGCATCAATAAATAATCCTAGGAACTAGATTAATTAAGAGCAACACTTATTAAATAAAGTTCAACACAAACACTTATTAATTAAACTAAGATAAGTTGAATAAAGTCCAGTAACTCATTTATTAAAGATGAGTTTATTAAAAATTAAGTTCAACTTGCAATAAATTGCAAGTGGCGCCAATTGAGTCGTCCCATGCATGAATGTTGGATTCGGCCTCTTGCTCTCCCCAAGCTCGATCCACATAGCTTGCTAAGGCTTCTTGAAATTTCTTAGCTCGTGATCAAGTTATAGGCCCTCGTGGCAGCTCAATGGATTCGGAAGTGATCTCCCGAGCTATGGTCGTATCAAAAATGATCTTTCCTAATTGCCTTGTTTAATTTTTGGTAATCTATGCAAATTCTCTATCCCGTAACCGTTCTAGTCGTATCAACTCATTATTTTCATTCTCTACGACTGTGATACCTCCTTTCTTTGGCATGCACTAGACTAGACTTACCCATGAGCTATCAGAGATGGGGTAAATTATCCCCGTATCTAACCACTTGATGATTTATTTCTTTACCATGTCCTTCATAATGGGGTTTAGTCTTCGTTTTCCATCAATTGTCCCTTTCTTGTCATCTTCTAGGATGATCTTATACATTCACACAGATGGACTAATACCACGAATATCGGCTATGGTCCATCCATGTGACACCTTAGATTCGACCCAGTTAGAGGATTCGAATATAAAATGTAGAATTGAAATGCCGAAACAACCTAAATTACTATTTCACTTTATTTAAATGGTAGTGTAATGGTAAAATTATTTAAAAAATAAAAAAAATTCGACAGCATTTTTCTTATTTTACGTAAAACCCCTACAAAATTTAGATTTCATAATATATACATATTCAAATCATCTCCCAAAATCAATTCCCAACACTTTGATATTCCGAAACATACCGCAACCTAAGTATATCACATTAAAACAATTTAATAAACTAATAATATTATGATTATAGCAACCAAAAGTTAATAATTTTTTTTACGTCACAAAAACATATCTATAGCCAAATGACTTTACTAAAAACCAAGTACATGCCAACTTGAAAGAAAACAAAATATACAAACTTTGTTGAGTCCAAGATTTATCAGTTGGATACTGACGATTCTGAGTACAAAATCTCAAAATACACCTAACCTGCATATGAAAACAAGACCATTTGGTGAGTGTAACATCCTAGAATTAGGGGTTCTGCATTTTATGCTAATTGAGGTGTTTGGTTTGTTTAGCATGTTATTTTGGTATGTTTGGGGGTCCTGGGGAGGCTCGGGTTCGAGCCAGAACTTTAGAAAATTTTGCTTGTTGGGCACTCTGGAGGGGAGAGCTAGCTGAGGCAGGTCTTATGTGTAATTGCTTGTAGTTGTTTGCACAAAGAGGAGTGTGGTAGAGTGGCAAGTGACGCCACTTAAGGTGCAAGGGAGTGGCGTCACAAGGAGCAGCGAGGAGGGAAGGAGTTCGAGTCTCCTCTGCAGCAAGTGGCGCTTTATTTTTATGCTCAAGGAGGTGGAGTGTTGGCTTTCGGCTGGGACTCTCCTTGGTGGTTGTTGAAGGAGTCAAAGCATTTGAAATGAGTGGTCATGAGGAGTTGGTGGAGTTTGAATTGGTCAAACCAATTCAAATGGGTGTTGGAGAGTGAAAGTAGGAGCAAATCAAGGTATTTGGTGTTGGTGGAGGTATTGGCCGAATGTGGGGAGCTTGAAGAGGGGGAAATTTCGGTTTAGTGCTAGGAGAGGTGAGTATGCCGAAAATTCCATAGGTCTTAGGCATTTCTCTCATTTTTTTTGGTGCATATTCGGTCATTAAGGGGGAGTGAGTGCTGATTTTTGCAAGCCTTCTTGAGCTCTCTTTTTCTCTCTTTGGTTTACCTATTTTCTCTGTGCCGAAATTGTCTTTGTTGCTATTCATCTCTTTTGCTCTTTTGACTCTAGCCGAAAGTGGTCACCATTCGGGCATTTCTTCTTTTCTTTTTCTTTCTTTATTTCTCTTGGATGAAACTCTCTTCTCCTCTACTTCTTCTTCTTTAGCCGAAACCTTGCATTTGTTCCATTAAATAGTCCCTTTAATTCCAAGTGAATCGGTTTCACCCTACTTCTGGACTGTTGAAGGTATGTTTCTTTTCTCTCTTGTCGCAAGAGCTGAATCTCCCTTTCCTTCTATTTCTTTCGGTTTCTTTCTCTTTTCTTCTCTAAACTCCTCTATCTCCATCTTCACTAACCGAATCTTTTTTTCTTCTTTTCATCTCGAATCAATGCTGTTGAGTAGCCTAGGGTGTGAAGGGTTACTTTCCTGTCGAATCTGCTTTGGCTTTTCACCATCCGTTTCAACACAAGGTAACTTCGTGCAATACCTTATTATCTTTCTTTAAAGACTTCTTTTAAGCCGAATGCTCAAGGTCTATTCTTGACTGTTAGGCCGAATCTTTGCTTCTCTCGTGATTCATCTCTGATTCGGGGGCGAATCAGTGATTGTGTGGTTCATCATTTACCAAGGTAAGGGTCACTTCTTTTCGATTCTTGGCTGTTATATCCCTTAATTGTTGTGGTCTACCTTAATCGATTCTCTTGTTAGATAAGTGACGTTTCACTCTGAGTACTGATCAAATCTTTTCATGGATGCAAGTGCCAGTCAAATTAAGGAGGGGAGTGGACTAGTAGCCTCTGGCCCTAAGTTTAAAAGACGTGCGGTGTCGGCAGTTGTGGTAGAGAGCCGACGTCTGCCTGGGATAGACAAATCGCTGTTATCCCTGCTAGTGAGAGCGTCGACGTAGAGAGTCTAGTTTTACACGTAATCAGGTGTGTAACGCTCACACTTCACCTTATTAATCTATGTTAATGTTTGTGTTGGTTGAAAGTCAAACGATCGTTTAGATAGTCGAGATACCCTTGTGGGTAAGGTTGGAGACACCGGGTAAGTTCCGCTATTACGTCACTTATAGATTATTGTATGTTTTAATTAATTATATGTTATACACTGAAAGTATGTTGCATTCATCACAGTATGACAATATGTTGTATGGGCTTGTGGGAAATGATTAAAAAGGAAGTGTGATTATGTGACTCATCACGGTGGTCCGGAACCACGGTGGGCTAGCCCCACGTATTAATTCGATGGATCGATGTCACGGTGGTCTAGGACCACGGTGGTTTGAAACCACGTATACATATATCAGTGACTTGTCTCGGTGGTCTGAGACCACGGTGGGTTGGCCCCACGTATATTATTCAGAGATCGTCACGGTGGTCTAGAACCAGGTGGGTTGGCCCCACAATTATATATCATGTGACTTTGTCACGAGTGGTCTGGGACCACGGTGGTCTAGAACCACGGTGGCATAACGCCACGGGTGTTTGGCTGATTCAGAAGACCTAGAGGATGGAAAATTAGGTTGGGTTGGGCTGCATTGCATACATGTTTAATATACTGTATTGTGTGGGCTAAGGCCTAATGTGCATCTGTGGGCTTAAGGCCCAGATTGCGTTAAAAGGGGTTTTACACACTGAGTCTCGATGACCGACCCCTCGCTTAATTTTTTTGTAATCCGTAGATTGCGGTTTTGGGAGCCAAGGCGGACTTTGAGGTGGCCATGCATTGTTTTCCACGTAAACTTTCAGTTCTTATTTAATATTACTCTTAAATTTTGGGGATTTTAATTATGTAATAAGGCCACTATAACTCTAAATTTGGGATTTGCATTTACACTGTTATCACATTTTTTTTATGACTTATCGAACATGGGATTTTTTTTCCTAAGATAGAAACATAAATCAATATTTTCCTAAAATGGTGTTAACAAAAGATGACATACGAATGGCTAATTAATTTGGAGATTTTATTAAAACCGCTACATGGTTTCCAACTGTCACATTTCTAAAATTTCCCTAAGATCGGCTTTTACAAAAGAAACCCGTTTCCAACTCTTAGTTATTTTAATAAGAAGTCAGTAAGATATTCTCAAACGGAATCTTTAAATTAACCTTAAAAGGAAATCACTAAACAAAAAGATTTGGTCGTAACATATTGACCGGGTTTGGGGTGTTACAGTGAGTATTAATTCCAAATAGTATTACTATTAATTACTCAATATAGGATGAAATTTAAATAATTGGACTTAGTTGATTTATTTCTTCCTTAGATCAATTCAAGTATGTTTCATATCCAAGTTTAACCAATACATTATTATGCATATGTATCCCAAACAACCAAATGTGATATTATAACTGACCAATCTATTTTAATGAACTTATTAACTTTTTTTTTGCTAATGACATGTGCAACCTTATTCGATTTTGTCTTAATTTGTCATATTGCATTACATTACCAATTTAATTCTAACCATTCTTTCTGTTCAATATTGATGTTCGCTAATACATAGCTCGAATCCGAACTAATTTACTGATCCTATTAATACTATAATTTGGCACCCAGTGCCTCATCGATACGTCCCGAACTAAACAAATTGTGCCCAGCACTCATCGGTTAATCCAAAGCAATAATCATGCCTAGCACTCATCAGTATGTCCGATGATTAGTGCGCCCAGCGCTTATCGACCTATAGTCAAAGTAATTTTATATCGGTACATTTGACGTAAACAATTTGCGCCCTGCGCTCATCGGCTCAGTCGAAGTAGTAATTGTGAAAGACACAGTTGGGATGTTCGAAGGAAAATACGCCTAGCACTCATCGACTTATAGTCGAAGAAATTATTATTACTATTATTTTACTTGATTCTTTAGCAAATTAATTATTCTCAACTTTGCCCAACAATTAATACAACAACCCATAGTCTGATTTCATTCTCAATTCAGTTTTCATTCTATTGATCTCAGCAACAACTCTTCCATTAAATGTCATTTCATATAAAACATGGTATGATTCATCTCATGTTGAAGCCAAATGCGTAACTTTAATAAATTATATTGTTTCAAAATCTTTTTGTACAATTTAACTCTCTATCACAATAATCAATCTCAATATTGTATTTCTAGTCAGCCATTCATGTGTAACTTCCTTCGTTTTGTCAACTTACCTAACTATGAAATTAAAAGGAAAAATAAATAATAAGTTGAGTTATGATGGTACTTACTGGGAATTTCGAACTACTCGTCGGTGACTTCAGCGTTTTCCTTCGCTTTTGAAGAAATCAGATTGTCAGTAGCTATGAATTAACATAAACAAATAACACCATCAATACTTCACCCAATTCTGTAACACCCCAAACCCGGAATAGATGTTATGGCCGGATCTAGCATGTCACATCAAAGGTTGTTTAAAAGCTACGCGTTCAATAAAAACCACTCCTCAAAATAAAAAAAAACTTTGTATCCTTTTTAAAACTCTGAATTTCGTTGCTTACAAAAACAAGATTTGCTCAAAGTATATTCTTGCAAAGATGTTATTATTATTGAAAACTTTGTTTGTTGCAGAAGTCTGACTTAAATAATTGCAGAAACGTGATATTTTGAAAACAGTAGTTATTGTTTTAAAAACCAGTGTTTAATCGTTTAGCGATTCATAACTAACAGAATTACCAAATGAAAGTTTTAAAAGAAAATCCCAATGGCCTTATTACATAAATACTAACCCAAAAATAATATAAAATAAATTAAATACAAAATTACTAAGTTTCGTTAAAAAGCAAATCTGACGTATGGCCACCTCCGAGTCCTCCACAACTCCAAATCCTCTAATGCTGGGGATTACCTGCACGGTTAAAAGAAAGGGGTGAGTTACAAGAACTCAGTGTGTAATCCCCTCTAACGGTCATAGTCTGGGCCTGAGCCCATACGGTGTCGGTCTGGGCCTAAGCCCTATTCGATAACAAGCTGGGCCTAAGCCCCAAATCATCTCAATGCAAATGGATAAGTGCCCACCCCAATCCTATCCAGCCTACTAACTCTCCACCCGTACCAACCAGCACACCATGTGGGGACCATGTCAACCCACCCAGCCAAAACTCTCCAATATTCCAGACAAGCTGCTAATTACGGTATATGTGGCTGAGCCACTAAAACAGTATGTGGCGATGCCACTCGAACGGTATGTGGCAGAGCCACCATAACGGTATGTGGCAGAGCCACTTAAACGGTACTTCCTCCAATCATCAAACCCAACCCATGCAACATGTTATGAATGCAGTGTATTACAACTATAAACAGATATATATATAAAATCACATACACGATATTTAACTACCATCAAGGACATAACGGTCATTTTGTCACTTACGGGTATAACGGTAATTTCACCCCTTGGGGGTATTTCGGTAATTTACCCTTCGAGGGTATTCTGGTAATTTACCCACTAAGGGTATTTTGATAATTTACCCACTAAGGGTATTTTGGTAATTTATCATCCAACAGCCTTTCTGGAGGCCCACTGTCACCTCGAGCGACACAGGTTCCCTTTTGGGTTGCTACGGTGTAATTGGGCTTAAAATCCAATTTTGGCCCAAACGGGCCCACACGCTTGTGTGGCCCATTCAACTCACTTTCGGACTCGATTCTGCGGACTTCGCAGTCCCAGCAAAACAACCGGTACTTACCATCGATTTCCCTCATGTGGGCCCGTTATCCCATTGGGCCCACTTAGCCCACTTCGGCCCAACAAGGCCCATTACAGCCTCAGTTTCTCGAGAGCGTCTGTGACACTCTCAACAGTCTATTGCCATCACTAGTGGCTCGGTTTATCACTACGAGCGTTCGTACGCTTGAGTGCCTCGATTGGCGATACTCCAGCTTTTCGGCATTCCGACTTATGGCCAAATCACAGAACAGTACATACTATCACAAAGAATGGTGTGAGATTACACACCTGTTACGGATTACGGTTCACAACGTTTTCCGAAGAACCTGAGATCACAGTTGACTATTAGTTAGTCTCTACCCTTGATAAACCAAGATATAGAAATACTTTATCCATTGTCTTTACTTACCAGAAACGACAACTCCTTGTTATGGTAGAGTATTCGGTTTACACCCTTTGATTAAGAAACTGAGTCCCTAGTGAAAAGAACAAGTTAGCAATGTTATTCCAAGTCAACAAAAGAAACGGCCTTTCGGCCCTAAGAAACTCAAAATGATAAAGAGAAGCCAACCCCCCTATTCGGCCATAGTCACACTTACCAACCATTTCCTAATACCCGAATGCTGAATGATCAGAGAAGAAGGTATGTTTGGACTCTAATAGATTCGGCCTACACCAAGGGGTCAATGTTTAAGTGCCTCGGTTAAAGCTTTGCAAAGAGAGGGAACAAGAAAGATAAGAGATGAAGATAAGGTTGCATTCGGCCAGAGAGAAAAGAATAGTGTAAAGAGGAAAGAAGAGAAAGTGGAAGTAGAGGCTTACCTATTCGGCAATTAGCAGGAGGAAAGAAGGAGAAGGAAATGATGAAGAAGGGTGTATTCGGCAATTGAAAAGAGAAAGTGCAAGAGAGAAAAGTTGAAGAAGAGATGCACGAGTGGTCAATTCACAAATAGATCTGGCAAAGACACAATTGAGAAAAGAAAAGAAGGGAGAAAAGAGTACCCAAAACGCCAAAAAGAAACACAAAAACCTGAAAAAGCTCCCAAAAACACCAAGGAAAATTCGGCACTCTCCCCTCTCCCAAAACCGAATATGCAGTCAAAACACCCCTCACCAGCCAAAATTCCCTTAGTTAGCTTCCCACTTTCGGCCAACACTTCTCACACACATCCACTCCTTGATTTCCTCCCCTGTTTCCTTCTACAATTCCTCTCCTTCATCCATTTGAACCGTTTGACCCACGCTTTAGATATGCATATGACTTCTGCCTTTCAGATGCTTCTTTTAACCGACCCCGTATCAACTTCACCTTCTCTTCAGTTTCTGAAATTAGCTCTGGACCCAACAGTCGCCGCTCACCCAATTCTGTCCAACAAGTAGGGGTACAACACCTACGACCATATAACGGCTCGTACGGTGCCATCTGAATGCTGGATTGGTAGCTGTTGTTGTAAGGGAATTCTGCCAATGGCAAATAGTCCTCCCAACTGCTCTTGAAGTCAATCACACAGCTTCTCAACATGTCTTCCAAAACCTGAATTACCCTCTCCGACTGACCATCAGTCTGAGGATGAAATGCCGTGCTGAAATCTAGCCTCGTACCCAAAGCTTCGTGTAACACTCTCCAGAATCGTGATGTGAACCTAGGGTCCCTGTCCGAGATGATAGACACTGGTACACCATGCAACCTCACAATTTTAGCCACATACAACTTTGCCAATTTCTGCAACGAGTAATCGGTGCAAACCGGTATGAAGTGGGCAGATTTAGTCAACCGATCAACAATAACCCATAACGAATCTTTCTTAGTAGGCGTCAGAGGTAGCCCACTAAGAAAATCCATGGTTACCCTCTCCCACTTCCAGAGTGGAATTTTCATCGGTTGCAGCAATCCAGAAGGTAGTTGATGCTCAGCCTTCACTTGCTGGCATGTCAAACACTTACTTACGAAGTTGGTAACCTCACGCTTAAGTCCTAGCCACCAGTACAGTTCACGTAGATCTCGGTATAATTTGTTTCCATCGGGATGCATAGCGTATGGGCTACTATGCGCCTCCCGTAGAATTGACTGCCTTAACTCAGAGTCCCTCGGTACACAAACTCTTCCACAAAAACATAATACTCCTTCCCTATTCAGCTCAAAATCCACAGTCTCTCCCTTCTTCACCTGTTGGAAACGAGAAACCAACGACTCATCCAACATCTGCTTCTCTTTAATCTAACTAATCCAAGTCGGTTTTACGTGTAGTTCAGCTAACAAACTACCATCTTCAAATAGGCTGAGACGAGCAAACATTGCTCTCAAATTAGACACAACCTTACGGCTCAGTGCATCCGCTACCACGTTAGCTTTTCCCGGATGATACTCAATCGAGCAATCATAATCCTTCAACAACTCTATCCATCTTCGTTGCCTAAGATTTAACTCTTTTTGGGTAAGGAGGTACTTAAGACTCTTATGGTCGGTGTAGATGATCGACTTTTCGCTGTACAAATAATGTCTCCATATCTTTAGTGCGAACACCACCACAGCTAATTCTAAGTCATGAGTGGGGTAGTTCACCTCGAGCGGCCTAAGCTGACGAGATGCATACGCCAACACCTTCCCCTCCTGCATCAGCACACAACCCAAACCCATGTGCGACACATCACAATAGATAATAAATTCTTTTCCAACTTCTGGTTGAATTAATACCGGAGCTTCAGTCAAAATCTTTTTCAGTTTCTCAAAACTCTCCTGCTACTTATCAGTCCAAACAAACAGTACCCCCTTACGCAGTAACTTAGTTAGGGGTGCAGCAATCAATGAAAACCCCTCAACGAACCGTCTATAATACCCGACCAGACCTAGAAAACTTCGAATCTCAGATACTGACTTTGGTGGCTTCCAATCCAATACAGCCTCAACTTTTCGAGGATCAACCCTAATACCCTCGGCAGACACAACATGATCCAAAAATGTCACCTCCTTCAGCCAGAACTCGCACTTGCTAAATTTGGCATAGAGTTGCTTTTCTCTTAATATTTGCAGAACAACCCGGAGATGTGAATCATGCTGCTCCTCGATTTTTGAATACACCAGAATATCGTCTATAAACACCACCACAAACTGGTCTAGGTAGGGTTGGAAGACCCGGTTCATCATATCCATGAAAGCAGCTGGTGCATTTGTTAACCCAAACGACATGACCAGGAACTCGTAATGTCCATAACGAGTCCTGACCGCTATCTTGAACACATCTGCCTCTTTAACCCTTAACTGATGGTACCCCGACCTTAGATCTATCTTAGAGAAAATCGAAGCTCCTCGCAGCTGATCAAATAGATCGTCTATCCTTGGTAGCGGATACTTGTTCTTAATCATTAGCTTGTTCAATTGACGGTAGTCAATACACATACTTATTGACCCATCCTTCTTCTTCACGAACAATACCGGTGCTCCCCACAAAGACACACTCGGTCAGATGAATCCTCGATCCAGAAGCTCTTGGATCTGAGCCTTTAATTCCACAAGCTCCTTCGGTGCCATCCTATAAGGGGCGATGGACACCGAAGCCATTCCCAGTAAAAGCTCAATGCCGAATTCGACGTCGCGATTTGGAGGCAATTCCGGAAGATCTTCAGGAAATACATTCAGAAACTCCTTTAATGTCTTGACATTCTCAACAGACGGTTCATTAACAACAGATGTGCTGACATAAGCAAGGAACGCCTCGCAACCTTTGCGAACCAGCTTCTCGGCCCTTAATGCTGAGATTACATTGGACAAATAGTTCCTCCGCTCCCCTATCATGATTACCTCCTCATCCTCCAAAGTCTTTAATACCATACGCTTAGCAGTGCGATCCAAATACACACGGTGTTTCACTAACCAATCCATGCCCAAAATGAGATCAAACTCGCCAAACGGCAGTTCCATCAAATCCGCCAAAAATACAACCCCTTGAACCTCTAAAGGCACATCTCTAAACAGCTTATTCACTACAACAGACTGTCCTAAAGGACTAATCACCGACATTTCTCTATTAGCAAGTTTGAATTGTATACCCAAAGTTCCAGACACAGTACAAGCAACATACGAGTTCGTCGACCCAATATCAATTAAAGCAATACATTGTACATTATGAATGAGGAACGTACCAGTTATGACGTCAGGTGCGTCACCATCCTCTCGACGCCGAGTAGTATAAACCAATCCTGGCTGTCTCGCCTCTGTATTACCAGCACCTCTACCCGGTGCTCTACGACCTCGTCCTACCCCATTTCCCCTCTGGGTGGACCACGACCTCTCGGTGGCTGCTGACCACCTCTCCCAGGCTGCACATAACCCTGACCGGCTGCTTGCATCCGAACAGGCTCCCGAGGACAGATTTTGAACTGATGATCCTTGGACCCACACCTGAAACACCCGCCAATTCTTCTCCAACACTCTCCCAAATGTGGTCTCCCGCACTCAACACAAGGTTGCGGTCGACTGATAGCAACTGAAATCCCAACTCGGGCTGGCCCATCCAACCTAGGCCTCTTATTAAACCCACCTGAAGAACTTGAGGGCCCAAAATCCCTCTTACTTCTACCTCGTTCCTTCTCATGGTTCTGTCGCTCAGAGCGTTTCACATCATCGGCAATCATAGCCTTCTCTACCAGGGCAGCGAAGTATCTTTCCCTCTGCGGAGCTATCAGTACCCACAACTCATCCCGAAGACCATCCTCAAACCGCACACAGTGCTCGTATTCAGTCGCAACTATGCCCCGAGCGTACCGGCTCAAGCGCAGGAACTCTACCTCATATTCCGCAACAGACTTATTCCCTTGAACCAGATTCAAAAATTCCTTTCTCAGGGTGTCCACATAACTTGCCCCGACATACTTCCCTTGAAAGGCCGCCTTAAAGAAATCCCATGTTAATCGGTCAGCCTGAGTGCCTTCCCTCATGGTAAGCCACCATTGATATGCCTCATCCCGCAGTAAGGACACTGCTCCTTTCAAATTCTGTTCTACCGTGCAGTCAAGGTCATCCATGATTCGCTCTACCGCTTCCAACAAATACTCTGCTACATTCGGGGCTACACCAGAGATGCCCCTGAAGATTTCCACCCCATTTGACTGAAGCCGCTCAAAAATTGACCCTCGGGCTACCGACCCAGTACTCGCTCCAGCCACCCTTTCCAAAACCCGTAGCATCACTTGAGACAAAGCATCATCCCCTTCGGCTCGGTCATGAGACCCCATTTCAGTCACCGGTGATGTCGGCGCCTCCCTTTCAGGCATATGTCCTGATGCTGAGGACCCATCCCTAGCACCTCGGCCTCTACCACGGCCACGTGTACCCCTTCCACGACCTCTCGCACTCATATCGGTGTAACGTATTAAATATGTTTAAGAGTTTTATGCATCAGCTTATCGTTCATGTAATTATTAACAAATGTTTTATGAAAAAAAATAGTAATAAGAGAAGTTTTCGCAGATCGATTTTACTACAGTTTCAGTCTCTATAGTCTCAGTTTCCCTAACTAAGAGTTTGGTATACTACTACTATCCCTAGTAGTTTTTCAATAGAGTCGTTATAGCATATAATAAAGTATAAGATAAGGAAACTTACGGATTTGATGCTGGAGTCTCGGTGTGCCATACTTCCAGTAACACTATCACTTTTTCTAACCCAAAGTTTAAACAGATTTGGAAAAATTTTTCAAACCCATTCCACAGCCGAGTTTTGCAACCTGGCTCTGATACCATTAAATGTAACACCCCAAACTCGGCCTAGACGTTATGGCCAGATCTAGCATGTCACTTCAAATGTTGTTTAAAAGCTACGCGTTCAATAAAAACCCCTCCTCAAAAAAAAAACTTTGTATCCTTTTTAAAACTCTGAATTTCGTTGCTTACAAAAACAAGATTTGCTCAAAGTATATTCTTGCAAAGATGTTATTATTATTGAAAAAAAATTTTGTTGCAGAAGTCTGACTTAAATAATTGCGGAAACATGATATTTTGAAAACAATAGTTATTGTTTTAAAAACTAGTGTTTAATCGTTTAACGATTCATAACTAACAGAATTACCAAATGAAAGTTTTAAAAGAAAATCCCAATGGCCTTATTACATAAAATACTAACCCAAAAATAATATAAAATAAAATAAATCCAAAATTACTAAGTTTTGTTAAGAAGCAAATCTGACGTATGGCCACCTCCGAGTCCTCCACAGTTCCAAATCCTCTAACGCTGGGGATTACCTGCACGGTTAAATGAAAGGGGTGAGTTACAAGAACTCAGTGTGTAATCCCCTCTAACGGTCATAGTCTGGGCCTGAGCCCACACGATGTCGGTCTGGGCCTAAGCCCTATTCGGTAACAAGCTGGGCCTAAGCCCCAAATCATCTCAATGCAAATGGATAAGTGCCCACTCCAATCCTATCCAGCCTACTAACTCTCCATCCGTACCAACCAGCACACCATATGGGGACCATGTCAACCCACCCAGCCAAAACTCTCCAATATTGCAAACAAGCTGCTAATTACGGTATATGTGGCTGAGCCACTAAAACGATATGTGGCGATGCCACTCGAACGGTATGTGGTAGAGCCACCAGAACGGTATGTGGCAGAGCCACCAGAATGGTATGTGGCAGAGCCACTAAAAAGGTACTTCCTCCAATCATCAAACCCAACCCATGCAACAAGTTATGAATGCAGTGTATTACAACTATAAACAAATATATATATATAAAATCACATACACGATATTTAACTACCATCAAGGACATAACGATCATTTTGTCACTTAGGGGTATAACGGTAATTTCACCCCTTGGGGGTATTTCGATAATTTACCCTTCGAGGGTATTTCGGTAATTTACCTACAAGGGTATTTCGGTAATTTCCCCACTAAGGGTACTTCAGTAATTTACCCACTAAGGGTATTTCGGTAATTTATCATCCAACAGCCTTTTTGGAGGCCCTCTGTCGCCTCGAGCGACACAGGTTCCCTTTTGGGTTGCTACGGTGTAATTGGGCCTAAAATCCAATTTCAGCCAAAACGGGCCCACACGCTTGTGTGGCCCATTCAACTCACCTTCGGACTCGATTTTGCGGACTTCACAGTTGCAGCAAAACAACCGGTACTTACCATCGATTTCCCTCATGTGGGCCCGTTATCCCATTGGGCCCACTTAGCCCACTTCGACCCAACAAGGCCCATTACAGCCTCAGTTTCTCGAGAGCCTCCGTGACACTCTCAACAGTCTATTGCCATCACTAGTGGCTTGATTTATCACTACGAGCGTTCGCACGCTCGAGTGCCCCGGTTGCCGATACTCTGGCTTTTCGGTATTCCGGCTTATTGCCAAATCACAGAACAGTACATACTATCACAAACAATGTGTGAGATTACACACTTGTTACGGATTACGGTTCACAACGCTTTCCGAAGCACCTGAGATCACAGTTGACTATTAGTTAGTCTCTACCCTTGATAAACCAAGATATAGAAATACTTTATCCATTGTCTTTACTTACCAGAAACGACAACTCCTTGTTATGGTAGAGTATTCAGTTTACACCCTTTGATTAAGAAACCGAGTCCCTAGTGAAAAGAACAAGTTAGCAACATTGTTCTAAGACAACAAAAGAAACGGCCTTTCGGCCCTAAGAAACTCAAAATGATAAAGAGAAGCCAACCCCCTATTCGACCATAGTCACACTTACCAACCACTTCCCAATACACGAATGCTGATTGATCAGAGAAGAAGGTATGCTTGGACTCTAATAGATTTGGCCTACACCAAGGGGTCAAAGTTTAAGTGCCTCGGTTAAAGCTTTGCAAAGAGAGGGAACAAGAAAGATAAGAGATGAAGATAAGGTTGTATTCAGCCAGAGAGAAAAGAATAGTGTAAAGAGGAAAGAAGAGAAAGTGGAAGTAGAGGCTTACCTATTCGGCAATTAGCAGGAGGAAAGAAGGAGAAGGAAATGATGAAGAAGGGTGTATTCAGTAATTGACAAGAGAAAGTGCAAGAGAGAAAAGTTGAAGAAGAGATGCACGAGTGGTCAATTCACAAATACATTCGGCAAAGATACAATTGAGAAAAGAAAAGAAGGGAGAAAAGAGTACCCAAAATGCCAAAAAGAAACACAAAAACCTGAAAAAGCTCCCAAAAACACCAAGGAAAATTCGACACTCTCCCCTCTCCCAAAACCGAATATGCAGTCAAAACACCCCTCACCAGCCAAAATTCCCTTAGTTAGCTTCCCACTTTCGGCCAACACTTCTCACACACATCCACTCCTTGATTTCCTCCCCTGTTTCCTTCTACAATTCCTCTCCTTCATCCATTTGAACCGTTTGACCCATTGTCCAACTCGCATTGCAGAGTTTGATCCCAACTCTGCTTCCTCCCCTCTCAAGCCACAAAATAAAATTCTTTATTTGCCACCTGAGGGATTTGAACCCCTTCCCTCCTTGCTCGCCACTTGACGCCACACCACCTTGCCACAAGCTCCACTTGTGTTAGCAAAACACACTCAAATATACTTAAGTCCAACCTCAACCAGCCCTCTCCACTAAAGGGCCAAAAACCAAAATTTTTCCAGGGCTCAAGCTCGAACCCAGGCCCCCCTAGGACCCCTAAATACCCTAAATTAACCAGCTGAGCTAGCACAACATGAAATTGTGCAAAAATTAACAACCCCTAACTTTTGGGATGTTACAAATTCATAGTCAATTATTATCTTAAACAAACTTTACATTTCATTCAATTTAAATTCTTAAAACCGAAACAAGTATAACTCTCCATTCTAAGCATCGATTTATAATCCGACTTCATTTCCTTCTATTTTAGACCCTCTATTATCGATTTCTAACAAAATGTCATAACTACTCTATTTGATATCCACTTTATTTTCTTAGGTGAAAAATCTAACATCTAGCTTCAAAAATCTAGTCATTTTTCATGTATACATTAAAAATATATCAATTTAACATAAAAAAATAGAAAAATTATTAATGGTAACTTTCTAAAACCTTAACGGTTTTATAAACTGATACACAAATTAGTTAAATTATGATTCCCCGATCTCAAAAACATAAAATTTATAAGAAAAGTAATAAATTACACTTACAAATTTGTGGATTAAAGTTTGAAACCCTAACCAAATTTATTCTGTTTCTTTTCTCTCTTTTTTTTTTCTTCTCGCGTGGAAGGATGGAAAATACATCTTCTCTCTCCTTCCACTTAAACTATTTTAGCTTTAGTTTTTTTTATAATAAATAATAACACATAACATCAACGTTTTTTCAAGCCACAAATTTGGCATTTTTATTGCTATCCAAAATTTTTGGGCTATTAACAATTTTAGTCCTTTTAGCTATTTTCAAATTAAAATTTATAGCGATCTAAATTTACAATTTAATCATTGAACTAGATTAAATATTTAAATCAACTAAATTACTTATCCTCGGTTCAATTCATTTGTAGCATAAGTCGGTAAATATTTTTATTAATTATTTATAGACTCGGTTCATTAAAAAGAAACTTAAAATCTTACTTTTCCACACCACTAGATCGGGTTATTACAATTCTCCCCCTCTTAAGAAATTTCGTCCTTGAAATTGACCTGGAAAAAGTTAGGGGTATTTGGATTTCATTGTTTCCTCTGGTTCCTAGGTCACTTCTTTTGCATTATTATTATGCCATAGAACTTTCATCAGTGGTACACACTTATTTCTTAGCTCTTTCACTTCTCGAGCTAAGATTTTCACCAGTTCTTCCTCATAAGTCAAATCACGTTGAACTTTAATTTCTTCTACCATAATCACATGAGATGGGTCAGAATGGTATCATCTGAGCATGGACACATGAAATACGTCATGGATCTTTTACAATTCTGGTGGTAGAGCTAGACGATAAGCAACTGTCCCACTCTCTAAATAATTTCATACGGTCCTATAAATCTAAGACTCAACTTTCCCTTACGACCAAATTGTAAGACTTTCTTCCACGGAGAAACTTTCAAAACTACTCTATCTCCCACCGAATACTCCATATCCCTCCGTTTCAAGTCCACTTATGACTTTTGTTTACCGGATGCTGCTTTTAATCTATCCTGTATAAGTTTAACTACATTTTCTTTTTCTTGAATCAACTCTGGTCCAATCATCCTTCTCTCACTCAGCTCAGCCCAACAGACTGGAGTTCTACATCTCCGACCATACAATCTTTCATACGGAGCCATTTGAATACTTGATTTGAAACTGTTATTATACACAAATCCAGCTAACGGTAAATAACGTTCCCAGCCATATTTAAAATTTATAATACAAGTACGTAACATATCTTCCAAAATTTGGATGACTTGTTTTAATTGGCCATCGGATTGTGGATGAAATGCCGTGCTAAAGTTTAGCCTCATACCCAATAATTCATGCAACTGCCTCCAAAATCTAGATGTAAAATGAGGATCTTGATCAGAGATAATAGACATAGGTACACCATGTAGTCTAACTATCTCGCGAATGTAAACTTCCGCTAACTTCGAAAGTGACCAATCTGTCCTTGCTACTAAGAAATGTGCTGACTTTGTAAGTCGATCAACTATCACCCAAATAACATTTCTTTTATTCAGTGCGGTTGGTAAACCAATCACAAAATCCAACGTAATTCACTCCCACTTCCACACAGGAATCGAGATAGGCTGAAGTAATCTAGTGGGAACCTGTTGTTCGGCTTTTACCCGTTGACAAGTCAAACACTTGGAAACATGTTTGACAATCTCCCCTTTCTTTCCTGGCCATCAGTATAATTCTCGCAAATCACGATACATTTTCATAACACCAAGATGCATAGCAAAAGGGCCATCGTGAGCTTAACGTAGAATCAACTCCTTCAACTCTACATTATCAGGAACGCAAAGGCGATTATGAAACTGAAGACAACTGTTAGTATCAATGCTAAAATTCTTATTATCACCCTGATAGGCAAGCTTCAATTTCTAAGACAATTTCGTATCGATCAACTGTGCCTCCTTGATTTGATCGAACAACACGGGTTTAACTTGTAATTCAGCTATTAGACTGCCATAATCACCAATTCTGAGCTGAGCAAACATTGCTCGCAATTCAATCGCTGCCTTTCTACTTAGCACATTAGCTACAACATTTGCTTTCCCAAGATGATAATCAATCACGCAATCATAATCCTTTCACAACTCAATCCAGTGACGTTACCTCAAGTTTAATTCCCTTTGAGATATGAGATATTTAAGACTTTTATGGTCGGTGTAGATACGACATTTCTCACCATATAGATAGTGTCTCCATATCTTTAGGGCAAATACCACCGTAACAAGCTCTAAATCATGCATTGGGTAATTGCGTTCATGTGGTTTTAGTTGTCGGGATGCATACGCAATCACCTTACCATCTTGCATCAATAAACAGCCTAACCCATTCAATGAGGCATCACTATAAACCACAAATTCCATCCCTAATTCAGGTAGGGTTAAAATTGGAGCTTCATTTAACATCACTTTCAATTTCTCAAAACTTTCTTGACATTCTTCTGTCCAAACAAATGGTTTATTATTTTGTAACAATTTTTTCATCGACATCGCTATCTTGGAAAATCCATTTATAAATATTCTATAATAAGCGGCTAGACCAAGGAAACTCCTGATCTCTGACACATTCTTTGGTGCCTTCCACTGAAGAATAGCTTCAATCTTTTTCGGGTCAACCTGAATTCCTTCAGTCGAAACAACATGCCCCAGAAAAACCACTTTAGACAACCAAAATTCACATTTACTGAGCTTCTCCTACAGTTGTTTCTTTCGTAATACTTGCAATACAATTCTGAGATGCTCATCATGTTCGATCTCTGATTTTGAATATGCCAAAATATCATCAATAAATACTATCACAAATTGATCTAGATAAGTCTGGAATATACGATTCATGAGATCCATGAATATCGCAGAAGCGTTCGTCAGTCTGAATGGCATTACTAGAAACTAATAGTGACTGTACCGCGTACAAAATGTTATTTTTATCACATCACTATCCTTAACCTTCAACTGGTAATACCCCGATCTCAAGTCAATTTTAGAAAAGACCGAGGCTCCGTTCAACTGATTAAACAAATCATCGATGCACGGTAAAAGATATCAGTTTTTAATCGTCAACTTATTTAGTTGACGATAATTAATACAAAGCCGCATGGATCCATCTTTCTTCTTAACAAACAAAACTGGAGCTCCCCAAGGCGAGATACTAGGGAATATAAATCCACGATCCAACAAATCTTGCAGTTGAATTTTTAGCTCATTCAATTCAGTCAGTGCCATTCGATATGGAGCTATTGATACAGGGGTTGTACCAGGAAAAACTTCAATCGCAAACTCAACTTCTCGATCAGGTGGTAGTCCCGGTAATTCCTTCGAAAACACAAAATAAAACTCGCATACCGTTCAAATTTTACTTATCTACCCCTCCTCCAAATTTGCATTAATGACATAGGTTAGGAAAGCTTCACAACTTTGATTCATGAGCTTATTAGCTTGAACTGAAGAAAGGACACGAGTCGAACCATTCGATCTAATACCATTTACTTCCATTATCTCTCCATCCGTACACTGGATTAAAAATTTCTTCCTACGACAATCTAGAATTACACCATATTCTGTCAACTAGTCCATACCTAGAATCATATCGAAATCACCAAATAGCATGATTAGTAAATCAATAAGAAAGAATATGTTTTGGGTTTCCAATGGATATAGCTTACAAAATTGATTAACTAATACGGTTTTTCCTAAAGGACTCGTTACCACCATTGCAATACTTAACATTTTCAACTTTATATTATTCCTTTTCACAAAACTAGCATTTATATAGGAGTGAGATGAACCAGAATAAATCAGGGTACATAGAGGTACTGAACATAAAATAAATATACCTGCTATGACATCTGTAGCATCACCCTCTTCACGGGTCCGCACAATATAGGCCTGCTGTAACACCCCAAACCCGGCCCAAACATTACGACCGAATTCGGTATGCTACGGAGGAAAAACTTTTGAAAATCCCTTTTTATGTCGTTTTAAATTTTGATAAAAGATATTGTTTTGATTTAAAACAGTTGAGGTGTTATGAAGAAAGCATTACTTAATGTCATTTAAAAATATACTAAGTTAGGTTGTTCTGATTTCAAGTGTACCGATGGCACAATAAAACATTTTTACGAATTAATTTGAGAAAAACATGTGTACCCATTTTAATATCATAAAATAGTTAAGCAATTTATCAAAACATAAAATAATCCAAGTGCAAATTTTAGGAGGCCTTATTACATCTTAAACAAAATAAATCAAACCCATATTAAAATAAAAATAGTTCCAAATCCACCTAGTCCATATTTTCATTGCATGGCCGCCTCGAGTTCATCCAGGCTCCTTATCCGCAACTACGAGTCACTGAAAATGTTAAAGGAAAAGGTGAGTCATCAAGACCCAATGTGTAACCCTTTTTCCCGGTTTAATGTAACATCATACACAAATCATAATTAATTTAATATGCACAAGTTTAGTATGCACCCAACCTAGCCATCCGTATGCCTTTCTCCACCCCGTGTGGTACCAAACCACTGGTGGTGCCAAACCACTGGTGACGTATAGTCACGAAATCCATCAATATTGTGGTACCAAACCACTGGTGACCCGAAGTCACAATCAAATGATGGGGCCAACCCATCGTGTGATACCAAATCACCGTGAGACGATCCCATATCTCAAAGTGGGGCCAACCCACGGTGGTATCAACCACGAGGACAAGTCGCTATGAGGTGCCAAACCTCCGGAGGTACCAAACCTCACGGTGACCGTAGTCACAATGTGGTACCAAAACAACGGTGTAAAATCGACACAAATATCACCGTCCCTCCACTCATCAACCCATATCAACAATTATATACTTTTATGAAATCATGATAATAGGTTTATTTAACAACGTTCATAGATTTATCATTACCATAAACCAAATATTGCACATACCAAATGTGACATGCTTCCCAAAAGCATCAAATAATAATCTCAAAGTAATAAAGACTTACCCGTGTCCTTGTTAATACCATGATGGTATAACATCCATGTCTACACAAACCGATTAGGCATAATATAACACTTAGCATATTTAAAAGATTATAAGATGTGTATGCACACACCTGATACTAACGAGAGTCCTAAATCCCGAATAGACAAATCGGCCACACAAGTTTTCCTTGCCCCTATATTCGGCCAAAAACTAGATTAGTGCCATGGCCTATTCGGCCAAACCAAAATAATTGAGAAGGGTTCCTTGTGAACCCGAAACCTTACCCAAAAGCCTTCAAACACTAGCCAACACACTCCTAAATGTGAACCGGTCTCACTTCCCTACAACCAACCATCATCATTAAGGTTATTAGCCTTCGGCTTAAACGAAAACTTAAAAGAATAATCCTTTGAAATAAACCCTTACCACCTTACCAAAATCAATTGATAGAAAAGTCCCGAGGAAAACTATGCTACCTTTAATATTCGGCCAAAGTGATTCAAGATAGGAGAAGAAAATTTTTGGCACAACAAAGAGGTATATTCGGCTAAAGAACAAAAAGAAAATAATAGGAAAAGGAAATAGAGTTTCGGCAAAGAAGAGAGTATAGAAGATTTTTGGTGTTTAAGCAAAACAAATAGGAGAACAAGATGTTGATGAATGTTTCGGTTTTGAGAGAATGAAATGGAGATAATAGAAGATGAGCAAAAGAAATGACCAAATGGTCAAAAGAGTTTAGGCTTATCACAAGGTAAAATTCGGCCAAAAGAAAAGAAAAGAGATTGAGAGAGAAGTGCAACCTTTTTCACCAAATGCTAGGAATGACCAAAACACTCCTAAACCTTACCAAGTACTAGCATATTCGGCCAAATCCTCCCCTTAGCCACATTGCCGTCCAAGTTCATGGTCAATTGGCCATGAGTTAGTTTCCAAAACATTTTCCACAAACCAAGCCTTTTGTCCCCTCAATTTACCATAACTTCAAGATATCCTTCCATAACCTTAGGAATCTTATCCCTTATTCCATGCTTTCTTTTAAAATAAATTCAACTTACCAAAATGAAAGTCCAACCTATCATAATCATAGGTTGACCGGCCATTAATGCTAACATACAAAATAAACTTTTAAAAATGCTAAACATACTACTCGAACCTCTAACCTCAAGCTATAAGTTCAAACACCATAACCACTTTGCCATTAATTCCTTATGTGCTTTAATTAACACTTAAATTAACTTAAGTGCTAACCTCACATAATCCACTTCATTAAATAAACCATACTAAGAATTATCCTACTAAACCGAGCTTACTCAAGACCCCTAATTAAGTCTTATAACACCACAAATAATATCACAGAGATTTAAACACAAGAAAAATAATTCAATCACAAATAGCCCCAATTTCGAGGATGTTACGGTTCTACCCCCTTAAAATAATTTCGTCCTCGAAATTACCGATCGTAAAAGATGGGGATATTCTTTCGCCTCATCACATCCTCGGGTTCCCACGTCGCTTCCTCCACTACCATGGTTTCGCCATAGCACTTTCACTAAGGGTATTGTTTCTTACGCAAAACCTTGACATCACGTTCTAAGATCCGAACTAGCTCCTCCTCGAAAGATAGATCCGAGTTAACCTCAATCTACGCCACGAGCTGGCGTGCGATGGATCGGACCGATATCGCCTAAGCATTGACACATAGAAGACGTCGTGAATTTGCCTTAACTCTACCGGCAACTCGAGCTCGGTGGTAAGCTACGGTCCTACTCGCTTCAACACGATTATCTGGCCGATGAACCTTGGGCTTAACTTCCTTTTCGCCCAAAACGCAACACCTTTTTCCAAGGCGACACCTTCGGAAAGACTTTATCTCCTACCTCGTATTCCATTTCCTTGCGCTTGAGATCGGCATATGACTTTTGCCTATCTGATGCTTCCTTGAGACGAGCCCGAATTACCTTAACTTTGTCCTCCATTTTAGTCACCAATTCTGGACCCTAAACTCGACGTTCACCTAACTCCGCCCAACACGTAGGAGTACGGCATTTTCGTCCATAGAGTGCTTCATATGGTGCCATTTGGATACTCTCTTGATAACTATTGTTATAAGCGAATTCCGCCAATGGTAGATACTCTTCCCAACTATCCTTGAAATCCAAAACGCAACCTCTCAAAGATATCTTCTAAAATCAGATCACTCTTTCCGATTGTCCGTCGGTTTGCGGGTGAAAAGTCGTCTTTGAAGTCCAATCTTGTTCCCAAGGCCCGATGCAAAACTCTCCAAAACCTTGATGTAAACCTCGGATCCCTATCCGAGATAATCGATCATCGCACACCATGCAATCTTACTATCTCGGCTACATATAGCTTTGCTAGCTTCAAGTGAATAATCTACCCTCATGGTATGAAATGCGCCGACTTAGTTAGTCGATCCACAATTACCCAAACCGAGTTCTTCTTACTAGGCGTGAGGGTAATCCCGCGACAAAATCCATAGTGATCCTCTCCCATTTCCATCGAGGAATCTTCAGGTTGGAGTAACCACGATGGCAATCGATGTTCAGCTTTAACTTGATTGACACGTCGACACTTACCCACGAATTCGTTACCTCACGCTTCAACCTGGCCACCAAAACTGCTCCCGCAAATCTCCATACATCTTGCTACCTCCTCCGGATGCATAGCGTGCACGGCTGCTATGTGCAACTTGGAGAATTCTTTGCCTCAACTCCACATCTTTCGGCATACAAGCTCGCCCTTGAAAACATAACACTCCTCGCTGGACAAACTGCACCCTTCCAAACCACCGTCTTGAACTTGCAACCTCCTTGCATTCAAACTATCATCCACCAACTACTTTTCCTTAATCTCCTCGATCCAAGTCGGTTTAACTTGTAGTTCTGCTAAAAGACTTCCGTCGTCGTATAGACTGAGATGAGCAAACATCACTCTTAAGTCTGTCACGACTTTTCGGCTCAAGGCATCAGCCACCACGTTCGCCTTACCCGGATGGTACTCAATCAAACGATCGTAGTCTTTTAACAGATTCAATCCACCGACGACGTCTCAAATTCAAATCCTTACGAGTCAAAAGATACCTCAAACTTTTATGATCCGTGTAGACTATTGACTTTTCCCCATTCAAGTAATGCCGCCATATTTTCAAAGCGAAAACTACTGCCGCTAACTCCAAGTCGTGCGTTGGATAGTTAACCTCATGCGGTCTTAGCTGACGGGACGCATAGGCCACTACCTTCCCTTCTTGCATCAATACGCATCCCAAACCAGTATGGGATGCGTCACAGTAAACCGTAAACAACTTTTCTGCCTCAGGCTGTACCAAAACCGGAGCTTCAGTCAAAATCTTCCTTAGCTTGTCAAAACTTTCTTGTTGCTTCTTCGACCATACAAATGGAACTCCCTTTCTTAACAACTTAGTCAACGGCGCTACGATTAAAGAGAATCCATCCACAAACCTCCGATAATACCCCGCGGACTCCAAAATGCTTGAATTTACGCCATCGACCTAGGGGTTTCCAATCCAACACCGCTTCCACCTTGCGAGGATCTACTCTAATCCCTTCCACGACACCACATGACCTAAGAAAGCCACCTCTCTAAGCCAAAATTCACACTTACCGAATTTGGCATATAATCGCTCGCTCTCTCAAGACTTGTAGAACTATACGCAAATGCATGTCATGCTCCTTCTCCGTCTTTGAGTAAACCAATATGTCGTCTATAAACACCACGACAAATTGATCCAAATCTTCTTTGAAACACTCTATTCATTAAGTCCATGAATGCCGCTTTGGTGCATTAGTCAACCCAAAAGGCATCACCAAAAACTCGTAATGCCCATACCTTGTTTGAATGCCGTCTTGTGCACATCAACCTCTTTCACCTTGAGTTGATGATATCCCGACCTAAGATCTATCTTGAAAATACCGATGCACCCTTCGGTTGGTCAAACAAGTCATCAATCGAGGCAACGGATACCGTTCTTGATCGTTAACTTGTTCAATTGGCGGTAGTCGATACACATCCGCATTGAACCATCCTTCTTCCTAACAAACAACACAGTGCTCCCCACGGAGATATACTTGGTCGGATAAATCCTTGGTCCAAAAGCACACGAATTTGAGCCTTCACTCCACCAATTCCTTTGGTGCCATTCGGTAAGGTGCTATTGACACAGTCTTTGTTCGGTAGCAAGTCTATACCAAATTCAACTTCCCGATCCGGAGGCGGGCACCGGAAGTTCTTCCGGGAACACATCGTGAATTCCCTCTGCTGTTCGGACCTTCTCAACCGCGACTCCTTAGCTTCCAAAGCACAAATTCGAACCAAAAACGCCTCGCAACCTTTCCCGACCATCTTTTCAAATTTACACAACGCAGACACTACATTAGATAGGTAATCTCTTCTATTACCTATCATGACCACTTCATCACCCTCACCATCTTAAGAACCATGCGCTTAGCAAATACAGCGATCAACCTTGCCTCGATACTTAACCAACCAGTCCATACCAAGGATCAAATCGAACTCCCCAAGCTAGCGGTTCCATCAGATCAGCCACAAACACGACCCCTTGGAGTTCTAGAGGTACATCTCTATATAGCTTATTAACAACTACAGAGTGACCTAAAGGACTAATTACAGTCATCTCCCTAGAAGCAGTCTCGAAGTCTAAGTTCATAGTCTCTACCACACTACTAGCAACGTATGAATGCGTCGAACCCACATCAATCAAAGCAGTATATGGAACACCAAAGATTAAGAACGTACCGGTTATAATATCCGGTGCGTCACCTTCCTCTCGACGCCTCGCCGCATAGACTAAACCAGGCTACCTTGCTTCTGTGCTGCCTGTACCTCTGCCCGAAATTCCGCGACCTCGATTAGATCCATTTCCTCCTCTACCATTACCACGACCCCTCTGTGGTGGTCCTACATTCCTAGCCTGAGCACGGTTCTGACCCTCTGACTGATTCTTGGCTAACTTCCGAGGACAATCCCTTACACGGTGGTCCAAAGACCCACATTCAAAGCAACCCTTCTCACCGGTCCAACAACCTCCCCAATGCGATTTGCCACAGCGATTATAGTGAGCCGGTCTCTGGTTAGCAGCCATGGGCCTTCCGCCCGATTCGGCCCACTCTGCCTCACCCTTTTCTGAACATTACCACCCGATCCAGACGACCCAAATCCTCTTTTCTGCTTGTTCCTATCATAGTTCTGTCTCACGGACTCCTTGACCCCTTCGGCTACCTTAGCTTTTTCCACCAAGACAGTAAACTCACGCTCCTGCTGCGGAGCAATCAGCAACCTTAACTCATCCCTAAGTCCGTCTTCAAAGCGGACACAACGATCATGCTCCGTTGACACTATACCCTGAGCATAGCGGCTCAACCTCAAGAATTCTGCTTCATACTCCGACACAGACTTATTTCCTTGTACCAACCCCAGAAAAGCTTTCCTCTGTGCATCAATGTAGCTTGTGCCCACATACTTCTTCTGATAAGCAGCTTTGAAGTATTCCCAAGTCAGATCATCTGCCGTAGCACCATCTCGAACCGTGAGCCACCATCGATATGACTCATCCTTGAGAAGTGACACCGCTCCTTTCAGTTTCTCCTCATTCGTCAGATCTATCTCATCCATGATTCTTTCGATCGATTCTAGCCAATACTCAGCCGTATTGGGCGTTACACCGGACACACCTCGGAAAAATTTAGCTCCGTTAGCTCGAAGTCTCTCAGGTACCGACTTCCGAGCTCCTCCACCTCCACCCATTCCAGCTACTCTCTCTAGAACCCGCAGCATCGCTTGTGACACTGCGTCCTCACCCGTCTAATCCTGCTCCTCAGCTCCAAAGGTTGGGGGTGGTGGTGGCGGTGGTACCTCATTCTCAGATCCCTGACCCGATCTGACAGGTTCTGACACGGTCATCCTACCCCTTCTGCGTCCACGACGGCCACGTCCTCTAAAGCTCATTCTAACTATCGCGCTTTAATCTGATTAGGAAATTTTTATGAATTAGTACATGTTTCACTTGGTTATCCACGAAGAAATTTTATGAAAAGAATTTAATAGAGATTCTTTCGATCAATCAAAGTTTTAAGTCTTCTGTCCTAATTTACATAGAAAAGTACATCCATTCCCTATACCTTTCATACCTATGCACTCTTGGGCATTCTTGTCCGCTTCTATCCGTGGGTATTTTTCGTAATTTTGCCACTAGGGAAATTTCAGTAATTTTGGTAAGTTGAAGAATATTCTGAAAATTTTCCAGAAAGTAAATTTTTGTTGCTATTGAAATGAGTATCATAATGATTTTTAAAACTTAGAGCTTTCACAAAACAAGGTTAATCCCTTTTGGGTTTTATTTAACGTGTTTAGCCTATGACCGAGTCCTCTTGGTTAGGGTGAACCAGAAGCTACGCACTGTAGGAATCCCGCGAAGAGGAGGTGAGTCACGAGGATCGCTTAAATACCAAGCTCTTCCGGATCCAATCCTAGACATGCGCACTAAGGTTACCACACCTAACTCGGTGACTTGGTCACGGGTTGGTTTTAATTAGGCCATTAAAGTCTTATGAGTTTTGTTGGGGTGGACTAGTCCTAAGGTTCAACACCTATCACACTAACTACGTTCCCTTCTTACCCTTCTATAATAATAATCCATACAAAAAGTTAGAGGTACTTACAGGCGGATCGGTTCAGGAGACTCGGTGCCATGCTTATTCAAAACCAAAATATTTCAAATAGACCTACCAAAACATTTTTTGGGCCTTGGGCCCCACAAAGTGAGCTTTGAACAGGGCTCGATACCAATTTGTAACACCCCAAACCCGGCCCAAACATTACGACCGAATTTGGTATGCTACGGAGGAAAAACTTTTAAAAATCCCTTTTAAGTCGTTTTAAATTTTGATAAAAGATATTGTTTTGATTTAAAGCAGTTGAGGTGTTATGAAGAAAGCATTACTTAATGTCATTTAAAAATATACTAAGTTAGGTTGTTACAGTTTCAAGTGTACCCGATGGCACAATAAAACATTTTTACGAATTAATTTGAGAAAAACATGTGTACCCATTTTAATATCATAAAATAGTTAAGCAATTTATCAAAACATAAAATAATCCAAGTGCAAATTTTAGGAGGCCTTATTACATCTTAAACAAAATAAATCAAACCCATATTAAAATTAAAATAGTTCCAAATCTACCTAGTCCATATTTTCATTGCATGGCCGCCTCGAGTTCATCCGGCTCCTTATCCGCAACTACGAGTCACCTAAAAATGTTAAAGGAAAAAGGTGAGTCATCAAGACCCAATGTGTAACCCTTTTTCCGGTTTAATGTAACATCATACACAAATCATAATTAATTTAATATGCACAAGTTTAATATGCACCCAACCTAGCCATCCGTGACGCCTTTCTCTACCCCGTGTGGTACCAAACCTTTGGTGGTGCCAAACCACCGGTGACGTATAGTCACGAAATCCATCAATATTGTGGTACCAAACCACTTTGGTGACCCGAAGTCACAATCAAATGATGGGGCCAACCCATCGTGTGATACCAAATCAACGCGCACGATCCCATATCTCAAAGTGGGGCCAACCCACGGTGGTATCAACCACGAGGGACAAATCGCTATGAGGTGCCAAACCTGCGGAGGTACCAAACCTCCGGTGACCGTAGTCACAATGTGTTACCAAAACACTGGTGTCCGTCGACACAAATATCACCGCCCCTCCACTCATCAACCCATATCAATAATTATATACTTTTATGAAATCATGATAATAGGTTTATTTAACAACGTTCATAGATTTATCATTACCATAAACCAAATATTGCACATACCAAATGTGACATGCTTCCCAAAAGCATCAAATAATAATCTCAAAGTAATAAAGACTTACCGTGTCCTTGTTAATACCATGATGGTATAACATCCATGTCTACACAAACCGATTAGGCATAATATAACACTTAGCATATTTAAAAGATTATAAGATGTGTATGCACACACGATACTAACGAGAGTCCTAAATCCCGAATAGACAAATCGGCCACACAAGTTTTCCTTGCCCCTATATTCGGCCAAAAACTAGATTAGTGCCATGGCCTATTCGGCCAAACCAAAATAATTGAGAAGGGTTCCTTGTGAACCCGAAACCTTACCCAAAAGCCTTCAAACACTAGCCAACACACTCCTAAATGTGAACCGGTCTCACTTCCCTACAACCAACCATCATCATTAAGGTTATTAGCCTTCGGCTTAAACGAAAACTTAAAAGAATAATCCTTTGAAATAAACCCTTACCACCTTACCAAAATCAATTGATAGAAAAGTCCCGAGGAAAACTATGCTACCTTTAATATTCGGCCAAAGTGATTCAAGATAGGAGAAGAAAATTTTCGGCACAACAAAGAGGTATATTCGACTAAAGAACAAAAAGAAAATAATAGGAAAAGGAAATAGAGTTTCGGCAAAGAAGAGAGTATAGAAGATTTTTGGTGTTTAAGCAAAACAAATAGGAGAACAAGATGTTGATGAATGTTTTGGTTTTGAGAGAATGAAATGGAGAAAATAGAAGATGAGCAAAAGAAATGACCAAATGGTCAAAAGAGTTTAGGCTTATCACAAGGTAAAATTCGGCCAAAAGAAAAGAAAAGAGATTGAGAGAGAATTGCAACCTTTTTCACCAAATGCTAGGAATGACCAAAACACTCCTAAACCTTACCAATTACTAGCATATTCGGCCAAATCCTCCCCTTAGCCACATTGCCGCCCAAGTTCATGGTCAATTGGCCATGAGTTAGTTTCAAAACATTTTCCACAAACCAAGCCTTTTGTCCCCTCAATTTACCATAACTTCAAGATATCCTTCCATAACCTTAGGAATCTTATCCCTTATTCCATGCTTTCCTTTAAAATAAATTCAACTTACCAAAATGAAAGTCCAACCTATCATAATCATAGGTTGACCCTACCATTAATGCTAACATACAAAATAAACTTTTAAAAATGCTAAACATACTACTCGAACCTCTAACCTCAAGCTATAAGTTCAAACACCATAACCACTTTGCCATTAATTCCTTATGTGCTTTAATTAACACTTAAATTAACTTAAGTGCTAACCTCACATAATCCACTTCATTAAATAAACCATACTAAGAATTATCCTACTAAACCGAGCTTACTCAAGACCCCTAATTAAATCTTATAACACCACAAATAATATCACAGAGATTTAAACACAAGAAAAATAATTCAATCACAAATAGCCCCAATTTCAGGATGTTACACCTGCGTTGGAGCTCTGGCCTCTGATTTCTGAGTAGCTGAGCCCGTATCTTTCCTCCGAATCCCTTGTGAAACAGAACCACTACAAGGATTTCCTCGGCCCCTAGCAGAAGGAGTGGACCTCTGAGCTATAACTTGAGAAGTATCTTTGAACGTATGCTTTAATATTGTATGAATTATGATTGACTCTTTAAATGTATTCGAAAAAGTTTCGACAAACGAGAAATCCTGGTTGAACCTTAGGAATAGAATAGGATACGAGTGGCATGTCACTAGGAAGCCATGTATATATGCGATTATGTGATCCGGGTGCTGGTCTTGTACGTCCTACCAGTGGCTGGGTAGTTCGGCATGTGTTGCGGATACCTGACAGCTTGTGTGAGCAGCACTATGTAGCTACGTCCTGACTGACAGCTTGTGTGTGCAGGCCCGTGAATAGATCAAAAGTGAGCCTATATGTATTATAAGATATGAGGTAGCTTTAGCTACATATATGGCACTTATGTGCAAGATTTTTGAGTATCCGGTGATATTCCGAGTGTCCAACGGGAATGTCAAAGTTGTGAAAGGATATGATTATGTTAGGAGTTGGTACAGGTATGTACAAAAAACTCAAAGGATATGGATATGATGAACTATTGGTAAGAATGTGATTGAGTAAGTTATGCTCATGTAGTTTAATGACATTTATGTTGATATATGTTATGTTATTCATATGATGAGCTATTGGTAAGAATGTGATTGAGCAAGTTGTGTTTATGAAGTTTTAATGACAATTATGTTAATATATGTTAAGTTAGTTATATGTCAAATGTATGAATAATGTTTTGTATTATTTACATATGAACTTACTAAGCTATATAGCTTACCCCCTTTCTTTTCCTTATCTTATAGTGTTACCAAGCCAGCTCGGGATCGGAGATCGTCGGAGATTCGAATCATACTATCAAACCCTCTCATTTTGGGTATTGATGATCTTAGTATTTTAAAAGTATGGCATGTATAGGGACTTAGTCATTTTGTTAAATGTGTCATTGTGATTGTAGCCAATGTGTTGGCTTGTGATTGTCAAAGGCTTGTTTTGATATTTGGCTATGCAGATTGGTTTATTTGGGCTATCATGGTTGTAAGCCTAAGTATATATATATGTGCCAATGTCTTTGGTGATATGGTCATGGTATGCTTGGTGAATGATGGAAATGTCATTTATGACATAAATGTGAAATGTTTGGCAATATGGTCTATTGAAGAGATGATAAAGTGATGTACAATTAGGTATCTTGAAAGTAGTCAATTGTGGCTTAATAATTGTTGTGAGTATTATGGATGTTGATATTGTGTTGGCATGTGTTGGTTATAATTGTGGATGTTTTGATTGCCTAAGTATGTTATGTTTTGTGCTTTGAATTGGTGTAAGTGTATGTGTGAATAAGGATGGCAAATGGCTTGGTAAATTTTATTTTTTCCAATCGGGTAGACACACGGGCGTGTGTCTAGGCCGTGTGTGACACACGGTCTACCCCACGAGCATGTGTTCTGGCCGTGTGTCCCCTACACCTTAATTTTGAGAAACAGAATGTCTAGAATTGAGCACACGGGCAGAGACACGGGCGTGTGGCATGGCCGTGTAGCACAAGTCAGAGAGCACCCTAAATTGAACACGGTCTGATGCACAGGCGTGTCCCTTGGACCACACGGGCGTGTGAGCCCTGCAGTTAGCAAAATTTTTCTAAGTTTTATAAAAATTCCCTGAGTTCTCAGTTTAGTCCCGAAACACTTTCGATGCATGTTTTGGGCCTCGTAGGCTCGTATTAGGGAATTTATGATTGAATATGAATGGTTTTAAATTGGACGCAAATTTATGACTCAAAATTGTGTGAATGCTTGTGTTGTAAGTTCGGTAATGCCTTGTACCCTATTCCGGCATTGAATACGGGTAAGGGGTGTTACATGTAGTGGTATCAGAGCTACGATTTAGTCTATTCTCGGACTAACGTAGCGTGTGTGAGAGTCTAGCTATACATGCCATATATAATTTGTGATAGTGTGACGACTCCTGACAATTTAAATTGCGTTTTCATTTAGTAACTGGATTCCAACCGAGCTAATGCCGATGGTATTGGAATTGATACTCAAGTATTTGAGTAAAGATATGTTTATGATTAGTTGAAACTCATAAAGGTATGGATAAAAGTTTATAATATTGCGTTGGTGATAAATATTATGTTATATGTGTGTATACATGAGAGTCAAATTTAGAGGCTTTACAATCTTCACCCCCTTACCAGTATAGTATGGTACAATAAAATCCACAAGATTTAGATTTAATAAACTAGCAAGTGTGAAACCAAAAAGTTCAGTGGCTGAATGATTAATAATGCGGTCAGAATTGAAAATGGGTTATCGAGTAAGGACAATCTAGAAGGGATATCAGGTTTTTCAGAAGATCATTCAGATATCGTATTTTTGCTTTTAAAGAAGAAGTTAATCTCGACTAATCGACTCATTCATGTATGATGACTATAGAATGTGTTAACCAAAACTTCTGCTGAATTGATTTTCATTAGTAAATGGAATAATGTGGAAGTAGGGATGACTGTAATAATTAGTGGAATGATACTTGAGTTGTAAAGATATCTGAGTACATCAGTTATAGTTTAATAGATTATGACGATCTCTTCTGGGTATTCTATGTGTTTATTTATTTTCAGAGGTATATGTAACTATTCGTTTTCAGATGAAATTCCTATCGTATGCGAATGCTAGTTAACTATAATGTTAGACGAAAGCACTGTTAGCCTGGTTGGTTTATGATCGGCATTTCTTTATCTTTCTTTGGGATTCTATTCTAATACGTTTGGTATAAAAGTTGACGGTGGAACTTATATGAGGCTATTATTTGGTTTCTATTGGTTGTTGTTTTGTTTTATATACATATATGGAAAATATATTGTCTCTGTCACAACTAATTTCTATGCGCATGAGCAGTGTTTTTCTCCTGGTTTTCTCCGAGGAATCATTAAGATCTTTATTATTCAATATGGGTTGAGTTCTCGAAAATTCAGTATGGTCTCACATCTTGGATTTTATTATCTCAGATTTTTTATCGTTCTTACTATTTAATTTATCAAACATGGCTTATCTGTAAAGGTATTCAGTGATCGAAAATAATTATATTTATTACGGTTATAATTTCTAGTTTGATCATGGGAGCATGGTGATGCTGACCTCAGGTTTTTCTAGTTTTTGTGAAAGGGATTGACGTCGAAAAAAGTATAGATGGTGGAAGCTCAAAGCTCAAATTTGTATAATGGTTTCCTTTCCTCAGGTAAGCTTGATTAAGGTCAATGAGTTAAATCGGAATATTATGTTTCGTTGAGCTAATGCAGTCTGTAAAGATCTTTGACTGGCATGTTGAAGGAATTTTGAAGGATTGTATGTTTGAGTTGCTTTAACAACATGAAGAAGAGATTACTTTAAAATATTATTGTTTGGTAGTTGAGATCGACTCAATTGTTTCGAATAGAGCGGTTATTTTGTTGAAAAGTATTTTGAGTTATATGCATTTAAGTTTATCTTCATGTATGGAATAAATTTAGTACATTCATGGGTAAATAGATGAACAGTTTGAATGAACAAATTCATGTTCTAGGAGTCATGATACAGAAACATATGTCTATTAAATTATTTCTAATTGAAAGACGTTATTATGAGTTAAAGTTGTTCTGATTAATGAAGTTATCGCATTTGCGAAGTTTGAATGGTCTGATACATGTTAGCAAAGTTTTAAACAGTGAAAGTATTGTTAACCAAAGCACTAATTCTTGTTCGGTCTGAATCAAGTAAAAAAATTGTGGTTTTCAGCAATGCGTTATTGAACGGATTGGGATATGTTTTAGTCCAAGTATGTAAAGTAGTAGTTATGCTTCTAGATGGTTGAAGTCATATTAAAAGGATTATTCGACACGCAACTTAGAGTGGGCCGCTATTGTGTTTACATTGAGAATCTAGCGACATCATTTGTTCGGTGAAATGTGTCACATGATTGATGATCATAAGAGTTTAAAACATCTGATGTCACATATAGATCTGAATCTGAGACAGTGGAGATGCCGCGAACTATTGAAAGATTATGAGTAGTTATTGGTTTACCTTTGGGAAAAGTAAATATAGATGCAGAGGTTTGAGTGGAAAATTTTTTTTACCTTGTGAATGAGGGTTACACGATTGATCTTTTCTGATGATAGCTTGATCCTAGCTGAGTTAAAAATGTTTTTATTGCAAATATGAGAAGCTCAGAAATATGAGAGGGAATTGCGAGCTAAACAAGTACAGTGTGAGTCAACTTCTAATTCTAAATGTCAGGTCGGACTTGATGACTATTTATTATTCCATGGTAGAAAATGTGTATCGAAGAATCCATAACTTATACGGAAAATTTTTGCACAAAGTTCTCAGAGGTAGCTTGTTTGTTCCTTTGGGGAAAAATAAAATGTACGGTGATTTGAGACTATTGAATTGATGGTCGGTTATGAAACGTGAGATTTCTGGCTTTATATCCAGATGTTTGATTTGTCAACAGGTTAAAACCGAACATCAAATACCTTTAGAATTGTTACAGCTAGTGATGATGTTGGAACGGAAATGAGGTATAAGTTCCTAAAATTGTCAAGCTATTTGGAATGTCAGTCTTTAATATATTCGTTAGAAATCTACAGTTTATGGTTCACTTCTTGATTCAGGAATAAATTATAAGAAGTTTTGGGTAAGCAGTTACAAATCTTTGATATCGCATTTTTGCTTTCCGATTGATGGTCAGTTTGAGTGTGTTATTCAGATTCTAGAAGGTATGTTTTGTAACAGCCCGGTTTAGACCCTAATCGAAACAGTGGTTTTGGGACCACAAATCCGAGTCAGAAAAATATTTTAATATTATTTTCCATGCTTAAAGTATGTGAATTGACATGTGTGAAATTTCCGTGATTTAATTTATCCGTTTGTGTGCTTAATTTGCAAAAAGGACTAAATTGCAGAAAATGCAGAAGCACCCTTCTATTTAATTAAGTGCTGAATTGATGTGTCTTTATAATTAAGGGGTCCTTATGTTGTTATTATGCCATTAATTTGAAAGTGGACAATTATGGCCATCCATTATATGTTTATAAATGTTTTAAATCAAGGTTAAAATTGGTATTTGATAATCAATGTTAATATAATTAAAATAAAAACAATTTGATAGCCATTATCATCATCTTTTCACCGAATTTGAAAGAAAAAGAAAGGGTTTAAAGCTTAGTTTCATTCGTCCATTGATAAGCTTAATTGAGGTATGATTTTTGATCCGTTTTTGATAATTTTTACGTTTTTGTGATCGTTGCTTTGTGTTCTATCAAGCCCATGCCTTAATTCATGAAATTGATGATAATTTTGAGTTATGCCATTGTTGATGCTGTGAGGTTTGTGATGTTAAATGGTGAAATATGGAAGCTTGATGTTAGATAAATATGTTTTGTATTGGGATTTTTGATGAAATTGATTATTATGTACTAATTTGTGAAAATAAGAAATTGAAGGATTAAAATGTGAAATAAATGAAATATGTGGGCTTATTTGAGCCAAGTGTATATTCGGCCAAGTTATAGTGTAATGAAATTTTGTATATTTTGTGATTTTGTGAATTAGGGACTGAAATGTCAAAATGTGAAAATGTGAGGGTTAATTTGTAAAATGCCCTAAATATGTGTAAATGGATTGAATTGAATGATTTGGTGAATAAAATAGTTAAATTTGAATGTGTATAGATCAAGAACCGAAGAAAACATAATTAGATCGGGGGAAATCGAAAGTAGTTGAATAGCCGTTCGTTTCTGTTCTTTCCCATACGAGGTAAGTCTTTATACAAGTAAATGTGTTTGAATTGAATTATTATTATTTATATGTGAATGAATTGTAATATATGGCAATTTAAGCTGAATATGTGAAATTCGAGAAAGTTCCGGTAATGTGACGACGTCCGAAAAGCCCCGTACGAACCTTAGGAAGTAGTTAGGATACGTATGTCATGACATAGGATTCCGATATGAGTTATCGTGTAAGACCACGTCTGGAACGTTGGCATCGATTTTTGATTTACGTGTAAGACCATGTCTGGGACATCGGCATCATATTTTATTTCGTATAAGACCTTGTCTGGGACAGTGGCATCAATATTGATTACATGTAAGACCACGTCTAGGACGTTGGCATTGTACGAGCTTTCCGAACTATCTGAGTATCCTATTTGATTCCAAACGGTTCAACGGGCATTCTGAGATATGATTGAATTTTTTTAATATGAATCCATTTTAGGTATGTATGAAATGTATATGAAATTTGGCAATGGAAGATAAGTATGAATATGAACATTTGATATGTGAGCTACATGAAAATGTGATATGTTTATAAGCAAGTGATTATGAACAAAGAAGTTAGATGAGAAATAAGAATTTGCTATTGTGTTATGCCATAGTTCATATGAATGAAATAGTTTATAATTGATTATGTGATAAGTTTATTTGTATATGGCTTACTAAGCTTTTGAAAGCTTACTTTGTGTGTGTTTGCTTTGTTTTATAGATTATCGAAGCTACTGGAAGCTCGGGGGTCGTCGAGGATTATCACCACACTATCAAACTATATTTTGGTACCTTTTGAAAATGTACATATTGAAGTATGGCATGTATAGGCTAGAAATATTAAGATATGTTTTGGAACATGTACATATAACCATGTGATATGGCTTGATAATGAATGTGATTATGGGTGAATTTAGTCCATGTTAAGTTATGTAAAAGTTGATATGTATTGATGTGCTCATAAATTGCCAAAAGAGATGGTCAAGTTTTGGTAAGTTTCATATTGACTTGGGAAATTGATATGATGTTATTACGGAACAAATTGTGCATGATTTGGTATGTTTTTGGGTGCCTTTTGGGCATGAATTGATGCTTGTTTGATGCTTATAGGTATGACTCAAAATGGGTGGTAATTTGGCCTTGTATATTGCCTATAATTGTCCACACGGTTAAGCACATGGGCGTGTGTCTCGACAATGTCCTTCACTGCTCCAATTCGAGGCAAGTCAGACTTGCACACGGGCCAGACACACGGGCATGTGACAGACCGTGTGATTAAAGTCAGATTGCCATATGGGCATGAAGCACGAGCGTGTTACAGACTGTGTGACCCAAGTCAGTGTTGCACACGGACTGAGACATGGCCCAAGGCATCGCCGTGTGAGGCACACGGCCTAGCCACATGGGCGTGTGCCCTGTTTTAAAGGAAGAATTTTCTAAGTTCAAAAAAGTTTCCATATGAGATCGGTTTGGTCCCGAACCCTATCTAAAGCATATTTAAGGTCTCGTAGACTTTCTAAAGGGACTCTATGTGTATATTTCATTATGGAATGGTGGTGAACGTTTGATGTTAGTGAAATGTTTGTGATATGTTCCGGTATGTCTGGTAATGCCTCTTAACCCTCGTTCGGTGATGGATACGGGTTAGGGGTGTTACATTTTGTAGGTATCAGAGTTACGGTTTAGTCGATTCTAGGACTAACGTAGCGTGTGAGAGTCTAGCTATACATGCCATATATATGAACTATGATATTGTGATGAATCCTGACAGATAAAATGTGTTTTTCGTATAGTAAATGGATCCCGAATGAGCCGTACTTGACAATGTTAAAAGTAATGCACCTGCTTCCGCTCAAGGGACAGCGCCGTCTGATTCTAGACTGGTTACTAGCGGTCAGGAAGGAGATGCTAAACAAGCCTTCTTCCAAATGATAAATGAGTTGTTCACTGAGTATGTTAGAGAAAATCTGGTTGTTCCTCAACCTACGCCCCCGCCTAATTCCCCTCAAACTCCTGTTATACCTCTGGTTATGAATCCGAATCTGTTGAATAAGCCTCCGGTCGATAAAATCAATAAGTATGGGGCCGAAGAGTTCAGGGCCACTAATGATGATGATGCTGAGAAAGCTGAATTTTGGCTCGAGAATATAATTCGAGTATTTGATGAGATGTCGTGTACCCCTAATGAATGTGTGAAATGTGTCGTTTCTTTGTTGAGAGATGCAGCTTACCAGTGGTGGAAAACTTTGACTTCTGTTGTTCCGAAAGAACGAATTACTTGGGATTTTTTTAAATCTGAATTCCGGAAGAAATATCTTAGTTAGAGATTCATTGATCAAAAGCGAAAAGAGTTTCTTGAATTGAAATAGAGTCGTATGTCTGTTACAGAATACGAGCGAGAAATTGTGAGACCGAGTCAGTATGAACGAGAATGTGTCTCGATTGAGGCAATAATGTGTAAAAGGTTTGAAGATGGCTTGAATGAAGATATCCATTTGCTAGTCAGAATTCTAGAAATAAAAGAGTTTGTTGTGCTTGTGGATCGAGCATGTAAAGCCGAAGAACTCGGGAAAGATAAAAGAAAATCTGAGTTAGAAGCTAGAGATGTGAGAAAGAGATCCTTAAGTAAATCATTTCAGTTTGCATCAAAGAAATTTTGAGATGAGTATAGCCGTTCAAAGGCTAATGTGGGACATTCGAGCAGAGATCGTGCTAGATCGCATTCGAGCTTCAGAGCTCCAGCTACTTTGATAGCTAGTGTTGGAAATGTTAGATCTGATGTGGTAAAAGACATCCGGGCAATTGTCGATTACATGATCGAGCTTGTTTAAAATGTGGATCTTTAGATCACTTTATCCGAGACTGTCCCGAGTCTGTTGAGCAAGAGATTGTACAGAATCCGAAGTCGAATAATGCTTCAGCTAGAGGTAGACCTTTCAAAAATACGGGAAATGTGAGTGGTAGCCAGAGAGCTATGAAAGATACAGCTGCGAGATCTGAGGCGAGAGTACCTGCCAGAGCTTATGCTATTCGAGCTCGTGAGGAAGCTTCGTCTCCAGACGTCATTACCGGTACTTTTACTTTTTATGATACTTCTGTGATTGCATTGATAGATCCAGGGTCTACTCATTCATATATATGCATGAACTTTGTATCTATAACACCCCTAACCCGTATCCATCGCCGGACTAAGATTAAGAGATGTTACCGGACATATCGGATCATAAGACAAACATTCCATAGAGAAATATACACATAGAGACCCTTCAAAAGGTCTACGAGACCTCAAGCATGCATTGGGAAGGGGTCAGGACTAAACCGAGCACATACAATTTTTTCCGAAAATTAAAAATTTTTCAAAGTTACAGAGGTCACACGCCCATGTGGTCAGGCCGTGTGCCTCACTCGGCCATAAGACACGCCCAAGTCTAAGGCCGTGTGAAACAGGGCATACATTCTGACTTGCATCACACGGCCAAAGACAAGCCCGTGTACTTAGCCCGTGTGCAACACTGATTTAATTCACACGGCCTGTCACATGCCCGTGTGTCTGGCCCGTGTGCTAGTCTAACTTGCTTCAAATTAGGTAGTGAAGGATACTGTCAAGACACACGCCCTTGTGCTCAACGTGTGGGCAATTATAGGCCATTTGTAAGGCCAAATTACCACCCATTATGAGTCATACCTACAAGCATCAAACAAGCAACAATTCATGTCACAAAAACAACCCAAACATACCAAATTTATTCACAATTTGACCCATGACCACCTCATTCACTTCTATATAGAAATCCAACCCAAACATACCAACCTTTGCATATTAGAGCATGGACTTAACTCATCCATAAGCACATTCGTTAACAAGCCATATCACACGGCTATATTTATACACTTCAAAACATTATCAAAGTTCTCTAGCCTATACATGCCATACTTTAATATGTACATTTTAAAAAGGTACCAAAATATATTTCGATAGTGTGATGATGATCTTCGATGATCCCCGAGCTTCCAGTAGCTTTGATAATCTATAAAAAAATAGACAAACACACACAAAGTAAGCTTTCATAGCTTAGTAAGTCATAAGAAACAACTTTCCAAATGAACATTAACATTATATTCAATTAACGAAACAATCCAAAACTTAACTAAATGTTCATCTATCATACTCACAAATTCGTATATCATCAAATATACATTAGTAATTTAACATCATATGGCCAAATGCACAAACACTCAAAAGCATATATAATTCTCACTTTTAATATCACATATACATCATTTGGCCAAATATGAGCATTCATATATATATATATACATATAATTCACTTTGTATCAAATATAATTTATAACACCATTTCAAATAATAAGCTTACCTTATTTTCATTAACATTAAATTTGGCACGTACCTGAACCTTTTATCTCGATTTCACATTCAATCATAACTCGTTAATGCCCGTTGAACCATTTGGAATTAAAAAGGAAACTCGGATAGTCGAAAATCTCGTACAATGCCAACGTCCCAAACGTGGTCTTACATGTAATCACATATCGATGCCACTGTCCCAGACAGGGTCTTACACGAATCAAATACGATGCCAATGTCCCAGACATGGTCTTACATGTACATCACAATACGATGCCAACGTCCCAGACGTGGTCTTACACGTAAACACATATAAGAAATCCTATGTCATGACATATGTATCCTAACTATTCCTAAGGTTCGTACGGGGCTTTAGACGTCGTAACTCGATCGTTTCAGGCTTGTAAATACTTCTCCCATACTTATACAAATTTAGCTTGAACATATATAAACAAGTAACAATTAAATTCAGCACAAATAAAATATATACACTCAAATTTAACGACACTTATTTACTTAGGAACTTACCTCGGACGAGAACGAATGAAAATAAACGGCTATTCAACGATTTTCGATTTCCCCCGATTTAATTCCTTTCTATTTGGTTCTTGATCTATACACATTCAAATTTAACTCTTTTATTCAACAAATCATTCAATTCAATTCATATACTCATATTTAGGGCATTTTACAAATTAGCCCTCACATTTTTACATATTGATGCTTTAGTCCCTATTTCACAAAATCACAAAATTCACAAAATTTATTTATACAAGTGCCTAGCCGAATTTCCCTCTAGTTCATATAAGCCCACATATTTCATTAATTTCACATTTTAGTCCTTCAAATTAACATTTTCACAAATTAGTCCAATTTACTCAAATTCATCAAAAATCCAAAGACAAAACCTATTAATCTATCACATATCTTTTATTTTATATCATCAAACAACAAAAACCACATACTATCATCAATGGCAATTCATGAATACATCATCAAATTCAAAAATTCAAACATGGGCTAGCTAGTATTCAAAGCAACGATCACAAAAACATAAAAATCATCAAAAAACGAACAAAATTCACTTACCAAATCAACCATGCAAATGTCGAAACCTCCAAAGCTTTAAACCCTATCTATTCTTTCTATTTTCGGTGGAAAAAGGATGAACTAAATGAATTTTGGCTTTTTTTTACTTAATTCACATGTAATTAACTAATTACCATTATAACCTTTGTAAACACATTTAAATTACACTAATATAAGCCCATTTTTGTCCATCCATTAACTATGTGGTCTAATAACAACATAAGGACCCCACATTTAATAAGACATAGCACTTAAAGACTTTTAACTACTAGCACACAGCTTTTGCATTTTACGCGATTAGGTCCTTTTAATTAAATCAAGTACACAAACGCTAAAATTAAATCACGAAAATTTTACATATATCAATTCACACATTATTAACACATAAAATAATATTTAAATATTTTTCTAACTCAAATTTGGGGTCCCAAAACCACTATTCCAACTAGGGCCTAAACCAGACTGTTACAACTCTCCCCCTTAGGGATTTTCGTCCCCGAAAATCTTACCGGCGAATAGGTTTGGGTAACGTTCTCTCATAGCATCTTCGGGCTCCCACGTAGTTTCTTCAACCCCGTGTCGATGCCATAAGACTTTTACTAAAGAAATTTTCTTATTTCTCAATTCTTTCATTTCGCAATCTAAAATCCGAATTGGTTCTTCTTCATATGTCATGTTGGATTGAATCTCAATCTCAGACGGGGAAATAACATGCGATGGGTCGGATCGATATCGTCAAAGCATCGAAACATGAAATAAATTATGAATCTTTTCTAACTTAGGTGGCAACAATAGTCTGTAAGCAACTGGCCCGATACGCTCAATAATCTCATACGGCCCAATAAATCTCGGACTCAATTTGCCTTTACGATCGAATCGAAGTGTTTTCTTCCACGGTGAGACTTTCAAAAACACTTTTTCCCTGATCTGAAACTCAATATCTTTATGTTTCAAGTCTGCGTACGACTTCTGATGATCTGACGCGGCTTTCAGACTATCGCGAATCACTTTCACTTTCTGTTCAGTCTCTTTAATCAAATCGATCTCGTGTATCTTATTCTCACTGAGCTCAGTCCAATACAAAGGTGTTCGACATTTGCGACCGTACAAAGCCTCGTAAGGTGCCATTTTGATACTCGATTGAAAGCTATTATTATACGCAAATTCAATCAATGGCAAGTATCGTTCCCATGTACCTTCAAACTTGAGAATGCAACATCTCAACATATCCTCGAGTATCTGAATAATTCGTTCGAAAGACCATCTGTCTGCGGATGGAAAGCAGTGCTAAAGTGTAGTTTCGTACCTAGTGCATCTTGCAGTTTCTTCCAAAATCGCGATATGAACCTCAGACCTCTATCCGAAACAATAGAAATAGGTACTCCGTGCAATTTCACAATTTGAGAAATATACAATTCAGCAAGTTTATCAAGCGAATAATCTGTGCGAACCGAAACAAAATGAGCCGATTTAGTCAATCTATCCACAACAACCCAGATTGCATCTTTCTTGCTCAATGTCAAAGGTAAACCCGATACAAAATCCATTGTGACTCTGTCCCATTTCCATTCGCGTATCATAATCGGCTGAAGTAACCCAGAAGGTACCTGATGCTCGGCTTTGACTTGTTGACAAATTAGACATTTTGAAACAAATTCAGAGATGTCTCATTTCATACCAGGCCACCAGTAAAACTGTTTTAAATCATTATACATTTTTTTACTACCCGGGTGAACAGATAACCGACTACTATGAGCTTCATTCAAAATCATCTGAATCAACTCTGAATTTCTCGGAACACACATTCGGTCTTTGAACCTCAAACAACCTTCGGTATCAACTCAAAACTCTGAACTAGTATTCGCATCACATTGAGCCCGTTTTGCTATCAATTCATTATCAACTTTCTGAGCCTCACAAATCTGCTGAATAAATAACGGTTTCACTTTTAACTTAGCTACTAGCAAACCGTCATTGGATAGAGCCAACTCAGTATTTATCACACTAGGGCAAACAACGATTTTCGACTCAAAGCATCAGCTACAACATTGGCTTTCCCCGGATGGTAGTCAATTACAAGCTCGTAATCTTTTAACAACTCTAACCATCTTCGCTGTCATAAATTCAAATCTTTCTGAGTCATCAAATATTTTAAGCTTTTGTGATCGGAATAAATGTGACATTTCTCATCGAACAAATAGTGGCGCCAAATTTTCAACCCAAACACAATAGCTGCCAATTCCAGGTCGTGCATTGGATAGTTCTTTTTGTGCGGCTTTAACTGTCTTGAGGCATAACTATGACTTTGCCTTCCTGCATCAAAACACAACCCAAACCATTCAAAGATGCATCACTATAGATAACAAATTCTTTACCCAATTCTGGCTGAACTAACACTGGAGCTTCGGTCAACAAAGCTTTCAACTGATCGAAACTTTTCTGGCACTTTTTTGACCACTCGAACTTAACATGTTTATGAAGTAGTCGCATCATCGGGGTTGCAATCATAGAAAAACCTTTTACGAACCTTTTAGAGTAACCAGCTAGTCCCAGAAAACTTCAAACTTCGGATACATTTCTAGGAGGCTTCCAATCTAGTATAGCCAAAACCTTATTCGGATCAACCCGAGTACCCGATGCTGATACAACATGTCCCAGAAAATTGACTTCTCATAACCAGAACTCACATTTACTGAACTTCGCATACAACTGCTTATCACGCAAAGTCTGTAGCATTAATCTTAGATGTTCAGCATGCTCGGATTCATCACAAGAATAGATCAATATGTCATCTATGAACACAACCACAAATTGATCCAAATACTGTTTGAAGATCCGATTCATTAAATCCATAAAAATAGCAGGTGCATTAGTAAGTCCGAAAGGCATAACCAGAAACTCATAGTGTCCGTACCTCGTTCGGAAAATAGTTTTCGGCACATCGGAGTCTTTAACTCGCAACTGATAGCAACCTGATCTTAGATCTATCTTAGAAAACACAGTAGCCCCTTTCAACTGATCGAACAAGTCATCAATCCGTGGTAAATGATATTTATTCTGTATAGTCACCTTATTAAGCTATCGGTAATCGATGCACATTCTCATAGTTTCGTCTTTCTTTTTCACAAACAAAACTGGTGCACCCCAGGGAGAAAAACTCAGTCGTGCAAAGCCTCTATCAGTCAATTCTTGCAACTGAGCTTTCAATTCTTTTAATTCGGTCAGTGCCATTCTGTACGGAGCTATCAAAATCGGAGTTGTCCCCGGCACTAACTCAATACCAAACTCTACCTCTCGAATCGGCGACAAACCCAGCAATTCTTCAAGAAATACATCTGGATAGTCACACACAACTGGTACTGATTCAATCTTCTTTTAAGTTGCTTTAGAATCTAGCACATAAGAAAAGTAGGCTTCGCAACCCTTTCTCACATATTTCTGAGCTAACATCGAAGATATCACTGCCGGTAAACCATTCAGATCATTAGACTCAATCCGAATAATCTCATCATTCTGACATCACAAATTAATAGTCTTCCGTTTGCAGTTCACAATAGCATCATGTAATGTTAATCAATCCATAACCAGAATTATATCAAACTCGTCGAATGGCAACAACATCAAATTAGCCGAAAAACATGAATCTTGAATCATCAACGGACAATTCTTGCACACCTTATCAACCAAAACACACTAGCCTAAGGGGTTCGATACTCTAATCACAAACTCAGTAGACTCTACAGGGAAAGTCTTACTGGATACTAAAGTCTCACATACATAAGAATGAGTCAAACTAGGATCAATCAATGCAACAACACTAGTATCAGAGAGAGTGAAAGTACCAGTAATAACATCTGGGGATGAAGCCTCTTCACGAGCGCGAATAGCATAAGCTCTGGCAGGTGCGCGAGCCTCAGATCTAACAGCTGTTTCTTTAGTTTATTTCTGAATGCTACTCACATTACCCGTGTTTCTGGGTGGTCTACCTCGAGTTGACATGTTACTCGGTCTCGCATTCTGTACTATGTTTTGCTCTGCTAACTCAAGGTATTCACGGATGAAATGATCTAATGATCCACATTTGAAACAGGCCCGATCATCCAATCTACAACTGCCGGGATGTCTTTTACCACAGTATTTGGACTTCGGTTGATTTGGTCTGACGTTACCAACACTAGCTACTGAGGTAGCTCTCGAGCTCACAGGTGGTCTGTCTCGATCAAGTCTAGAATAGTCCGCAGTAGCCTTTGATCGGCTAAAATCATCCCTGAATTTCTTTGATGCTGACTGAAATGTCTTACTCGATGATCTCTTACAGGAATCTCTGGCTTCAAAATTAGCTTTTCTTTTCTCTTTCCCGAGCTCTTCAGCTTTGCATGCTCGCTCAACAAGTACGATGAACTCTTTTATTTCAAGAATCCCGACTAACAGCTTGATGTCTTTATCTTCAAAATTAGCTTTTCTTTTCTCTTTCCCGAGCTCTTCAGCTTTGCATGCTCGCTCAACAAGTACAACGAACTCTTTTATTTCAAGAATCCCGACTAACAGCTTGATGTCTTTATTCAATCTATCTTCAAATCTTTTACACATTATTGCTTCGGTCGATACACACTCCCGGGCATATCTGCTAAGTCTCACGAATTCCAGCTCATATTCTGTTACGATCTTACGACCCTATTTCAACTCGAGGAGTTCCTTACGTTTTTGATCAATGAATCTATGACTGATGTATTTCTTTCAAAATTCAGTCTGAAAGAACTCCCAAGTAACCCATTCTTTTGGAACTACGGATATCAGTGTATTCCACCAGTGATACGCGAAATCTCAAAGCAAGGATACAGCATATTTAATACACTTGTCAGGGGTACAGGATAGCTCATCAAACACATATTATCAAGCCAAAATTCAGCTAGCTCAGCATCATCATCAATAGTGGCTCTAACTTCTTCAACCCTGTGTTATCTGATTTTATCAACCGGTGGCTTATTCATTCGCACTGGATTAGTAACTTGTGGCATAATAGGTATTTAAGGAGGAATCGGTGGGGGAGAAGGTTGTGGAACAACTGAATTCATCTGGATATACTGATTAAACCATTTATTCGTCATTTGGTAAAAGGCTTGTTTAGTATCTCCCTCTTGGTTACTCGAAGTCGGCCGAGATTCAGTCGGTGCTGTCCCTTGAGCGGGAGCAGGCACTATACTTTCTACATCATCAGCTACAGCTCGATCGGGATCCATTTACTATACAAAAACACATTTCAATTGTCAGGAATCATCACACTATCGCATTTTATAAATATGGCATGTATAGCTAGACTCACACACGCTACGTTAGTCCTAAATCGACTAAACCGTAACTCTGATACCAATTAAATTGTAACACCCCTAACCCGTATCCGTCGCCGGACTAAGATTCAGAGATGTTACCGGACATATCGGATCATAACACAAACATTCCATGGAGAAATATACACATAGAGTCCCTTCAGAAGGTCTACGAGACCTTAAGCATGCATTGGGAAAGGGTCGAGACTAAATCGAGCACATACAATTTTTTTCGAAAATTAAACATTTTCAATGTTACAGAGGTCACACACCCATGTGGTCAGTCCGTGTCCCTCACACGGCCATAAGACACGCCCAAGTCTAAGGCAGTGTGACACAGGGATTACATTCTGACTTGCACCACACGGCTGAAGACACGCTCGTGTACTTAGCCCGTGTGTAGCACTGATTTGATTCACACGGCCTGTCACACGCCCGTGTGTCTGGCCCGAGTGCTAGTCTGACTTGTTTCAAATTGGGCAGTGAAGGACACTGTCGAGACACACGCCCGTGTGCTCAACTGTGTGGGCAATTATAGGCAATTTGCAAGGCCAAATTACCACCCATTATGAGTCATACCTACAAGCATAAAACAAGCAACAATTCATGTAACAAAGACAACCCAAACATACCAAATTTATTCACAATTTGACCCATGACCACCTCATTCACTTCTATATACAAATCCAACCCGAACATACCAACCTTTGCATCTTATAGCATGGACTTAACTCATCCATAACCACATTCATTAACAAGCCATATCACACGGCTATATTTACACACTTCAAAACATTATCAAAGTTCTCTAGCCTATACATGCCATACTTTAATATGTACTTTTTAAAAAGGTACCAAAATATATTTCGATAGGGTGATGATGATCCTCGATGATCCCCGAGCTTTCAGTAGCTTTGATAATCTATAAACCAATAAACAAACACACACAAAGTAAGCTTTCATAGCTTAGTAAGTCATAAGCAAACAGTTTTCCAAATGAACATTAACATTATATTCAATTGACGAAACAATCCAAAACTTAACTAAATGTTCATCTATCATACTCACAAATTCGTATATCATCAAATATACATTAGTAATTTAACATCATATGGCCGAATGCACAAACACTTAGAAGCATATATAATTCTCACTTTTAATATCACATATACATCATTTGGCCAAATATGAGCATTCATATATATATATACATATAATTCACTTTGTATCAAATATAATTTATAGCACCATTTCAAATAATAAGCTTACCTTATTTTCATTAACATTAAATTTGACACATACCTGAACCTTTTATCTCGATTTCACATTCAATCATAACTCGTTAATGCCTGTTGAACCATTTGGAATTAAAAAGGAAACTCGGATAGTCAAAAATCTCATACAATGCCAACGTCCTAAACGTGGTCTTACATGTAATCACATATCGATGCCACTGTCCCAGACAGGGTCTTACACGAATCGAATACGATGCCAATGTCCCAGACATGGTCTTACACGTACATCACAATACGATGCCAACGTACCAGACGTGGTCTTACACGTAAACACATAAGAAATCCTATGTCATGACATATGTATCCTAACTATTCCTAAGGTTTGTACGGGGCTTTCAGACGTCGTAACTCGATCATTTCAGGCTTGTAAATACTTCTCCCATACTTATACAAATTTGGTTTGAACATATATATACAAGTAAAATTTCAATTCGGCACTAATAAAATATATACAATCAAATTTAATGGCATTTATTTACTTAGGAACTTACCTCGGACGAGAACGAATGAAAATAAACGGCTATTCAATGATTTTCGATTTCCCCCGATCTAATTCCTTTCTCTTTGGTTCTTGATCTATACACATTCAAATTTAACTCTTTTATTCAACAAATCATTCAATTCAATTCATATACTCATATTAAGGGCATTTTACAAATTAGCCCTAACATTTTCACATATTGATGCTTTAGTCCCTATTTCACAAAATCACAAAATTCAAAAAATTTATTTATACAAGTGCCTAGACAAATTTCCCTCTAGTTCATATAATCCCACATATTTCATTAATTCTGCATTTTAGTCCTTCAAATTAACATTTTCATAAATTAGTCCAATTTAGTCAAATTCATCAAAAATCCAAAGACAAAACATATTAATCTATCACATATCTTTTATTTTCCATCATCAAACAACAAAAACCACATACTATCATCAATGAAAATTCATGAATAGACCATCAAATTCAAAAATTCAAACATGGGCTAGCTAGTATTCAAAACAACGATCGCAAAAACATAAAAATCATCAAAAACCAAATAAAATTCACTTACCAAATCAACCATGCAAATTTCGAAACCTCCAAAGCTTTAAACCCTATCTATCCTTTCTATTTTTGGTGGAAAAAGGATGAACTAAATGAATTTTGGCTTTGTTTTTACTTAATTCACATGTAATTAACTAATTACCATTATAACCTTTGTAAACACATTTAAATTCCACTAATATAAGCCCATTTTTGTCCATCCATTAACTATGTGGTCTAATAACAATATAAGGACCCCACATTTAATAAGACATAGCATTTAAGCACTTTTAACTACTAGCACACAGCTTTTGCATTTTACGCAATTAGGTCCTTTTAATTAAATCAAGTACACAAACGCTAAAATTAAATCACGAAAATTTCACAGATATCAATTCACACATTATTAACACAGAAAATAATATTTAAATATTTTTTTGACTCTGATTTGTGGTCCCAAAACCACTATTCCGACTAGGGCCTAAACCGGACTGTTACAGTATCCAGTAAGACTTTGCCTATAGAGTCTATTAAAATTGTAATTAGAGTATTGAACCCCTTAGGCAAGTGTGTTCTTATTGATAAAGTGTGCAAGAATTGTCTGTTGATGTTTTGAGATATTTGTTTTCCGGCTAATTTGATGTTATTACCCTTTGATGAGTTTGATATAATCCTGGGTATGGATTGGCTAACTTTGCATGATGCTATTGTGAACTACAAACGAAAGACTATTGATTTGAGATGCCAGAATGATGAGATAATACGGATTGAGTCCAGTGATTTAAATGGGTTACCGACTGTAATATCTTCGATGAAAGCTCTGAATTATGTGAAAAAGGGATGTGATGCTTATCTTGCGTATGTGATTGATACGAAAGTGACAGGAAAGAAAGTTGAATATGTGCCTGTGGTTTGTGAGTTCCCTAATGTGTTTCCTGAAAAATTACCGGGATTACCTCCGATACGAGAAGTTGAGTTTGGCATTGAATTAGTGCCGGGGACGACCCCTATCTCAATAGCTCCATATAGAATGGCTCTGATAGAATTAAAAGAATTGAAGTCTCAGTTGTAAGATTTGACAGACAGAGGTTTCACACGACCGAGCTTTTCTCCTTAGGGTGCTCCCGTTCTGTTTGTGAAAAATAAAGATGGCACGATGAGAATATGCATTGATTATCGTCAGTTAAACAAAGTGACTATTAAGAACAAAAATCCTCTGCCCAGAATTGACGATTTGTTTGATCAGCTGAAAGGAGCTACTGTGTTTTCAAAAATAGATCTGAGATCGGGATACTATCAGTTGAGAGTGAAAGATTTGGACATTCCGAAAACTGCTTTCAAAATGAGGTACGGACATTATGAATTTTTAGTTCTGCCTTTCGGACTAACAAATGCTCCTGCTGTCTTTATGGACTTAATGAACAGAATTTTTAGACCGTATTTAGATCGATTTGTTGTTGTACTCATTGACAACATTTTGATTTATTCGCGTGATGAAATGGAGCATGCCGAACATTTGAGAATGGTGCTACAAACCCTGCGTGATAAGCAATTGTATGCAAAGTTTAGTAAATGTGAGTTCTAGTTGTGCGAAGTTGGCTTTTTGGGGCATATTGTGTCAGCATCCAGTATACGGGTTGATCCAAGTAAGATTTCAGCTATTTTAGAGTGGAAGCCTCCAAAAAATATGTCTGAAGTCTGTAGTTTTCTTGGACTTGCTGGTTATTACCGACGGTTCGTAAAAGGCTTTTCGATGATTACAAATCCGTTGATGAGATTGCTTCATAAAGATGTGAAATTCGAATGGTCTGAAAAGTGTCAGAAAAGCTTTGATTAGTTGAAAGCCCTTTTGACTAAAGCTCCATTGCTGGTACAGCCAGAATCAGGTAAGGAGTTTGTGATTTATAGTGATGCTTCGTTGAACGGTCTGGGATGTGTTTTGATGCAGGAAGGAAAAGTTATAGCTTATGCCTCGAGATAATTGAAACCACATGAAAAGAATTATCTGACTCACGACCTTGAGCCGGCTACGATTGTGTTCACTTTGAAAATTTGGCGTCACTATCTGTTCAGTGAAAGATGTCACGTATATTCAGATCATAAAAGCCTAAAATATCTGATGACTTAAAAAGATTTGAATTTGTGACAGAGAAGATGGTTAGAACTGTTAAAAGATTACAAGCTAGTTATAGATTATCATCCGGGAAAAGCAAATGTTGTTGCTGATGCTTTGAGTCAAAAATCACTGTTTGTGCTACGTGCGATGAACGCTCATTTAGTTCTATCTGATGATGGTTTGGTTTTAGCTGAATTGAAAGCAAGACCATTATTTTTACAGTAGATTTATGATGCTCAAAAAGTTGATAATAAAATGTTAGCGAAACGAGCACAATGTGATTTGAACTCTGATTTCGAATGTCAAGTTGATGATAATGATTGTTTGAGATTCCAAGATCGGATTTGTGTTTCGAGAAATCCAGAGTTAATTCAATTAATTTTGAAAGAAGCACATAGGAGTCACTTATCTGTTCATCCGGGAAGTACAAAGATGTATAATGATTTGAAACAGTTTTACTGGTGGCCTGGTATGAAAAGAAATATCTCTGACTTTGTTACAAAATGTTTGATCTGTCAGCAAGTTAAAGCTGAACATCAGGTGCCATCTGGTTTGTTAAAAACGATTATGATTCCCGAGTGGAAATGAGATAGGGTGACGATGGATTTTGTTTCAGGTTTGCCTTTAACTCCGAGGAAGAAAGATGCAATCTGGGTTATAGTTGATAGATTGACAAAAATAGCTCATTTTATTTCGGTGAGAACGGATTATTCGCTTGATAAGTTAGCTGAGTTATACATTTCTGATATTGTGAGATTGCACGGGGTGCCACTATATATTGTGTCTGACAGATATCCAAGGTTTACTTTGCGATTTTGAAAGAAATTGCAAGAGGCTTTAGGTACGAAATGACACTTTAGTACTGCTTTTCACCCGCAGAAGGATGGTCAATCTGAGCGGATTATTCAGATACTCGAAGATATGTTGAGATGTTGCATTCTTGAGTTTGAAGGTACGTGGGAACAGTATTTGCCATTGATTGAATTCGCGTATAACAATAGTTTTCAATCTAGTATTAAAATGGCACCTTATGAAGCTTTGTATGGTAGGAAATGCCGAACACCTCTGTACTAGTCTGAACTTAGTGAAAATAAAATTCACGGGTTGATTTGATTAAAGAGACTGAACATAAAGTAAAAGTGATACAAAATAGTCTGAAAGCAGCGTCTGATCGACAGAAATCATATGAAGATTTGAAATGAAAAGATATTGAATTCGAGATTGGTGATAAAGTATTTTTGAAAGTGTCTCTGTGGAAGAAAATACTCTGATTCGGCAGAAAAGGCAAATTGAGTCTGAGATTAATCGGGCCGTATGAGATTATTGAGCGTATTGGGCCAGTTGCTTATAGAGTGTTGCTACCATCTGAGTTAGAAAAGATTCACAATGTTTTTCATGTATCGATGCTTCGAGGATACAGATCAGATCCTTCGCATGTAATTTCTCCATCTGAGATAAAGATTCAGTCCGATATGACTTATGAAGAAGAACCGATCCGTATCTCAGCTCGCGAGGTTAAAGAATTGAGAAATAAGAAAATTTCGTTAGTAAAAGTAACGTGGCATAGACACGGTGTTGAAGAGGCTACATGGGAGCTTGAAGATGCTATGAGACAGCAATATTCGAATCTGTTCAACGGCAAGATTTTCGGGGACGAAAATCCCTAAGGGGGGAGAGTTGTAACAGCCCGGTTTAGACCTTAATCGGAACAGTGGTTTCGGGACCACAAATTCGAGTCAGAAAAATATTTTAATATTATTTCCATGCTTATAGTATGTGAATTGACATGTGAGAAATTTTCGTGATTTAATTTATTCGTTTGTGTGCTTAATTTGCAAAAAGGACTAAATTGCAAAAAATGCAAAAGTAGCCTTCTATTTAATTAAGTGCTGAATTTATGTGTCTTTATAATTAAGGGGTCCTTATGTTGTTATTATGCCATTAATTTGAAAGTGGACAATTATGGCCATCCATTATATGTTTATAAATGTTTTAAATCAAGGTTAAAATTGGTATTTGATAATCAATGTTAATATAATTTAAAAAAACAATTTGATAGCCATTATCATCATCTTTTCACCGAATTTGAAAGAAAAAGAAAGGGTTTAAAGCTTAGTTTCATTCGGCCATTGATAAGCTTAATTGAGGTATGATTTTTGATCCGTTTTTGATAATTTTTACGTTTTTGTGATCATTGCTTTGTGTTCTATCAAGCCCATGCCTTAATTCATGAAATTGATGATGATTTTAAGTTATGCCATTGTTGATGTTGTGAGGTTTGTGATGTTAAATGGTGAAATATGGAAGCTTGATGTTAGATAAATATGTTTTGTATTGGGATTTTTGATGAAATTGATTATTATGTACTAATTTGTGAAAATGAGAAATTGAAGGATTAAAATGTGAAATAAATGAAATATGTGGGCTTATTTGAGCCAAGTGTATATTCGGCCAAGTTATAGTGTAATGAAATTTTGTATATTTTGTGATTTTGTGAATTAGGGACTTAAATGTCAAAATGTGAAAATGTGAGGGTTAATTTGTAAAATGCCCTAAATATGTGTAAATGGATTGAATTGAATGATTTGGTGAATAAAAGAGTTAAATTTGAATGTGTATAGATTATGAACCAAAGAAAACGTAATTTGATCGGGGAAAATCGAAAGTAGTTGAATAGCCGTTCGTTTCCATTTTTTCCATACCAGGTAAGTCTTTATACAAATAAATGTGTTTGAATTGAATTATTATTATTTATATGTGAATGAATTGTAATATATGGCAATTTGAGCTGAATATGTGAAATTTGGGAAAGTCTGGTAATGTGACGACGTCCGAAAAGCCCCGTACGAACCTTAGGAAGTAGTTAGGATACATATGTCATGACATATGATCCCGATATGAGTTATCGTGTAAGACCACGTCTGGGACGTTGGCATCAATTTGTGATTTACGTGTAAGACCATGTTTGGGACATCGGCATCGTATTTGATTTCGTATAAGACCCTGCCTGGGACAGTGGCATCGATATTGATTACATGTAAGACCACGTCTGGGACGTTGGCATTGTGGGAGCTTTCCGAACTATCTGAGTATCCTATTTGATTCCAAACGGTTCAACGGGCATTTCGAGATATGATTGAATTTGTGAATATGAATCCGTTTCAGGTATGTATGAAATGTATATGAAATTTGGCAATGGAAGATAAGTATGAATATGAACATTTGATATGTAAGCTACATGAAAATGTGATATGTTTATAAGCAAGTGATTATGAACAAAGAAGTTAGATGAGAAATAAGAATTTGCTATTGTGTTATGCCATAGTTCATATGAATGAAATAGTTTATAATTGATTATGTGATCAGTTTATTTGTATATGGCTTACTAAGGTTTTGAAAGCTTACTTTGTCTGAGTTTGCTTTGTTTTATAGATTATCGAAGCTACTCGAAGCTCGGGGATCGTCGAGGATTATCACCACACTATCGAACTATATTTTGGTACCTTTTGAAAATGTACATATTGAAGTATGGCATGTATAGGCTAAAAATGTTAAGATATGTTTTGGAACATGTATATATAGCCATGTGATATGGCTTGATAACGAATGTGATTATGAGTGAATTTAGTCCATGTTAAGTGATGTAAAAGTTGATATGTTTTGATGTGCTCATAAATGGCCAAAAGAGAGGGTCAATTTTTGGTAAGTTTCATATTGATTTGGGAAATTGATATGATGTTATTACGGAACAAATTGTGCATGATTTGGTATGTTTTTGGCTGCCTTTGGGGCATGAATTGATGCTTGTTTGATGCTTGTAGGTATGACTCAAAATGGGTGGCAATTTGATCTTGCATATGGCCTATAATTGTCCACACGGTTGAGCACACGGGCGTGTGTCTCGACAGTGTCCTTCACTGCTCCAATTCGAGGCAAGTCAGACTTGCACACGGGCCAGACACACGGGCGTGTGATAGACCGTGTGATTCAAGTCAGATTGCCACATGGGCAAGAAGCACGGGCATGTTTCAGACCGTGTGACCCAAGTCAGTGTTGCACACGGATTGAGACATGGCCCAAGGTACGGCCGTGTGAGGCACACGGCCTAGCCACATGGGCGTGTGCCCTGTTTTAAAGGAAGAATTTTCTAAGTTCAGCAAAGTTTCCATATGAGATCGGTTTGGTCCCGAACCCTCTCTAAAGCATGTTTAAGGTCTCGTAGACTTTCTAAAGGGACTCTATGTGTATATTTCATTATGGAATGGTGGTGAATGTTTGATGTTAGTGAAATGTTTGTGATATGTTCTGATATGTCTGGTAATGCCTCTTAACCCTCGTTCGGCGATGGATACGGGTTAGGGGTGTTACATGTTTTGATACTGTATTTTTGAATTTGAAGGCAAACGAAAAAATACTTAATTGCGGTTAGTCAAAACTGCATGTCACAATAGTTTTCAGCTAAGTATTAAAGTAGCACAATATGAGATTCTGTATAGCTACAAATGTAAAACTACATATTATTGGATTAAGTTTGATAAGAAAAGCTACATGGAATTGATATGATCCGTTAAATAGAAGGAAATGTAAAAGAGATCTAAGATAGGTTTAAAGCAGCCTCTGATTGTCAGAGATTTTATTTGAATTTTTAATGAAAATAAATAGAGTTTCAAAATGGTGACAAAGTGCTTTTGAAAAATTTGCCATGGAAGAAAGTTTTTCGATTTGGTCGCAAAGGAAAGTTGAGTCCGCAATTTATCGGACCGTACGAGATTATAGGGAAATTTGGGCCAGTGACTCATCAATTTGAATTACCGTCAAAACTTGAGAAGATTTATATGTGATTCATGTGTTATGTTATGATGGTATCGGTCGGATCCTCCACGTAAAAATTCTCAGACAAATATTGAGATTTAGTCGACATGTTAGATAACGAAGAACCAATCCAAATTATGAAACATGAGATTAAAGAGTTAAGGAATGAAAGCATAGCTTTAGAGAAGATTCTATGGAATCGTCATGAGATAGAGTAAACTATGAGAAAACAATACCCAAACCACTTTCTGGTAAGATTTTTGGGGACGAAAATCCCTAAAGGGGGGAGAGTTGTAACAGCCCGATTTTGGGTCTAGTCAGAATAGTGGTTTCGAGACCACAAATTCGATGAAGAAAAAATTATTTTTATTATTACTTTATGGTCTATAGTTTTATGGAATAATTTCGTGAAATTTTCGTTCAGAAATTTTGATGTTTGAGTACTCAATTTAGCTAGAAGGACTAAATTGTAATAAATGTAAAATGTGTTTTCTAGAAGCTAGAGGTGTTTAAATGCTATGAGATTTGTAAATGGCCCAATTTTCCCGGGCCCATAAAACCAAAAAAAGCAAATAGAAAATACAAAAAAAAACAAACAAACAAAATAATAAACAGTCCATGTCCATTACAAATTTTAAAGCCCAACAAACCTAACCCCTACCCAATTAGTGATCCAACCCGAAGAGCCCGAATGGCCCAAATAATTTCGGCCTAAATGACCCAAAGAACAACAAGGGCAAAAACCCTAAGGTTTCCCCTTGGCGCCGCAAGCCTCCAGCCGCATGTCCCAACTCCGTACGGCGCCACATCCGCGCAATAGCCTCGTACACTCCACGAGCCTCCGTACCTGCACCAAATGAGGGACGAACAGCACAGCAAACGAAAAGAAAACAAAGAAAAATAGTTGTATTTTTTTTTGTATTTTTTTCATTTTTTATTTCGATTTAGGCCTTTAAAAAGGACCGAAACAAATCATTGTAATCTTCTTCTGGATGATTTATGAATATACAAAGAAATACAGAAAGGAAAAATTGAAAGGTGGTTAATCCTTTTTTTGGTCCGTGTTCTTGCTTTTTACTTCCATTTTTGATTTTCTTTTGATTTTTTTATATATTTGAAATAAAAAGAAAACAAAAGGAGGAAGAAAGGATATCCGTACCTTGATTCGTTTGAAAATACAGTTTTCAGGGGCTATAACTGCCGTGCGCGGTGGTCATCGGTGACGGACCGACGGTGGTCCGGTCATCGAAAATTGAAGAGGGAGGCCTTAGCAGCTTTTTTTCCTCTCTTTTCGTTTTTTTTTTTAAACAGATGAGGCTAAATGATTTTTTTTCTAAAAATTTGATTTTATAACACCCCCATACGACGTCGTTTTGGGGCAAACATCAGACGCCCAAAACGGCGTCCTTTAGCTTCTTGACTCGCGGACATGACCCGACCCGAAAGGGGATCTGCGTGTTTTATGGCCTTCGGGTTATTTACACTACAGGCCCTTCCGCCTTTGTCACCTGTTTTAATTAGATCCTTCACTTCTTATTTATTTTCTTTTAATTTTTACTTGAAATTCTTCTTCAGTTGTGATTTGGTCCTCAAGCCATTTGAATAAGGGTATTAGAACAGTGTCGTTTTGGTGATCGGGCATAATTGCTCAAATGATCCCTCATCTATGATGCGCGTTCAATTTGAGTCCTTTTCTTCTTTTTATTTTCGATTTTTGCCCCATATTCCCGCTTTTATTTTAATTTAGTCATTTTTATATTTTTATTTTCTTTTGTTATTTTGTCATTATCTTAACATTGCTGTTATTATTATTAATATTATTGATTATTTTTTATGTTAATATGAATACTATTATTTTTATTTTTATTTTTATGATTATCGTTACTACTATTATTTATCTATTAATTTATTATCTTTATTCATTATTGTTATTATTGCCAATATTATTATTATCATTTTTAAACTATATTCTATTTATTTCAAAAACTTTTCTATATTATTTTTTTATATACATTATTTATTAAGTTTTTTTTATTTTAGATAAGTATTTGGTTTTAGATTATTTTGTACATTTAAATCGTTTATATCATTACCATTCATTTGTATAATGTTGAATTCGTATATTATCTCATGTTTGATGCTATACTTGTGTTTTTTGGTATTGTTTTGTGATTCAAATTCCAATATATTTAAAGTTTTACTAGATACATCATTTTTATCCCAAGCAAATTGAATAGGTGCATTATGAGTCGATTTTAAAATCACTCATTTAAAAATTTCCCAAAACAAGGCAATATTTCGTATTTGGAAATTCGAGAAATCGTGCCCTATCGTGCTGGGTTTCGATTTTTCGTTTTTCCAAATAATTGAATACCCTTATAAAAATTTAAAATGCATAAACTTAGGAAATCATGAGAGGATCTTGGCATCAAGGGTTTGAAACATCATATCCTATCGTGCTGGATGTGATATTTTATTCCTTCGAAACAAGAGAATCTCAATATCCAATTCGAGTTATTTTAATTTTTTTTAAAAAACGGAAATGTATTTTAAAATCGTTTCAAATTTTTGGCATTGGGACATTAATTAATCAATTAGGTACCAATTTTGGGCGTTGCGAGGGTGCTAATCCTTCCTCGTACGTAACCGACTCCCGAACCCGTTTTTTTTGGAATTCGTAGACCAAAATTAATTTCCTTTAAATATAATAAAATATTTTTATAGGTGATCCGATCACACCTAAAAAAAAGGATTGGTGGCGATTCCATTTTCTTTTTAAAGTCGATCCCCATTTTTTTCAAAACTTAAAAATGGTTTCGACAGCTTGGCGACTCCACTAGGGACTGGTTTAGAGTCAGGCCGTAGATTGATTAATTTTTGTCCTTTTGATTGAAAATTTGGAAAATTGTTTTGAAAAATCATGTTTCTTTTGATGCATTTGTTTTTGCTATGATTGCAATAATGTCGAGTCTCATAAAATACTTTGGCATTGCAGTGCCTGACCGTTGTGGTCGCACCTTTAAGTGGGAGTAAGAAGCTATGCCTTTGTGAGGTTTTCACCTCCGCATGGTCTAGTGGATTACTTTCGGGATGCATCCGTACGTATATCTTCGTGAGATTTTCATCTCTGCATGGCCATAGGGAAATGTGTCCCCCTGAACCGAACTCAGTCCGTATGAGCCTATAATGGGTAAGGATCGAGGAATCTGCTGGTTCAGGTACCTCAACTTTAGAACCGAACCACATATAGAAAGCCTTAAAAGCCTACCCTAGGTAGAGTCATACCCAAACCCTAGTGGTTACCCTTTTAGGTGTTCTATTCTGTTGTTTATTTTTCCTGTGCTAACGTGCTTTGTTTATGACTGCATTGCATTGCATCGTCATAGAAATATGGTGTTGATTTATATTCGATTACTAAATAGAAAAGCTTGACATAAGAAAATGAATTTCTTGATAAAATGGAATATAATACGGCCGTCCAAATGTGGTCCAAGTAAACACAACAAGAGAAGGCTGGTAGTTAGTGGAGGAAAACAAGACTTTGTTGCCCGAAGTTTCGAACCAACAAGGATTATTTAAGAGCCGTCATGCCTCAACTTTCTTAAAGAAGCTAATTAACATCGCAGGGATAAGTGAGCAGCGAACCACGACCCGGATCAAGCCGAGTGGAAATAAGAGAGACATCTTTTGGGAGGATTTGCAGGATTCGACTGTAACATCCGGATATGAAGAAAAGATTAGGGTCTTCACTTGGACTATGAAGACAATGTCGTATATATAACCCGTTTTATGTAAAGAAATTTATTTTCTATAAAAGTTCTTCTAATGTAATTAAATTCAGAATCAACGCCTCTCTTTCTTTTTGCATTCATTCCATGCATTTGCATTGCATTTCATGCATTTGCATTACATCACATCATATATATTAAAATTTGTAGAAAGACTCTAATTAATTAAAATTTATTTCAACATTAACCTGGACACTAGAAAAATCAAACATCCCTACGGTACCCGAACCAAGATGAAAGATATGGATCAGAGATTAGAAAAACTTGAACAACTCCAAAGGGAGATGCAAGATAAACTTCACTGACATGATGAGAGCGACTTGCTAAGATCCAGCAGGACATGATGGATCAAATGATGGAGTCTCAAAGAAGCATGATGGCTCAATTGTCCCAGCTACTGCTAGAAGGATAGACAAAGGGAAAGGCCCCATGGATAATATCGCGGAAAGTAATGAAGACCTTTAATGTCCTCCTGGTTTTACTCCTATGCATGTACAGGCACAACCCGAGATAAATCCACAAGGATCATCTGTTACTATCAGGCCACAATAGTTTCAGGCCGGAGCCTCGATACCAATAAACTTTCAGGCTGGCCCAGGCTCTAACCCTGGCAATAGTTTAAATAATCAATTATTCCTGATTTGGATGAAGTGGTAGGAGAGGAAAGAGAAATGACAGAATCCCAAAGGCAATTAGAAGAGAGATGTAAGTGGCTGGAAGAGAAGTTTAAAGCAATGGAAACTACTGATTCCCATTGCGAGATGGATGCAAAGGATTTAAGCTTGGTCCCAGATCTGGTTCTCCCACTGAATTTTAAAATGCCAGAGTTCGAAAGGTACAGTGGGACTAGCTTTCCTGAAGCTCACATAACGATGTTCTGTCAGAGAATGACAGGATATGTCAACAACGACCAGTTGTTAATCCACTATTTTCAAGAAAGTGTGACTGGGTCTGCGGCCAAGTGGTACAATCATTTAACCCGTTCCCAAATTGGCTCATGGAAAGACTTGGCTCAAGCTTTCATGAAACAGTACAACCACATGACAGACATAGCACCCAATAGGATTACACTCCAGAACATGGAGAAAAAGACAAACGAGAGCTTTAGGCAGTACGCCCAGCGATGGAGGGAAGTGGCGACGCAAGTCCAACCACCACTCTTAGAGAAAGAAACAACCATGCTCTTCATCAGTACTTTGAAGGCTCCCTTCATCGACCACATGTTGGGAAGCACTACTAAAAGCTTTTCTGATATCGTAATGTCTGGGGAGATGATAGAAAATGTGATAAGATGTGGGAAGATTGAAGCAGGGGAAGGCACCAAGAGATTAGCCCCGAGAAGGAGGGAGAATGAGGTGAATAATATGAGTGTGTATAATAAGAGTCATTCGAGAGCAATCACGGTGAGCCAGCCAAAAACAACAACCACTAATCATCAGGGTCCCCCGAGACAAGAATCCATCACAAGGGTTAACATCAAAAGGATACAGTTTACACCTATACCCATGACGTATAGAGAGCTATACCAAAGCCTATTTGATGCACATATGGTGGCTCCTCATTACATGGAACCAATACGACCCCCGTACCCCAAATGGTATGATTCGAATGCTCAATGCGAGTATCACGCAGGAATAACGGTCACTCAATTGATAACTGCATTGCATTTAAGAAGTTGGTCGAAAGGTTCATTAAAATGGGAATTGTGAAATTCGATGATTTTTCAGAACCTGATCATTCTGACGAAGCAGTAAAATGTGATAATTGAAAGTGGGGGCAGGAGAGTTGCGTTTCCTTGAAGAAGTCATCAGAAGCCTAGAAATCGAGAAATCAGAACACCAATGGCGTATCTGAAGAGGGAACCGAGGAATAAAAGTTTTCCAAGCATCTGCCTTTATGAACTTGGGAGCATTTTGGACAATTGGACTGCGGAAGAAATTTCAGTAGTATTTAGAGCTTACTCAGAGTTATGTACAAAACGCACTTGTTGCTTTAAGCCTAGAAGCAATAAGATTTCTTTTATGAAATAGGCTTGTGTCCAGAATTTTTATTTCAATAAAATACATCTTTTTGAGTAAATATATTTTATTCTTTTTTTCTTCATTCATGATCATACCATATAAATAATCAGCCTTAGAATCATTTATTCTTTGGATTTTTTGCCTTTATACCTGGGCACCCAGATATCAACGACATGAACGACGTTGTTACTGACTCCCTTTTTGGATGAGATATGGGTCTAAGGGATCTGAGGACTTTGAAGATGACAGAGATTGTAGCCTATCTTTTGATTTGTTAAGGATGGTAGAACAAGATGAAAATAGACTCTACCTTATAAAGGGTCAGCGTATGTTGCGAGCCAAGGAAAGAGATGAAGATCGAAGCCTAGCTCAATGCAAAAATAAGATTTCTTATATGTGGGGGGCATGGATGTTATCAAGCCAGTCTCATCAAAAGCTTCTGGCCAACATCGATTCATTTTTGTGGATTTCGGTTGCTTCACTAATATGGTGAAAGTCGCTTCATATGCCAATCTTACAATGTCGACAGTCATCAAATCCCACTCTCAATGCCAAAAAAAAGGGGTGCCAACAAAGAATGCCATGAAGTATCATGTACATAACCGCACAATGTCAAAAGTTTACAGTCTGTTTAAAGATCAGATGCCATATCAGTGCAGCAAAGGCAGCCAAAAAGAAAAACTAAAAGTAAAAATAAAAATAAAAAAAGGATCGTAAAAGATGACCGAGACTTGAAAAGATTGGTATACAGAAGTTATTATGCTTATCGAACGTCAGCCAGGACCTTCACCGGGGCAACACATTTCTCATTGGTTTCGCCCATTGAAGTCAAAATTCCTTTTTTCCAAGTTTTATCAAAACTAAAGTTGGATGAGGCAGAATGGATCCAATCCCGATGTGATCAATCAAATTTGTGGAGAAAAGTTAATAGCTATCCGTTACAGTCAGGTGATCCAGGTTTGCGACAAAGAGGTTCATCCTAGAAAATTCTCAAAGGGGGACCTGATATTGAAGAAGATCCTTCATATACAAAAGGACTTCAGAGAAAAATGGAGGCCAAACTAGAAAAGACTTTATGTAGTGAAAAAAGTCTATTCTGGAAACATTGACCAAAATGGATGGCAGGGATATGCCCAATCCGATGAATTCAGTCAAGAAGTACTTCATTTAAAGGAGAGGCCAAGGTGAAAACCCGCAAAGGGCGCCTTGAGACAAAAAAAAATCAAAAAAATTCAAAAAAAATCAAAAAAATAAAAAAAAAGGAAAAATAAAATTTTCGTCAAAAAAGAAGAAAGAAAAAGGAGAGGCCAAGGCGAAAACCCGTAAAGGGCGCTTTGAGACCAAAGGGGATTTGAGTTGAAAACCTGAAAAGGGCAGCTCAAATATCGAAAGTGAGGCATACAGTAGTCTTGCTATATTTGAATCAACAGTGAAGAAGTATGTTATGTCTTGGGCATCGATAAAGTACTCCGGATCCCCTAAACGCATATCGATCTTAAAATGGTCCTCAAGAAGTTGGAAAAGAGAAACTTAGGCTGCGATATCTGGGGCACCTAGTTTCCATTTTACCCATTTTAAATTTGTTATTTGTGATTATATTATTCTTTTCAAAATAGGTTCACAATAAATTTCCTTCTTAATTGTGATTGCTATCTTTATTTAACTTATTTGTTTCGAGCTATGCTCCTAATAAATTTCCTTCTTGTCCATTGTTGTGATATTTTTCAAGCATTTTGTATTGAAATAACGATAAGTGGACTAATAATACTTTCAAAAAGGAGTTTCGCATATTACTCTGGAAGTTTCTAAATAATACAAGAACTTGAAACAGGACTATTGTTTAAAACTCACCAAGTTTAAGGAAGAGTCTAAACTGAGACTATCTCTTCAGAATGGTGGTTGAACAAAATGACAAGATATTGCGTCGGTGATACAATCGTGACGAAAAATGGGCAATGTTAACCCAAGTGTAAAAGGGGAATCATTCGAGAGAAAAATGATATTCTGTATCGATGTAAATATCATGCATACACATTTAGTCAGGTCACCTAGGGAGTGATCAGTTGATTGAACAGGTTACAGTCCTCTACCCCTGAGTTGCGGTGGTATGGATGGAAAATGATACAAGTCCTGTACCCTTAAATAGCAATGGGATGGATTGAAGAAGAAACAAATCCTACATTTAGGAGTCGCAGTGGGATGGATTGGAAAAGGTTCAGATCCTATACCTCTAAGTCACAATGAGATGAACCCTGAAGTTACAATGAGGGAAATCTGTTGAGCAAGACATAATTGTTTTCTTGGGTTTTCTGTTGAGAATACCAGCCGAACAAGATGCAGCACAATACATCAGTGATAGAGCTCTGATAAACAATGAGCGATGACACCTTAAACATTTAAAAAGGGATCATTCTCATTAAATTCTGCATTCATGCAAGACACATTTAGTTAGGAGCATTTGATTTATTTCGATCATTGCATCATGGTCCTTGTACATTTAACAAAAGACCATTCTCATGACATTCTGCATTCATGTAAATGTCGTCCATAATACATTTAGTTAGGAGCATTAGATTCATTCTGATCATTGCATCCTAACCATTTTCCATAAGCATAAACACATAAAACCGATTTTACAGGATAGGTCCCCTAGTGGACTGTGTCATAACATCGGTGAATTCACAGATCTTGTCTTCCTGAGTTTACAGTGAAGTAGATCAAAAACACTAGTCTGGCATCCCTGAGTTTGCAGTGGAGCAGACTGAAGATTACAGATCTTGTCTCCCTAAGTAGTAGTGGAGCAGATCGAAGACGGCGAATCTTATCTCCATGAAGTAGCGGAGTAGATTTAAGCCATCAGTCCTATCTCTCGACCGACTCAAAGAAGTGGAATAGGTCGAAGATTGTAGATCTTGTCACCCTAGCGATAGTGGACCAAGATCGAGCGGCAAATCTTGTCTCCCCTAGCGGTAGTGGAACGATTTAAGCCACGATCCTATATCTCCCGACCAGAGTGGAATATGTCGAAGATTGTAGATCTTGTCACCCTAATAAGTAGTGGAACAAGATCGAACGGCAAATATCATCTCCCTAAGCAGTAGTGGAACAGATTTAAGCCACCAGTCCTATCTCCTTGACCAGCAGTCGAATAGGTCGAAGATTGTAGATCTTGTCACCCTAAGCAGTAGTGGACCAAGATCGAACGGCAAATCTTGTCTCCCTAGCGAGAGTGGAACGATTTAAGCCACCGGTCGGCATCCACGAGATTGCAAGCAAAGATATTGAAGATAGCGGATCTTGCCTTCCTGAGCGAAGCGGATCGAAGATACTAGTCTGGCATCCCTGAGTTTGCAGTGGAGCAGACCGAAGATAGTAGATCTTGCCTTCCTGAGCGAAGCAGATTGAAGATACCAGTCTGGCATCCCTGGGTTTGCAGTGGAGCAAACTGAAGATAGAAAATCTCATCTCCCCGAAGTTGCGGTGGAGCAGATTGAGGCTACAAGTCTAAATTCCTTGAATTGGTCGAAGCGCTAGTTCTCATGCCCCTGAAGATGCAGCAGGATGGAACGAAGCTACTCGAAGAAGAAAAGCACTGAAAGAGGTCAAGATTTGGCAAAACCGGGAAAAATTGGCCCTTTTGAAGTCTTTGCTCTATTCTCGTTACACGACAATGAGCAAAGAGGGGCAGCTGTAAATGGCCCAATTTGCCCGGGTCCATAAAACCAAAAAAAGCAAACAGAAAATACAAAAAAACAAAAAAATAAAAATAAACAGTCCATGTCCATTACAAATTTTAAAGCCCAACAAACCTAACCCCTACCCAATTAGTGATCCAACCTGAAGAGCCCGAATAGCCCAAATAATTTCGGCCTAAATGACCCAAAGAACAACAAGGGCAGAAACCCTAAGGTTTTCCCTTGGTGCCGCAAGCCTCCAGCCGAACGTCCCACCTCCGTACGGCACCACATCGCGCAACAGCCTCGTACACTCCACGAGCCTCCGTACTTGCACCAAATGAGGGACGAACAACACAGCAAACGAAAAGAAAACAAAGAAAAAAAGTTGTATTTTTTTGTATTTTATTTTTCATTTTTCATTTCGATTTCGGCCTTTAAAAAGGACCGAAACAAATCATTGTAATCTTCTTCTGGATGATTTATGAATATACAAAGAAATACAGAAAGAAAAATTTGAAAGGTGGTTAATCCTTTTTTTGGTCCGTGTTCTTGCTTTTTACTTCCATTTTTTATTTTCTTTTGATTTTTTTATATATTTGAAATAAAAAGAAAACAAAAGGAGGAAGAAAGGATATCCGTACCTTGATTCGTTTGAAAATGCAGTTTTCGAGGGCTATAACCGCCATGCGCGGTGGTCATCGATGATGACGGCCGACGGTGGTCGATCACCAAAATCGCGAAGGAGGCCTTAGCGACTTTTTTTCTCCCCTTTCGTTTTTTTAAACAAATGAGGCTAAATGATTTTTTCTGAAAATTTGATTTTATAACACCCCCATACGACGTCGTTTTGGGGCAAACATCGAGCGCCCAAAAGCGGCGTCGTTTAGCTTCTTGACTCGCGGACATGACCCACCCGAAAGGGGATCCGCGTGTTTATGGCCTTCCAGTTATTTACACTACAGGCCCTTCCGCCTTTTTCACTGTCTTAATTAGGTCCTTCACTTCTTATTTATTTTCTTTTAATTTTTACTTGAAATTCTTCTTGATTGTGATTTGGTCCTCGTGCCATTTGAATAAGGGTATCAGAACGACGTCGTTTTGGTGATTGGGCGTAATTGCTCAAATGATCCCTCATCTATGATGCGCGTTCAATTTGAGTCCTTTTCTTCTTTTTATTTTCAATTTTTGCCCCAGATTCCCGCTTTTATTTTAATTTTGTCCTTTTTATATTTTTATTTTCTTTTGTTATTTTGTCATTATCTTAACATTGTTGTTATTATTATTATTATTATTATTTATTTTTTATGTTAATATGAATACTATCATAATTATTTAAACTATTATTATTATTATTTTTATGATTATCGTTACTACTATTATTTATCTATTATTTTATTATCTTTATTCATTATTGTTATTATTGCCAATATTATTATTATTATCATTTTTAATCTATATTCTATTTATTTCAAATACTTTTCTATATATTTTTTTTATATACATTATTTATTAAGTTTTTTATTTTAGATAAGTATTTGGTTTAAGATTATTTTGTACATTTAAATCGTTTATATCATTACCATTCATTTGTATACTGTTGAATTCGTATATTATCTCATGTTTGATGCTATACTTGTGTTTTTTGGTATTGTTTTGTGATTCAAATTCCAATATATTTAAACTTTTACTAGATACCTCATTTTTATCCCAAGCAAATCGAATAGGTGCATTATGAGTCGATTTTAAAATCACTCATTTAAAAATTTCCCAAAACAAGACAATATTTCGTATTTGAAATTTCGAGAAATCGTGCCCTATCGTGCTGGGTTTTGGTTTTTCGTTTGTCCAAATAATTGAATACCCTTATAAAAATTTCAAATGCATAAACTTTGGAAATCATGAGAGGATCTTGGCATCGAGGGTTTGAAACGTCATATCCTATCGTGCTGGATGTGATATTTTATTCCTTTGAAACAAGAGAATCTCAATATCCAATTCGAGTTATTTTACATTTTTTTTAAAAACAGAAATGTATTTTAAAATCGTTTCAAATTTTTGGCATTGGGACATTACTTAATCAATTAGGTACCAATTTTGGGCATTGCAAGGGTGCTAATCCTTCCTCGTGCGTAACCGACTCCCGAACCCGTTTTTTTTTTTGAATTCGTAGACCAAAATTAATTTCCTTTAAATATAATAAAATATTTTTATAGGTGATCCGATCACACCTAAACAAAAAGGATTGGTGGCGATTCCATTTTCTTTTTAAATTCGATCCCCATTTTTTTTCAAAACTTAAAAATGGTTTCGACAAGATTCAAATTAGAGGTCCTTAAATGGTAATTAGACCATTGTACTTCAAAATGGACAAAAATGGACATGGTTAGGTAAATTTCCAAAGTTTTGCATTAAGGGTGTAACATCCCCAAACCCGGCCCATAAGTCCCGACCGAATCTGGTTATGTCACTGCGGAAAGACGGTTGGAAATCTTTGACTTTAGAATAAAACTTGAAAATTTATTATCTCTGAAAATCATGTCCATTTAAAATTATTAAATAATATAAGCTTGTTGAAAAACTTCCGAATTAAAACATTGTTATAAATTACTATAATATGAACCTTTTGAAAAAAAAATATTTCTGAATATAATGTAAACTTCAACAAAATTAAATAGAGTACTTTAAATAAAAAGGGGCCCTTATTACATCAAATAAAAGTCCAAAATACTGATAATATAATATACTTAAATAGAGTAAAACATCTTCTGCATGAAAATCTCCTTTTGCATGGGCCACCTTGTATCCACTCCAACCCGGTCCGATCAACATGTCACCTGCGATGTTTGAAAATAATTGGGTGAGTCATAATGACTCAGTGTGTAAGTTAACCACTGAAATCCACCCACATGCTAGCCACATAATATCCCAATTATCAAATGCAACAAGTAATATATATTCATTTTAACAATTTCCACAATCTGAGCTTGGCCCACATTCAACTCATACTCAAATACTGGGCTAGGCCCATTTCTCAATAAACCACATATCAACTGGGCTTGGCCCATTTCCACGTATGTTCCCAAAACATACCTATCCACATGTCATATTGGGCTTGGCCCATTTCCATATTATTACAAAAATAATGCAACATGATTCCCAACCCAACCTAGGGTCCATCCGCTACACACCCCTTATCCAAACCTACCACACACGTGGGGACTATCGAGTCACCCTCTCCTTTTCCCTCCAAAAAGGCAACCAATGCCATCCACGATGTAGCGTATAGCTAACATCAAACCACGATGGAGCACACAGCAATCCATCAAGCCACGATATGGCATAAAGCCTATATCAATCAAGGTAACCACGCGAACTAAATCGCAAAGATCCACAACGCGACCTCGGTCGGCGCCAATCCACGATGTAGCACAAAGTCGACATCAACCACGTACTCAAGTACACCCGCACCTTCTTTTCATAACCCACCCATGCACATGCTACATAAAATATAATCGTGATCATGCATGCACATGCTTATTAATGTCCATAAACATACTCATAAACAAATAATCACACCGCAATAGATCCGATACTAACTTGGTCATCGCTATACCCTTTAGGGGTATATATGGCACACTTATTATTGCACTTGTTAGTAAAACATATAACACATAAAACCCGAAAGCGAGTGGGTTAGTTACACACCTTATTACTTGGAGTTCTAGACTCTCGATCCTCGACGCTATCGTCTAGCGAAACTACGCTTTTTGCCTAACGTTTTTAATTCTTTGGCCCCACACCGTGGCCAATCCCGAATCCGCGAGAGACGGCTCTTTTCTTAAACTTTGGGATGGGGACTTTCTCTTGTCCTCCTTGGATGGTGTTGGCCTCCATCGAAAGTCACTTAATCGTAACCACACGATTAATCAACGAAGTCATAATCAACTAATTCTAAGTCACTTACTAATATCCTTACCGAAATAATCTGAGATCCCGAAGGCTTCCTTTGCTCTTGTCGATATGCCCTATACACCATAGTCAATATAGGTTAACACTAAAGTGCTCATACTATGGCCTAAGGCCGAATATTACAAGTCTCTTACCTTGATGAGTCCAAACAATTCGAGACCTTCCTTTAAACTCCTTGGCGCTGGCTACAAACAAGCAAAACACATCACTTATAACCTATAGAGCATTCGGCCAACCAACACTAAGGCCAACCATTCGGTTTCGGCCTCTAACCAATTAACTAGGATACTTACCTACAATCTTTAGATGTCGACAGCACCACACTTCACCGGTTCGGCTTCAAACTTGATAAAGTAGAAGAGAGATGGAGGGCTAAAGATTTCGGCTATGGCTTCCACAGAATAATAGAAAAAGAGGAAGTGTTTTCCTTGACTTGGTTTCGGCAAGAGGCTAAGGGAAGAATTAGAAATAATTTGGCAAACAACTAAAAAAAACAACAGAAAGAAACAGGGAAAGGGTGCTTATTCAATGAAGAATTCGGCACTACCCCTCTTCTATTTATAGCATTCGGCCACCCCCCCTTGAAGACTCCAAGATTCGGCCAACACTCACTAATTCAAATCAATTTGAATTAGTTCAATTTAAAAACAACTTGAATTGCTCCACTATTATCCCACTTATCAAAAATAAATAAATAATAATCCCACACTTCTAAATAACTTAATAGATAAATAAAAATAAAAAAAAAACATTATCCTCCTCTAAATAAAAGTCTTCTAGCCGTCCAACACCTTCAAAATTGCTGCCAAAAAGGAATAAAAATTTAAAACTCCAAATGCAACCCTCTTGGTTCGAACACGGGACCAAAGCTGCGCACATCTTTCCTCTAACGCCTGTGCCACTCGGCCACATTGAATTTCATGCTAGAAAACCCCAACAATTATTTTTAAACCCTTCTTATCTCAGCCCATAACCGCATAAAAATAAAAACGCCAACATGCAGCTCCAGCGCTCAAACCGCGACCACTCTCTCTCCTCCGCCTAAGTAGCGCCCACTAGCCACTCCGCCGATTGGACTTTCATGTCCATCAACTTGGACATTTATTTTTAAGGCCTACTTAGCCCAGTCCCTTGACGCAAAAATAAAACAACATTCTTTGCCGCTTGGACTCGAACCAAGCCCCCATGGCGCTACTTCCGGCCCCTAAAGCGCGCATGAAGCCACTTTGCCAGATCCTTTCTTGCGTCCCAAACTCCCCCAATTTATTTTAAGGCCTTCCTGCCCTATTTCCCCTTTTTACCCTAAAAATCTAAAAAAATTTCTAAGGCATTCCTTGCCTTCTAGGGTTCTCCAAACCCCTAAAAATTCCTCCAACATGACCATAAGCCTACTAACTGCTCGAGTTATGCTCCAAGCGCATAACCCCTAAACCAGGGTGTTACAATTCTACCCTCCTTAAAAATAATTTCGTCCTCGAAATTACTTTACTAACAAACGTCCATACAACCTATCTTACCACCTTACGCTTATGCTGCGCACTCTGATCTTACTAAGGCTATCGTACCTACACAATCTCTAAGTTTGCGCCCAAAATTCGAAACACCTCTCTTAGCAACACAGAAAAGGCTAACTCATAAGCAAACAAAGTAATTTAAGCATGTATCAAAGCAAAGGAGCTTACATGATATCACATCCTTGGTTGATTTTGACTAGAACCATTCCTTCCATGACTTGAACCACGACCCCTCGTCGCTCGAGGACAATTCTTAACCAGATGTGCCTTAGATCCACACCGAAAACATTCTTTACTATTTCCCCAACACTCTCCTGTGTGAGGTCTTCCACATCGAGCACAAGAACGATTCTGATCCACTGGGACAAGTGCACTTACAGGGTTCTCGGTCCTTGGTCTTTTCTGGACATTACCAAGCGATGCTGATGGTCCAACCCTTCTCTTATTCTTGTTCCTATTCTTTTCTCGGTTCTCCCTTATAGTCTTCTTAACTTTTTCAGCTATACGAGCTTTCTCCACTAGCACCGCGAAGTCTCTCTCCCTCTGCGGAGCAATCAGCATTCGAAGTTCATCTCGCAATCCGTCCTCAAACCGGACGCACCTCTCATAATCGGTGGCCACAATTCCCTTGGCATACCGGCTTAACGCACAAATTCCGCCGTACTCAGCTATCGACTTACTTCCTTGCACTAGATTTAGAAACGCTTTCCTTTGCGAGTCCAAATAAGCGGCTCCTACGTACTTTCCTTCAAACTTGGCCTTAAAGAAATCCCAATCCAATCGATCCGCCGGTACACCTTGTTTGACAGTGAGCCACCAACGATAAGCTTCTTCGCGAAGTAATGAAACAGCACCCTTCAGCTTTTCTTCATTGGTGCGGTCCAAATCGTCCATGATTCTTTCTCGCTTCTAGCCAATACTCCGCTACGTTCGAGCTACTCCGAGATACCCTCTAAAGATCTCAGCTCCGTTCAATCTAAGCCTTTCCGATACTGACTTCCTAGTTCCATTTCCTCTACTAACTCCCGCTACTCGCTCTAGCACTCGTAACATGGCCCGCGATACTGCGTCATCTTCTCCTATCTGATCTTGCTCTTCTACGCGTCCACGGTGGCGGCACTTCACTTTTCGACTCATGGCGGACCCTCACGGGTTCAAGCCGCCATTCTACCTCTACCGCGTCCCCTAGAACTCATCTCTACCGTCGCGATTTACTCTGATTAAGGAGTTTTATGCATTAGTATTTGTTCCACTGTTTAACCACGAACAATTTTATGAAAAGAATTTCTAGAGGTAGTTCTTTCGATCACACAAATTTTCAGTTCAAGTTTACTACTCTAGTTCAAGAATCACATTCACACACACATCCGTTCATCAACAAGAACACATTCCTCCCTCATTAAAGGCACATTCAGTGGTATCCACCACACACATTCACTATTCGGACATTTCTGCCCGTTTCTACCCCAGGGGTATTTCCGTCATTTTGTCCTACAGGGACATTTTCGTCATAAACCAGAGCGATTCAAAGACTTTAATAAGTCAGGATCTTTTTGAAATTCCCAAAATTGAAGAGTATTTTCAAAAATTTCGCAAATTGAAGGTATAATAGGATTTTGGTAACCAGGGGTATTTTGGTAATTTTGTCAATCAGGGTAATTTTGTGAATTTCCAAAGTCAGGATTATTATTTTGAAATACAGAAAATTGGGTACTTTTGCAAAGTAAGAAAATTTTATTAAACTTGGGGTTAAACCGGAAATTTTAAAAGTCAGGGCATTTTAGTAATTTCAACATAGGGGTATTTTTGTAATTTTTTTTTCCGCTAGGGCATTTTGATAATTTTGGTAAATTGAGAAAACGTTTTTCAGAATTAGATTTAGGGTTTACAAATAAAAGGGTAAGTTTTAGAAATTTTAAAACTAAGGGTTTTAAAACAGTGAGGCAAATCCCTTCGGGTTTTAATAATTGGTTTAGCCTATGAACAAGTCCTCTTGGTTAAGGTGAACAGTAGCTACGCACTGTAGGATTCAGGCGAAGAGGAGGTGAGTCACGAGGATCGCAAGTACCGTGCTCTTAGGATCCACTCCTAGACATGCGCACAATGGTTGCCACACCTTAACTCTGGGCGACTTAATCACGAGGTTTGTTTAGTAACCTTAAGTCTTATGCATGTGTTTGAGTAGACTAGTCCTAGGGTTCAATAGATCCTAGTGCACTAATCTACGAGCCCAACTAAGCCCATAACGATTCATAATAATACAAAGACTTCAAAAGTCCAAGTACTTACACTGATGGACTTGAATTCGGAGCCTGAGGTACAGTGCCATGCGAGAAAAACTGAAAAAATTTCTTAAAAGCCCATATTTTTAAAAACCCATTTGAAAATGTTTTTGGGCCCAAAACCCTCAAAGCCGAGTTTTGAACCGGGCTGTGATACCAAACTGTAACATCCCCAAACCCGGCCCACAAGTCTCGACCGAATCTGGTTATGTCACTGCGGAAAGACGGTTGGAAATCTTTGACTTTAGAATAAAACTTGAAAATTTATTATCTCTGAAAATCATGTCCATTTAAAATTATTAAATAATATAAGCTTGTTGAAAAACTTCCGAATTAAAACATTGTTATAAATTACTATAATATGAACCTTTTGAAAAAAAAATATTTCTGAATATAATGTAAACTTCAACAAAATTAAATAGAGTACTTTAAATAAAAAGGGCCCTTATTACATCAAATAAAAGTCCAAAATACTGATAATATAATATACTTAAATAGAGTAAAACATCTTCTTGCATGAAAATCTCCTTTTGCATGGGCCACCTTGTATCCACTCCAACCCGGTCCGATCAACATGTCACCTGCGATGTTTGAAAATAATTGGGTGAGTCATAATGACTCAGTGTGTAAGTTAACCACTGAAATCCACCCACATGCTAGCCACATAATATCCCAATTATCAAATGCAACAAGTAATATATATTCATTTTAACAATTTCCACAACTGAGCTTGGCCCACATTCAACTCATACTCAAATCTTTGGGCTAGGCCCATTTCTCAATAAACCACATATCAATCCTGGGCTTGGCCCATTTCCACGTATGTTCCCAAAACATACCTATCCACATGTCATATTGGGCTTGGCCCATTTCCATATTATTACAAAAATAATGCAACATGATTCCCAACCCAACCTAGGGTCCATCCGCTACACACCCCCTTATCCAGCCTACCACACACCAGGGGACTATCGAGTCACCCTCTCCTTTTCCCTCCAAAAAGGCAACCAATGCCATCCACGATGTAGCGTATAGCTAACATCAAACCACGATGGAGCACACAGCAATCCATCAAGCCACGATATGGCATAAAGCCTATATCAATCAAGGTAACCACGCGAACTAAATCGCAAAGATCCACAACGCGACCTCAGTCAGCGCCAATCCACGATGTAGCACAAAGCTGACATCAACCACGTACTCGAAGTACACCCGTACCTTCTTTTCATAACCCACCCATGCACATGCTACATAAAATATAATCGTGATCATGCATGCACATGCTTATTAATGTCCATAAACATACTCATAAACAAATAATCACACTGCAATAGATCCGATACTAACCTGGTCATCGCTATACCCTTTAGGGGTATATATGGCACACTTATTACTGCACTTGTTAGTAAAACATATAACACATAAAACCCGGAAACAGTGGGTTAGTTACACACCTTATTACTTGGAGTTCTAGACTCTCGATCCTCGTCGCTATCGTCTAGCGAAACTACGGCTTTTTGCCTAACGTTTTCTGTTGCTGGCCCACACCCTGGTGGCCAATCCCGAACTGCCGAGACGGCTCTTTTCTTAAACTTTGGGATGGGGACTTTCTCTTGTCCTCCTTGACTGGTGTTGACCTCCATCGAAAGTCACTTAATCAGAACCACACGATTAATCAACGAAGTCATAATCAACTAATTCTAAGTCACTTACTAATATCCTTACCGAAATAATCTGAGATCCCGAAGGCTTCCTTTGCTCTTGTCGATATGCCCTATACACCATAGTCAATATAGGTTAACACTAAAGTGCTCATACTATGGCCTAAGGCCGAATATTACAAGTCTCTTACCTTGATGAGTCCAAACAATTCGAGACCTTCCTTTAAACTCCTTGGCGCTGGCTACAAACAAGCAAAACACATCACTTATAACCTATAGAGCATTCGGCCAACCAACACTAAGGCCAACCATTCGGTTTGGCCTCTAACCAATTAACTAGGATACTTACCTACAATCTTTAGATGTCGACAAACACCACACTTCACCGGTTCGGCTTCAAACTTGATAAAGTAGAAGAGAGATGGAGGGCTAAAGATTTCGGCTATGGCTTCCACAGAATAATAGAAAAGAGGAAGTGTTTTCCTTGACTTGGTTTTGACAAGAGGCTAAGGGAAGAATTAGAAATAATTTGGCAAACAACTAAAAAAACAACGAGAAAGAAACAGGAAAGGGTGCTTATTCAATGAAGAATTCGGCACTACCCTCTTCTATTTATAGCATTCGGCCACCCCCCCTTGAAGACTCCAAGATTCGGCCAACACTCACTAATTCAAATCAATTTGAATTAGTTCAATTTAAAAACAACTTGAATTGCTCCACTATTATCCCACTTATCAAAAATAAATAAATAATAATCCCACACTTCTAAATAACTTAATAGATAAATAAAAATAAATAAAAAAACATTATCCTCCTCTAAATAAAAGTCTTCTAGCCGTCCAACACCTTCAAAATTGCTGCCAAAAAGGAATAAAAATTTAAAACTCCAAATGCAACCCTCTTGGTTTGAACCTGGGACCAAACTGCTGCACATCTTTCCTCCAACGCCCAGGCCACTCGGCCACATTGAATTTCATGCTAGAAACCCCCAACAATTATTTTTAAACCCTTCTTATCTCAGCCCATAACCGCATAAAAATAAAAACGCCAACATGCAGCTCCAGGCGCTCGAAACCGCGACCACTCTCTCCTCCAGCGCCTAAGTAGCGCCCACTAGCCACTCCGCCGATTGGACTTTCATGTCCATCAACTTGGACATTTATTTTTAAGGCCTACTTAGCCCAGTCCCTTGACGCAAAAATAAAACAACATTGCTGCCGCTTGGACTCGAACCCAAGCCCCCCCACTGGCGCTACTTCCAGCCCCCTAAAGCAGCGCATGAAGCCACTTTGCCAGATCCTTTCTTGCGTCCCAAACTCCCCCAATTTATTTTAAGGCCTTCCTGCCCTATTTCCCCTTTTTACCCTAAAAATTTAAAAAATTTTCTAAGGCATTCCTTGCCTTCTAGGGTTCTCCAAACCCCTAAAAATTCCTCCAACATGACCATAAGCCTACTAACTGCTCGAGTTATGCTCCAAGCGCATAACCCCTAAACCAGGGTGTTACAAAGGGCATTTTGGTAAACTAGTTATTAAATGTATTAATAAGTAAAATAAAAATCAAATTTTGTCCATCTTCTTCCTCCCTTGGCTAAAAATTTGAAGGCAACCATAGCTAGGGTTTGTCAAGCTTTCAAGCTCGACTGTAAGTCCGTTCTTGCCCCGTTTTTAATGCTCTTTATATTTTTGAAGTCGTTGTAACCCGATCTATCTATTTCTACCACTAATTTAAGAAATGATCAAGGTATAGGGTTTGACCCATATTAGACATGTGTGTATTTTGATGTTTGATTGTAAAAAATGCATGTTCGTTGTTTGTTAGACGACTTTTGCTAAGTGATTTTCGGTAAAAATGTCAAAAGGGACTTATTTGTAAAAGTCTATAAAATGAGTAGAAAAATGTGAATAAATGGAAAATGTGGGCTGTTATGAGTATGAAAATGGTTTGGCTAGGCTTGGGTTTTGAAGAAATTGAATATATTTCATTTTACGAGCCTAGGGACTAAAATGTAAAAAGTTGAAAGGTTAGGGGCAAAAATGTAATTTTGCCATAATGTGACTTTTGGGTTGAATTGAATAACGTGATGATTAAATGAGATGAATTTAGTATTATAGATCAAGAAAAACGAAGTTCGGGTCTAGATCGGGGGAAAACCAAAGTGTTTGACAGTTAGGTCCATTTCCGCTATTTTTGTACCGAGGTAAGTTCGTATGTAATAATGCATTGTTATATTTATGTTTTAAATGCTTTAACATTGTATGAATTGTGATTGACTCTTTGAACGTATTCGACAAAGTTTCGACAAAGGAGAAATCCCGGTTGAACCTTAGGAATAGAATAGGATACGAGTGACATGTCACTAAGAAGCCATGTGTATATGCGATTATGTGATCCGAGTGCTGGTCTTGTACGTCCTACCAGTGGCTGGGTAGTCTGGCATGTGTTGTGGATACCTGACAGCTTGTGTGAGCAACACTGTGTAGCTACGTCCGGACTAATTGCTTGTGTGAGCAGGCCCGTGAATAGATCAAAAGCGAGCCTATATGTATTATGAGATATGAGGTAGCTTTAGCTACATATATGGCATTTATGTGCAAGATTTTCAAGTATCCGTTAATATTCTGAGTGTTCAACGGGAATGTCAAAGTTGTGAAAGGATATGATTATGTTACGAGTTGGTACAGGTATGTACAAAAAACTCAAAGGATATGGATATGATGAACTATTGGTAAGAATGTGATTAAGTTATGCTCATGAAGTTTAATGACATTTATGTTGATATATGTTATGTTATTCATATGATGAGCTATTGGTAAGAATGTGATTGAGCAAGTTGTGTTTATGAAGTTTTAATGACAATTATGTTAATATATGTTAAGTTATTTATATGTCAAATGTATGAATAAAGTTTTGTATTATTTGCATATGAACTTACTAAGCTATATAGCTTATCCCCTTTTCTTTTCCTTATATTATAGTGTTACCGAGCCAGCTCGAGATCAGAGATCGTCAAAGATTCGGATCACACTATCAAACCCTCTCATTTTGGGTATTGATGATCTTAGTACTTTGAAAGTATGGCATGTATAGGGACTTAGTCATTTTGTTAAATGTGTCATTGTGATTGTAGCCAATGTGTTGGCTTGTGATTGTCAAAAGCTTGTTTTGATATTTGGCCATGCAGATTGATTTATTTGGGCTATCATGGTTGTAAGCCTAAGTATATATATATGTGCCAATGTCTTTGGTGATATGGTCATGGTATGCTTGGTGAATGATGGAAATGTCATTTATGACATAAATGTGAAATGTTTGGCAATGTGGTCTATTGAAGAGGTGATAAAGTGGTGTACAATTAGGTATCTTGAAAGTAGTCAATTGTGGCTTAATAATTGTTGTGAGTATGATGGATGTTGATATTGTGTTGGCATGTGTTGGTCATAATTGTGGATTTTTGATTTCCTAAGTATGTTATGTTTTGTGCTTTGAATTGGTGTAAGTGTATGTGTGAATAAGGATGGCAAATGGCTTGGTAAATAGTCTTTATTTTGTCCACATGGGTAGACACATGGGCGTGTGTCTAGGCCGTGTGTGACACACGGTCTTCCCCACGGGCATGTGTTCCGGCCGTGTGTCCCCTGCACCTTAATTTTGAGAAACAGAATGTCCAGAATTGAGCACACGGGCAGAGACATGGGCGTGTGTCTCAGCCGCGTGTGCTACACGGCCTAGCACACGGGCGTGTGGCATGGCCGTGTGGCACAAGTCAGAGAGCACCCTAAATTGAACACGGTCTGAAGCACGGGCGTGTGAGCCCTACATTTAGCAAATTTTTTCTAAGTTTTATAAAAATTCACTGAGTTCTCAGTTTAGTCCCGAAACACTTCCGATGCATGTTTTGGGCCTCGTAGACTCGTATTAGGGAATTTATGATTGAATATGAATGGTTTTAAATTGGACACAGATTTATGACTCAGAATTGTGTGAATGCTTGTGTTGTAAGTCCGGTAATGCCTCTTACCCTGTTCCGGCATTGAATACGGGTAAGGGGTGTTACAGAATCCCAAGAAAAATGTTCCAAAGATCCACAGCGAAAACAAGCTTTTTTTAACTTCCAGGATTCACTTTGGTGATTTTTCCCACAATAAACACATGTTGGAATATCGGAGTCTCTTGTAGGACCACTCACGCTACCCACTAATACTGACGGTTGACTACCTCTAGCTCTGTCAAGTATAGAAAATCTTGAGGTCGTTCTCCCAGACTCGCAAGTTTCTTTGGCTCTCTTAGATTTCTGATAGGAACTAAAAGTCCCCACTCATTTCCCAATAGCTCGAGAGAGTTCAGATTTCTTATCAAGACCCAAGGCTTGTTCTACGATTTTAGCTCGTTCAGTCAAGTCAACAAAATCCTTAATTCTATGAGAAACCAACTGAACTCTGAGTTCATCTCGCAATCCTCGAAGGAACCGCTTACAACTCTCTTCTCCTTTTGGCACAAGCTACGAGGAATATTTACTGAGTCAAAGAAACTCACGCTCATAATCCATCATAGACATCTCACCCTACTTCAATGTTAAGAACTCATGTCTTCGGTCTTCCAAATATAATTCGCCAATGTATTTATTTTGAAATTCAGACTAAAAAAATCCCCAATCAATCCGATCTGCTGATACATGGCGGGTAACTATATGCCATCATAGATATGTCTCTTCTTTCAAGAGAGAGACAGTGCATGTGACACATTCCTGTGGAGTACACTTGAGCTGTTGCAATACTCGATTTGTTGATTCCAACCAAGCTTCAGCTGATGATGGATTGATCCCTTTTAAACCCATAAATTCTATGGCACCATATTTTAAAAATTCTTTTATCGGTGCTCGCTGAGTTTCTGGCGTTGGAAAAGCTGTAGGAGTAGCTCCAACTACTCGTTGAAGAGCTTCTGCTATAACACGGAGCAAGTTTTCATCACTATGACCTTCGGGTCTAGGTTTAGCATCTCTAAGTTGTTGAGCACCAGCTAAGTCCATAACAGGTGTTTCTGACCCAATTCTACTTTCATTCTCAGCGGAAGAACCACCGCTATTTACATCATGATCAGTGTTACACCCCAAACCTGGCCTAGAAGTCTAGATCGAATTCGGAACGCTACATTGATCACCGAAGTGATTGAGAGAAAATTTTACAAATCAAGTCATTTAAAATTTAATTCCGAAAACGTTTATCCTGAATCAATTCAAAAACGTTTAATCATTTAAATTCCCCAGTAAGTTCAATAGTATAACACTTACGAATTAAAACTTAAAACAAAAGTTGTAGCACTGCATTATGAAACTTTACGATTCAACTTAAGAATAACAATTAAACCTAAAAATAAAAGCTTATAACTCATTTCCACCAAGATCGTCATTCGAGTCCTCTGCGTCGAGTCCAAAGATCCAGAATCCAAAAGCGTACTAAAAGAGGAAACAGAAGAGGGGGTGAGCTACTCGAGCTCAGTGTGAGATCAAAATCAGTTAACTACAGAAACAGAAATAGGGAACTAGAAGCAGTTCAGAAGAAGAACACACTTACAGACAGATATTTGTTTAGCGAGTTCACCTAACATCAAACACACACCATATGGAACAAACAGACACACCTAACCTCACGTGCTATTCAAATACAATAGCAAAAGTTCACAAGTCAGTCACACTATCACAATAACAGTTCAATCAGACATTTATAGAGAAAGTCTACAGAAATCGCATAGGCACACGTGCCTTTCAGTCGATCAGTAACACATTCAGTCATAGTATAACATTCAGCCAAATTGATCAATCAGACATTTCAGTCGAGTAGTACAGTCACATTCAGTCACATAGATTCATTCAGATGCATATGAGTGGAAATGAGTTATAAAATAACCCACCCATCCAGCCAACACACCATCTCCGTCCAACCCTACACTTACTGTGGGGATTTAATCAACCCACCTATCCTTGCACTCCGAGTAGAACCTCGAAAAGCCCATCCAACCTTATACTCCATAGGATGTCATCCCGGGTTGCCCGGCAACGATGATCATCAGCATTGTCCTCGACCCTCAGGGAATTGGGACCGCCCTCGACCCTCTGGAAATTGGGGCTAACAGTTTGCAGATAAACTGCCAGTCTCATATATTACGCAGCAAAGCTAGCGTATAAGTAGTACTTTGCAATACGGTAAATCGCAGTAAGACATGCAGTATGAATTGCTAGATCAGATAGTGGTAAGTACCGTAGCTAACGTACATGCGGTACAGTGCAATGCGGTACTCCACTATACCGATGAGTTGCAGTAAAACTGCCAAATCAATCAATGATACGCAGCGATCTTTGGCGTATGTCTTTGTCTGATGTAGTGCAAAAATCATGATACAGTCAAATCGTCCATGACCCTCAGGGTATTGGGACTGCCCTCAACCCTCTGGGTATTAGGGGCTTCAGTATGCAGTTAAACTGCCAAATCATAAATCTTCCTTCTCTTTAAAATCCCAACCCAAAATACTTTATATGCAGATGTATGAATGCAGATATACCAATTCAGAATACAATTTGAGTGATCATTGTAAGCGATCACTTATCGATCAATCAATCACATGTAAACGTGCACACTTATGCACTCAGATTCAGTACCTAGCATAGCACACATTCACTTACAAGCAGTACATAATTCAAAGTCAGAACAGAATCATATTCACCTTCAGTAAGCTTAGTCGAGGGGTTGGAACACATAGACTCACAATGGCATTCGATTTGCCCTAAAATTAGAATTTGGCGAGTTAGGGCCACACGCCCGTGTGCTCCGGCCGTGTGGAGCAATCTAGGCCGTGTGGGGATCCAACGCCCGTGTGAGGGCTGGCACATGGCCGTGTGACAGAGGCACACGCCCGTGTGGTACAGGGACACGGCCGTGTGAACAGGCTGTGTAACTCACTGTCCAATTTCCCTAATATTAGGTGTAGGGAAGACATGGCCGAGTGAAGGTGTCACACACTCGTGTGGCCATCAGACACGGCCGTGTGTCCCATAACACACGCCCGTGTGAAATCCCTAGGCCCGAAATTAGTCACACGGCCGTGTGTCCCGAAGTACAAGCCCATGTGGGAACCCTAATTTTCCCAAATCTGTCACACGGCCTTGTGCCCAGGCCTTGTGACTCCATATCCCAAATTTCCCAAACTCACACGCCCGTGTGCTCAGAGGACACAGCCGTGTGGATTCAGACAAAAATCTCCAAATCGACCACACGTTCGTGTGGCTAGGCCGTGTGCCTCGGCGCACGCCCGTGTGGCTGTCGAGAAGGCTACGAAACTACCCCAATTCAGCCCCAAGAACACCGTTTTTGCCACCGTAACTGTCCCTAACCTTTACCCTATCAACATATATTAGAAAATAATGATTTTTCTTCACTTCTATCGTCTAAAAACTCAAAAGCGAAGGGGTAATGCATAACTACGAAAAGTCGAAGGAAAGTGATTCGTAAAACAAGATAGAAATCGATTTAAAAATAGAAAGTAGTAACCAGATTCGAATCCCACACCTGATTTGACGATGAAGAGAACGGCAGAAGAGCGACAATCCTGAAACCACAATTAAAAATGTTTGAGCAATAAGAAAAAAACAAACGAAAGAAAAACAGAGAAGAGAAAGGAGAAGAAACGTCAAAATAGAAAATAATAATAATAATAATAATAATTTTCAACATAACAAAAATATCAAATAATTATTATAATAAAATAATATCTAAATAAAAAAAAGTGCACAAAATATCTCCCTAGCTCACGCAGGGATTCGAACATAGGACCTCAAGCATAATAACACTCCACTTATCCATCGAACCAGCAGGCCCATTCTTGTCGCTAAATTGGACAACTCACTACATATGTGCGACTCCTCACTGCCCCTATTCCCAAGACCCCATACCTCTACGCCCAAAATTCGGGGCGTTACAATTCACCCCTCCTTAAAGAAATTTTATCCCCGAAATTTCCAACTAACAGTACGGTCATATAACAAACTACACCACTACGCTTCTTCTGCACACTCTGATACCAAATCACTACTACAGTAAACTTGAACCCAGAACCTCTCAGACACACCCAAAACACTCAACAACTGAAGCAGACAGACAGTTGTCATGTACACATAAATTCAAAGCTGAAATAAACACATCCAAACACACTTAACCATACCTGGCTCAAAAGCGCAGAGGACAATCTCGAACTCGATGCTCAGTGGACCCGTATCTCAGACACGCTCCTGACTTCCTTTAGCAATCACCCGCATGGCACCTCTTACAGTGCTCACAAGACGGTATGCTCGTGCCACACTCTGGCACTACCTTTACTATCATTCAGATGCATCCTAGAATGCTTCGCTGAACGAGGCTCCAACCTCGGAGAGCTGCGATCTCTCTTCTTCTTACAGTCTACGCACCTAGCCTGGAGTGTTTCACTAATTCCTATTATTCTGGCCTCAAAAACTTCCTCTAGCACTTCCCTTACTAGCCCTGGTCAAGTGCCTCGGTACCAACCTCGGGTTATCGCTACCTGTAGGGCTGGCGAACTCACATTGACTACTGGTTCCTAAACAGTCTCACACCCCGGAGGAGTAGGCGACTCATCGTGATCCTGTTTACCCTCAGATTCCATGTAAGTCGTATGGCTAACTCTGAAAATCTACATTTTCAGAACACACACAGAATAAATACAAAAATCTAAATGTTCAAATATCACAGTTTTGAATTTTTACTTGGACCAGCATCGGAGTCTCTGACAAGTCTTTTCCGTAAATCACTTTACAAACTTCAAACCATTTCAATTTCCTATGGTACAGTTTTTTAAACATTTTTCAAAATCATTTATTTGCGCACACGTCCACGTAGAAAACACAGGCCGAGTTTTTGCAAACTTTGCTCTGATACCACTAAATGTAACGCCCTAAACTCAGCCTAGAAGTCTAGACCGAATTCAGAACGCTACATTAATCACCGAAGTGATCGTGAGAAAATTTTACAAATCAAGTCGTTTAAAATTTTAATTCCGAAAATGTTTATCCTGAATCAATTCAAAAACGTTTAATCATTTAAATTCCTCAATAAGTTCAACAGTATAATACTTACGAATTAAAACTTAAAACAAAAGTTGTACCACAATATTATGAAACTTTACAGTTCAACTTAAATGAATAATAATTAAACCTAAAAATAAAAGCTTATAACTCATTTCCACTAAGACTATCCGAGTCCAGCATCCAGAATCTAAAACTGTACCTGAAAAGGGGAAGCAGAAGAGGGGGTGAGCTACTTAAGCTCAGTGTGAGATCAAAATTAGTTAACTACAGAAATGGAAATAGGGAACTAGAAGCAGTTCAGAAGAAGAACACACTTACAGACAGATATTTGTTAAGCGAGTTCGCCCAACATCAAACACACACCATATGTACCTTACAGCCATATGGAACAAACAGACACACCTAACCTCACGTGCTATTCAAATACAATAGCAACAGTTCACAAGTCAGTCACACTATCACAACAACAGTTCAGTCAGACATTTATAGAGAAAGTCTGCAGAAATCGCATAGGCACACGTGCCTTTCAGTCGATCAGTAACACATTCAGTCATATTATCACATTCAGCCAAACTGATCAATCAAACATTTCAGTCAAGTAGTACAGTCACATTCAGTCACATAGATTCATTCAGATGCATATGAGTGCAAATGAGTTATAAAATAACCCACCCATCCACTCAACACACCATCTCTGTCCAACCCTACACTTATTGTGGGGATTTAATCAACCCACCCATCCCTGCACTCCGAGTAGGACCTCGAAAAGCCCATCCAACCTTATACTCCATAGGATGTCATCCCAGGTTACCCGACAACGATGGTCATCAGCATTGTCCTCGACCCTTAAGGAATTTGGACCGCCCTCGACCCTCTAGGAAATGGGGCTAACAATGTGCAGATAAACTGCCAGTCTCATATATTACGCAGCAAAGCTAGCGTATAAGCTGTACTATGCAATACGATGAAATCGCGCGATGGACATGCGGTATGAGTTGCCAGATCGGATAGTGGTGCGTAAGCGTAGCTAACGTACATGCGATGATGCAATGCGGTAATCCGCTATACCGATGAGTTCTGATAAAAGCGCCAGATCGATCAATGATACGCAGCGATGCTGTCGTATGTGCTGTATAGCGTAGTGCGAAAATCCACAGTATAATCAAATCGTCCATGACCCTCAGGGTATTGGGACTGCCCTCGACCCACTGGGTATTAGAGGCTTCAGTATGCAGTTAAACTGCCAAATCGTAAATCTTCCTTCTCTTCAAAATCCCAACCCAAAATACTTTATATGCAGATACACCAATTAAGAATACAATTTGTGTGATCATTGTAAGCGATCACTTATAGTCGATCAATCGATTCTAAACGTGCACACTTATGCACTCAGATTCAGTACCTAGCATAGCACACATTCACTTACAAGCAATACATAATTCGAAGTCAGAACAGAATCGTATACACCCTCAGTAAGTTTAGTCGAGGGGTTGAAACACATAGACTCACAATGGCATTCGATTTTCCCTAAAATCAAAATTTGGCGAGTTAGGGCCACACGCCCGTGTGCTCCGGCCGTGTGGAGCAATCCAAGCCGTGTGGGGATCCAACGCCCGTGTGAGGGGTGGTACACGGTCGTGTGACAGAGGCACATGCCCGTGTGGTGCAGGGACACGGCCGTGTGAACAGGTCGTGTAACTCACTGTCTAATTTCCCATATATTAGGTGCAGGGCAGACACAGCCGTGGGAAGGTGCCACACACCCGTGTGGCCATCAGACACGGTCGTGTGTCCCATAACACACGCCTGTGTGGAATCCCTAGGCCCCAAATCAGTCACACGGCTGTGTGTCCCGAAGCACACGCCCGTGTGGGAACCCTAATTTTCCCAAATCTGTCACACTGCTGTATGGCCAGGCCGTGTGACTCCAAATCCCTAATTCTCCAAACTCACATGCCAGTGTGTTCAGAGGACACGGCTGTGTGGATTCTGATAAAAATCCCCAAATCGACCACACGCCCGTTTGGCCAGGCCGTGTGGCACCCAAAATTGGCCGGAAACCCTAATTCACAAATCCACACGGCCGTGTGCCTCGGTACACGCCCGTGTGGCCGTCGGGGAGGCAACGAAACCACCCTAATTCAGCCCCAAGAACACCATTTTGGCCACTGTAACAGTCCCTAACCTTTACCCTATCAACATATATTAGAAAACAACGATTTCCCTTCACTTATATCGTCTAAAAACTCAAAAATGAAGGGGTAATGCATAACTATGAAAAGCCGAAGGAAAGAGATTCTTAAAACAAGATAGCAATCAATTTAAAAACAGAAAGTAGTAACAAGATTCGAATCCCACACCTGATTTGACGATGAAGAGAATGGCGGAGGAGCGACAATCCCGAAACCGCAGTTAAAAATGTTTAAGCAATAAGAAAAAAAACAAACGAAAGAAAGAAAAACAGAGAGGAGAAGGGAGAAGAAACGTCAAAATGAAAATTAAAATAAATAATAATAATAATAACAATTTTCAACATAACAAAAATAACAAATAATTATTATAAGAAAATAATATCTAAATGAAAAAAAAGTGCACAAAATATCTCCCTAGCTCATGCAGGGATTCGAACACAAGACCTCAAGCATAATAACACTCCACTTATCCACCGGACCAGCAGGCCCATTCTTGTCACTAAATTGCACAACTCACTACATATGTGCGACTCCTCACTGCCCCTGTAACACCCCAAACCCGGCCCAAACATTACGACCGAATTTGGTATGCTACGGAGGAAAAAATTTTGAAAATCCCTTTTTAAGTCGTTTTAAATTTTGATAAAAGATATTGTTTTGATTTAAAAAAGCGGTTGAGGTGTTATGAAGAAAGCATTACTTAATGTCATTTAAAAATATACTAAGTTAGGTTGTTATAGCTTTCAAGTGTACCCGATGGCACAATAAAACATTTTTTACGAATTAATTTGAGAAAAACATGTGTACCCATTTTAATATCATAAAATAGTTAAGCAATTTATCAAAACATAAAATAATCCAAGTGCAAATTTTAGGAGGCCTTATTACATCTTAAACAAAATAAATCAAACCCATATTAAAATAAAAATAGTTCCAAATCCACCTAGTCCATATTTTCATTGCATGGCGCCTCGAGTTCATCCGGCTCCTTATCCGCAACTACGAGTCACTGAAAATGTTAAAGGAAAAAGGTGAGTCATCAAGACCCAATGTGTAACCCTTTTTCCGGTTTAATGTAACATCATACACAAATCATAATTAATTTAATATGCACAAGTTTAATATGCACCCAACCTAGCCATCCGTGACGCCTTTCTCTACCGCGTAGTACCAAACCACTTTGGTGGTGCCAAACCACCGTGACGTATAGTCACGAAATCCATCAATATTGTGGTACCAAACCCTTTGGTGACCGAAGTCACAATCAAATGATGGGGCCAACCCATCGTGTGATACCAAATCACCGCGACGATCCCATATCTCAAAGTGGGGCCAACCCACGGTGGTATCAACCACGTGGACAAGTCGCTATGAGGTGCCAAACCTCCGAGGTACCAAAACCTCGTGACCGTAGTCACAATGTGTTACCAAAACACCGGTGTCTGGCCGACACAAATATCACCGCCCCTCCACTCATCAACCCATATCAACAATTATATACTTTTTATGAAATCATGATAATAGGTTTATTTAACAACGTTCATAGATTTATCATTACCATAAACCAAATATTGCACATACCAAATGTGACATGCTTCCCAAAAGCATCAAATAATAATCTCAAAGTAATAAAGACTTACCCGTGTCCTTGTTAATACCATGATGGTATAACATCCATGTCTACACAAACCGATTAGGCATAATATAACACTTAGCATATTTAAAAGATTATAAGATGTGTATGCACACACTGATACTAACGAGAGTCCTAAATCCCGAATAGACAAATCGCCACACAAGTTTTCCTTGCCCCTATATTCGGCCAAAAACTAGATTAGTGCCATGGCCTATTCGGCCAAACCAAAATAATCGAGAAGGGTTCCTTGTGAACCCGAAACCTTACCCAAAAGCCTTGAACACTAGCCACACACTCCTAAATGTGAACCGGTCTCACTTCCTACAACCAACCATCATCATTAAGGTTATTAGCCTTGACTTAAACGAAAACTTAAAAGAATAATCCTTTGAAATAAACCCTTACCACCTTACCAAAATCAATTGATAGAAAAGTCCCGAGGAAAACTATGCTACCTTTAATATTCGGCCAAAGTGATTCAAGATAGGAGAAGAAAATTTTCGGCACAACAAAGAGGTATATTCGGTGAAAGAACAAAAAGAAAATAATAGGAAAAGGGAATAGAGTTTGGCAAAGAAGAGAGTATAGAAGATTTTTGGTGTTTAAGCAAAACAAATAGGAGAACAAGATGTTGATGAATGTTTTGGTTTGAGAGAATGAAATGGAGAAAATAGAAGATGAGGAAAAGAAATGACCAAATGGTCAAAAGAGTTTAGGCTTATCACAAGGTAAAATTCGGCCAAAAGAAAAGAAAAGAGATTGAGAGAGAATTGCAACCTTTTTCACCAAATGCTAGGAATGACCAAAACACTCCTAAACCTTACCAATTACTAGCATATTCGGCCAAATCCTCCCCTTAGCCACATTACGAGTCCAAGTTCATGGTCAATTGGCCATGAGTTAGTTTCAAAACATTTTCCACAAACCAAGCCTTTTGTCCCCTCAATTTACCATAACTTCAAGATATCCTTCCATAACCTTAGGAATCTTATCCCTTATTCCATGCTTTCCTTTAAAATAAATTCAACTTACCAAAATGAAAGTCCAACCTATCATAATCATAGGTTGACCGCCATTAATGCTAACATACAAAATAAACTTTTAAAAATGCTAAACATACTACTCGAACCTCTAACCTCAAGCTATAAGTTCAAACACCATAACCACTTTGCCATTAATTCCTTATGTGCTTTAATTAACACTTAAATTAACTTAAGTGCTAACCTCACATAATCCACTTCATTAAATAAACCATACTAAGAATTATCCTACTAAACCGAGCTTACTCAAGACCCCTAATTAAGTCTTATAACACCACAAATAATATCACAGAGATTTAAACACAAGAAAAATAATTCAATCACAAATAGCCCCAATTCGTGGATGTTACGCTTCTACCCCCTTAAAAATAATTTCGTCCTCGAAATTACCCGATCGTAAAAGATGGGGATATTGCTGCCTCATCACATCCTCGGGTTCCCACGTCGCTTCCTCCGTACCATGGTTTCACCATAGCACTTTCACTAAGGGTACTGCTTTCTTACGCAAAACCTTGACATCACGTTCTAAGATCCGAATCGGCTCCTCCTCGAAAGATAGATCCGAGTTAACCTCAATCGCGCCACGAGGCACAACGTGCGATGGATCGGACCCGATGTCCTAAGCATTGACACATGGAAGACGTCGTGAATTTGCCTTAACTCTACGGCAACTCGAGCTGGTAAGCTACCGGTCCTACTCGCTTCAACACAGTATACGGGCCGATGAACCTTGGGCTTAACTTCCCTTTTCGCCCAAAACGCAACACTTTTTTCCAAGGCGACACCTTCAGAAAGACTTTATCTCCTACCTCGTATTCCATTTCCTTGCGCTTGAGATTGGCATATGACTTTTGCCTATCTGATGCTTCCTTAAGACGAGCCCGAATTACCTTAACTTTGTCCTCCGTTTCAGTCACCAATTTTGGACCCAAAACCTGACGTTCACCTAACTCCGTCCAACACGTAGGAGTACGGCATTTTCGTCCATAGAGTGCTTTATATGGTGCCATTTGGATACTCGCTTGATAACTATTGTTATAAGCGAATTCCGCCAATGGTAGATACTCTTCCCAACTACCACTGAAATCCAAAATGTAACCTCTCAGCATATCTTCTAAAATCTGTATCACTCTTTCCGATTGTCCGTCAGTTTGCGGGTGAAAAGCTGTGCTGAAGTCCAATCTCGTTCCCAAGGCCTGATACAAAACTCTCCAAAACCTTGATGTAAACCTCGGATCCCTATCCGAGATAATCGATACTGGCACACCATGGAATCTTACTATCTCGGCTACATATAGCTTTGCTAGCTTCAAGCAAATAATCTACCCATCTTGGTATGAAATGCGCCGACTTAGTTAGTCGATCCACAATTACCCAAACCGAGTTCTTCTTACTAGGCGTGAGGGTAATCCGCGACAAAATCCATAGTGATCCTCTCCCATTTCCACCGAGGAATCTTCACCGATTGGAGTAACTCGATGGCAAGCGATGTTCGACTTTAACTTGGCGACATGTCGGACACTTACCCACAATTTAGTTACTCTCATGCGTCAACCAGTGCCACCAAAAGCTGTTCTGCAAATCTCCATACATCTTGCTACCTCCCGGATGCATAGCGTATGGGCTGCTATGTGCATCTTGGAGAATTCTTTGCCTCAACTCCACATCTTTCGGCATACAAGCTCGCCCTTGAAAACATAACACTCCTCGCTGGACAAAGCTGTACCCTTCTAAACCACCGTCTTGAACTTGCAACCTCCTTGCATTCAAACCGCATCCACCAAGCGCTTTTCCTTAATCTCCTCGATCCAAGTCGGTTTAACTTGCGTTCGCCAAAAGACTTCCGTCGTCGATAGATCGAGATGAGCAAACATCGCTCTTAAGTGCATCCACGACTTTTCGGCTCAAGGCATCGCACCACCACGTTTCGCCTTACCCGGATGGTACTCAATCGAATAGTCGTAGTCTTTTAACAGATTCAATCCACCGACGTTGTCTCAAATTCAAATAAATCGAGTCAAAAGATACCTCAAACTTTTATGATCGTGTAGACTATTGACTTTTCCCCATACAAGTAATCTTTGCCATATTTTCAAAGCGAAAACTCGCCGCTAACTCCAAGTCGTGCGTTGGATAGTTAACCTCATGCGGTCTTAGCTAACGGGACGTATAGGCCACTACCTTCCCTTCTTGCATCAATACGCATCCCAAACGGTATGGGACGCATCACAAGAAACCGTAAACAACTTTTTACGCTCTCAGTGTACCAAAACCGAGCTTAGTCAAAATCTTCCTTAGCTTGTCAAAACTTTCTTGTTGCTTCTCCGACCATACAAATGGAACTCCCTTTCTTAAAAACTTAGTCAACGGCGCTGCGATTAAAGAGAATCCTTCCACAAACCTCCGATAATACCCTACTGCACTCCAAAAAGCTTCGAATTCTCGCCATCGACCTAGGGGTTTCCAATCCAACACCGCTTCCACCTTGCGAGGATCTACTCTAATCCCTTCCACGACACCACATGACCTAAGAAAGCCACCTCTCTAAGCCAAAATTCACACTTACCGAATTTGGCATATAATCGCTTCTCTCAAGATTTGTAGAACTATACGCAAATGCATGTCATGCTCCTTCTCCGTCTTTTGAGTAAACCAATATGTCGTCTATAAACACCACGACAAATTGATCCAAATATCTTTGAAACACTCTATTCATTAAGTCCATGAATCTGCTGGTGCATTAGTCAACCCAAAAGGCATCACCAAAAACTCGTAATGCCCATACCTTGTTCGGAATGTCAGATTGTGCACATCAACCTCTTTCACCTTGAGTTGATGATATCCCGACCTAAGATCTATCTTGAAAATACCGGTGCACCCTTCTTGGTTGGTCAAACAAGTCATCAATCCGAGGCAAGCGGATACTGTTCTTGATCGTTAACTTGTTCAATTGGCGGTGAGTCGATACACATCCGCATTGAACCATCCTTCTTCCTAACAAACAACACAGGTGCTCCCCACGGAGATATACTTGGTCGGATAAATCCTTGGTCCAAAAGCTCCTGAATTTGAGCCTTCAGCTCCACCAATTCCTTTGGTGCCATTCGGTAAGGTGCTATTGACACAGGTGCCGTTCCAGGTAGCAAGTCTATACCAAATTCAACTTCCCGATCTGGAGGCAGACCCGGAAGTTCTTCTGGGAACACATCAGCGAATTCCCTTACTGTTCGGACCTTCTCAACCGCTGACTCCTTAGCTTCCAAAGCACAAATTCGAACCAAAAACGCCTCGCAACCTTTCCTGACCATCTTTTCAGCCTTCAACGCAGACACTACATTAGATAGGTAATCTCTTCTATTACCTATCATGACCACTTCATCACCCTCAGCCATCTTAAGAACCATGCGCTTAGCAAATATGATTCAACCTTGCACGATACTTAACCAACCAGTCCATACCAAGGATCAAATCGAACTCCCCAAACGGTAGTTCCATCAGATCAGCCACAAACACGACCCCTTGGAGTTCTAGAGGTACATCTCTATATAGCTTATTAAAAACTACAGAGTGACCTAAAGGACTAATTACAGTCATCTCCCTAGAAGCAGTCTCGAAGTCTAAGTTCATAGTCTCTACCACACTACTAGCAACGTATGAATGCGTCGAACCCACATCAATCAAAGCGTTATATGGAACACCAAAGATTAAGAACGCACGGTTATAACGTCAGTGCGTCACCTTCCTCTCGACGCCTTGCCGCATAGACTAGACCAGCCGCCTTGCTTCGTTTGCTGCCTGTACCTCTGCCCAAAATTCCGCGACCTCGATTAGATCTATTTCCTCCTCTACCATTACCACGACCCCTCTGTGGTGGTCCTACATTCCTAGCCTGAGCACGGTTCTGACCCTCTGACTGATTCTTGGCTAACTTCCAAGGACAATCCCTTACACGGTGGTCCAAAGACCCACATTCAAAGCAACCCTTCTCACCGGTCCAACAACCTCCCCCAATGCGATTTGCCACGACATTAAGATGAGCCGGTCTCGGTTAGCGACCATGGGTCTTCTGCTGATTCGGCCCACTCTGCCTCACCCTTTTCTGAACATTACCACCCGATCCAGACGACCCAAATCCTCTTTTCTACTTGTTCCTATCATAGTTCTGTCTCACGGACTCCTTGACCCCTTCGGCTACCTTAGCCTTTTCCACCAAGACAACAAACTTACGCTCCGCACATGAGCAATCAAAGCAACCTTAACTCATCCCTAAGTCCGTCTTCAAAGCGGACACAACGATCATGCTCCGTTGACACTATACACCGAGCATAGCGGCTCAACCTCAAGAATTTTGCTTCATACTCCGACCACGGACTTATTTCCTTGTACCAACCCCTAAAAGCTTTCCTCAGTGCATCAATGTAGCTTGTGCCCACATACTTCTTCCGATAAGCGGCTTTGAAGTATTCCCAAGTCGATCATCTCGCGTAGCACCATCTCGAACCGTGAGCCACCATCGATATGACTCATCCTTGAGAAGCGACACGGCTCCTTTCAGTTTCTCCTCATTCGTCAGATCTATCTCATCCATGATTCTTTCGATCGATTCTAGCCAATACTCAGCCGTATTGGGCGTTACACTGGACACACCTCGGAAAAATTCAGCTATGTTAGCTCGAAGTCTCTCAGGTACCGACTTCCGAGCTCTTCCACCTCCACCCATTCCAGCTACTCTCTCTAGAACCCGCAGCATCGCTTGTGACACTGCGTCATCACCCGTCCGATCCCCGCTCCTCGGCTCCAAAGGTTGGGGGTGGTGGTGGCAGTGGTACCTCATTCTCAGATCCCTGACCCGATCTGACAGGTTCTGACACGGTCATCCTACCCCTTCCGCGTCCACGATGGCCACGTCCTCTAAAGCTCATTCTAACTATCGCGCTTTAATCTGATTAGGAAATTTTTATGAATTAGTACATGTTTCACTTGGTTATCCGCGAAGAAATTTTATGAAAAGAATTTAATAGAGATTCTTTCGATCAATCAAAGTTTTAAGTCTTCTGTCCTAATTTACATAGAAAAGTACATCCATTCCCTATACCTTTCAAACCTATGCACTCTTCGGGCATTACTGTCCATTTCTATCTCAGGGGTATTTTTCGTAATTTTGCCACTAGGGAAATTTCAGTAATTTTGGTAAGTTGAAGAATATTTTGAAAATTTTCCGAAAGTAAATTTTTGTTGCTATTGAAATGAGTATCATAATGATTTTTAAAACTTAGAGCTTTCACAAAACAGGGTTAATCCCTTTTGGGTTTTATTTAACGTGTTTAGCCTATGACCGAGTCCTCTTGGTTAGGGTGAACCGAAGCTACGCACCAGGTAGGAATCCCGCGAAGAGGAGGTGAGTCACGAGGACTGCTTAAATACCAAGCTCTTCCGGATCCAATCCTAGACATGCGCACTAAGGTTACCACACCCTAACTCGGCGACTTGGTCACGGGTTGGTTTTAATTAGGCCATTAAAGTCTTATGAGTTTTGTTGGGGTGGACTAGTCCTAAGGTTCAACACCTATCACACTAACTACGTTCCCTTCTTACCCTTCTATAATAATAATCCATACAAAAAGTTAGAGGTACTTACCAGGCGATCGGTGTTTGAGACTCCGGTGCCATGCTCATTCAAAACCAAAATATTTCAAATAGACCTACTAAAACATTTTTGGGCCTTGGGGCCCCACAAATGAGCTTTGAACTTGGCTCTGATACCAATTTGTAACACCCCAAACCCGGCCCAAACATTACGACCGAATTTGGTATGCTACGGAGGAAAAACTTTTGAAAATCCCTTTTTAAGTCGTTTTAAATTTTGATAAAAGATATTGTTTTGATTTAAAACAGTTGAGGTGTTATGAAGAAAGCATTACTTAATGTCATTTAAAAATATACTAAGTTAGGTTGTTACAGTTTCAAGTGTACCCGATGGCACAATAAAACATTTTTACGAATTAATTTGAGAAAAACATGTGTACCCATTTTAATATCATAAAATAGTTAAGCAATTTATCAAAACATAAAATAATCCAAGTGCAAATTTTAGGAGGCCTTATTACATCTTAAACAAAATAAATCAAACCCATATTAAAATAAAAATAGTTCCAAATCCACCTAGTCCATATTTTCATTGCATGGCCGCTTTGAGTTCATCGGCTCCTTATCCGCAACTACGAGTCACTGAAAATGTTAAAGGAAAAGGTGAGTCATCAAGACCCAATGTGTAACCCTTTTTCCGGTTTAATGTAACATCATACACAAATCATAATTAATTTAATATGCACAAGTTTAATATGCACCCAACCTAGCCATCCGCACGCCTTTCTCTACCCCGTGTGGTACCAAACCCTTTGGTGGTGCCAAACCACCGTGACGTATAGTCACGAAATCCATCAATATTGTGGTACCAAACCACTTTGGTGACCCAAGTCACAATCAAATGATGGGGCCAACCCATCGTGTGATACCAAATCACCGCGCGACGATCCCATATCTCAAAGTGGGGCCAACCCACGGTGGTATCAACCACGGGGACAAGTCGCTATGAGGTGCCAAACCTCTGGAGGTACCAAACCTCTTGTGACCGTAGTCACAATGTGTTACCAAAACACTGGTGTCCGTCGACACAAATATCACTGCCCCCTCCTCTCATCAACCCATATCAACAATTATATACTTTTACTGAAATCATGATAATAGGTTTATTTAACAACGTTCATAGATTTATCATTACCATAAACCAAATATTGCACATACCAAATGTGACATGCTTTCCAAAAGCATCAAATAATAATCTCAAAGTAATAAAGACTTACCCGTGTCCTTATTAATACCATGATGGTATAACATCCATGTCTACACAAACCGATTAGGCATAATATAACACTTAGCATATTTAAAAGATTATAAGATGTGTATGCACACACCTGATACCAACGAGAGACCTAAATCCCGAATAGACAAATCGGCCACACAAGTTTTCCTTGCCCCTATATTCGGCCAAAAACTAGATTAGTGCCATGGCATATTCGGCCAAACCAAAATAATTGAGAAGGGTTCCTTGTGAACCCGAAACCATACCCAAAAGCCTTCGAACACTAGCCAACACACTCCTAAATGTGAACCGGTCTCACTTCCCTACAACCAACCATCATCATTAAGGTTATTAGCCTTCGGCTTAAACGAAAACTTAAAAGAATAATCCTTTGAAATAAACCCTTACCACCTTACCAAAATCAATTGATAGAAAAGTCCCGAGGAAAACTATGCTACCTTTAATATTCGGCCAAAGTGATTCAAGATAGGAGAAGAAAATTTTCGGCACAACAAAGAAGTATATTCGGCTAAAGAACAAAAAGAAAATAATAGGAAAAGGGAATAGAGTTTCGGCAAAGAAGAGAGTATAGAAGATTTTTGGTGTTTAAGCAAAACAAATAGGAGAACAAGATGTTGATGAATGTTTCAGTTTTGAGAGAATGAAATGGAGAAAATAGAAGATGAGCAAAAGAAATGACCAAATGGTCAAAAGAGTTTAGGCTTATCACAAGGTAAAATTCGGCCAAAAGAAAAGAAAAGAGATTGAGAGAGAATTGCAACCTTTTTCACCAAATGCTAGAAATGACCAAAACACTCCTAAACCTTACTAATTACTAGCATATTCGGCCAAATCCTCCCCTTAGCCACATTGTTGTCCAAGTTCATGGTCAATTGGCCATGAGTTAGTTTCAAAACATTTTCCACAAACCAAGCCTTTTGTCCCCTCAATTTACCATAACTTCAAGATATCCTTCCATAACCTTAGGAATCTTATCCCTTATTCCATGCTTTCCTTTAAAATAAATTCAACTTACCAAAATGAAAGTCCAACCTATCATAATCATAGGTTGACCCAGGCCATTAATGCTAACATACAAAATAAACTTTTAAAAATGCTAAACATACTACTCGAACCTCTAACCTCAAGCTATAAGTTCAAACACCATAACCACTTTGCCATTAATTCCTTATGTGCTTTAATTAACACTTAAATTAACTTAAGTGCTAACCTCACATAATCCACTTCATTAAATAAACCATACTAAGAATTATCCTACTAAACCGAGCTTACTCAAGACCCCTAATTAAGTCTTATAACACCACAAATAATATCACAGAGATTTAAACACAAGAAAAATAATTCAATCACAAATAGCCCCAATTTTAGGATGTTACAGCCCCTATGCCCAAGACCCCATACCTCTAGGCCCAAAATTCGGGGCGTTACAATCAGCTTCATTTTTGGCTTCTACAGACATCTTTAGCTATAAAATAGGAAAAAAAAATTATAATCAACATCCAAATCCCAACTCTGACACAACTTAACTTTGGCATGTACTTCTAGACTCAATTCTTAACTCGATCTAATCCGAGAATCGACTAAACATATAACTCTAATACCACTAAAATGTGACACCTTATATCTGACCCAGTTAGAGGATCCGAATAGAAAATGCCACATTGAAATGCCGAAACAACCTAAATTACTATTTCACTTTATTTAAATGGTAGTGTGGTGGTAAAATTATTTTTAAAAAAATAAAAAAAAATTCGGCAGCATTTCTGTTTATTTTACGTAAAACCCCTTGCAAAATTTAGATTTAACAATGTATACATATTCAAATCATCTCCCAAATCAATTCTTAACACTTCGATATTCTGAAACATACCGCAACCTAAGTATATCACATTAAAACAATTTAATTAACTAATAATATTATGATTATAGCAACCAAAAGTTAATAATTTTTTTATGTTACAAAAACATACCTATAGCCAAATGACTTTACTAAAAACCAAGTACATGCCAACTTGAGACAAAATAAAATATACGAACATTGTTGAGTCCAGGATTTGTCGGTTGGATGCTAATGGGTCTGAGTACAAAATCTCAAAATACACCTAGCTTGCATATGAAAACAAGACCATTCGGTGAGTATTAATTTCAAATGGTATTACTATAAATTACTCAATATAGCATGAAATTTAAATAATTGGACTTAGTTGATTTATTTCTTCCTTAGATCAATTCAAGTATGTTTCATATCAAAGTTTATCCAATACATTAATATACATATGTATCCCAAACAACCAAATGTGATATTATAACTAACCAATCTATTTTAACAAACTTATTAACATTTTTTTTGCTAACGACATGTGCAACCTTATTTGATTTTTTTCTCAATTTTTCATATTGCATTACATTACCAATTTAATTCTAACCATTCTTCCTATTCAATATTGATGTTCGCTAATACATAGCTTGGATCTTAACTAATTTACGGATCCTATTATTACTATAATTTGGTACCCAATGCCTCATTGATACATCCCGAACTAAACAAATTAGTGCCTAGCAGTCATCGGTTAATCTAAAGCAATAATCATGCCCAGCACTCATCGGTATGTCTGATGATTAGTGCGCCCAGCGCTCATCGACCTATAGTCAAAGTAATTTTATATCGGTACATCCGACGTAAACAATTCGCGCCCTACGCTCATCGGCTAAGTCGAAGTAGTAATTGTGAAAGCCACAGTTGGGACGTTCAAGGAAAATGCACCTAACGCTCATTGACTTATAGTCGAAGCAATTATTATTACTACTGTTTTACTTGATTCTTTAACTCATTAATTATTCTCGACTTTGCCCAACAATTAATACAACAACCCATAGTCTGATTTCATTCTCTATTTAGTTTTCATTCTATTGATCTCAACAACAACTCTTCCATTAAATGTCATTTCATGTTCAAGCCAAATGCGTAACTTTAATAAATTATATTTTTTTCAAAATCCTTGTGTACAATTTAACTCTCTATCACAATAATCAATCTCAATATTGTATTTCTAGTCAGCCACTCATGCGTAACTTCCTTTGTTTTGTCAACTTACCTAACAATGAAATTAAAAGGAAAAATAAATAATAAGTTGAGTTATGATGGTACTTACTGGGAATTTCGAACCACTCGTCGATGACTTTAGCTTTTTCCTTTGCTTTTGAAGAAACCGGATTGTCAGTAGCTATGAATTAACATAAACAAATAACACAATCAATAATTCACCCAATTCACAGTCAATTATTATCTTAAACAAACTTTACATTTCATTCAATTTAAATTCTTAAAACCAAAACAAGCATAACTCTCCTTCTAAGCATCGATTTATAATCCAACTTCATTTCCTTCTATTTTAGACCCTCTATTATCAATTTCTAACAAAATCTCATAACTACTCTACTTGATATCCACTTTATTTTCTCAGGTGAAAAATCTAACAGCTAACTTTAAAAATCTAGTCATTTTCATGTATACACTAAAAATCTATCAATTTAACATAAAAAAACATAGAAAAATCATTAATGGTAACTTTCTAAAACCTTAACGATTTTATAAATTGATACTTAAAATTTTACTTTTCCATACCACTATATCGAGTTGTTACAATTCTCCCCGTCTTAAGAATTTTCGTCCTTGAAATTGACCTAGAAAAAGATATGGGTATTGGGATTTCATTGTTTCCTCTGATTCTCAGGTCACTTCTTCTGCATTATGATTATGCCATAGAACTTTCATCAGTGATACACGCTTATTTCTTAGCTCTTTCACTTCTCGAGCTAAGATTTTCACCGGTTCTTCCTCATAAGTCAAATCACATTGAAATTTAATTTCTTCTACCAGGATCACATGAGATGGGTCAGAATGGTATCATTTGAGCATGGACACATGAAATGCATCATGGATCTTTTGCAATTCTGGTGGTAGAGCTAGACGATAAGCAACTGGTCCCACTCTCTCAATAATTTCATACGATCCTATAAATCTAGGACTCAACTTTCCCTTACGACCAACTCGTTGTACTTTCTTCCACGGAGAAACTTTTAAAACTACTCTATCTCCCACCGAATACTCCATATCCCTCCGTTTCAAGTCCACTTATGACTTTTTTCTATCAGATGCTGCTTTTAATCTATCCTGTATAAGTTTAACTACATTTTCTGTTTCTTGAATTAACTCTGGCCCAATCACCCTTCTCTCGATCAGGGTACAAATGTCATGACATTAGGGTTAGTTGAGATTATGTGTAAGACCATATCTGGGATATGGCATCGATATGAGATTTCGTGTAAGACCATAGCTGGGCTATTGGCATCGATATGAAATCCCATATAAGACCATATCTGGGATACGGCATTAGTATAGTACTATGTGTGTGTAATTTCCCGAGTATCCTTTAGTATTCCAAGTGGTTCAACAGGAAACTTAACGGTAAAGTTTAAGTTGTGAAAGACTACGGAATGATGTGAAAGATTATGGTAAGTTGCAAGTTGGTACATGTATGTACTTAAAACTCATGCTTAATGAGCTCGATATGTGATGAAACCTCGGATTAGTTCGATTGAGTAAGTCATGATGTTAAGATTTTAATAACATCTATGCTAAGCTTGATTATGAATTCACAATGACATTTATGTTGATTTACTTTATGTTAAATATATGTTAAAGTGTGTATGATGCTTATTATTTGCATAGGAACTTACTAAGCTTTAAAGCTTACTCCCTTTCTTTTTCCCTTGTCTTATAGCGTCACCAAGCCAGCTCGGGGATCGAAGATGGTCAAAAATGCATTTACACTATCAAATTATCGTTTTGGGTACCTATGAATTAAATATTTTGAGTTATGGCATGTATAGGGACTTGGTCTTTTTGTTATGTGTCATAGATGATTTGGCCAAAAGTGTTGGCTTATGTTAGTTGATAATTCATTTTTTTAAATGGCCATTGAAATTGGCTAATATTGGTTAAGTATTTATGCATATGATGATGTCTTTCATGGATGTGGATTTTGCATGGTTTAAGATGATAAGTTTGAGATGTTGTATGTGTTAGAAAATAGCATGTGAAGGATATATTGATATCTTGTTTGTGGTTGAAATAGTTGTATGAATATGCTTTGATTGGTGTTATGTTTTGCTGTGTAGGTTGGTACATGGAAGGGTGGCAAAAGGCTTGGTAAATAGCCTTATATTTGTCTACATGGGTAGACACACGGGCGTGTGTCTAGGCCGTGTGCGACACACAGTCTGCCACACGGGCATGTGCTTCGGCCATGTGTCCCCTGCACCTTAATTGTTGCAAAACAGAATGGTCAGTAATGAGCACACGGGCAGAGACACGGGCATGTGTCTCAACAGTGTTGATGGCACAGCCTTGAACATGGACGTGTGCCCTGGCCGTGTAAAGTCTGCACCTATTTTATAAATAATTATGAAAATTTAATCGATCACACGACCTAAGCACACGGGCGTGTGACTTGGTCGTGTGACCTTAATTTGATGATGATGTTATAAATAGAATGCTCCCTAATTTGAACACGGCCTGAAGCACGGGCGTGTCCCTAACCCACACGGGCGTTTGACCCATTTTTCATGAAAATTTTTCTAAGTTTCCCAAAAGTTTCCAATGTTCTCGATTTAGTCTCGAACCACTTCGATGCATGTTTTAGGCCTCGTAGGCTCGTTTTAGGGACGATATGAATGCCTTTGAAAAGTTTTAAATTTGAGTGGAAGTTCACGTCTCGGTTTTGAATGTTTGCTTGTGAATAAGTCCGGTAATGCCTCGTGTCCTATTCCGGTGTCGGATACATGTAAGGGGTGTTACAAAAGTAATAAATTACACTTACCAATTTGTGGATTAAAGTTTGAAAACCCTAACCAATTTATTTTGCTTCTTTTCTCTCTTTTTTTTTTCTTCTCACGTGGAAGGATGGAGAAGACATCTTCTCTATCCTTCCACTGAAACTATTTTAACTTTAATTTATTTAATTTATTTTTTTATAATAAATAAGAACACATAACATCAACGTTGTTTTAGCCACAAATTTGGCATTTTTATTTCCATCCAAATTTTTTGGCTATTAACAATTTTAGTTCCTTTAACTATTTTCAAATTAAAACTTATAGCGATCTAAATTTACAATTTAATCTTTGGACTAGATTAAATACTTAAATCAACTAAATTGCTTATCCTCGATTCAATTCATTTATAGCATAACTCCGTAAATGTTTTTATTAATTATTTACAGACTCGGTTCATTAAAATAAAACCTAAAATCATACTTTTCGACACCACTATATCGGGTTGTTTCAATCTGATAGCCTTCTTGAATTGTTTCAGCACTCGAATAAGTTTTTCATCTTGTTTTTTAGTTAACTGAGCTGAAACAATCACAAGTAAAGTAGAGGCATCACCTAAATAAACATATTTCAAATGTGAAGGAAGTACCTTGAGTTCTAATTTAGGTGGCTCTTCGATTGATGCTTTTTGTTGAATATAATCTCTACTCTCTAATTCCAAAGGCTCAAAACGGGATTGTGGATTAAATCCCCTCTGGTTAGCTTCCAGAAAAGCTAAGTTGTAACACCCCAAACTCGGACAGGACACCACGTCCGAATCTGGTATGTTACGGGGAAAAACTTTTTTTTTGAGTGATCAGATTTTTCGTTTAAAAGCGGGGTGAAAACATAGTGAATTTGAGGAAAATGGGAGTAGGCTTGTTTGATTAGATTTTGAAAACTTATCCAAAGTATATAGTCAAAAACGAGTTGATTTCATTTAGCGTTTCCAATAGTTTCTTAGTACTGTTTTGAAACATTTTTGACTTAGTAGAATATCGAGTTTGGTTTGAAAATCATTTGAGTTTACTCTATAGCAAAACATAGTGAGATACCCGATGGTATAGTTTAAAACACATTGCGTTATAGTTTTGAAAACATTATCTTACCAAATTTCTAGTAATATTTCATACCAAGTTATTTGTTAAGCAGGTTAAGAATCTAATTAAACCATAACCATCATAAAACATAATTTAAAGGCCTTTTACAAATCCAAATTAAATCTCAAATAAAAATAAATAAGCTAAAGTACCCAAAGTGAATAGTCTGAGCGAAACTTTTATTAAAGCATGGCATGTGCACCCGAGTCCACCCGGCTCCATGTCCGTCTCACGGGTCACTGAAATGTCAAAGGAGAGGGTGAGTCGAATGACTCAGTGCATAAATCCCGCTCCCGATGAAACAACATGCTAACACACATCATACATAGCAACATAATTAATGCAACCCGATCCTAACCATCCGTATCTCCTTTTTCTACCCCGTGTGGTACCAAACCCACTGGTGGTGCCAAAACCACTGGTGACATATAGTCACAATGTGTTACTAAAACACTGGTGTCCCAAAGACACAATATCCATCAATGTGGTGCCAAACCACTGGTGTCCCAAAGACACGTTTGTGCTACTTAAAGCACCGGTGACCAAGTCACAGATCCAATGATGGGGCCAACCCATCGTGTGATACCCAATCACTAGCGAGACGATCCCATATCTCATGTGGGGCCAACCCACGGTGGTGTTAACCACGTGGACGAGTCGCAATGAGGTGCCCAACCTCTGGTGTCCCAAAGACACAAATGTGGTACCAAACCACTTTGGTGACCGTAGTCACAATAATCGAATGATGGGGCCAACCCATCATGTGATACCCAATCACTAGCGAGACGATCCCATATCTCAAAGTGGGGCCAACCCACGGTGGTGTTAACCACGGGGACGAGTCGCAATGAGGTGCCAAACCTCTGGAGGTGCCAAACCTCCGTGACCCAAAGTCACAAAGTGTGTTACTAAAACACCGGTGCTCACAAAGACAAAATATCACCGCTCCTCCACTCATATCACCCATCAACATACCATACTCATGTAATCATGCATATCATACAAATCATGCATATCATGCCAACATGTCTAGCATTACATCTCATAGCATACATAACATAGATCATAATACCCAAGGTATCCATAATGAGAACTTGTAATAAATTAGACTTACCGGATACGTACACATACCCCGTTTGGGTATCCAATTATCCGTCATAATTGGTATAGTTTTTAACAGCAAAGCAGTTTATTAATAACATTACTAGGTATCAGTGTGTTAGTTTACACACCTGGTATACACGCGTCTAAAAAAATCCCAACGAATCGATCTAAGTCCCTTGATTATCTGGCTCCTATAATCGGCCAACATAGGGGTTAGGCATCTACACATTCGGCCAACACCATTTAGACCAAAAAGGGTTTGTCGAATCACCCTTACCTTGCTATTGGTTTGATTTCTTATCGAACCCGAACCACAAAGGTTCTCCTTCCAACAATCGCCTACACCTTCAAAAGAGAACTGTTAATCTTTTAGAAACCTTTTAGACTTAATCAAAACTAAACGAATAACCCATGAACAATATCTCACCATCACTTACCGGTCAATTAACAGAAGATGACAACTCCTCTTGCTTGCTTCCAAAATCCAAGGATCCTATAACGAGAGATTAGTACCCTTCCAACATGACCATATTCGGCCCTCACCCAAACCGTAACCAAAAAGAACAAAAGAGGGAAAATATGGCCATTCGGCCACCCCACTTACCTTGTTCAAAGATTGAACAACCACCCAAATCCACTCTTCACCGCTATTCGCCACCAAGGAACTACTAAGAGAGAGAAGACTTTCGGCCAAGAGGAATGGAAGGAACAAACGAATACAAACGGCTTGAGCTTTGAACAAAAGACAAGAATAAAACGATGAGTAGAGAGTGGAGACTTTCGGTTTGAAAAGAAATGGATGAAGAAAGTGTTTTTGGGAGGGTAAGATTCGGCTACCAATGTTTCAAGAAGAGGAAAAAGAATGTTGGAGAAGAGAGAGTTTTGGTTTAACACAATTAAACAAAAGAAGAAGAAATGGGGTTGAACATTCGGCCACACACAAAAATTAAGGAAAAGAAATGCAAATTTCGGCAAGGCTATAGGGGTTTGGTCATTCAGTTTGAAGAAATTAGAAAAACTCTCTGAAGTTTCGGGTTGCTTTTGACAAAAGAAGAAAATGCTGGCTCCACAAATGCTTTTGTCCGAAAATGCACAAAATGAGAAGTGCATTTCAAGCACACCTCACTTCCCTTACCAAACCGCCCACACCCCCACTCCAACACCCCACAAATTCGGCCAAAATCCCTCCATTCACTCCACTCCCCACATTCAAACAACAAGACCAAGTCTTCCTCCTACAATTATTCTCCACCAACCGTTTGAATGGTATGACTTGGTCCAAGGTAGAATTCAACTTGCCTTCTACCTCTTCCCCATGCCAGTCAAAATTAAAGCCAAAATGGGGACTCTGCAGCTCGAACACTAGACCTCCACTCCATGTAGATGACGCCACACCAAGCTCCCCCATGTAGCGCATGCTTTGCCACTAAGCTAGCTCCTTACTTGTGCAACAAAGCAACAATTAAAATTCTTAAACCCCACCCAACAGCTCCCTTCTATAAAGCCTAAAAACTAAAATTCTCCCATTCACTCAGGCATACTCCTAGCCTACAACCAAGCCCCCAAAACATCGAAATACCCACGCAGCACACTAAACACATGCAATTTCATGCAACAACAAAATAGCCCCTATCCCGGGATATTATAGTTCTACCCCCCTTAAAATAATTTTGACCTCGAAATTACCTGATCAGAAGAGTTGCGGGTATTGCTGTCTCATCATATCCTCGGGTTCCCACGTAGCTTCTTCTACGCCATGATTCCGCCAAAGTACCTTAACCAAAGGCACAGACTTCTTACGCAGAACCTTCACATCTCGATCAAGAATCTGCACAGGTTCCTCCTCCATGGTCAAATCTGGATTTACCTCGATCTCTTCCACTGCTACCACATGCGACGGATCTGAACGATAACGCCGAAGCATCGAAACATGAAAAACATCGTGAATCGACTAAGCTCACTGGCAACTCAAGCCGATACGCCACTTGTCCAACTCGCCTCGTAACCTTATACGCCCAATAAACCTCGGACTTAGCTTGCCTTTCTTCCGAACCTCAACACCTTCTTCCAAGGCGAGACCTTCGAAACACTCGATCCCCACAAAGAAACTCTATATCTCTTCGCTTAAGATCGGCATAAGACTTCGCCGGTCGAAGCTTCCTTAATCGAGCTCGAATCACTTTAACCTTGTCCTCGCCTCGGCTACTAACTCGGGTCCCAACAACCGGCGTTCACCTAACTCCGCCCAACACGTAGGTGAGCGACACTTCCTACCATACAACGCTCATACGGTGCCATCTTGATGCTCGCTGATAATCGTTGTTGTAGGCAAACTCACTAATGGCAAAACTCCTCCCAATCGCCCTGAAATCCAAGATACAACCTCTCAAAGATATCCTCTAAGACCTGAATAACCTTTTTCGATTGACCGCCGATGCGGGTGTGAAAAGCCGTCTTTGAAATCCAAACGAGTACCCGTGAGCTTGATGCAACGCTTTCGAACCTTGACGTAAATCGGGATCCCTATCCGAAATAATCAAATCGCACACCGCAACCTTACTATCTCGACACATACAGCCGCCAACTTCAAGTGAGTAATCAACCCTCACCGGAATAAAGTGAGTGATTTAGTCGACGATCCACCACTACCCAAATCGAATCCTTCTTGCTTGGCGAAGCGGTAACCCACCGACGAAATCCATGGTTATCCTTTCCCACTTCCATCGAGGAATCTTCATAGGTGAAGCAAACCCGACGGCAATCGATGTTCAGCCTTGACTGCTGACATGTCGACACTTCCCAACAAACTCTGTCACCTCTTTCTTCAAGCCGTGCCACCAAAATCGCTCTCTAAGATCCCTATACATCTTGCTACCTCCGGGATGCATAGCATGAGGACTCTGCTATGTGCGCCCTGAAGAATCTTTTGCCTCACTCAACATCTTTAGGCATACAAGCCTTACCTGAAAACACAACACCTCATCACTAGACAAGTCAGTAACCTTCCAAACCACCATTCTCGCACTTGTAACCTCCGTGCACTCGTAACCTCATCCTCTAGTTGTTTCTCTCGATCCGCTCAACCCAAGTAGGCTTAACTCGCAACTCGCGAGAATACTCCCGCGTCATACAAACTCAAATGGGCAAACAAAGCTCTTAAGTCCGAAACAACCTTGCGGCTCAACGCGTCGCCCACCACGTTAGCCTTGCCCGGATGATACTCAATCGAGCGATCGTAATCTTTCAGCAACTCAACCCATCTCACACGCCTCAAATTCAAATCCTTCCGAGTCGGTAGATACTTGGACTCTTGTGATCCGTGTAGACTATCGATCTTTCTCCATACAAGTAGTGCCTCCAAATCTTTAAAGCGAAGACTACGTTTGCTAGCTCCAAATCGTGCGTCGGATAGTTGACCTCATGTGGTCTCGGTTGCCGAGAAGCGTAAGCCACAACCTTACTTTTCTTGCATCAAGACACAACCCAAGCCCGTATGTGATGCATCGCAATAGATCGTGAATTCCTTACCAGCCTCAAAGTTGAATCAAAACCGAGCCTCGGTCAAAATCTTCTTTAACTTGTCGAAGCTTTCTGCCGCTTCTCGGTTCATACAAACGGAACTTCTTTCCTCAAGAACTTGGTCATCTATTTGCTATCAACGAAACCTCAACAAACCTTCGGTGAGTATCCGCCAAACCTGAAAACTCCGAATCTCACCCACCGACCTAGGCGGCTTCCAATCCAAAATCGCCTCAATCTTACGAGGATCCACTCGAATTCCCTCGGCCGACACTACATGACCCAAGAAAGTCACTTCTCTAAGCCGTAACTCGCACTTATCGAACTTAGCATAGAGCCGCTTTTCCTCGGAATCTGCTGCAGCACCACTCGCAAATGCGCATCATGCTCTTCCTCCGTCTTTGAGTACACCAAGATGTCGTCTATGAAAACCACGCGATTTAATCGATCCAGATCATCTTTGAAACACCCTATTCATCATATCCATAAACGCTGGCGGTGCGTTAGTCAACCCAACAAGATTACGTAAATTCGTAGTGCCCATACCGAGTCCAAACGCTGTTTTATGGATATCACCTCCTTAACTCTTAATCGGTGATACCTGCACCTCAAGTCGATCTTTGAAAATACCGCAGCACCCTTGGTGATCAAACAAGTCATCTATCCGTGGCAACGGATACTTGTTTTTAATCGTCGACTTATTCAATGGCGGTAGTCTATACACATCCGCATCGTGCCATCTTTCTTCTTGACAAATAGTACCGCGGCGCACTTTACGGCGAAACACTAGGCCTAATAAAACCTCGATCCAATAACTCCCGGATCTCGAGCCTTAAGCTCCACCAATTCCTTTGGCGCCATCCTATACGAGCAATAGACACCGGCGCATTCCGGGTAATAGATCTATCCCGAACTCTACCTCACGATCTGGCGGCAAACCCGGAAGTTCCTCAGGAAACACATCAGCGAATTCCTTAACAGTACGAACCTTCTCCACAGCAGACTCTTTAGCCTCCAAGGCATACACATGAACTACATATGCTTCACGAAATTCTTCCGACCATCTTCTCCGCTTTCAGAGCAGATACCACATTTGATAAGTAATCTCTCCTATTACCTATCATAGCCACCTCATCACCCTCAACCGCTTTAAGAACCATACGCTTGGTCACGCGCAATCCAACCTCGCCTGGTACTTGACCAACCAATCCATCCCAAGAATCGGATCGAACTCCCCAAACGGCAGTTCCATCGATCAAGAAGCAAACACTACCCCTTGGAGTTCTAAGGGTACCTCTCTAAACAGTTTATCTACTACTACAGAGTGACCTAGAGGGCTAATCACGGTCATCCGCCTAGAAGATATCTCGAGTCTAAATCCATGGTCTCTACTATACTCATCGGCAACATAAGAGTGCGTTGAACCCACATCAATCAAAGCAAGATAAGGAGAACCAGAAATCAAAAACGCACTCGGTTATGACGCCCGGTGCGTCGCCCTCTCCCGGCGCCTCGCAAAGATACACTAATCCAGCCGTATGCGGCATCGAACTACGCACCGCTCGCCGGTGCTCCACGGCCCGACCGTAACCATTACCACTCGCCATTACCACGGCCCCTCTGCGGTGGCGGTCTATTACCTCGAATCGACACGGCCCCGACTCCGATCAATCTCGCCAACCTACGCGGACGATCCCTCACACGATGCTCCAGAGAACCACACTCGAAGCAACCTTTTCCTCCACCCAGCAGCCCACCCCAATGAGATTTTCCACATCGATCACATTGCGGCGGTCCTCGCCTAGCAAAGAACAAACCTAGTGATCGACTCGGCCCACTCGGTGTAGCCCTCTTCTCGCGGATTACCCGACGATCCGTAAGACCCAAAGCTCCTCTTATGCCTATTTCTCGCCCATGCCCCGCCTCACGGACTCCTTAACACCCTCGGCTACCTTAGCCTTCTCAACTAAGACAAAGAACTCGGCCTCGCCGAGGAGCAAATCAGCAGCCTCAACTTCGTCGCAGACCCATCCTCGAAACGAACACACCTCTCATGCTCATGGGCACAATGCCCCCGGCATACCTACTCGCCTTCAGGAACTCACTCGTGACTCGTAAACAGATTTACTCCTCGAACAAGCCTCGTAAATGCCTTCCACTGAGTCAATATAACTAGCTCCGATGTATTTCTTTTGATATGCGGCCTTGAAATAATCCCATGTCGATCCTCACGCCACACATCGTCTCGAACCGTGAGCCACCACCGATATGACTCATCCCGAAGAAGCGATACGATGCCCTTCACCTTCTCTTCGTTAGCCAAGTCCAGATCATCCATGATCCGCTCGGTTGCCTCCGGCCAATATTCGGCAAAGGCGGGAGCAACACCAGATACACCTCGAAAGAATTCGGCCCCATTTGCCCAAGTCGCCAGCATCTGGTTTCCTAACTCCCGCACCACCACCTACACCAGCCTACCCTTTCCAACACTCGCAAGATCGCTCGTGACACTGCGCCGCCCCTGCATCGATCTTGGAACTCACCACCTCCGGTGGTGGCGGAACCGGTATCTCATTTTCGAACCCCGTCCAGATCCTACGGGCTCGTAAACTATCATTCTACCCTACCTCTACCACGAGTATTACGACCACGCCCGCCTCGAGTGCTCATGACTAATCTTTCTAACGTATCCGGTTAAAGAATTTTATGCATCAAGATTTATTCCACTTGTTTAAAAGCAAGTCTTATGAATATTTTAAAAGGATTTGTTCTCGCGAGTTCACAGAATCCTATCAGTTTCAATCCCTAGAGTAATATACTATTGCTATTCATCAAATCATATCACATCCAACCAAATCACAAGCAATAGTACGGGTACTTACGGGCGAACCGCAGTGCTGGAGACTCGGTGCCATGCCTTTCAAACCATACTTTAAGAATAAAGACTAACAAAACAATCTTTTGAAAACATTTTGGGCCTCAGGCCCACAAAAAAGCCTTTGAACTTGGCTCGATACACAATTGTAACACCCCAAACTCGGACGGGACACCACGTCCGAACTGTATGTTACTGGGAAAACTTTTTTTGAGTGATTAGATTTTTCGTTTAAAAGCGGGGTGAAAACATAGTGAATTTGAGGAAAATGGGAGTAGGCTTGTTTGATTAGATTTTGAAAACTTATCCAAAGTATATAGTCAAAAACGAGTTGATTTCATTTAGCGTTTCCAATAGTTTCTTAGTCTTTGTTTTGAAACATTTTTGACTTAGTAGAATATCGAGTTTGGTTTGAAAATCATTTGAGTTTACTCTATAGCAAAACATAGTGAGATACCCGATGGTATAGTTTAAAACACATTGCGTTATAGTTTTGAAAACATTATCTTACCAAATTTCTAGTAATATTTCATACCAAGTTATTTGTTAAGCGAGTTAAGAATCTAATTAAACCATAACCATCATAAAACATAATTTAAAGGCCTTTTACAAATCCAAATTAAATCTCAAATAAAAATAAATAAGCTAAAGTACCCAAAGTGAATAGTCCTGAGCGAAACTTTTATTAAAGCATGGCATGTGCACCCGAGTCCACCCCGACTCCATGTCGCGTCTCACGGGTCACCTGAAATGTCAAAGGAGAGGGTGAGTCGAATGACTCGATGAATAAATCCCGCCCCGATGAAACAACATGCTAACACACATCATACATAGCAACATAATTAATGCAACCCGATCCTAACCATCCGTATCTCCTTTTTCTACCCCGTGTGGTACCAAACCACCGGTGGTGCTAAACCACCGTGACATATAGTCACAATGTGTTACCAAAACACTGGTGTCCCAAAGACACAATATCCATCAATGTGGTGCCAAACCACCGTGTCCCAAAGACACGTTTGTGCTAATAAAGCACCGTGACCAAGTCACAGATCCAATGATGGGGCCAACCCATCGTGTGATACCCAATCACTAGCGCAGACGATCCCATATCTCATGTGGGGCCAACCCACGGTGGTGTTAACCACAGGGACGAGTCGCAATGAGGTGCCCAACCTCACGTGTCCCAAATACACAAATGTGGTACCAAACCACCGTGACCGTAGTCACAATAATCGAATGATGGGGCCAACCCATCATGTGATACCCAATCACTAGCGCATTCGATCCCATATCTCAAAGTGGGGCCAACCCACGGTGGTGTTAACCACTGTGGACGAGTCGCAATGAGGTGCCAAACCTCTGGAGGTGCCAAACCTCTGGTGACCCAAAGTCACAAAGTGTGTTACAAAACACCGTGGTGCTCCAAGCACAAAATATCACCGCTCCCCCTCCACTCATATCACCCATCAACATACCATACTCATGTAATCATGCATATCATACAAATCATGCATATCATGCCAACATGTCTAGCATTACATCTCATAGCATACATAACATAGATCATAATACCCAAGGTATCCATAATGTAACTTGTAATAAATTAGACTTACCCGGACACGCATACATATACCCGTTTGGGTATCCAATTATCCGTCATAATCGTATAGTTTTTAACAGCAAACAAAGTTTATTAATAACATTACTAGGTATCGGTGTGTTAGTTTACACACTGGTATACACGCGTCTAAAAATCCCAACGAATCGATCTAAGTCCCTTGATTATCCGGCTCCTATAATCGGCCAACATAGGGTTAGGCATCTACACATTCGGCCAACACCATTTAGACCAAAAGGGTTTGTCGAATCACCCTTACCTTGCTATTGGTTTGATTTCTTATCGAACCCGAACCACAAAGGTTCTCCTTCCAACAATCGTCTACACCTTCAAAAGAAGCTGTTAATCTTTTAGAAACCTTTTAGACTTAATCAAAACTAAACGAATAACCCATGAACAATATCTCACCATCACTTACCTGGTCAATTAATGTAAGATGACAACTCCTCTTGCTTGCTTCCAAAATCCAAGGATCCTATAACGAGAGATTAGTACCCTTCCAACATGACCATATTCGCCCTCACCCAAACCGTAACCAAAAAGAACAAAGAGGGAAAATATGGCCATTCGGCCACCCCACTTACCTTGTTCAAAGATTGAACAACCACCCAAATCCACTCTTCACTACTATTCGGCCACCAAGGAACTACTAAGAGAGAGAAGACTTTCGGCCAAGAGGAATGGAAGGAACAAACGAATACAAACGGCTTGAGCTTTGAACAAAAGACAAGAATAAAACGATGAGTAGAGAGTGGAGACTTTTGGTTTGAAAAGAAATGGATGAAGAAAGTGTTTTGGGGAGGGTAAGATTCGGCTACCAATGTTTCAAGAAGAGGAAAAAGAATGTTGGAGAAGAGAGAGTTTTGGTTTTAACACAATTAAACAAAAGAAGAAGAAATGGGGTTGAACATTCGGCCACACACAAAAATTAAGGAAAAGAAATGCAAATTTCGGCAAGGCTATAGGGGTTTGGTCATTCAGTTTGAAGAAATGAGAAAAACTCTCTGAAGTTTCGGGTTGCTTTTGACAAAAGAAGAAAATGCTGGCTCCACAAATGCTTTTGGCCGAAAATGCACAAAATGAGAAGTGCATTTCGGCACACCTCACTTCCCCTTACCAAACCGTCCACACCCCCCCACTCCAACACCCCACAAATTCGCCAAAATCCTCCATTCACTCCACTCCCCACATTCAAACAACAAGACCAAGTCTTCCTCCTACAATTATTCTCCACCAACCGCTTGAATGGTATGACTTGGTCCAAGGTAGAATTCAACTTGCCTTCTACCTCTTCCCCATGCCGTCAAAATTAAAGCCAAAATGGGGACTCTGCACTCGAACACTAGACCTCCACTCCATGTAGATGACGCCACACCAAGCTCCCCATGTAGCGCATGCTTTGCCACTAAGCTAGCTCCTTACTTGTGCAACAAAGCAACAATTAAAATTCTTAAACCCCAGCTCCAACAGCTCCCCTTCTATAAAGCCTAAAAAACTAAAATTCTCCCATTCACTCAGGCATACTCCTAGCCTACAACCAAGCCCCCAAAACATCGAAATAGCCACGCAGCACACTAAACACATGCAATTTCATGCAACAACAAAATAGCCCCTATCCCGGGATATTACATAAGTGTTCCTTCCTATCATCATCACTTAGAAGGTCTAACAAAATTTGTTTCAAAGGATCCTCAACAGAGTTGAGTTCCTCTTCCATGACTAATGCCTCTAACTCAGATACTACAGAACAATCATCAACTACATCAGGAAATCACATGGATTTAAAAATATTTAATGTTACTTGGTCATCCTAGACACGCATGGTTAGTTCTCCCTTCTGCACATCAATAAGGGTCCTTCCAGTTACTAGGAAAGGCCTTCCTAGGATGATTGGCACCTCTTTATCTGCTTCAAAGTCTAAGATAACAAAGTCAGCAGGAAAAATAAATTTATCTACACGTACCAATACACCCCTAACTCATATTCGTCGCTGGAATAGGGTTACGGAGCATTACCGGAGTTTACATTTCAAAATAAACAAAAAGTTTTAAACATTTTAATTCATATCATTAATCATAGCAAAACCAATCAATAACATGCATATCGTCCCTTATACGAGTCCTTGAGGCCGTAAAACCACATTAAAAATAAGTCGGGACTAAATTTAAAACATAGAGAATTTTTTAGAAAAAGATGAAAATTTTGGAAACTACAGGAATCACACGGCCGTGTGACTCACACGGCTGAGAGAAATGCCCGTGTCTCAGGCCGTGTGGACATTCGAAGTAGGGAAACATGGCTGTGTCCCAGCCCAAGTCTGTGCCCGTGTAACTCACTGACTTGGGTCACACGGCAAAGCCACACGCCCATGTGCTAGGCCATGTACCCTGCGAAATGACCTCACACGCTTGTGTGCCAGGCCGTGTGTTAGGCCATGTAATAGCCTGACTTGCAACCCTTTGAAAGCTACAGGGAACACACGACCGTGTCGCCTGGTCGTGTGTCACACATGGCTGAGGCACACGCCCGTGTCTCTGCCTGTGTGGATGAAAAATAAGCCATTTCCAAGCCATTTTCTCACCCATTCAAGCACATACCTACAACCAAATTTCCACATATAAACAAGCCTTCAAATTCCACTAATAACATGCATCATCAAGATACCCAATTAAGGTATATAAACATAAAACTAGTATGCCTAAAAGGCACCTCAATCACAACAATTAAACATGTACAATTATATGCACAATTTGGCCAAATGTTCAACTAACCTTTAGCTAAGTTATTTCCAAAACATACTATTTTGTTTACTTATCAGTTTCATACCAAAAAGTACCAAATATAACAATTAACATTAGCATCATAAACCATATATGCCAACTACATGTTTCATACCAAAATGACTATATTCAACTTTCATCATATAAGCATCATAAGAACTATAAAATCAACCATCATAAGGTCACATATATATATCAACATAACAACCATTACAAGGCCCAAATATATATATGGCAACTTAATAACAACTCATTCATAAGAAAATGCCATAAACACAAGCCAAAACAAATGGCTACATCATCAACCAAAAATACCTATACATGTGCATATTTAACCAATTATAACTTAACTTGTTTCCATGCCAAAACATAACATAATTGATATATAACCAACATACCATATTAGTTTCAAAACCTTTCCAAAACATACCATAACTTGACCATGTCGAGGTCAATTCATCATATATCACTTTGGCCATTCAAACATGCTTTGACACATTATTAAATTAACACATATCAACAAGGCACTAAATGTACCAAGGCTACATCACCCAAAATGACATATACATGCCAAACACATCAACTAGCATTCAACTAATCATCAACCATAAGTTCACCTATACATGCCATTATAACCTCAACCAAGACATCAAAATCTACCGATATAGTTGCTGGATAGTGTGATAGATCTCCGATGAACTTCCAACCCGATCGATCTTCCGATAATCTGAAAAGTAAAGAAAAACAACTACGTAAGTAATGAATGCTTAGTAAGCTCGTATAAACTTTAGTCATATCAATCCATTTCAAATATGAAATTTATACATATCAAGAATAATCCTATACCGATACCGCAAGATTCATGAAACCATATTCAACAACTCACAAAGTGAATAAATCAACATCATTTCATATACATATCATCCTTAGCATAGTAGGATTTTATAAAACTTAAACCCTTTCAAATTTTCTTATTTTCATTTGCATTTCATTACTTTCCATTGCATTTAATTTCTTTAACTTAAATAACAACATCAACTCATCTCATCATTGTAACATCCCGATTTAGGGCCTAGTCGGGATAGTGGTGCGAGACCACAAATCCGAGGCATATGAATGAGTTTTTGAGGTTTATGCTATGTATGCATGCTAGTGTGAAAGTTTCATGAAGCAATTTTGTGAAATTGTGGTTGAATTGTCCAAAAGGACTAAATTGCAAAAGTTGCAAAAGTGTGTTTCTAGAAGCTATATGTGTGAAATAGCTTTAGATTATTAATTACAGGTCCTTAAATAGAAATTTATCTAATTTCTAATTTTTTGACAAATTTGGGCATGGATGAGTTAAAATAGAAAGTTTATCAAAAAGAGCATTTTGGTCATTTAACAATTAAGTGATTAAAATAGGAGAAAAGATGACAAAATTCATTCATCTTCTTCCCCAAGGCTGTCAAAAATTCCAAGAGCCATTGCTAGGGTTCTTCAAATTTTTCAAGCTTGCTAGTAAGTGCATCTAGCCTCGTTTTTGATATTCTTCGTATTTTTGAAGTCCCGGTAGCATGAGTAAGTTATTTTTAGCTATTTGATGAGCTATGAAGGATGTTCAAAAATGTGGTCATGTATGACATGCATGTATTTTGTTGTTTTATGGAAGATTATGAAAGCTTGATGTAGTAGAAACATCTTTTGTTAAGTGATTTTCCATGAAAATGCATGTAGGGACTTGATTGTGAAAATCTTAAGTTTGGTCATACATGTTTATTTTAGTGAGAATTGATGATAGCTTTAGTTGAATAAGTGGTTCGACTAAGCATGAAAGACTAGAAAGTTGAATAAAAATCACTTTACGAGCCTTTGGGGCTAAAGTGTAAATGTGAGAAAGTTTAGGGGTAAAATAGTAATTTTGCTAAAGTATGAGATGTGGGTCAATTTAGTTAAGTTGATTTATTTATTATAGATCAAGAAAGACGAAGCCCAGATCGAAACCGAGGCAAAAGCAAGGTGGTGGACTAAATTGCAAGTCTCAATACTTCTGAGTATCGAGGTAAGTCTATGCATAAACCATGCATTCATACTTACAAATTGTTAATGCTAGATAGTGTATAGCATGGTTGAGAATGATTGAGAACCTATGTGGTTCAAGTGAAATGGATGGATGAATGATTAAGTAAGTAGATTTGTGAATGTGTTGTGATAATGCAAAATGGTGGGCTAAGTGCGGTACCATCCTAATGCATATTGATGATGAGCTGGCTATGTGCGATGCTATCGTTAGGTATATTATCTAGTGGGCTATGTGCGAAACCACTATGAATACCTTGTTGGTAGGCTAAGTGCGATACTACCTTATCAATTGATTATGGTGGGCTAAGTGCGAAACCACCGAGACATTAGCTGTATGGATTAGCTGTGTGGATTAGTTGTGTGAATTAGCTGTGTGGATTAGCTGTGTGGATGTATTATCGAGAAATAATGATATGTTGTATATTGTGTAAATGTGATATTGAATGCAGGGGTGCATGTCAATGGTTATGAGTAAGTGACTCATGATGTGTTGGAATAAATGTGGTAAGGGATAGAAAGAGTAAGCATAGTTGTACATTATATGTTAGTATAATGCTAATTATTGTTTAGCTTATACTATGTTGCTTAATTGTTTATGTGTAAACTTACTAAGCTCAAAGCTTACTCCTTTTCTTTTCCCTTGTCTTATAGAGTAAAAGTGTAACACCCCAAACCCGGTCAATACGCCACGACCGAATTTGGTATGTCACGGGAAAACATTTTGAGGAAAAACGAGTTACCGTTTAAATTTTAGTGAAAAACTCTTTGTTGTTCTAAGTTCAGTAGAAATCAGGTGTATAATAAATTAAAACCGATAATTTACTTTGAAATCCGAAAATAAATCTTTAAAACTTAGTTCTGACTTAGATTTGTAAACCTTTTATAAATTGAAAAGAAACTAAAGCGATTAGGTTGAAAATCGTATCTAATAGAAATTTGGAACCGGAGTTTTGGAAAATAGTATGAGTTATCAAAAATACTTAAGTTGTTAAATACTATCAATTGATTTATGTTACCCGATGGTAACGTTTTAAAAACCATCACGTTTAGTAGTTTAGAAAACTTGGTGCTCAAATTATTATATCAACCATGTAATTTATAAGCCATATTTAAAACAAATCCAAAGCATATAAATAATCCAAAAATATAATTAAAGAGGCCTTATTACAAATCCATAAAAAGATGAAAACGAATTAAAATAAAGTACCAAAATGGAAGTTCATGTAAAACCAAATTTTATTGCATGGCCTCCTCGAGTTCATCAGGCTCCTCATCCGCGATTTTACGAATCACACAAAAAAATAAGGAGAAGGTGAGTCACCAAGACTCGATGCATAATCCTCTCCAGGGTAAATGCCACATACTTACACCAATTATAACCAAGCAATATATATATATAATGCACCCAACCTAGCCATCCAAAACTCCTTTTCTACCCCGTGTGGTACCAAACCACTAGTGGTGCCAAACCACTGGTGACCCAAAGTCACGAATAATCAAGTTGTGGGGCCAACCCACGTGTGATACCAAATCACTGGCGACGATCCCAATACATCAAATGTGGGGCCAACCCACGGTGGTGTGAAACCACTGGGACGAGTCGCTATGAGGTGCCAAACCTCTGGTGTCCCAAAGACACGGATATCAATCTTCCCCCTCCTCTCATATCACCCATACCAATGCCATAGATAACAAATCATGTCATTATACTTTGATATAAACATATAACCAATATATGTCGTAGATCGTGATATTAACAACATATATCAACATCATATCGAAACGGACTTACCCGTATCCTTACTCATACCCATCAAGGTATCATTTCAAGATCTCATAGTTTTCGGCTTTAACAACATGAATAGTTATTAACACACACATATATATATACCGAGTTATAAAGTGTGTAAGGTACACACCTTTCACTAACGCAAATACTAACTTCCGAAGATTCGATCTACCGCACTAGATCACCTTGTCCTACATTCGGCCATACCACAAAACTATAAGCAAAAATCCATTCGGCCAACATCACATCTAAATCCCAATAGCCTTAGTCTTTATCCTCAAAAAGAATAATGAATCGACATGAATCTTACCACTTGACTTACCAACTTCGATTGCTAATGGAATGGCTTAGATAGATTGCTTCCAACATCCCAAAGAGCCTAAAGGAAAAATCGGTTCCTAAATAATGGTTAGAACCTTGCAAACAAATGCCCAAGGATTCGGCCTTTGTCCACAAGAAAACGACTTAGAAAGGAGAAGGAAATAACAGAAATACGGCCATGAACACTTACCTATCTTCCGAAACCGATTGAAGAAAACCCAAAGATTATCTACCCTTGATGATATTTGGCCAATATAACACCAAAAGAGAGAAAGAAGATTCGGCTATGGTGGAGTAAAAAGAAAGGAAAAATAAAAGTGAAAGTGAAATAGGAGAAGGATGATTCAAAAATGGAAGAAAGAAGAAAATAGAAAATGAAAATAGAATAGTAATGGATGTTTTTAACTTTGAAAAAAAATGAAAGAGATGGGATTTGGGAAGGAGGAAGATTCGGCCAAGAGGAAGTGAAAAAGGAAATGTGTAACATCCTGAAAAGGGCCTATGCATTTTTGGTTTAATTGTACGAAATGACATATCTTATGTGTTATGAATATATTTTGAACACTTTTGGAAACCTGGAAATGTATGGAAATGTTAAGTTTAAAAGAGGAAAGTGAACATTTTTAGAACCTTGGAAATGTAAGGAAATGTCTTGTAAGGAAATGTCATGGAAATGTAAGGAAATGTCTTGTAAGGAAATGTCATGGAAGTGTAAGGAAATGTCAAGTTTACAGAGTCGATCGAAAATTTTTGGAAACTTAGAAATGACCTAGAAATGACGAGTTTTAAGGTTTAAAAGGGGAAATTAAGGCAAGGTGGCCTTAAAAGAAAAAGTTTGTGAAATTTGACACACAAACAGGCTTGGAAAAGTGGTCTGAAGATGCCACTTAGGGCCTATGGAAATGGCGCCATATGCAAGAGGAATGGGCCTAAGTTCGAGTCACATGGGAAGCAAATAAAAGAAATTTTATTTTGCTACAAGGAGTAGAGAGGTGGACGGCACATGGCTATAAATTAGGAGATTTTATTATTTTATAAATAGTGGATAAATAAGGGATTTATTTATCATTATTTTCAAGAGATAATTGTTGGATTAAATTCTTTTAATTTGAATAAAGAGATAAAGAGAGAAAATAAAGGAGAAGTGATGGCCAAGTAAGGGACTTTGAGTTTAATAATTTCGGCTAAGTAAGGATAGTTGCTGAATTATCTTTTATTTTAAGTGATAATTAAAGAGATAAAGCTATTAAAATAGAAGAGTGATGGCCAAGTAAGGGATTCTAAGTTAGTAATATCGGCTATAAAAGGAAAAGAGAGGCCATTCTGCATTATTTTCTGCATTCTTTGAAAGCCTCTGCGAATTCTCTTCACCAAATCTTCTTCTTCTTTTATTTTTGCCAAGCCGAAATACCTTGTGTTCCAATAGAATCATCTATCTTTATTCTTCCTTCTCTTTTCTTTCTAATCCTCCAAAAGCTGAAAGTTGTGAGATCATCATCTAGCCATAGCCGAATCTCTCGAAGGTTGAAGTGAAGGTGCAATCGATTTCTTCAAGTAAGGGTAAGATTTCATTCGGTTTCATCCTTTTTCTTAAGATTTGCCGAAATCTAGGACTAACCCCATTAATATCTTATTGCCGAAACTTTGAAGAGATCTTTCGGGATTTACTAAGTGTCAACTACAAGGAAGGAGAAGTTCTTTTCGAAGGTACACCATAGGCCACGTGTTCCCTAGTTATTCGGTGAGTTTGGGATTTAAAATCCACAAGGTAAGTGTCTATAGCATTCGGCCAAGGCCATGTTTGGTAAATATATGTGTTCATTAATTATTCAAAAGCCGAAAACTAACCAAGTTAATTGATTCAATGCTTGGGCGAATGCAAGAAGAGTATAGCGAGATTTCAAGACTTGATTCTTAAGTCAAACGGCAACAAGGTAAGTTTAAGTATACTAATCCTACTAGGATTTGGATTTATGGTCGAATGGCTTTTATTAAAGTAGTAGGTGATTAATCAAATGTAGGGATTAAGGATCTAAGCATTAGATCAAGCTTTTCGGGATTTCAAGACCCTTAGGTAAGTATGATAAGTTGTTGATATTTGGTTAAGAATTCGTGATATTTATGATTAAATCGATTGTTACGATTAAGTGTGTTGATGGAGGCGAATACCATTCAAGAAGGGAAAGGAAGGTCCCTATCCCGAAGTTTAAGAAGAGATCCGTCTCAAGCAGTTAGGGATTGGCCACCGGGTGTGGACCGTCGAACAAGAAAGTAGGCAAACAGCCGTAGTATCGCCTAGTGATAGCATCATGATCGAAAGCATAGTTCTCCAAGTGATCGGTGTGTGATTAACCCACCGTTTTCCGGTATATGATATGTATGTGAAATGTGTATGTGTTATGAATGTGCTAACTAGTGCAAGTGGAAATAGTGATAAGGATACCCTCAAGGGGTATGTCGATAATCCGGTAAGTACCAAACCTGATGATATGTGATTATTAATATGAATATGTGATAATATGCTTGATGAACATGCTCATGCATCATTACATTGTATCATTATTTTATGTGGCATGTGCATGGGTTGGGATATGAAAGAAGGTACGGGTGTACTTCGAGTACGTGGTTTGATGTTAGCCTTGAGCTACATCGTGGATTGACGTTGACTGAGGTCCCGTTGTGGATTAATTGCGATTTAGTTCGCGTGGCTTGATGAGTGGCTATGTGCCTCATCGTGTTTGATATCGGCTATGTGCCATATCGTGGTTGATGAGTGACTATGTATCCCATCGTGGTTTTTGATGTTAGCCTTGAGCTACATCGTGGATTGACGTTGACTGAGGTCACATTGTGGATTAATTGTGATTTAGTTCGCGTGGCTTGATGAGTGGCTATGTGCCTCATCGTGGTTGATATCGGCTATGTGCCATATCGTGGTTGATGAGTGACTATGTGTCCTATCGTGGTTTTGGTGTTAGCTACGGCTACATCAGGATTGGCGCTGATCGAGGTCGCGTTGTGGATTATTGTGCTTAATTGCACGTGGACGGCATTGATTGCCTTTGGAGTAAAAAAAAGGAGTGGGTGATTTGTTAATCCCTAGTGTGTGGTAATTTGGATAAGGGGGTGTGTAGCGGATGGACCCTAGGTTTGGGTTGGGCTTCATAATTGCATGATTTCGTATGTGAACATATGTGGAAATGGGCCAAGCCCAATATGATATGTGGATTAATGTGGAAATGGGCAAAGCCCAGTATATGAATGTGGATCAATGTGGAAATGGGCTAAGCCCAGTATGTGGAAATTATGTGGTTAACTACCCTACTAGATGAATGTGATATGAATATGGGCCAAGCCCAGAATGTGATAACATGTGAATTTGATAATTGATATCTGATATATGAGTTAATATATGGTTAACATGTGGGTGGAATTCAGTGGACTAATTACACACTGGGTCTGTATGACTCACCCAATTCTTATTAAACATCGAAGATGATTCGTGGTGATTGGACCGGGTTAGAGTGGATACGAGGTGGCCCATGCAGAAGACATCTTCTTTATTTTATTCAGTTTATTACTAAGAACTTTTGTTTAATTATTTATTGTAATAAGGCCCAGTTAAAGTATTTAAGTATTTCTATTTGAGCATTTTTATTATGTTTAAGCTAGACGACCATTAAATTATTATTTGGAAGTGCTTTTAATTTGGATATTTTTGTCAAGCTTATATTATTTAGAATTTTTAATTGGACATGGTTTTCAAATGACAAAATTTTTAATGTTTTTCCCAAAAGTGAAATCAGTCTTCAAACGTTTTTTCATGATGGCATCTCAAATTCGGTCAGAACGTAATGGGCCGGGTTTGGGGTGTTACAAATTGGTATTAGAGCCCGGTTCAAAACTCGGCTTTGAGGGTTTGGGGTCCAAAAATAATTTTTTTTCAAAGATGGGCTTTTCAAAAGTAAGGGCTTTCATAAACTTTTCAGGTTATTCTGACATGGCACCTGTATCTCCGATCCGATCCACCTGTAAGTACCCTTGACTATCAAGTGAAATGTGTATGTGAATGTTATAAGTATGAAGGAACGAGATTAGTGAACTAGGATCTGTTGAACCCTAGGGCTAGTGCACTCAAACACATGCATAAGACTTAAGGACTATTAAACAACCCCCGTGACTTAGTCGCCGAGCTAGGTGTGGCAACTCACAGCGCATGTCTAGGAGTGGATTCAGTAAGAGCTTGGTATTTAAGCAGTCCTAGTGACTCACCTCCTCTTTACCCGAATCCTACCTGGTTCGTAGCTACGGTTCACCCTAACCAAGAGGACTTATTCACGAGCTAAACCCGATAATTAAAACCCGAAAGGGACTAGCCATGATAAAAACCCTAGTTTCAAAATCCCTAAATTACCCTTTTAATTGTAGTAAAAGATTATTGTGAAAATTTTTCCAAAATATCTCCGATTTACAAAATTACAAAAATGCCCCTGTATTGTAAATTACTAAAATACCCTCGACTTTTGCTAAAATATTTCTACTTTACCAAGATATCAAAAACTTCTATTTTACAAATAACAAGATACCCTGATTTGGAAAATTAACTGAATCGCTTTCGACTTCCAAAATTACCGAAATAACCTCGATTTCTCAAATTTTTGCAACACTCTCGATTTGGAAAACAAAATAACCCAGATTTTGTAAATTTGAATACCTTTAATTTGAAAAATATTTTCAAATTGACCCGATTTATTACCAAAATACCCTCAGAGGGGAAAAGACGAAATTACCCCTAGGTAGGGAAATGGATGGAATGGCCATAAAAGTGTAGTGAATGATGTTGTGAATGAATGTGACTTCATGGAAAAATGAATGTGTCTCTGCTTATGAATGTGAATGTGACTCACTGAGTTAGAGTAGTGAACTTGAACTAGAAACTTTGGTTGATCGAAAGAACTACTTTCGAACATCTCTTTTCATAAACTGTTTCGCGAATAATCAGTGGAACAAAATTTCGATGCATAAAACTTTTTAATCAGTTAAATCGCGACTTTAGAAATGAGTTCTAGGGGACGTGAACTTAGAGATCGTGCCTAGAAAGTATGATGGTTCTATTAAGATCGAGAGTGCGCAGCATAAGCGTAGTGCGGTGAGTTAAGATGTACGATTATTCGTTAATAAGTAATTTCGAGGACGAAATTATTTTTAAGGAGGGTAGAACTGTAACATCCTGAAAAGGGCCTATGCATTTTTGGTTTAATTGTACGAAATGACATATCTTATGTGTTATGAATATATTTTGAACACTTTTGGAAACCTGGAAATGTATGGAAATGTTAAGTTTAAAAGAGGAAAGTGAACATTTTTAGAACCTTGGAAATGTAAGGAAATGTCTTGTAAGGAAATGTCATGGAAATGTAAGGAAATGTCTTGTAAGGAAATGTCATGGAAATGTAAGGAAATGTCAAGTTTACAGAGCCGATCGAAAATTTTTGGAAACTTAGAAATGACCTAGAAATGATGAGTTTTAAGGTTTAAAAGGGGAAATTAAGGCAAGGTGGCCTTAAAAGAAAAAGTTTGTGAAATTTGACACACAAACAGGCTTGGAAAAGTGGTCTGAAGATGCCACTTAGGGCCTATGGAAATGGCGCCATATGCAAGAGGAATGGGCCTAAGTTCGGAGTCACATGGGAAGCAAATAAAAGAAATTTTATTTTGCTACAAGGAGCAGAGAGGTGGACGGCACATGGCTATAAATTAGGAGCTTTTATTATTTTATAAATAGTGGATAAATAAGGGATTTATTTATCATTATTTTCAAGAGATAATTGTTGGATTAAATTCTTTTAATTTGAATAAAGAGATAAAGAGGAAAATAAGGAGAAGTGATGGCCAAGTAAGGGACTTTGAGTTTAATAATTTCGGCTAAGTAAGGATAGTTGCTGAATTATCTTTTATTTTAAGTGATAATTAAAGAGATAAAGCTATTAAAATAGAAGAGTGATGGCCAAGTAAGGGATTCTAAGTTAGTAATATCGGCTATAAAAGGAAAAGAGAGGCCATTCTGCATTATTTTCTGTTCTTTGAAAGCCTCTGCCGAATTCTCTTCACCAAATCTTCTTCTTCTTTTATTTTTGCCAAGCCGAAATACCTTGTGTTCTAGTCGAATCCTCCATCTTTATTCTTCCTTCTCTTTTCTTTCTAATCCCTCCAAAAGCCGAAAGTTGTGAGATCATCATCTAGCCATAGCTGAATCTCTGAAGGTTGAAGTGAAGGTGCAATCGATTTCTTCAAGTAAGGGTAAGATCTCATTCGGTTTCATCCTTTTTTCTTAAGATTTGCCGAAATCTAGGACTAACCCCATTAATATCTTGTTGCCAAAACTTTGAAGAGATCTTTCGGGATTTACTAAGTGTCGACTACAAGGAAGGAGAAGTTCTTTTCCCGAAGGTACCCCATAGGCCACGTGTTCCCTAGTAATTCGGTGAGTTTCGGGATTTAAAATCCACAAGGTAAGTGTCTATAGCATTCGGCCAAGGCCATGTTTGGTAGATATATGTGTTCATTAATTATTCAAAAGCCGAAAACTAACCAAGTTAATTGATTCAATGCTTGGCGAATGCAAGAAAGAGTATAGCGAGAGATTTCAAGACTTGATTCTTAAGTCAAACGGCAACAAGGTAAGTTTAAGTATACTAATCCTACTAGGATTTGGATTTATGGTCGAATGGCTTTTTATTAAAGTAGTAGGTGATTAATCAAATGTAGGGATTAAGGATCTAAGCATTAGATCAAGCTTTTCGGGATTTCAAGACCCTTCCTAGGTAAGTATGATAAGTTGTGGATATTTGGTTAAGAATTCGTTTATTTATGATTAAATCGATTGTTCGATTAAGTGTGTTGATGGAGGCGAATACCATTCAAGAAGGGAAAGGAAGGTCCCTATCCGAAGTTTAAGAAGAGATCTGTCTCGGCAGTTAGGGGATTGGCCACCGGGTGTGGACCACGTCGAGAACAAGAAAGTAGGCAAATAGCCGTAGTATCGCCTAGTGATAGCATCAGTATCGAAAGCATAGTTCTCCAAGTGATCAGGTGTGTGATTAACCCACCATTTTCCGGGTATATGATATGTATGTGAAATGTGTATGTGTTATGAATGTGCTAACTAGTGCAGTGGAAATTGTGATAAGGATACCCTCAAGGGGTATGTCGATAATCCGGTAAGTACCAAACCTGATGATATGTGATTATTAATATGAATATGTGATAATATGCTTGATGAACATGCTCATGCATCATTACATTGTATCATTATTTTATGTGGCATGTGCATGGGTTAGGATATGAAAGAAGGTACGGGTGTACGTCGAGTACGTGGTTTGATGTTAGCCTTGAGCTACATCGTGGATTGACATTGACTGAGGTCACGTTGTGGATTAATTGCGATTTAGTTCGCGTGGCTTGATAAGTGGCTATGTGCCTCATCGTGGTTGATATCGGCTATGTGCCATATCGTGGTTGATGAGTGACTATGTGTCCCATCGTGGTTTTTGATGTTAGCCTTGAGCTACATCGTGGATTGACGTTGACTGAGGTCACGTTATGGATTAATTGCGATTTAGTTCGCGTGGCTTGATGAGTGGCTATGTGCCTCATCGTGGTTGATATCGGCTATGTGCCATATTGTGGTTGATGAGTGACTATGTGTCCCATCGTGGTTTTGGTGTTAGCTACTGACTACATCGTGGATTGGCGCCGACCGAGGTCGCGTAGGATTATTGTGCTTAATTGCACGTGGACGGCATTTGATTGCCTTTGGAGTAAAAAGGAGAGGGTGATTTGTTAATCCCCTGGTGTGTGGTAGGCTAGATAAGGGGGTGTGTAGCGGATGGACCCTAGGTTTGGGTTGGGCTTCATAATTGCATGATTTCGTATGTGAACATATGTGGAAATGGGCCAAGCCCAATATGATATATGGATTAATGTGGAAATGGAAAAAGCCCAGTATATGAATGTAGATCAGTGTGGAAATGGGCTAAGCCCCGTATGTGGAAATTATGTGGTTAACTACCCTATTAGATGAATGTGATATGAATATGGGCGAAGCCCAGAATGTGATAACATGTGAATTTGATAATTGATATCTGATATATGAGTTAATATGTGGTTAACATGTGGGTGGAATTCAGTGGACTAATTACACACTGAGTCTGTATGACTCACCCAATTTTTATTAAACATCGCAGATGATTCGTGGTGATTAGACCGGGTTGGAGTGGATACGAGGTGGCCCATGCAGAAGACATCTTCTTTATTTTATTCAGTTTATTACCAAGAACTTTTGTTTAATTATTTATTGTAATAAGGCTCAGTTAAAGTATTTAAGTATTTCTATTTGAGCATTTTTATTATGTTTAAGCTAGACGACCATTAAATTATTATTTGGAAGTGCTTTTAATTTGGATATTTTTGTCAAGCTCATATTATTTAGAATTTTTAATTGGACATGGTTTTCAAATGACAAAATTTTTAATGTTTTTCCTAAAAGTGAAATCAGTCTTCAAACGTTTTTTTCGCAGTGGCATCTCAAATTAAATTAAGTCAGAACGAATGGGCCGGGTTTGGGGTGTTACAAATTGGTATCGAGCCCGGTTCAAAACTCGGCTTTGAGGGTTTTGGGTCCAAAAATAATTTTTTTCAAAGATGGGCTTTTCAAAAGTATGGGCTTTCATAAACTTTTCAGGTTATTCTTGCATGGCACCTGTATCTCCGACCCGCAGTCCACCAAGTAAGTACCCTTGACTCATCAAGTGAAATGTGTATGTGAATGTTATAAGTATGAAGGAACGTAGATTAGTGAACTAGGATCTGTTGAACCCTAGGGCTAGTGCACTCAAACACATGCATAAGACTTAAGGACTATTAAACAACCCTGTGACTTAGTCGCCGAGCTAAGGTGTGGCAACTGTTGTGCGCATGTCTAGGAGTGGATTCAGTAAGAGCTTGGTATTTAAGCAGTCCTAGTGACTCACCTCCTCTTTACCCGAATCCCTGCAGTGCGTAGCTACGGTTCACCCTAACCAAGAGGACTTATTCACGGGCTAAACCCGATAATTAAAACCCGAAAGGGACTAGCCATGATTAAAACCCTAGTTTCAAAATCCCTAAATTACCCTTTTAATTGTAGTAAAAGATTATTGTGAAAATTTTTCCAAAATATCTCCGATTTACAAAATTACAAAAATGCCCCTGTATTGTAAATTACTAAAATACCCTCGACTTTTGCTAAAATATTTCTACTTTACAAAGATATCAAAAACTTCTGTTTTACAAATAACAAGATACCCTGATTTGGAAAATTTACTTTAATCGCTTCGACTTCCAAAATTAGAAATAACCTCGATTTTTCAAATTTTTGCAACACCTCGATTTGGAAAACAAAATAACCCAGGGATTTTGTAAATTCTGAATACCTTTAATTTGAAAAATATTTTCAAATTGACCCGATTTATTACCAAAATACCTCGTAGGGGAAAAGACGAAATTACCACGGGTAGGGAAATGGATGGAATGGCCATAAAAGTGTAGTGAATGATGTTGTGAATGAATGTGACTTCATGGAAAAATGAATGTGTCTCGCTTATGAATGTGAATGTGACTCTCGAGTTAGAGTAGTGAACTTGAACTAGAAACTTTGGTTGATCGAAAGAACTACTTCGAACATCTCTTTTCATAAAAATGTTCGCGAATAATCGGTGGAACAAAATTTACGATGCATAAAACTTTTAATCAGATTAAATCGCGATGTTAGAAATGAGTTCTAGGGACGTGAACTTAGAGATCGTGCCTAGAAAGTATGATGGTTCTATTAAGATCAGAGTGCGCAGCATAAGCGTAATGCGGTGAGTTAAGATGTACGATTATTCGTTAATAAGTAATTTCGAGGATGAAATTATTTTTAAAGAGGGTAGAAGCTGTGTAACATCACGAAAAGGGCCTATGCATTTTTGGTTTAATTGTACGAAATGACATATCTTATGTGTTATGAATATATTTTGAACACTTTTGGAAACACGGAAATGTATGGAAATGTTAAGTTTAAAAGAGGAAAGTGAACATTTTAGAACCTTGGAAATGTAAGGAAATGTCTTGTAAGGAAATGTCATGGAAATGTAAGGAAATGTCAAGTTTACTGAGCCGATCGAAAATTTTTGGAAACTTAGAAATGACCTAGAAATGACGAGTTTTAAGGTTTAAAAGGGGAAATTAAGGCAAGGTGGCCTTAAAAGAAAAAGTTTGTGAAATTTGACACACAAACAGGCTTGGAAAAGTGGTCCAAGATGCCACTTAGGGCCTATGGAAATGGCGCCATACGCAAGAGGAATGGGCCTAAGTTCGAAGTCACATGGGAAGCAAATAAAAGAAATTTTATTTTGCTACAAGGAGCAGAGAGGTGGACGGCACATGGCTATAAATTAGGAGCTTTTATTATTTTATAAATAGTGGATAAATAAGGGATTTATTTATCATTATTTTCAAGAGATAATTGTTGGATTAAATTCTTTTAATTTGAATAAAGAGATAAAGAGGAAAATAAGGGAGAAGTGATGGCCAAGTAAGGGACTTTGAGTCTAATAATTTGGCTAAGTAAGGATAGTTGCTGAATTATCTTTTATTTTAAGTGATAATTAAAGAGATAAAGCTATTAAAATAGAAGAGTGATGGCCAAGTAAGGGATTCTAAGTTAGTAATATCGGCTATAAAAGGAAAAGAGAGGCCATTCGCATTATTTTCTGTTCTTTGAAAGCCTCTCGCAAATTCTCTTCACCAAATCTTCTTCTTCTTTTATTTTTGCCAAGCCGAAATACCTTGTGTTCTAGCCGAATCCTCCATCTTTATTCTTCCTTCTCTTTTCTTTCTAATCCCTCCAAAAGCCGTAAAGTTGTGAGATCATCATCTAGCCATAGCTGAATCTCTCTCAAGGTTGAAGTGAAGGTGCAATCGATTTCTTCAAGTAAGGGTAAGATCTCATTCGGTTTCATCCTTTTTTCTTAAGATTTGCCGAAATCTAGGACTAACCCCATTAATATCTTGTTGCCGAAACTTTGAAGAGATCTTTCGGGATTTACTAAGTGTCGACTACAAGGAAGGAGAAGCTCTTTTCCCGAAGGTACACCATAGGCCACGTGTTCCCTAGTAATTCGGTGAGTTTCGGGATTTAAAATCCACAAGGTAAGTGTCTATAGCATTCGGCCAAGGCCATGTTTGGTAGATATATGTGTTCATTAATTATTCAAAAGCCGAAAACTAACCAAGTTAATTGATTCAATGCTTGGCCGAATGCAAGAAGAGTATAGCAGAGATTTCAAGACTTGATTCTTAAGTCAAACGGAAACAAGGTAAGTTTAAGTATACTAATCCTACTAGGATTTGGATTTATGGCCGAATGGCTTTTTATTAAAGTAGTAGGTGATTAATCAAATGTAGGGATTAAGGATCTAAGCATTAGATCAAGCTTTTGGGATTTCAAGACCCTTAGGTAAGTATGATAAGTTGTGGATATTTGGTTAAGAATTCGTTTATTTATGATTAAATCGATTGTTCGATTAAGTGTGTTGATGGAGGCGAATACCATTCAAGAAGGGAAAGGAAGGTCCCTATCCCGAAGTTTAAGAAGAGATCTGTCTCGGCTAGTTAGGGATTGGCCACCGGGTGTGGACCGTCAACGAACAAGAAAGTAGGCAAACAGCCGTAGTATCGCCTAGTGATAGCATCGAGATCGAAAGCATAGTTCTCCAAGTGATCGGTGTGTGATTAACCAACCGCTTTTCGGGTATATGATATGTATGTGAAATGTGTATGTGTTATGAATGTGCTAACTAGTGCAAAGTGGAAATTGTGATAAGGATACCCTCAAGGGGTATGTCGATAATCCGGTAAGTACCAAACCCGATGATATGTGATTATTAATATGAATATGTGATAATATGCTTGATGAACATGCTCATGCATCATTACATTGTATCATTATTTTATGTGGCATGTGCATGGGTTAGGATATGAAAGAAGGTACGGGTGTACTTCGAAAGACGTGGTTTGATGTTAGCCTTGAGCTACATCGTGGATTGACGTTGGATCGAGGTCACGTTGTGGATTAATTGCGATTTAGTTCGCGTGGCTTGATAAGTGGCTATGTGCCTCATCGTGGTTGATATCGGCTATGTGCCATATCGTGGTTGATGAGTGACTATGTGTCCCATCGTGGTTTTTGATGTTAGCCTTGAGCTACATCGTGGATTGACGTTGACTGAGGTCACGTTATGGATTAATTGCGATTTAGTTCGCGTGGCTTGATGAGTGGCTATGTGCCTCATCGTGGTTGATATCGGCTATGTGCCATATCGTGGTTGATGAGTGACTATGTGTCCCATCGTGGTTTTGGTGTTAGCTACAGCTACATCGTGGATTGGCGCTGACTGAGGTCGCGTTGTGGATTATTGTGCTTAATTGCACGTGGACGGCATTGATTGCCTTTGGAGTAAAAAGGAGAGGGTGATTTGTTAATCCCCTGGTGTGTGGTAGGCTAGATAAGGGGGTGTGTAGCGGATGGACCCTAGGTTTGGGTTGGGCTTCATAATTGCATGATTTCGTATGTGAACATATGTGGAAATGGGCCAAGCCCAATATGATATATGGATTAATGTGGAAATGGAAAAAGCCCAGTATATGAATGTAGATCAGTGTAGAAATGGGCTAAGCCCCGTTTGTGGAAATTATGTGGTTAACTACCCTATTAGATGAATGTGATATGAATATGGGCCAAGCCCAGAATGTGATAACATGTGAATTTGATAATTGATATCTGATATATGAGTTAATATGTGGTTAACATGTGGGTGGAATTCAGTGGACTAATTACACACTGAGTCTGTATGACTCACCCAATTTTTATTAAACATCGCAGATGATTCGTGGTGATTAGACCGGGTTGGAGTGGATACGAGGTGGCCCATGCAGAAGACATCTTCTTTATTTTATTCAGTTTATTACCAAGAACTTTTGTTTAATTATTTATTGTAATAAGGCTCAGTTAAAGTATTTAAGTATTTCTATTTGAGCATTTTTATTATGTTTAAGCTAGACGACCATTAAATTATTATTTGGAAGTGCTTTTAATTTGGATATTTTTGTCAAGCTTATATTATTTAGAATTTTTAATTGGACATGGTTTTCAAATGACAAAATTTTTAATGTTTTTCCTAAAAGTGAAATCAGTCTTCAAACGTTTTTTCGCAGTGGCATCTCAAATTCGGTCGTAACGAATGGGCCGGGTTTGGGGTGTTACAAATTGGTATCAGAGCCCGGTTCAAAACTCAGCTTTGAGGGTTTTGGGTCCAAAATAATTTTTTCAAAGATGGGCTTTTCAAAAGTATGGGCTTTCATAAACTTTTCAAGTTATTCTTGCATGGCACCAGATCTCAATTCGTAGTCCACCGGTAAGTACCCTTGACTCATCAAGTGAAATGTGTATGTGAATGTTATAAGTATGAAGGGAACGTAGATTAGTGAACTAGGATCTGTTGAACCCTAGGGCTAGTGCACTCAAACACATGCATAAGACTTAAGGACTATTAAACAACCCTGTGACTTAGTCGCCGAGCTAAGGTGTGGCAACTGTTGTGAGCATGTCTAGGAGTGGATTCAGTAAGAGCTTCGTATTTAAGCAGTCCTAGTGACTCACCTCCTCTTTACCCGAATCCTACCTGGTGCGTAGCTACGGTTCACCCTAACCAAGAGGACTTATTCACGGGCTAAACCCGATAATTAAAACCCGAAAGGGACTAGCCATGATTAAAACCCTAGTTTCAAAATCCTTAAATTACCCTTTTAATTGTAGTAAAAGATTATTGTGAAAATTTTTCCAAAATATCTCCGATTTACAAAATTACAAAAATGCCCCTGTATTGTAAATTACTAAAATACCCTCGACTTTTGCTAAAATATTTCTACTTTACAAAGATATCAAAAACTGCATTTTACAAATAACAAGATACCCCGATTTGGAAAATTTACTGAATCCTTTCGACTTTCAAAATTACCGAAATAACCTCGATTTCAAATTTTTGCAACACCTCCGATTTGGAAAACAAAATAACCTGTGGATTTTGTAAATTTGAAATACCTTTAATTTGAAAAATATTTTCAAATTGACCCCGATTTATTACTAAAATACTCGTAGGGGAAAAGACGAAATTACCCTGGTAGGGAAATGGATGGAATGGCCATAAAAGTGTAGTGAATGATGTTGTGAATGAATGTGACTTCATGGAAAAATGAATGTGTCTCTGCTTATGAATGTGAATGTGACTCCCTGAGTTAGAGTAGTGAACTTGAACTAGAAACTTTGGTTGATCGAAAGAACTACTTCTGAACATCTCTTTTCATAAAAATGTTCGCGAATAATCGAGTGGAACAAAATTTTCGATGCATAAAACTTTTAATCGATTAAATCGCGATGTTAGAAATGAGTTCTAGGGGACGTGAACTTAGAGACTGTGCCTAGAAAGTATGATGGTTCTATTAAGATCAGAGTGCGCAGCATAAGCGTAATGCGGTGAGTTAAGATGTACGATTATTCGTTAATAAGTAATTTCGAGGATGAAATTATTTTTAAAGAGGGTAGAACTGTAACATCCTGAAAAGGGCCTATGCATTTTTGGTTTAATTGTACGAAATGACATATCTTATGTGTTATGAATATATTTTGAACACTTTTGGAAACCTGGAAATGTATGGAAATGTTAAGTTTAAAAGAGGAAAGTGAACATTTTTAGAACCTTGGAAATGTAAGGAAATGTCTTGTAAGGAAATGTCATGGAAATGTAAGGAAATGTCAAGTTTACAGAGCCGATCGAAAATTTTTGGAAACTTAGAAATGACCTAGAAATGACGAGTTTTAAGGTTTAAAAGGGGAAATTAAGGCAAGGTGGCCTTAAAAGAAAAAGTTTGTGAAATTTGACACACAAACAAAGCTTGGAAAAGTGGTCTGAAGATGCCACTTAGGGCCTATGGAAATGGCTCCATACGCAAGAGGAATGGGCCTAAGTTCGAGTCACATGGGAAGCAAATAAAAGAAATTTTATTTTGCTACAAGGAGCAGAGAGGTGGACGGCACATGGCTATAAATTAGAGCTTTTATTATTTTATAAATAGTGGATAAATAAGGGATTTATTTATCATTATTTTCAAGAGATAATTGTTGGATTAAATTCTTTTAATTTGAATAAAGAGATATAGAGGAAAATAAGGGAGAAGTGATGGCCAAGTAAGGGACTTTGAGTCTAATAATTTCGGCTAAGTAAGGATAGTTGCTGAATTATCTTTTATTTTAAGTGATAATTAAAGAGATAAAGCTATTAAAATAGAAGAGTGATGGCCAAGTAAGGGATTCTAAGTTAGTAATATCGGCTATAAAAGGAAAAGAGAGGCCATTCTCGCATTATTTTCTGTTCTTTGAAAGCCTCTCGCCAAATTCTCTTCACCAAATCTTCTTCTTCTTTTATTTTTGCCAAGTCGAAATACCTTGTGTTCTAGTCTAATCCTCCATCTTTATTCTTCCTTCTCTTTTCTTTCTAATCCCTCCAAAAGCCGAAAGTTGTGAGATCATCATCTAGCCATAGCTGAATCTCTCAAGGTTGAAGTGAAGGTGCAATCGATTTCTTCAAGTAAGGGTAAGATCTCATTTGGTTTCATCCTTTTTCTTAAGATTTGCGAAATCTAGGACTAACCCCATTAATATCTTGTTGCCGAAACTTTGAAGAGATCTTTCGGGATTTACTAAGTGTCGACTACAAGGAAGGAGAAGTTCTTTTCCGAAGGTACACCATAGGCCACGTGTTCCCTAGTTATTCGGTGAGTTTCGTGGATTTAAAATCCACAAGGTAAGTGTCTATAGCATTCGGCCAAGGCCATTTTTGGTAAATATATGTGTTCATTAATTATTCAAAAGCTGAAAACTAACCAAGTTAATTGATTCAATGCTTGGCCGAATGCAAGAAGAGTATAGCGAGTAGATTTCAAGACTTGATTCTTAAGTCAAACGGCTACAAGGTAAGTTTAAGTATACTAATCCTACTAGGATTTGGATTTATGGTCGAATGGCTTTTTATTAAAGTAGTAGGTGATTAATCAAATGTAGGGATTAAGGATCTAAGCATTAGATCAAGCTTTTCAGATTTCAAGACCCTTAGGTAAGTATGATAAGTTGTGGATATTTGGTTAAGAATTCGTTTATTTGTGATTAAATCGATTGTTACGATTAAGTGTGTTGATGGAGGCGAATACCATTCAAGAAGGGAAAGGGAAGGTCCCTATCCCGAAGTTTAAGAAGAGATCTGTCTCGCTAGTTAGGGATTGGCCACCGGGGTGTGGACCAGCGTCGGAACAAGAAAGTAGGCAAACAGCCGGAAGTATCGCCTAGTGATAGCATCGAAGATCGAAAGCATAGTTCTCCAAGTGATCGTGTGTGTGATTAACCCACCGTTTTTGAGTATATGATATGTATGTGAAATGTGTATGTGTTATGAATGTGCTAACTAGTGCAAAGTGGAAATTGTGATAAGGATACCCTCAAGGGGTATGTCGATAATCCGGTAAGTACCAAACCTGATGATATGTGATTATTAATATGAATATATGATAATATGCTTGATGAACATGCTCATGCATCATTACATTGTATCATTATTTTATGTGGCATGTGCATGGGTTGGGATATGAAAGAAGGTACGGGTGTACTTCGAGTACGTGGTTTGATGTTAACCTTGAGCTACATCGTGGATTGATGTTGACTGAGGTCACGTTGTGGATTAATTGCGATTTAGTTCGCGTGGCTTGATGAGTGGCTATGTGCCTCATCGTGGTTGATATCGGCTATGTGCCATATCGTGGTTGATGAGTGACTATGTGTCCCATCATGGTTTTTGATGTTAGCCTTGAGCTACATCGTGGATTGACGTTGGATCGAGGTCACGTTGTGGATTAATTGCGATTTAGTTCGCGTGGCTTGATGGGTGGCTATGTGCCTCATCGTGGTTGATATCGGCTATGTGCCATATCGTGGTTGATGAGTGACTATGTGTCCCATCGTGGTTTTGGTGTTAGCTACGGCTACATCGTGGATTGGCGCTGACTGAGGTCGCATTGTGGATTATTGTGCTTAATTGCACGTGGACGGCATTGATTGCCTTTGGAGTAAAATGGAGAGGGTGATTTGTTAATCCCCTGGTGTGTGGTAGGCTGGATAAGGGGGTGTGTAGCGGATGGACCCTAGGTTTGGGTTGGGCTTCATAATTGCATGATTTCGTATGTGAACATATGTGGAAATGGGCCAAGCCCAATATGATATGTGGATTAATGTGGAAATGGGCAAAGCCCAGTATATGAATGTGGATCAGTGTGGAAATGGGCTAAGCCCAGTATGTGGAAATTATGTGGTTAACTACCCTATTAGATGAATGTGATATGAATATGGGCCAAGCCCAGAATGTGATAACATGTGAATTTTATAATTGATATCTGATATATGAGTTAATATGTGGTTAACATGTGGGTGGAATTCAGTGGACTAATTACACACTGAGTCTGCATGACTCACCCAATTTTTATTAAACATCGCAGATGATTCGTGGTGATTGGACCGGGTTGGAGTGGATACGAGGTGGCCCATGCAGAAGACATCTTCTTTGTTTTATTCAGTTTATTACTAAGAACTTTTGTTTAATTATTTATTGTAATAAGGCCCAGTTAAAGTATTTAAGTACTTCTATTTGAGCATTTTTATTATGTTTAAGCTAGACGACCATTAAATTATTATTTGGAAGTGCTTTTAATTTGGATATTTTTGTCAAGCTTATATTATTTAGAATTTTTAATTGGACATGGTTTTCAAATGACAAAATTTTTAATGTTTTTCCCAAAAGTGAAATCAGTCTTCAAACGTTTTTCCGCAGTGGCATCTCAAATTCGGTCGTAACGAATGGGCCGGGTTTGGGGTGTTACAAAATGTGGTTTTTGAGCAAGTATCAAAAGAAAGAAAAGAGAGAGATGGGAGAAAGAGGTTCAGCCAAACACCTAGTTTGCCGAAAAGAAAAGTGCACAAAAATGCAAATTGTGGTTTCGGTTTCAAAAGGGAAATGAGAGGAAGAAATTAGATTTTGGTTCAAACACAAATGAGAGCTAAATCAAAAGCAAAATTGCACCAAAATGCCTAAGATACATTCGGCCAAAGAGGAGTTTTTGGAGAGGAAGAGAAAATGCCAAATGATGTAAAAATGCTAATGTTGGCCAACTATTCCCCCAAACTTCCTATCAACATTCGCCACCCCTAGCCACACATGCTGTCCACATTCATGCACTAATGGCCATAGGAGAGTTTCCAAAACAACAACCTTAAGCCAAGCCTTGAAATCCTCTACATTCCCAAAGTTGAAGAAATTTTATCCCCAAAATCTAGCAATTCTATCCCTTATTTCATGCTTACCATAACCTTAAGTCTTCTTGCCATAAAAAGAAAATTGTCCATCTTATCCATATGAATAGTTGACCGACACTTAATGCTAGGATGCATAAAAAAAATAAAATCCTTAATATGCCTTCCATGCTACTCGAACCACTTCCCTCAAGCAACCTTTCATGCGCCTTATCCACTATGCCACTAACTCCTCTTGTGTTAGAATTTAACACTTAAATTAACTTAAGTGTCAAGTTCATCTAATCCACTTCACTATATTTTCAATACTAAAAATCATTCTAGCTTAGCTAATAATTCCAAGCCTTCATAAAACTATACTAAGCACATAATAATAATCATACTCGAGCTAACACAAGTAACAAGATGATACTCCATTTTTTTAGGATATTACAATTCTACCCCCTTAAGAAATATTCGTCCTCGAAATTACCTGCTCAAAAGAGTTGAGGAAACTGCTGCCTCATCACATCCTCAGGTTCCCATGTAGCTTCTTCTACGCCATGGTTCCACCATAAAACCTTTACTAAAGGAACTAACTTCCTATGCAAAACTTTCACATCTCGGTCTAGAATATGCACAGGTTCTTCTTCTACCGTCAGATCTGGACTCACCTCTATTTCCTCTCTTTGCCACAACATGCGATGGATCGAACGATAGCGTCTAAGCATGGAGACATGGAACACATCGTGAATCGACTCACCGATGGCAACTCGAGCTGATAGGCTACTGGTCCCACTCGTCTCAACACCTTATACGGCCTAATAAACCTTGGACTTAACTTGCCTTTTCTCCCAAATCTTAACACTTTCTTCCATGGCGAGACTTTCGTAAAAACTTTGTCACCCACGGAAAATTCTATATCCCTCCGCTTGAGATCGGCATATGACTTACGCCTATCCAAGCTTCCTTCAACCGAGCTTGAATCAACTTCACCTTATCTTCGGTTTTCGCAACCAACTCTGGTCCTAACATTTGACGCTCACTCAACTCGGTCCAAAGCATGTAGGTGTGCGACACCTCCTACCATACAACGCCTCATATGGTGCCATCTTAATGCTTGCTCGATAACTATTGTTGTATGCGAACTCGCTAATGGTAAAAACTCTTCCCTTTGCCTCGAAGTCCAATACACAACCTCTCAACATATCCTCTAAAAAATCAGATAACTCTTTCCGATCGCCCGTCGATTTGTGGATGAAATGCGGTACTAAAATCCAACGCGCACCCAAAGCTCGATGTAACGCTCTCCAAAACCTCGACGTAAATCTAGGATCTCATGCGAGATGATCGACACCGTACACCGTGCAACCTTACTATCTCCGCCACATACAACTTAGCTAACTTACAAGCGAGTAATCCATCCTCACGGAATAAAATGAGCCGACTTAGTCGACGATCCACAATCACCCAAAGCGAGTCCTTCTTACTTGGCGTGAGGGTAATCCACCGACAAAGTCCATAGTGATCCTTTCCCACTTCCACTGTGGAATCTTCACCCATACCAAGTAACCTGACGACGGCAACCGATGCTCGCGCTTGACCGACCGACACGCCGACATTTACCCACAAACTTAGTTACCTCACGCTTGGACTGCCACCAAAAGCGCTCTCTTAAATCCCGATACATCTTGCTACCTCCGGGATGCATAGCATATGGGCTGCTATGTGCGTCCCGAAGAATCCTTTGCTCGAACTCAACATCCGTTGGCATACAAGCTCTTCCTTTAAAACACAATACTCCATCCTTGGACAAACTATAATCCTCTAAACCACCATTCGAACTCTGTAACCTCCGATCATTCAAACCATCATCCTCTAATCTGTTTCTCCTTGATCGCGCTCTAACCAAGTCGGCTTGACTTGCCATTCACCAAAAGACTCCCATCGTCATATAAGCTAAGATGAGCAAACACCGATCTTAAGTCTGATACAACCTTTCGGCTCAATGCGTCTGCCACCACGTTAGCCTTGCCCGGATGATACTCAATCGAACAGTCGTGGTCCTTCAACAACTCTATCCATCTACGCTGCCTCAAGTTCAAATCCTTCCGAGTCAAAAGATACTTAAGACTCTTGTGATCGTGTAGACTATCGACTTCTCTCCATACAAATAGTGTCTCCATATCTTCAAAGCAAAACCACTGCAGCTATTTCCAAGTCATGCGTCAGATAGTTAACTTCATGTGGTCTCAACTGTCGAGATGCATAAGCCACTACCTTCCCTTCCTACATCAGCACACATCCCAAACCAGTATGTGATGCATCACAGTAAACCGTGAATTCCTTGCTCGCCTCAAAGTTGAATCAAACCGAGCTTCAATGAATCTTCTTCAACTTGTCAAAACTTCTTCTTGTCGCTTCTCGGTCCACACAAATGGAATTCCTTTCCTCAAAAATTTAGTCATAGGTGCTTTGCTATCAAAGAAAATCCTTCCACAAATCTTGGTAATACCCCGCTGGACCTAGGAAACTCGAATCTCACCACCGACTTAGGCGGCTTCCAATCCAACATCGCCTCAATCTTTCGAGGATCCACTCTAATCCCCTCGGTGATACTACGTGACCCAAGAAAGTCACCTCCTAAGCCAAAACTCGCACTTACTAAATTTTGCATAAAGTCGCTTTTCCTCAAAATCTACAACACTACTCGCAAATGCGCATCATGCTCCTCCTCTGACTTGGAGTATACCAAAATATCGTCTATAAATACCACAACAAACTGGTCCAAAAACTGCTGGAATACCCGATTCATCATGTCTATGAATGCTGCCGGCGTGTTAGTCAACCCAAACCGCATTACGTAATCTCGTAGAGCCCATACCGAAAAGTGCGAAATGTCGCCTTATGGATATCGACTTCTTTCACCTTGGTGATGATATCCGGACCTTAAATCAATCTTGAGAAAACCATTGCCCTCTTAAGTGATTAAACAAGTCATCTATCCTCGGCAAAGGATACTTGTTTTTGATCGTCACTTATTCAATCGGCGATAGTCTATACACATCCGCATCGAACCATCCTTCTTCTTGACAAAAGTACGGCGCTCCCCAAGGCGAAACACTTGGTCGGATAAAACCTCGATCCAACAATTCCCGAATCCGAGCCTTCAATTCCCTAATTCCTTTTGGCGCCATCCTATACGGAGCAATAGACAGTGCGGTGCGCCTGCAACAGATCTATACCAAATTCAACTTCACGATCCGGAGGCAATCCCGAAAGTTCTTTCGGAAATACGTCAACATATTCCTTTACCGCTCGAACATTCCCCACAGTGAGACTCTTTAGCCTCCAACGCACACACATGAACCACAAATGCCTCACGACCCTTCCCGACCAACTTCACGACTTTCAACGCAGATACCACGTTGGATAGATAATCTCTTCTATTACCTATCATAACCACCTCTTTGCCATGGTGTCTTCAAAACCATGCGCTTAGCGCAATCCAAACTTGCTTGATACTTGACCAACCAGTCCATCCCAAGAATCGATCGAACTCCTCAAACGACAGTTCCATCGGATCGACTACAAACATTACCCTTGGAGTTCTAGGGTACATCTCTATCTGACTTATTTACTTCTACAGAGTGACCAAGAGGGCTAAGCATCTTTGTCATCTTCCTAGAAGTAGTCTCGAGTCTAGATTCATAGTCTCTACTATGTTACTAGCAACATACGAATGTGTTGAACCCACATCTATCAAAGCAAAGATATGGTTCACCAAAGATTAAGAACGTACAGCTTATGACGTCCGCGTTGCGTCGCCCTCTTCTCGACGCCTCATTGATACACCAAACCAGTCGTCTTGCCTCGGTGTTGCCAAGCACCTCGCAGATGCTCCGCGGCCTCGGCAGAACCATTACCTCCTTTACCATTACCACGACCTCTCTGCGGTGGCGGTCCCTTATTTACGAATTGAGCACGACCTTGACCCTCGGACCGATTCACGGCTAGCTTACGTGGGCGGATCTCTCACACGATGATCCAATGAACCACACTCAAAACATCCTTTCCTCCGGTCCAACATTCGCCCCAATGAAATTTTCCACATCGGTTACATAATCGTTTGGTCCACGATTAGCAAGTAACAAGCCTCCCAGATTGATTCAGCCACACGCCTAACCTCTCTCGAGAATTACGGGTGACTGGATGATCCAAAACTTCTCTTATGTTTTTTCTTGTCATGCCTCTGCCTTACTGATTCCTTTATCCCTTCTGCTATCTTAGTCTTTTCAACTAGCGCAGCAAATTCTCGCTCCTGATGTGGAGCAATCAGCAATCTCAGTTTGTCCCTCAATCCATCCTCGAACCGGACACATCGCTCGTGCTCCGAAGCCACGATACCTCCAGCATACCGGCTCAATCTTAAAAATTTTACCTCATATTCTAATACGGACTTACTTCCCTGAACCAAACTCAGAAATGCCTTACGCTGTGCATCAATATAACTAGACCCAACATATTTCTTCGATCGATACGCCTTAAAATAATCCCAAGTGAGATCCTCCACGCAAAGACTATTCCGCACCGTGAGCCACCACCGATATGACTCATCCCAAGAAGCGACACTATCCCTTTGCCTTTTCCTCAAAGATTCGATCCAAGTCATCCATGATTCGTTCCGTCGCCTCTAACCAATACTCTACCGCATCGAGCCACACGAAACACCTCGAAATACCTCGGCTCCATTGGCTGAGTCGCCAGTGCAGATTTCCTAGCTCCCGCGCCTCCACCTATTCCGGCTACCCTCTCAAGGACTCGCAAAGATCGCTCGAGACACTGCGTCATCCCCGCTTGATCCTCGATGCTCAACTCTAACGCATTGGTGGTGGGGGTAGTGGTACCTCATTTTGGATCCTTGACTGCACCACACCGGCGGCTCGCACACGACCATCCTACCCCGACCGCGCCCACGAGTAATACGACCCGACCTCGAGTACTCATGTCTAAAGTCTCTCTGGACTTATCTCGATTTAAAAGTGTTATGCATTATTCATTATTCCATTTTCTTTAAAACACAGTTTTATGAATAATTTTAATAAGAAGTTGTTTCGCGAGTACATTCAACCTATAGTTTGGGTCTCTAGAGTAGTTTCTACTACTAATCAGTCATACTAACATCATCATATCATCAAGATCAACAGTTTAAAGTACTTACCCGGGCGGATCGGTGCCGGAGACTCGGTGCCATGCCTTTCAGATATAATTTTAAACAAAAACATTTTAAGATCATACTTTAAATCATTTTAGGCCTTAGGCCACAGCCGAGCTTTTGAACTTGGCTCTGATACCAATTTGTAACACCCTAAACCTGGTCAATACGCCACGACCGAATTTGGTATGTCACAGGGGAAAACGTTTTGAGGAAAAATGAGTTACCGATTAAATTTTAGTTAAAAACTCTTTATTGTTCTAAGTTCGTAGAAATCAGGTGTATAATAAATTAAAAACTGATAATTTACTTTGAAATCCCAAAATAAATCTTTAAAACTTAGTTGCTGACTTAGGTTTGTAAACCTTTTATAAATTGAAAAGAAACTAAAGCTATTAGGTTGAAAACCGTATCTAATAGAAATTGGAAACTGGAGTTTTGGAAAATAGTATGAGTTATCAAAAATACTTAAGTTGTTAAATACTATCAATTGATTTATGTTACCCGATGGTAACGTTTTAAAAACCATCGCGTTTAGTAGTTTAGAAAACTTGGTGCTCAAATTATTATATCAACCATGTAATTTATAAGCCATATTTAAAACAAATCCAAAGCATATAAATAATCCAAAAATATAATTAAAGAGGCCAGATTACAAATCCATAAAAAGATGAAAACAATTAAAATAAAGTACCCAAATGGAAGTTCATGTAAAACCAAATTTTATTGCATGGCCTCCTCGAGTTCATCAGGCTCCTCATCCGCGATTTTACGAATCACACGAAAAAATAAGGAGAAGGTGAGTCACTAAGACTCGATGCATAATCCCTCTCCCGGGTAAATGCCACATACTTACACAAATTATAACCAAGCAATATATATATATATATATAATGCACTCAACCTAGCCATCCAAAACTCCTTTTCTACCCCGTGTGGTACCAAACCACTGGTGGTGCCAAACCACTGGTGACCCAAAGTCACGATATCCAATAATGTGATGCCAAATCACTGGTGACCCAAAGTCACGAATAATCAAGTTGTGGGGCCAACCCACGGTGGTGTGAAACCACTGGGACGAGTCACTATGAAGTGCCAAACCTCTGGTGTCCCAAAGACACGAAATATGTGGTACCAAACCACTGGAGGTGCCAAACCTCTGGTGTCCCAAAGACATGGATATCAATCTTCCCCCTCCTCTCATATCGCCCATACCAATGCAATAGATAACAAATCATGTCATTATACTTTGATATAAACATATAACCAATATATATCGTAGATCGTGATATTAACAACATATATCAACATCATATCGAAACAGACTTACCCGTATCCTTGCTCATACCCATCAAGGTATCATTTCAAGATCTCATAGTTTTTGGCTTTAACAACATGAATAGTTATTAACACACACATATATATATACCGAGTTATAAAGTGTGTAAGGTACACACCTTTCACTAACGCAAATACTAACTTTCGAAGATCCGATCTACCGCACTAGATCACCTTGTCCTACATTCGGCCATACCACAAAACTATAAGCAAAAATCCATTCGGCCAACATCACATCTTAATCCCAATAGCCTTAGTCTTTATCCTCAAAAAGAATAATGAATGGACATGAATCTTACCACTTGACTTACCAACTTTGATTACTAATGGAATGGCTTAGATCGATTGCTTCCAACATCCCAAAGAGCCTAAAGGAAAAATCGGTTCCTAAATAATGGTTAGAACCTTGCAAACAAATGCCCAAGGATTCGGCCTTTGTCCACAAGAAAACGACTTAGAAAGGAGAAGGAAATAACGAAATACGGCCATGAACACTTACCTATCTTCCAAAACCGATTGAAGAAAACCCAAAGATTATCTACCCTTGATGATATTCGCCAATATAACACCAAAAGAGAGAAAGAAGATTTGGCTATGGTGGAGTAAAAGAAAGGAAAAATAAAAGTGAAAGTGAAATAGGAGAAGGATGATTCGAAAATGGAAGAAAGAAGAAAATAGAAAATGAAAATAGAATGGTAATGGATGTTTTTAACTTTGAAAAAAAATGAAAGAGATGGGATTTGGGAAGGAGGAAGATTCGGCCAAGAGGAAGTGAAAAAGGAAATGTGGTTTTGAGCAAGTATCAAAAGAAAGAAAAGAGAGAGATGGGAGAAAGAGGTTTGGCCAAACACCTAGTTTGTTTAAAAGAAAAGTGCACAAAAATGCAAATTGTGGTTTCGGTTTCAAAAGGAAATGAGAGGAAGAAATTAGATTTTGGTTCAAACACAAATGAGAGCTAAATCAAAATTGCACCAAAATTCCTAAGATACATTCGGCCAAAGAGGGAGTTTTTGGAGAGGAAGAGAAAAATGCCAAATGATGCACAAAAATGATAAAGTTGGCCAACTATTCCCCCCCAAACTTCCTATCAACATTCGGCCACCCCTAGCCACACATGCCGTCCACATTCATGCACTAATGGCCATAGGAGAGTTTCCAAAACAACACCCTTAAGCCAAGCCTTGAAATCCTCTACATTCCCAAAGTTGAAGAAATTTTATCCCCAAAATCTAGCAATTCTATCCCTTATTTCATGCTTACCATAACCTTAAGTCTTCTTGCCATAAAAGAAAATTGTCCATCTTATCCATACGAATAGTTGACCGACACTTAATGCTAGGATGCATAAAAAAATAAAATCCTTAATATGCCTTCCATGCTACTCGAACCACTTCCTCAAGCAACCTTTCATGCGCCTTATCCACTATGCCACTAACTCCTCTTGTGTTAGAATTTAACACTTAAATTAACTTAAGTGTCAAGTTCATCTAATCCACTTCACTATATTTTCAATACTAAAAATCATTCTAGCTTAGCTAATAATTCCAAGCCTTCATAAAACTATACTAAGCACATAATAATAATCATACTCGAGCTAACACAAGTAACAAGATGATACTCCATTTTTTTAGGATATTACAAAAAGTGTTGAATTGAGATACGAGGATCAATTGGAAGATCGCCCACACTATCAGCACACTTTGGTACATGAGACTTAATGTTTTGTACATGGCATGTATAGGAGCTAGAAAAGTTAGTGAATTTTGTTGTAAATGGCTAAGATGTGTTGGCCTCTAGATAGATAGTGTATTTTGTATAATGCCATGGTTGTTGGCTATTACATTATATGAAAGAAAGAGGTAGTTTTCTATGTGAGATTGCACTTCAATTTGAGTTGATTATGGATGTGTTGTATGAGTGTATGTTGTGTAAGCTATAAGGGTGAGAAGAGCTTAGCATATAGCTTTGTTCTTGGCCATGTGGATAGACACACGGGCATGTGTCTAGACCATGTGAGACACAGGGTCAGTCCACGGGCGTGCAACTTGGCCGTGCGTCCCCTGCATGTTAGTATTGTAAATCAGAATAGACCACGGACTAGTCACACGGGCGTGTGCCTAGAACATGTGTGTTAATCAGTGTTGGCCACGGGCTAGATACACGGGCGTGTGTCTAGACTCTAGGCCGTGTTAAGGTAGTCAGTGTGCACCACGAGTGGTAAGCACAGGCGTGTGCCTTGGCCGTGAGGCATTGGTAGAATGCTGGGTTTTTAAGCACGGTTTGGGAACATGGGCGTGTGTGACTTCACACGGGTGTGTTGTACCTTGCACGGGCGTGTGAGCCCTGTTCAAAAGAGAAAATTGTTAAGATTGGAAAAAGTTTCGGTTTAGTCTCGAGAGCCCTCGTGTGTATGGGTAAGGCCTCGTAAGTCTAGAATGATGTTGAGATGACTTCAGAGAGTAGTTATGACGAGCCTAAGTGGCGATCAAGTTGTTTGAGTTCAGTAACACCTCGAGCCCGGTTCCAGAGCTATGGTTTAGTCGGTTCTAGTATTACCGTAGCGGGTGTAAGAGTCTAGCTATAAATGCCATAAGTGTACAATGATAGTGTGGTGGTTTCTGATGATTTTAAATCTTGTTTTATATAGTATATGGATTCCGATCCATTGACTGCTGATGAAGCAGCTAGTAATGCGCCGGCTCCTGCGCAAGGAACCATGCCTGTTCAAAATGGACCCGAGGCTAGGGGTCAAGGGGAAGGGGCTCGGGAAGCCTTTCTCTAGATGATGAGTAATTGGTACTCGGACTATGTTCGAGCAAACCCTACTGCTCAACCTCCTCCTATACCTCAGCCAAATCCAGTGGCTCCTCAAGATATGGATGTAGTGAGGATATCGAAACCCCCGGTGGATAAGATTAAGAAACACGGGGCTGAGGAGTTTAGAGCTAAGGTAGATGATGACCCAGAGAGGGCGGAGTTCTGGTTGGAGAACTCGATGAGGGTGTTTGATGAACTCTCATGTACGCCTGAGGAGAGCTTGAAGTGTGCCGTATCCTTACTAAGAGATTCGGCATACTATTGGTGGAAAACACTAACGTTGGTAGTCCCGAGAGAGCGGGTGACGTGGGACTTCTTTCTGGAAGAGTTCCGGAAGAAATATATAAGCCAACGATTTACTGATCGGAAAAGGAAGGAATTCCTTGAGTTGAAGCAAGGAAGGATGTCAGTAGCAGAGTATGAGCGTAAGTTTGTTAGGCTTAGGAAATACGCTCAAGAATGTGTATCGACTGAGACCGTCTTGTGTAAGAGGTTCGAAGATGGGCTGAATGAGGACATCAAACTCCTAGTGGGCATTTTGGAGTTGAAAGAATTTGTAGTATTAGTTGAGAAGGAAAGTAAGGCCGAAGAGCTGAGTTCAGAAAAGAGGAAGGCTGTGAGTGAAGCCCGAGATGCTAGAAAGAGGCCGATGGGCAAGTCATACCAAGCTCAGTCGAAAAGATCCAAGGAAGTGAATCCTCAGACGACAGCACCAGTGGGTTATTCGCATCGAGACTTGGGCAATACTCGTTCAGGTTCGAGAGTCCAAGCTACCTCGATAGAAAGTGTAAGCAAGCCGAAGAGTAAATCGAAGTGTCCAAGTTGTGGTAGATATCACACTGGAGAGTGTTGGGGTAACAGTCAAAACTATTATAAGTATGGTTCCCCCAACAATTTTATCTGAAACTACCCCGAGAGGGATGATAAGGAAGAGAGGCAAGAGATAAGACCTAGCGATGTGTCTGCAAGGGGTAGACCACTAAGGAACCTGAGAGGTGGGAATAGTGGTAGAGGTGCGCCCAGAGATTTTACTGTGAGACTAGAGGGTCGGGCACCTGCGAGGACATATGCTATTCGCGCTCGCGAAGAAGCATCCTCTCCTGATGTGATAATGGGTACATTTTCTCTCTATGACACCTTTGTTATTGCTTTAATAGATCCAGGGTCTACTCATTCTTATATTTGCATGAGATTAGCATCTAGTTTGAGTATGACCGTTGAGTCTACGGACGTAGTGGTTAAGGTGTCAAACCCGTTAGGAAAGCTTGTGTTAGTGGACAAAGTGTGTAAAAATTGTCCTTTATTATTTGAGAATCATTGTTTTTTGGCAAACCTTATGTTGTTGTCGTTTGATGAGTTTGATTTAATCCTAGGCATGGATTGGTTGACTACCCATAGTGTCTTAGTGAACTGTGGTAGTAAGTTTATTGAATTGAAATGTGAGAGTGGAGATGTGGTTCGGGTTGAATCAGGTGGACCGGATAGTCTACCAGTGATGATTTCTTCCCTAGTGGCTGAGAAATGTTTGAGAAAAGGATGTGAGTCCTATCTTGCTTTTGTGTTGAATACTCGAGAGGGTGGAGTAGAGTTTGAAATAGTGCCAGTGGTATGTGAGTATCTAGACGTATTTCTGGAAGAGTTACCCAGATTACCTCCAGTGAGAGAGGTCGCGTTTGGAATTGAGTTGGTTACGGGAACGACACCTATTTCAATTGCTCCATATAGAATGGCACCTGTAGAGTTGAAAGAACTGAAGGTTCAGTTGCAAGAGTTGATGAGATAAGGGTTTTGCAAGACCGAGCTACTCACCGTGGGGTGCTCCAAAGATTATTCGTGAAGAAGAAAGATGGGTCTATGAGATTGTGTATAGACTATAGACGACTTTAACAAAGCGACGGTTAAGAATAAGTATCCTTTACCAAGGATTGATGATCTTTTGATCAAGCGAAGGGAGCTACTGATGTTCTCCAAGATAGACTTGAGGTGCAGTTATTATCATTTCAGTGAAAGAGCAAGATGTGTTGAAAACTGCATTTCGGACAAGGTATGGCCATTATGAGTTTTTGGTTATGCCGTTTGGTTTGACGAATGCACCTGCGAATTTTATGGATCTGATGAACTGTGTTTTCAGACCATATGTGGACAAGTTTGTAGTTGTCTTTATTGACGATATATTGATCTATTCTCGGGATGAGAACGATCACGAAGAGCATTTGAGAATTGTCTTGCAAACTTTGAAAGATAAGCAGTTGTATGCTAAGTTTAGCAAGAGTGAGTTTTGGCTCCGAGAAGTCAGATTCCTAGGACACATTGTGTCAGGTGATGGTGTCAGAGTTGACCCGAATAAGATATCGGCTGTTGTGGATTGGAAATCACCGAGGAACGTGTCTGAAATTAGAGGTTTCTTAGGATTAGCAGGATATTACAGACGTTTCATAAAGGGGTTCTCCGTGATTGCTACTCCGATGACGAAGTTGTTGAATAAAGATGTCAAGTTTGAATGGACTGAGACATGTCAACAAAGCTTCGAGAGACTGAAAACAATGTTGACTGATGCACCAGTTTTGGTTCAACCAGAATCGGGGAAAGAGTTCGTGGTTTATAGTGATGCGTCATTTAATGGTCTCGGTTGCATGTTGATGCAAGAGGGTAAGGTAGTTGCTTACGCCTCGAGACAGTTGAAATCGTAAGAGAAGAATTATTCGACTCATGATTTGGAGTTAGCGGCAATTGTTTTTGCGTTAAAGATTTGGCGACATTACTTGTATGGTGAGAAGTGCTGAATCTTTACGGATCACAAGAGTTTGAAGTATTTGATGGATCAGAAGGATCTGAATTTGCGATAGAGACGGTGGCTTGAGTTGTTGAAAGACTATGAGTTAGTCATTGACTACCACCCGGGAAAAGCGAATGTGGTTGCGGATGCCCTGAGTAGGAAACCCTTGTATGCTCTAAGAGTTATGAGCACGAGTTTAGCATTGTCCGACGATGGTGCTATTTTGGCGAATTGAGAGCTAAGTCGCTATTTGTTCAACAAATATGTGAGGCTCGTGAGAAATGATGATGAGATGCAAGCTAAGATAGCTAAGTGCGGATCGAGAAAGTGATTTGATTTTCGAGTGGATTTGAATGGTTGTCGACGATCGTGATGTAATTTGTGTTCCTAAAGATGAGGAGTTGATTCGAAAGGTTTTGCATGAGGCCCACAGTGGATGTTTGTCAGTACATTCAGGCAGTACGAAAATGTACAACAACCTGAAAAAGTTATATTGGTGGCCGGGTATGAAAATAGATATTTCAGAGTTTGTGACAAAGTGTCTGATTTGCCATCAGGTGAAGGCTGAGCATCAAGTGCCTTCAGGATTACTTCAGCCAGTAATGGTACCCAAATGGAAGTGGGGTCGGATTACCATGGATTTTGTAACGGGGTTGCCGATGACTCCGAGAAAGAAAGATGATGTGTGGGTTGTTGTGGATAGATTGACAAAGTCGGCTCACTTTATTCCAGTACGTGTTGATTATTCACTGGATAAGTTAGCTGAGTTGTATGTGGCAGAGATAGAGAGATTGCATGGTGTACCTGTGTCTATTATATCGGATAGAGATCCGAGGTTTACTTCGAGATTTTGGAAGAAGTTGCAAGAGGCCATGGGTACGAGATTGAATTTCAGCACTGCGTTCCATCCACAAACCGATGGTCAGTTTGAAAGAGTGATTCAAGTTCTGGAAGATATGCTTCGATGCTGTGTGTTAGAATTCAAAGGTAGCTGCGAGAGATATCTACCTTTGGTCGAATTCGCCTATAACAACAGTTATCAGTCGAGTATACATATGGCACCGTATGAGGCTTTGTATGGTCGTAAGTGTCAGACTCCTTTGTATTGGACCGAGCTTAGTGAGAAGCAGATCCATGGGGTTGATCTAGTGAAAGAAACCGAACAGAAGGTGAAAGTAATCCGTAATAGTCTGAGAGCTGCTTCGGACCGACAGAAGTCGTACGCGGACTTGAAAAGAAAAGAAATTGAGTTTAAAGTGGGCGACAAAGTGTTTTTGAAAGTGTCCCCGTAGAAGAAGATTATGAGATTGGGACGAAAAGGGAAATTGAGTCCAAGGTTCATAGGGCCGTATGAGATTACAGATAGAATTGGGCCTGTAGCATACCAGTTGGCTTTGCCGGTAGAGTTGGAAAAGATTCATAATGTGTTCCATGTGTCGATGTTACGACGGTATCGCTCCGATCCTTCACATGTAATTCCTTCAACGAAAATTGAGATAAGACCGGATATGTCTTATGAAGAGGTGCCGATTAAGATCTTGGCTCGAGAAATGAAACAGTTTAGAAATAAGAGCATAGCACTAGTGAAAGTGTTATGGCAGAAACATGGTGTGGAAGAAGCTACGTGGGAAACGGAAGAAGCTATGAGAGAGCAACATCCAAACCTCTTTACTGGTAAGATTTTTGGGGGCGAAAATCTCTAAAGGGGGGAGAGTTGTAACATCCTGGTTTAGGGCCTAGTTAGAATAGTGGTGCGAGACCACAAATCTGAGGTATATGAATGAGTTTTTGAGGTTTATGCTATGTATGCATGCTAGTGTGAAAGTTTCATGAAGCAATTTTGTGAAATTGTGGTTGAATTATCCAAAAGGGCTAAATTGAAAAAGTTGCAAAATGTGTGTTTCTAGAAGCTATATGTGTGAAATAGCTTTAGATTATTAATTAGAGGTACTTAAATAGCAATTTATCCAATTTCTAATTTTTGGACAAATTTGGGAATGGATGAGTTAAAATAGAAAGTTTATCAAAAATTGCATTTTGGTCATTTAACAATTAAGTGATTAAAATAGGAGAAAAGATGACAAAATTCATTCATCTTCTTCCCCAAGGCTGCCGAAAATTCCAAGAGCCATTATTAGGGTTTTTCAAATTTTTCAAGCTTGCTAGTAAGTGCATCCAGCCTCGTTTTTTATATTCTTTGTATTTTTGAAGTCCCGGTAGCATGAGTAAGCTATTTTTAGCTATTTGATGAGCTATGAAGGATGTTCAAAAATGTGGTCATGTATGACATGCATGTATTTTGTTGTTTTATGGAAGATTATGAAAGCTTGATGTAGTAGAAACATCTTTTGTTAAGTGATTTTCCATGAAAATGCATGTAGGGACTTGATTGTGAAAATCTTAAGTTTGGTCATACATGTGTATTTTAGTGAGAATTGATGATAGCTTTAGTTGAACAAGTGGTTCGACTAAGCATGAAATACTAGAAAGTTGAATAAAAATCACTTTACGAGCCTTTGGGGCTAAAGTGTAAATGTGAGAAAGTTTAGGGGCAAAATAGTAATTTTGCTAAAGTATGAGATGTGGGTCAATTTAGTCAATGTATGTATTGAATAAGCTGATTTATTCGTTATAGATCAAGAAAGACGAAGCCCGGATCAAAACTGAGGCAAAAGCAAGGTGGTGGACTAAATTGCAAGTCTCAATACTTCTGAGCATCGAGGTAAGTCTATGCATAAACCATGCATTCATACTTACAAATTGTTAATGCTAGATAGTGTATAGCATGGTTAAGAATGATTGAGAACCTATGTGGTTCAAGTGAAATGAATGGATGAATGATTAAGTAACTAGATTTGTGAATGTGTTGTGATAATGCAAAAAGGTGGGCTAAGTGCGATACCATCCTAATGCATATTGACGATGAGCTGGCTATGTGCGATGCTATCGTTAGGTATATTATCTAGTGGGCTATGTGCGAAACCACTATGAATACCCTGTTGGTAGGCTAAGTGCGATACTACCTTATCAATTGATTGTGGTGGGCTAAGTGCGAAACCACCGAGACATTAGCTGTGTGGATTAGCTGTGTGGATTAGTTGTGTGAATTAACTGTGTGGATGTATTATCGAGAAATAATGATATGTTGTATATTGTGTAAATATGATATTGAATACAGGGGTGCATGTCAATGGTTATGAGTAAGTGACTCATGATGTGTTGGAATAAATGTGGTAAGGGATAGAAAGAGTAAGCATAGTTGTACATTATATGTTAGTATAATGCTAATTGTTGTTTAGCTTATACTATGTTGCTTAATTGTTTATGTGTAAACTTACTAAGCTCAAAGCTTACTCCTTTTCTTTTCCCTTGTCTTATAGAGTAAAAGTGTTGAATCGAGATACGAGGATCAATTGGAAGATCGCCCACACTATCAGCACACTTTGGTACATGAGACTTAATGTTTTGTACATGGCATGTATATGAGCTAGACAAGTTAGTGAATTTTGTTGTAAATGGCTAAGATGTGTTGGCCTCTAGATGGATAGTGTATTTTGTATAATGCCATGGTTGTTGGCTATTACATTATATGAAAGAAAGAGGTAGTTTTCTATGTGAGATTGCACTTCAATTTGAGTTGATTATGGATGTGTTGTATGAGTGCATGTTGTGTAAGCTATAATGGTGAAAAGAGCTTAGCAAATAGCTTTGTTCTTGGCCATGTGGATAGACACACGGGCGTGTGTCTAGACCATGTGAGACACACGGTCAGTCCACGGGCGTGCAACTTGGCCGTGCGTCCCCTGCATGTTAGTATTGTAAATCAGAATAGACCACGGACTAGTCACACGGGCGTGTGCCTAGAACGTGTGTTGTCGATGTTGGCCACGGGCTAGCTACACGGGCGTGTGTCTAGACTCTAGGCCGTGTTAAGGTAGTCAGTGTCCACCACGGGTGGTAAGCACGGGCGTGTGCCTTGGCCGTGGGGCATTTGCAGAATGCTAGGTTTTTAAGCACGGTTTTGGAACATGGGCGTGTGTGACTTCACACGAGCGTGTTGTACCTTGCACGGGCGTGTGAGCCCTGTTCAAAAGAGAAAATTTTTAAGATTGGAAAAAGTTCCAGTTTAGTCTCGAGAGCCCTCGTGTGTATGGGTGAGGCCTCGTAAGTCGAGAATGAGGTTGTTGAGATGACTTCAGAGAGTAGTTATGACGAGCCTAAGTGGCGATCAAGTTGTTTGAGTTCGGTAATGCCTCAGGCCTGGTTCCAGCGTAGAACCCGGGTAAGGGGTGTTATAATCATTCCCTTTTTCATCATTTTACACTTCAAGTATGAACTTACTATTTCATTACCTTTCCACACCCATTTCATATGCATAACACGCAAGACATACGCATATCATTCAACCAAAACCACAAGCTAGTACATTTAAACATAGCTCTTTTGGGAATTAACCACATGATAAATCATTTCATAAGAAATTTCATAATTTAATCCTTACCACTTTTTCATGAACGCAAGCAGTTTTCCGTTTGGGCTCTTATCATTTCAATGCAACTTATAAGTAAACATAATACCATTCAACCAATAGCTTGGCACATTCCTAAGCATCAAATAACAACATGTGTTAGCATACTTGAACATATTTCATATAAATTCAACATGGATAACCATTTATTCTCAACATGTAACACTTGAGTTTATTACCCATCTCAACATACATAATTTCCATGTATCATCATATCAAGGATGTTAATATATGTACATGTCATAATACATATCATTCTCTTACCATTTCTTATCTGAATAATGCTCGTTGAACCATTTAGAATACCGTTGGATACTCAGGATAGCTCACACATAGTGTGCTAACTGATATAAATGTAATCCGTCAATTCCTGCACATGTATGCTCACACGAGCTGTGAATCAAAATACTCACATGAGCTGTGAAAATGGCCCTTCTCACACGAGCTATGGGTCGAAACGTAGCTACACGATGCTGCTTACACGAGCTGTGGAGTATCCGCAACACATGCTAGACCTCAGCCATCGAAAGGACATTCAAGACCAACACTCGAATCATGTAAACCCTAATGGCATGTCATTTGTATCTTATGAATTCCTAAGGTTCAAACGGGGTTCGGTAATCATCGTACGTCGTTGGATTTACGCTGTTTCATAACACGACAAATTGCATACTAATATATATATTGATTTAATTACAATATAATCACATATTAATATTCAATTTACCAAAATTATACAGAATCCAGTTCATACGAACTTACCTGGCTAAATTGCAGAAATACCAAAGTTTAGGGGCATTTCGGTAATTTTTCATTTTCCTCGATTTTCCACCCAATCTTGATCTAAATTAATAATTTCATTCAATATATTAATTTAGACAATAAAACAATTCATTTTATGCAATTTATTCATTTTTAACATTTTTACAAAATTATCCCTAAAATTTTACTTTTATTTAATTTAGTCCCTGACCCCAAAACATGCAAATTAACCATTTTTTTACCCAAAATTGAGCTTAGTCAAATGTTCATGGTATTCAAACAACCCATTTATGCAAAAATTTCACATTAAATCCTTGTACTTTTATTAATTTAATAATTTAGTCCCTAATCAAAAAATTCATCAAAAATCACTTAATAAAATTCTTTTAAATATCAACCAACATTTTAAATTCATCATTTAAAATCTAAAATCACAAGGTTCATCAATGGAAACATCCAAAATCTTTAAGAGTTTCAAAATTGAAGGTACGGGCTAGCTGAACCTAGTTGCAACGATCTTAAAAACATAAAAATTAAAAGAAACGGGACTAAAATGGACTTACATGCATCACTTTAACCATGGCCGAACCTAGCTTCATTTCCATGGAGGTTTCTTCTTTCAAATTCGGTGAAGAAGGCCTTAAAATGATAACAAAACATTTTGGTTTTATTTTATTTAATTTAATTATCAAATTACCATTTTGTCCCTTTAATAATCATCCAAAATTTCATGCTTTTAATTGCCCAAAACCGTCCACTAAATTCTTAAATTGTCTAATTACCATTTCAGTCCCTTTTCTTTTATTCAACTAACCATTTAATCACTCAAATCAAATAGCGATCAAAATTTTCATCTTTTACAATTTAGTCCTTTTTAATTAATTAACCATCGAAACGTTAAAAATTTTCAATGAAACTTTAATACCACATTAATGAAACTCTCTAAATATTTTTATAAATATTTATAGCTCGGTTTATAAAAACGAGGTCCCGATACCTCATTTTCTAAAACCACTTGACCTTAGGGTTATACCACTTGAACTTAATAAATCACTTATATAACATAATTTATCAAATCAAAAACCTTTTTTAAAACCATATTTGACACGTAAATATTAAATATAATATTTACTAATTTACTCGTCGGATTTGGTGGCCCCAAAACCACTATTTTCGACACCACTGAAAGACGGGTTGTTATAGCCTTACCACAATAAGTTGCTCCAATGTTGCAAGGTATGGTAAAACATCCAGAATCCTTCAACTTTGGGGGAAGTTTATCTTGAAGAGATGCACTGCATTCTTCCATTAGGGCTACCGTCACAAATTCTCCAATTCTTAATTTCTTGGACAGGATATCCTTCATGAATTTGACATAGTTTGGCATCTACTCAAGTGCTTCTACCAAGAGAATGTTGATATGAAGTTGCTTGAGTACATCTAAAAATTTATTGAAATGGATTTTTTGTTTCTACTTTTGAAGTATTTGAGGGTAGGGTGGTGGATGATTCTTTACTTGAACTGGCTGATTCGTCTTCCATGACACTTCTGCATCTAACGAAGTTGTTAGCTTATCAGAATTGACTGGTTTCGAAGTTACCTTTTCAGAGTTCACAGGTTCTAGTTTTGGTGAGATTGGAGTTTCAACACTTGGTTGAACTTCCACTGCATCTTGAGCATCAGCTGGCTCCTCTTCAACCTTGATAGTGTTAGGCTCTAATGTCTTTCCACTCCTCAATGTCAATGCTTTAAAATGCTCCTTCCCGAGATTTCTCAGATTCTTTGTATCACTAGGCAAAGCACTCTGTGGACAATTTCTGAGTTCAGTGGCAAGTTGACCCACTTGGTTTTCATGGTTTTTCAATGTGGTTGCTTGGCTTTGAATTAAGGCATCATTTTTTTCTATGCATGCCTTTAACAGGTTTTCCAAACCATTGGATGGTTCAACTTGGGTTAGTTTCTGAACTTGTTAGGTAAATCTGGTTGGCTGGGTCAGTTTGGGTTGTGCATAAGTGTTATTGGGCCAGTCCATTGGTTACTCCAAGAGAAATTAGGGTGGTTTCGCCAAGATGGGTTATAAAAATTGGATTGCAGTCCTTGCCTTCTCCATTTTGGTTCTGGTTACCCATGAAATACATGGATTCCTTGTTTGATGGGCATTCTTCGAACAAGTGCCCTTCCCCACAATAAACACATGCTACATTTTCATATTGATTCGGTGGTTGAGCTGCAAAATTATTAAACCCATTAGTGGTAAAAATTTTAAGCATTGAGGCAATCGAAGATACTTGACATGCTAGTGAAGTGAGAGTGTAACACCCCTTACCTGTATTAGACACCTGAACCGGGTACGAGGCATTACCGTACTTAACTTGCTCAATCATACGATATCGATTCATAAAAACTTCATGTCAAACTAAAACTTTTCATTCAAGACCATAACATCCTTATTATGGGTTTATGAGACCCTAAACTTGCACACGGAATGGTTCAGGACTACACCGAAAACTTTTGAACACTTAGAAATTTTTTACATAAAACAGGGACACACGCCCGTGTGAAGGAAGGGACACGCTCGTGTGGCATATCACATGCCAGTGTTCCACACCCGTGTGGATTTATTTTTCAATTCGAACCTACAGGGATTTTCACACGGCCTGACACACGCCTGTGTCTACAGCCCGTGTCCCTCAAACGGCCATGACACGCCTGTGTCTTCACCCGTGTGTGAAAACCTTGACATTCTATTTCTGACGTCATCACTCCGTAAATTGTCACACGGCCAAGGCACACGCCCGTGTCCTTCGGCCGTGTGGCGAATTAAATTCCTACTTTCAGGTGCAGACTTCACACGGCCTGGGCACACGCCCATGTCCATGGCCGTGTCTCCCACACGGTTGAGACACACGGTCGTGTCTCTCCCCGTGTGGTTACTACTGAGCATACTGACTTGCAAACCTAGCATGCATGGGGACACACGGCTTCTCCACACGCCATGGGGCTGACCGTGTGTCACACACGGCCTAGACACATGCCCGTGTGTCTACCCGTGTGGACAATTGTAAGGCTATCTACCAAGCCATTTGCCACCCTACAAAGCAACCACACTTATACCAAATCAATTCAACATATATCCTGACCATAAGGCACTTCTAAGAACTCAAAATCAAAACATCCACACAAGCATGCATTTCATGAATTTCCTCATCATTGAATATATGAACTTGTCAAGTATTGGCCAATTTCCAATGACCATTTACAAAATGAATTGAACAACATTAATAGTCAATACTTTGGCTAACAAATATGACATAACAAAATGACCAAGCCCTATACATGCCATACTCAAAATAAATCTAACTTTGCTATACCAAAGAGAAGTTGATAGTGTGATTCCGAACTCCGACGTTCCACGAATACCCAAGCTAGCTTGGCAATACTACAAGGAAAAGGGAGATGAGAGGGGTAAGCATAAAGCTTAGTAAGTTTGTATGAAATAAATAACAACATAAAGGCTCATAATGTCATCCATCCATTGCATTGAATAAAACACAAGTCTTAAGCTCATTTCCATAACTTACTCATGATTACCCTTACCAACTATATATCATGTGTAACAGCCCAAACCCAGCCTAGACGTTACGACCGGATCTGGCATGCCACATGAAAGGTTGTTTAAAGAAACTTCGCGATTGTTGAAAAACTCGAGTTTTGTTTTCACTTTGAAAATCAAATTCGTTTTTAGGGTTTTCTTGCAAAACGTTATTAATATTACTAACACCGAAAACTTGTTTAATAACTAAAATCAGATTCAATGGGTTTTGGAATTGTGACGTTTTGAAAACAGTGGTTGTAGTTTTAGGAAAATCCTATTTTTAATTATAAATAGTTCGTGAACTGTTCATTATAAATCATAAATGCGTTGAAAACAAAAAAAAAACCAAATTAAAATCCCAATGGCCTTATTACAGAACATAATCCCAAATTAAAATAAATTTAAAGCAATGTAAAGCGGAGTTTACGAAAGAAACAGTGCATGGCCACCACATAGTCCACCTCGGCTCCAAAACCTCAAAGCTAGGGATTACCTGCAAAATTAAGCAGAGGGGTGAGTTACGAGAACTCAGTGTGTAATCCCCCACACGAACATTAATTGGGCCCGAGCCCATTCAGATACCAACTGGGCCTTAGCCCTTACGAAATCAAATTGGGCGAAGCCCATACAGAAACGAACTGGGCCTAAGCCCTATTTAGCATGGTATAGCAGATAATGAATGCAATGCAACCCAGCCCAACCTAAATATCCATCTGCTACACACCACCCATTCCAGCCAAAACACACCGGTGGGGATTTCTACAATCAACCCTCATCCGCTACACACCATCGATGGCAGTCACGCTGCTCATCGCCGAAGTTGTGGCAGTACCATCGAAATAATGTGACGGAGTCACCGAAATACGAGATATGTGGCGGAGCCACTGAAATACACTTCCCTAATCAATCAATATCCCTTTCCCATGCAACATGTCATAACATCATAGTGTGATGGATGCAAACATATATCATAGTATGTCAGATAATCAAAACACACATCCAATCATGCTAATTTACCCACAATGGTATAGACATAAGTTTACTTACCTAGTATATCTCCAACAATACCCACTAGAATATTTCAACTGCATTCCCGTTACGGGTATTTCGGCTTTTAGCCGACACATGGTATAACACAAACCAAAACGAAATAAAGGTGTGAGATTACACACCTGATTACGCGAAGAACTATACACTTCTGATTGCCGTCACTCTCACTAGTGGGAACAACAACGATTTGCCTATCCTAAACAGATGTCGGCTCTCTACCACAACCCGGCGGAAAATCTCGAACCGCTGACACCTTACGTCGTTTGAATTTGGGAGCAGGGTTCATGAGTCCACTCTCCTTAGACTTACTATCACTTGCCTCCATGAAGAAATCTCAATCAATAAATGAGAAATGAAGGTTATCTAACAAGGAGGTTCGGCTCTTACAACCACTTCCTGAAATCCAAATGTTAATGAACAACGAAGAGAGTTGCCTACTCCTTAACATAATCGGCCTAAGCAGAGACGAAGATTCAGTTATAGCAGAGAAAACGAACAGAGAATAGATAAAAAGAATTAGAGAGAAACTCTCTACCTTGATCAATGAGGAACCGATCCAAAACAGGTTCTGCTTACGATTACAAACAATTCGTAAGAGAAGGAGAGATTCGACCAAGCCTGCTAAAACCACAACAAAAGGAGAACATGAGAAGGAAGAATGAGAGGACTTGAAGTTTCGATTTTAGTGATGGAAATAAACGAACAAACAAAAATAAAAGAAAAAGGAGAAGGTTAAACATTCGGCTATGGAAGGGAGAAAATGGAAGGATGGGAAAGAACCATTACCTTGGTATTAAGAGAGAGCTGAATGGAATAGCAAAATTTCTAAGACAAGCAAACAAGACCCAAAACTCTTGATTTATTTGTAGGTGCACAAAAAGAAGATGAGAAGGGTTCGGCTCTTAGCAAGAAATAGAAGAAAAGTCTTCAAACTTTAGAGAGGAGAAGAAGAGGATGGTTTCGGCTAGCAAACAAAGCAAAGAGAAAAATGACTGAAAGTAGAACCCGAAAGCACAGATGCCGCAAAAGTAAAGGGGACGAAAAAGAAACTAAGATGCACAAAAGAATTCGATTTTGCTATCTCATTTCCTAAAATGTCAAAATTCCCTTGCCAAAACACCCTATAGCCGAAATTCACCTCCCACAACTCCTACATTCGGCCAACTCTCATCCACCCTCTCAAAATCCCTTGATTTGCTCCACATTTCACTCCCCAACATCCTCACCATCATTCATTCAAACTAGTTGACCAATTCAAATCTTCACCTGGTAGAGTCCCACACCAACTCCACCTCTTCTCACCTTGAGCACACAAATAAAGCTCCTTGTTGTAGCAGATAGGATTCGAACACTCTCTCTCTCCCATGCTCCCCTGGGACGTCACCCACTAGGCCACAAGCTCCTCTTGTGTCAGCAAAACGCCAATAATTTCCTTTAAGCCTTGCCTCCTACCGCTCTCCTCCCTTAAGTGCCCAAAAACCAAAATTCTAACAGGGCTTGGGCTCGAACCCGAGCCTCTCTGGGACCCCCAAACACACCCGAATAATAAAATTATCACACACAACACACGCAATAATGCAATAATGCTAGACCCCTATTTTTAGGATGTTACAGTTCTACCCCCTTAAAGAAATTTTGACCTTGAAATTTACCTGATTAAAAAAGATGAGGGTATTGTTGTCGCATTGCCTCCTCCGGTTCCCACGTGGCTTCCTCTGAACCATGATTACGTCACAACACTTTGACCAGCGGAACGGACTTCCTTCTCAACACGTTAACCTCTCGATCCAAAATCTGCACGAGTTCCTCCTCAAAAGATAGATTGGGTCTCACCTTGATTTCCTCTACTGGCACTATATGAGATCGGTCAGAACGGTAGCGCCTCAACATCGAAACATGGAATACATTATGTATCCGATTCAACCCCAAGGGTAACTCAAGCTGATAGGCGACCGGTCCCACACGTTTAACTATCTGATAAGGCCCGATGAATCTGGGGCTCAACTTGCCCTTTCGTCCAAATCTTAAAACTTTCTTCCAAGGTGAAACTTTCAGACCTGCTCACCCACCGAGAATTCTATTTCTTTACGCTTCAGATCTGCGTACGATTTCTGCCTATCGAAAGCTTCCTTCAATCGAGCCCGAATCAACTTAACCTTTTCCTCTGTTTCTGAGATCAATTCCGGACCCAACAATTGTCGCTCACCCAACTCTGTCCAACAGGTATGGGTACGACACCTACGACCATACAATGCCTCGTAAGGTGCCATCTGAATGCTGGATTGATAACTGTTGTTGTATGCAAATTCTGCTAGCGGCAGGTAATCCTCCCAACTACCTCTAAAGTCGATTACACAGCCCCTTAACATATCTTCCAGAATCTGAATTACCCTTTCCGACTGACCATCAGTCTGTGGGTGGAACGCTGTGCTGAAATCTAGCCTTGTACGCAGAGCTTCATGTAATGCTTTCCAAAACTGAGACGTAAACCTTGGGTCCCTGTCCGAGATAATAGACACTGGCACTCCATGTAATCTCACGATTTCTGCCACATACGACTTAGCCAACACGTAATGAATAGTCGGTACGAATCGGTATGAAGTGTGTGGATTTCGTCAACCGATCGACAATCACCCACACCGAATCTTTCTTAGTAGGCGTTAGGGGTAGCCCACTAACAAAATCCATCGTTATCCTCTCCCACTTCCAAAGTGGAATCTTCACTGGTTGCAGCAATCTCGAAGGCAACTGGTGTTCTGCCTTCACTTGCTGACATGTCAAACACTTACTAACAAAGTCGGTAACTTCCCATTTCAGACCAGGCCACCAATACTGTTCACGCAGGTCTCGGTACAACTTACTTCCACCAGGATGCATAGCGTATGGGCTACTATGCGCTTCCCGCAGAATCATCTGTCTTAACTCAGAGTCCTTCGGCATACAAATTCTTACACGAAAACATAATACCCCTTCACCGTTCAGACCAAAATCCCCTATCTCTCCATCTTCCACTTGCTGAAGTCGAGAACTTAACATTTCGTCTAACAATTACTTCTCTTTAATCTGACTTACCCACGTCGGTTTCTCTTGAAGTTCGGCTAACAAGCTACCATCTTCATACAAACTGAGATGAGCAAACATTGCCCTCAAATCCGTTATCACTTTACGACTTAATGCATCTGCCACTACGTTAGCCTTACCCGGGTGATATTTGATCGAGCAATCATAATCTTTCAGCAACTCAATCCACCTCCGTTGCCTTAAATTCAACTCCTTCTAGGTAAAGAGTTATTTCAGGCTCTTATGGTCGGTATAGATAGTCGACTTTTCCCCGTACAGGTAATGCCTCCAAATCTTTAGGGCGAACACTACTGCGGCCAATTCTAAGTCATGAGTAGGATAGTTCACTTCATGTGGCCTTAGTTGCCGAGACGTATATGCCACTACCTTTTTTTTCTTGCATCAACACACATCCCAAACCTGTGTACGATGCATCACAATAAACAACGAACTCCTTCCCAGCCTCAGGCTGAATCAAAACTGGTGCCTCAGTCAGAATCTTCTTTAGCTTTTTAAAGCTTTCCTGTTGTTTAACAGTCCACACAAATGGAACTCCTTTACACAGTAACTTAGTTAGGGCTGCAGCAATCAACGAAAACCCCTCCACGAACCTTCTATAATACCCAGCCAAACCCAGAAAACTTCGAATTTCAGCCATTGACTTCGGTTGCTTCCAATCCAACACAGCTTCAACCTTCCGAGGATCCACTCTAATCCCTTCGGCAGACACAACATGCCCTAAAATCTGTAGAACTGTTCGAAGATGTGAATCATGCTCTTCCTCCGTTCTCGAGTACACTAGGATATCATCTATGAATACCACGACAAACCGGTCTAGGTAGGGTTGGAATACCCGGTTCATCATATCCATAAATGTGGCTGGTGCATTCGTTAATCCAAACGGCATCACCAAAAACTCATAATGCCCATAACGCATTCAGAAAGCAGTCTTGTGAATATCCGCTTCCTTGACCCTTAGCTGATGATACCCCGACCTTAAATCTATCTTTGAGAAAACCAAAGCTCCTCGTAGCTGATCGAAAAAATCGCCAATCCTTGGTAACGGGTATTTGTTCTTAATAGTCAACTTGTTCAACTGACGATAGTCAATGCATATACGCATCGACCCATCCTTTTTCTTCACGAACAAAATCGGCACTCCCCACGGAGATACACTTGGTCGGATAAATCCACGATCCAATAGCTCTTGGATTTGAGCTTTAAGTTCCACCAGCTCCTTCGGCGCCATCCTATAAGGGGCGATAGACACCAGAGCCGTTCCTGAAAATAGCTCAATGCTAAATTCCACCTCGCGATCCGGAGGCAACCCCGGAAGCTCTTCAGGAAAGACGTCCGAGAACTCTTTCACCGTTCTAACATCCCCTACAGACAATTCCTTAACATTCGATGTGCTGATGAAAGCTAGGAACGTCTCGCACCCTTTTCGCACCATCTTTTTGGCCTTAAGTGCCGAAATCACATGAGACAGATAATCCCTTCTTTCTCCTATCACAATCACCTCTTCATCCTCGGAAGTCTTCAATTTCATGTGCTTAGCAGCACAATCCAAATTTGCACGATGCTTCACTAGCTAGTCCATGCCAAAAATCAGATCAAACTCGCCAAACGACAGTTCCATCAAATCTGCCAGAAATAACACCCCCTGAACTTTTAGAGGCACATCCCTAAATAGTTTGTTTACTACCACAGCTTGTCCTAAAGGGCTAATCACAAACATTTCTCTCCAACCCGAGCTAGTTAATATAACCTATAAAAGATGAGAAAAGTAAAGGAGTAAGCAATAATGCTTAGTAAGCTCATCTGCATAATGTGTCAAATATTGATATTCATTGAATATACATAATTACAAAGTATCATGAAGAGTGTCCCTCATAAATTCATGGTTACTTACTCAACTATTCTTGAAACTTGCACATTCAATCTCTTACCACATTCTTACCTTGCCACAAGCCAATTGCTCATTTAATTAGTACATATTCCTGCACTGATCACCACATGATCATATAAAACAGCTCATCAAGCATTTTCAAAAAGATACTCATACTATTAATCTCTCGGTGGTTTCGCACTTAGCCCACCATTGAATCTCTAATAGGGTGGTATCGCACACAGCCCACCAATCATTTACACCTATGGTGATTTCGTACTTAGCTCACCAATCGTTTATAAGCGATGGTATCGCACACAGCCCATCGATTACTAATCAATCAGGTGGTAACGCACACAACCCACCAATAAATAATATAGTTGATGGTATCACACACAGCCCATCACTAACCATTAATAAGGTGATATCGCACATAGCTCACCGTTATTTACATTCATGGATAATAATCCACAAGTATATCTCTATTTCAAATTTTAATTCGAGAACATCCTCACATGCTTCTATTCTTACTTAACTTTCTACGGTACTCATTATCATTCACACAGTACATCAATAAATCTGTCTCATGCAACTAAGGTGCATCAGCTACACATACCCCACTAGGGGTTCATCATATATTGAATTCATCTCAATTCAGTTCTACACACACTTGTGCTACTCATGGTACAACCACATACATTCAACATATACATTGAATCATTCGAATTGTTAAATAAATCTCTTGAGTCTCATGCACATAATTCTCATTATCATCATACCCTAATTGGGTCTTACATACACTAACATATCGATGCCACATCCCTGACATGGTCTTATACGAATTCTTACACCGAGGCCATATTCCAATATGGTCTTATTCGAGACTTTAACCATTGTCCTATCGTGCTATACACCTTTCCCATTTCTCTAAATTTAATTCCATTGACATCTCATCAAGAGACATTTCATACATTCATATAGTAATATACATTCCATACAACATTGGAATACTAAATCAGCTCATACGTAATTGCAACATTCGCACATGAACTTACCTCGATGTCGAAAGAGCCGAAAAGGACTTTTTGCCCACATTTCTCTTTTCATCCGTTCTAGGTCCGAAACTTATTTTCTTTGATCTAGAATAATGAAATTTACTGATTTAATCACTTATAAATCATGATATACCATAATCTAAACTTTAGGCAAAAATGACTATTTTGCCCTACACTTTGGCAAAATTACTATTTTGCCCCTAGGCTAAATAAATAAATTTTCATCACATTTTCTTGTTAAACAAGCCTAGCTGAACATTTAATCCTCTTAAAACTATTTTCAATTCCATCAATTTCATGCTTAAATGAACAAATTACAACTTTTGCATTTTAGTCCCAATTAGGTGTTTTCATGACAACACCTTTCACAAAAGTTGTTTCTCATCATCCTATCATTCATTTTCTTCCATAAAAACTCATCAAACAACATGAACTCTATCATGGCAAGTCCCTAGACTTTCAACCATATTGCAAACTAGTCCCCTCTTTAGAAAGCTTAAGCTTTGGGGACTCCAAAAGTACAATTTTCTTCAAGAAATACCATCAAAATCACTTACTTGAGTGGAGAATTGCTTGCTGAAATTTTAAGCTTCAAAAACCCCTCCCATGGCTACTATTTTTGGTGGAGGAAGAGAAGAAATAAAAAAAGATGATAGCTTTTCTTTTTGTCATATTTTATTCATCTTTTCTCACCAAATTTTGACTAAGCATTAAATGCTCTTGTCTCCCATACCACATGGCCGGCCATCACACTCCAAAATGGCCTATTTTCACTTTAAAGACCTCAAATTTACAAACCATAGCTTTTTGGTACCTCTAGCAATTAAAATAGAACTTTTGCACTTTATGCGATTTAGTCCTTTTTCACAATTTAGCTAGAAATCGCTAAAATTAAGGCACCAAAATTTTCATGCATCCTTATAAACATGTTATAACACATAACATATCATGAAAATAATTTTCTCTAACCTCGAATTAGTGATTCTGAAATCACTGTTTCAACTAGCCCCTAAATCGGGCTGTTATAATTCTTCTCCCTTAGGGATTTTCGTCCCCGAAAATCTAATCAGGAGGAGTTGTTACCAACATTCTTAAAACGTTTCCATCTACTCTTCAAAATCACGAGTCCACTATCCTCAAATTTCTCTTGCAAACAACTCTTAAACTATGATACATAATGTAACTTGAGACCTAGGTTATTCTTCCTCTGGGGCATATACTCTGTAATCTACCAATTTGGAACTCTGCACATGTCCAAATGATCATCTGAATCTTTACTGGTTGATTCACTACAATTTGAATGACTTTCCCCTTCTTGGGAATTTGTCAAATCAAATTTGAAATCTATAAGGTTGTATCTCATTTTCTCATTCAAGCGTTTACTAACTATAATAGTCTTGACTTGTACGCTTTGAAAATTCAGCTTTTAGTGATCAACTACTTCTGACTATAACTCAATCATATAGTGAAATGTACCCTATTGTCAAAACATTTATGCACATAACTGCATTTCCTTACTTGTGCATTAGTAGATATGCTACTACTAAATCTCATACCAAAACTCTTGTATAAGTTCTGGATTCAACATCATTCACTTTCTATCTCGAGGAATCATCAACAACAGAAATCTTATCCAACATGGATAACTTATTTAATATATCGTTTATTATAACACTTCTGAACTCTTTTGTTCTGAAAGGAAGACTCACTATAGTCATTAACCTCGCTGAAACTAGGATATTACCAACTAGAGTCAACCGAGTAACTAACTCACATTACTAAACATGGATCTTTCATTCAGACATCTGTACTATGTCTACTATCTGAGTAGTATCACAATAACTATACCCACCATTGTAATAGCTCAAGCCGTTTCCACTATTTCATCTTCAAAATCTTCTGTAGCATAAGATACCCTCACTTATAAAAATTCAAAAAATACACATCGATCTTCCCATGGATCAATACATAATATCTAGCTCACAACACAGACATAAAAGTGATTGTCTCTGGATCACCAACCTGTCAACTCTTTCTCTCGATTTAGACTGATCTCAGTACTAGAACTTTCAAATAAACAGTTCTTTCAATAGCTTTCAACTCAACTATCATGGTTTGAGCATTTCGATGAGCATATCTTTATATTATGCTCCCTACTCACGTACATACAGAATTTTATTCTCTTTACTAATTCATGCGTGAATATACACAGAACCTGAATCATATCTCAATACATTAATCTACTCTTTTCTCCATACTGAGAACATATTTTAAGCACACTCTCATCTGAGTTTCTCTTGCTATGCCAATCTAGAACCTTTACGATCGTCATATCTCACGATAGCAGGGACATCTCAATCGAATTCGTTAACTCTATTCGGCTTACCCGAAAACCCATCACACAACGTGAAACTTGTGATTTCACCTCTTATACACGAATCATCACCAATTTCCTCCTCAAGGTACCCAATTAAGGTTACGAGGAGATAAAGGAAATGTCGATTTAAATTAACTAAATCGACAACCGTTTTGTCTGATTTTTACTATCAGCTAACATTCTCACACAATCACAATTTATGAAAAGAACAACTACATCACCCCTGAAGGGAAACATGTATTAGTACATAATACTAAAGGAGATCATTATAATCCCATCCATGGCATTAACTAACCATGCACAAACCATAGGCTTCTAGCCAACTTACTCATACTTGCACTTATATAACACGTTTCGTGTCATATATCGTAATCGTCTCTTCGTGATTCATTCACGAGTACATGTTTTCACTCTTTCACATGACTTTAGTACCATTCTCATTTCTACCACTAGACTCATCTATCTGTCCCATTGATCACTAGGGATAATCAAAGACGTATGTTCATCGTCCTTTATGTAGGTACGAAACCAATGCCATATTCCCGAGGTGGTCTTTTATGCAGTAACCTCTAAATGCTAATGTCATATCCCTGATAAGGTCTTATGTGGACTTCCTCATCAAATATCGATGCCATATTCTGGATATGGTCTTATACGGAATCTCAACTCGGTGCGGAGGCCATGTCCCGATCATGGTCTTATACGGGACCTTGTCTATCTCATATATCGATGATAGCCTCATCATTTTAGTCCTCTAGGACTTCAACCTCATGTTCAACAACAGTTAATCTATTTAGTAGAGTATTATGCATCGATGTGATACAAGGCATTCTTAATCATGCTAGCATAATTATTGCATTAATCCGATGCAAACTTACTCAACTTAACTCTCATAACGTCTCATCAAAATTCGACAGTGGTAAGGGAGTGAGGTTGCAAAGTCCCTTAACCTAACTCTCGTGACTACATACATATGATTTACTACTCATTGACAATGAAATATAATCATAGTCACACAACTCGCCTCAAGGGAGTTTTCATATTTATCACGCTACAATTGTTTCTATCACTTATACTTTCGAACTGTGACTTCACTTACTCAAGTTTCACATTAAGGTCTACTTGAGTACTCAACATTTAACTCTATTTCCTCTTACTATTCCTTATTAATCTAGAGAATGTCTTACGGGTTTTGAGTACGTCATTTACTTGATTGCCATAGTCCAACTATGGTCTTACTCGTATCACAACATCATAGCCCAGCTATTGCTTTACATGTCGTCACGATGCCATAGCCTCGCTATGGTCTTACACGAAATCTCATATTAATACCAATGCCATATCCTAGATACGGTCTTACATGGAAACTCATGTCGATGCCGATGCCATATCCCAAATATGGTCTTGTACGGGATCTTGTATCGATGCCAATGCCATGCCCCAGACATGGTCTTATATGGGATCACATGTACCGCCATGATCCAACCATGGTCTTATTCATCATTTTATCATTGAACGACCGTACTCATCTCATGTATTCTACTTAGTCAAACTTTTCAGTTTTAACTTCCACACCATAATATGTGTGGCTTCATAACAGAGTCATAAAACAAAACATCATGCGTTCTCTACTTTAACAGTCACATGTGAGATTTAACCATGTGGACATATTTATCATAAACAATGGCATCACAAATCTCAAATGCTTACTTACTCTTACTGCTTCTCACATACATCATGGTACTTACTAGTCTCATGTTTGTAAGGTAAACAAGGTACCTGTAACACTTGATCACATAGATCAGTATACTTTACTATAACAAGCATAATCTCAACATCATCATTCATAACATGAATTATACTTGTTAGTCAGCCTTCACTAGCATGACATAATATCAACTTTACTACTAACTTTCTTACTATCTCATTTAAGCTTTACTCTTTTGCCCGATGAATTACTATGAATGACTGAGGATACTGAATCTCATTTCACATGCCAATGCTATATCCTTGATATAGTCTTACATGGGATCTCTTACTTGGTATCGATGCCATGTCTTGACATGGACTTACACGAAGTCTTGCTTGTGGGTTCCCTTGGGAACTTACCATTGCCATGTCTTGACATGGTCTTATTGGTAACTTTACTCATGAACTGGTTAATGCCGAGCCTTGGCTTGGACTTACATGAAATCTTCCTTGTTACTCACCAATGCCATGCCTTGGCTTGGACTTACATGAGATCTTTAACCCTTGATAGCTTTTCAATGCCAAGACTTGTCTTGGTCTTACATGATAACTTGCTTGATTGCCGATGCCATGTTTTTACATGGTCTTATACGGACTTTCTTGTCTCATGTGGCAGATTGAGTAACCTAAGTAATTCATTTTCAATCGGCGCTTTCATATATGTGACACCCCTAACCCATATCCATTGCCGAATTAGGGTTACATGCATCTCTCACCCAAATACCTAGACAAATCACTTCATTAATGCTAATTTCATACCATTTCAAGATATCACAAACATACATGTATCTTTCATCTAATCTCAATACATCCACAAACATAATATGCTTCACATGGTCATTTTTATGCCATAGCCGAATAGAATTTACAAGATACTCAAATATTCATTACCCTCTACTAACAATGTTACTAACTAACATACATCTTAATGAACATACATTTCATCTTTGGAATTGTAAGCTTTCCATTTCAATATTACGAAAGAAAGTAACAATTTCTACCTATTTATCACACATTGAATTATACCACCAATTCAAATTTCAAAACAACTCATTTATCCAAGAATCCTTTGTCACATATGGCTAAAATCGTTACATTCATTTGCAAATATATATATTCTTTCATAATTACTCATTAACAAAGCACCACAACAATGATACAACCATTTATACCATGTAGCCAAAACTACCATATCACCCAAAGGAAAATTTTAGGCTTTAAACCAAAACAAGATATGGCCAAACATCTCAAATTTTGTATGCATAAATTTGCTCAATAATATATTTCTTTAATAATATCATACCCAAAGTGCGATCTATTTCATCTATACCAAAACATTTTGGCACATTCATATAAGCATGCCAATATAATTAATCCTCTCATTTCTATAAATGTACCATATCCCACCTATTTCTAGAAACTCAATTTCATAACTATCTATTATGAAATAACTTGCAACTAGCAGTTCTATATATGCATACTAAATTACTCAAATAGTAATTGTATAAACTAACAAACTCAAACGATATTCACTTAAAGAAATATATCCATTTTCGCATGGCTCACATATATATATACATATAACCATCAATTTGGTCAACTCAAATGGTTTAGTCTATACATGCCATATACTTAAAGTTTATACACAAAAGAGATACCAAAGTATCGATGATAGTGTGATGAACTGCCCAAAATGATCCCCGAGCTCGAGTCTTTATATCAAGGAATCTATAAAACAATGAACAAACAAACCAAGTAAGCTATTATAGCTTAGTAAGTTTCAAGCAATTAACTCACATATAAACTTTATCAAAATCAAGTAATTTATTTGATTCACATTCTCTTTGCCGAATAGTCAATCATTCAAGAATAAATTGCTTAGCTACGTTATATGCATGTACAAAAATATATATACTCTTACACCACATTCGTATCAATAAAATGAATAGCATATATTTTCTTTACTTACCATAATCTCTATTTTACAATTTAATCCGTCTTCCATCGTAAAGTGTCATGATTAGTACATACCTTTAGTTTACTTATCCATCCAACTTACCGATCGTGCTTAACATGTAATAATGCACTCGTACATTCCCGAATACATAATATCTTTAATAATAGAAATCCTTTAACAAACCTCGTGCTTACACACTTATTAATAAGGCTTAGTAACGTATCGCTCACATAGAGCCGTTACTTAATACTTCTCGTAACATATCGCTCACTTAGAGCCGTTACTTTAATACTTCTCGTAACGTATCGCTCACATAGAGCCGTTACTTTAATACTTCTCGTAACGTATCGCTCACATAGAGCCGTTACTTTAATACTTCTCGTAACGTATTGCTCACATAGAGCCGTTACTTTAACACCTCGTACCCTTAGTGCTTATTAACCGATTTCACGATACATAGTGCCATGTTCCTTTCCAAATACCACCTCATTCTCATAAACATAGTTTATCACATCTAAACTAAGATACAAAACATCATAGATATACATGATCTATTCCATCTATCCCTCCCATGAAGTCATACCACATTCGGCTTTAAAAGGCAATTATATACTCTCATTAATTCAATACCATAATCATACATTATAAATCTATAATCAATCCCACCTTAATCCTACATCATTTTCTCAAAGCTAATAAGAACATTAAGTTCATATTCGGCAAACACATGAATATATATATTTTCATGTTACCATTTCACATTCGGCCATATACCAATGAATATATTTATCCTTACTTAACAATTTTAATTCATGTAATCAATTTTAATTTAACCAAATTGCTTAAAACTTACCTCGATAGTTGTCAAATTAAGCTTCCCGACTACTCGTTTAATTTTGTTTTCCCTCGATCCAAAGCCTTTTCCTTTTGTACTTGATCTAAATAATTTAAATCAAGATCACTTAAAAACATTTCCAATCAATTAAATCCATAAATACACAAATTTTCAATTTTACGAATTTCCCCCTAACTTTTACAATATTTGCAATTTAGTCCCCTAAGCATAAAACACAAAATACATGGAATTTGGATTAATTCCTTAAGGGCCGAATATTCTACATCTTGATACAAGTGAATACAAACCATTTGTTTTGCATTTTAAACCCTTAACTATTTATTCATAACTTGAGCCATCATACTCCATTTCATCTAAATTCACTACTCAAAACTTGTTGATTTCAGACATATATTTAACCATCTTCCATCAAACATAACAAAACAAAATATTCACCCATGGCCGATTCTAAAACATGCTTCAAATTCTAAAATTTTCACATGGGTTTGATAGTATTTAAGAAGACCAACTCAAAAATGTAAGAAAATTCACAAAAACCAACTAAAAATCTAACCTTATTGTCACATGCAATGGCCGAAAGTTGAGGGTTCTCCTTTTATTTTCTTTTCTTCAATTTCAGTGAATGCAAGGAAAGGAAGAAGATGATACTTCTTTCTTTTTCTTATTTCTTTATTCTACTTATATTATAATATAAATAAAATGCCACTAACTAAAACAATTTAACATATAATATAAATGCTAATCATTTTGCCGTCCACTAGCATGAGAATTGGTTTATTTGACATGCAAGTCCCTTCTTGAAGAATCAATTCAATTAAATCATTTCACCTAATTAAGGCCACTTTTACTACCTTAACTATTTAATCCCTTCACTTAAAATAATCACCCAAACACACAAATTAGTAAATAATATTCTAACACATGCTTGACCCCATCACATAGACATCAAATAAAAGAATAAATTAGACATCAAATAAAAGAATAAATTAGAAAAATATTTTTCTAATTCAGATTCGGGGTCCCGAAACCACCATTCTGATTAGAGTCGTAATTGGGCTGTTACAATATATATGCTCTTAGTAACTTCTTTGTTTAATAAATCATTAAACATTTTCATGGAAATAATGTGCATATAACATCATCACACGCAATTCAATGAAATATTCATGAAGCTTGAAAATCATACAAACTTACTGAAATTAGCTCGATTGGGAATCATCTCTGTCTTAACAAAACAATTTCGTTAGAGTTGGGAGACATCACACTATCACGGTCCACATATGGCATGTATAGCTAGACTCTTACTCGTGCTAGGTTAGTCCGAGAACCGACTAAACCATGCTCTGATACCACTAAATGTAACACCCCATACCTGATTCTGAGGCTAAAACTAGATACGAGACATTACTATGCTTGAACTTCCTTAAACATGTACTTACGGGCTACAAAATTTTGTTCCGAATTAAAAACTTCTCTTTCTTAGTCAAATCATTCACATCGTGGGCCTACGAGGCCTTAAACTTACTTTCGAAAACTTTTACAAGCCGAGAGAAACTTTTCTTTAAAACAGGGGCCACACGCCCGTGTTGGTATAGGGACACGCCTGTGTGTCCTTAAGACATGCCCGTGCCTTCCACCCGTGGTCGACACTGACTAAATCCACACAGCCTGGACACGCCCGTGGCCCTAGCCCGTGTGCCAAACCTTGGCATTCTGACTTATCCATACGGTCTGTACACACGCCTGTGTGCGTCAGCCGTGTGACAATTAAATTTCTAAGTGTCGAGTGCAGACTTCACACGGCCTTGGAACACGCCCATGTGCCAACCGTGTGTATCACACGGCCTAGACAAACGGCCGTGTGACCAACCCGTGGTCTAATCTGACTTAAGATACTAAGGTGCAGGAGACATACGGTCTAGACACACGCCTGTGTGTCTATCCGTGTGGGCACTTAGTGGCTATCTTACCAAGCCTTTTACCACTCCCGTTTGCAAACATTCATATACTACTTCAAAACATTCTCAAATCATCAATTTAAAACACATGAATTAACACATTTAATCATTAAAGAGATAAAGTCTTTATCCCATACACTAGGTAGAACTACTCCCAATACAAATACAACCAACTTAGATTCTCTTAGGCCAATACAATTTGGCACATTATCAATGACTTAATCAACCTCAAGTACTAGCCCTATACATGCCATGACTTCTAAGGACTTGATACCTCATACCAAGGGTTTGCTCGATAGTGTGAAAACATCTTCAGCGGCCTCTAACCCGAGCTAGTTAATATAACCTATAAGAGATGAGAAAAGTAAAGGAGTAAGCAATAATGCTTAGTAAGCTCATCTGCATAATGTGTCAAATATTGATATTCATTGAATATACATAATTACAAAGTATCATGAAGAGTGTCTCTCATAAATTCATGGTTACTTACTCAACTATTCTTGAAACTTGCTCTTTCAATCTCTTACCACATTCTTACCTTGCCACAAGACAATTGCTCATTTAATTAGTACATATTCCTGCACTGGTCACCACATGATCATATAAAACAGCTTATCAAGCATTTTCAAAAAGATACTCATACTATTAATCTCTCGGTGGTTTCGCACTTAGCCCACCATTGAATCTCTAATAGGGTGGTATCGCACACAGCCCACCAATAATTTACACCTATGGTGATTTCACACTTAGCTCACCAATCATTTATAAGCGATGGTATCGCACACAGCCCATCGATTACTAATCAATCAGGTGGTAAAGCACACAGCCCACCAATAAATAATATAGTTGATGGTATCGCACACAGCCCATCACTAACCATTAATAAGGTGATATCGCGCATAGCTTACCGTTATTTACATTCATGGATAATAATCCACAAGTATATCTCTATTTCAAATGTTCATTCGAGAACATTCCTTACATGCTTCTATTCATACTTAACTTTCTACGGTACTCATTATCATTCACACAGTACATCAATAAATCTGTCTCATGCAACTAAGGTGCATCAGCTACACATACCCCACTAGGGGTTCATCATATATTGAATTCATCTCAATTCAGTTCTACACATACTTGTGCTACTCATGGTACAACCACATACATTCAACATATACATTGAATCATTCGAATTGTTAAATAACTCTCTTGAGTCTCATGCACATAATTCTCATTATCATCATACCCCAATTGGGTCTTACATACACTAACATATCGATGCCACGTCCCTGACATGGTCTTATACGAATTCTTACACCGAGGCCATATTCCAATATGGTCTTATTCGAGACTTTAACCATTGTCCTATCGTGCTATACACCTTTCCCATTTCTCTAAATTTAATTCCATTGACATCTCATCAAGAGACATTTCATACATTCATATAGTAATATACATTCCATACAACATTGGAATACTAAATCAGCTCATGCGTAATTGCAACATTCGCACATGAACTTACCTCGAGCCGAAAAGGACTTTTTGCCCACATTTCTCTTTTCATCCGTTCTAGGTCCGAAACTCATTTTCTTTGATCTAGAATAATGAAATTTACTGATTTAATCACTTATAAATCATGATATACCATAACCTAAACTTTAGGCAAAAATGACTATTTTGCCCCTACACTTTGGCAAAATTACTATTTTGCCCCTAGGCTCGTAAATAAATTTTCATCACATTTTCTTGTTAAAAAATCCTAACTGAACATTTAATCCTCTTAAAACTATTTTCAATTCCGTCAATTTCATGCTTAAATGAACAAATTACAACTTTTGCATTTTAGCCCCAATTAGGTGTTTTCATGACAACACCTTTCACAAAAGTTGTTTCTCATCATCCTATCATTCATTTTTTTCCATAAAAAATCATCAAACAACATGAACTCTATCATGGCAAGTCCCTAGACTTTCAACCATATTGCAAACTAGTCCCCTCTTTAGAAAGCTTAAGCTTTGGGGACTCCAAAAGTACAATTTTCTTCAAGAAATACCATCAAAATCACTTACTTGAGTGGAGAATTGCTTGCTGAAATTTTAAGCTTCAAAAACCCCTCCTATGGCTGCTATTTTCGGTGGAGGAAGAGAAGAAATAAAAAAAAAGATGATAGGTTTTCTTTTTGTCATATTTTATTCATCTTTTCTCACCAAATTTTGACTAAGCATTAAATGCTCATGTCTCCCATACCACATGGCCGGCCATCACACTCCAAAATGGCCTATTTGTACTTTAAATACCTCTAATTTACAAACCATAGCTTTTTGGTACCTCTAGCAATTAAAATAGAACTTTCGCACTTTATGCGATTTAGTCCTTTTTCACAATTTAGCTAGAAATCGCTAAAATTAAGGCACCAAAATTTTTATGCATCCTTATAAACATGTTATAACACATAACATATCATGAAAATAATTTTCTCTAACCTCGAATTAGTGATTCCGAGATCACTGTTCCGACTAGCCCCTAAATCGGGCTGTTACAATGGCTATATACAACCGAACCATAAACTCTTTTAGGCCAACACATTTGGCTACTTTAACTATGACTTAATTAAACCAAAATAAGATTGCTATACATGCCATATCTCAAGAATACTTGAATCTCATACCCAAGTGTCTACTCGATAGTGTGAAAGCATCTCCGGCGGTTTCCAACTTGAGCTAGTTAAGTTAACCTATAAGAGATGGGAAAGAAAGAGGAGTAAGTAATAACGCTTAGTAAATTCATATGAAAATGACAAGCTACTATTGACATTTATTTATTACCCTCAACCACAAGGTAATATAATGAGATTTACACTTAAGGTAATAGTTACCCATTCAATCATTCATAATGCTTACTCATTCTAAACTTTCACCTATCACAAACTCATTTCGTAAAACATTGTTCATCTTTACTTGCTTTTATACCCTACATTTATCACCACAAAGCCACATGCATATTACACTTAGCCAAGTTTCTCGATATCACCCCAGAATAATAATAAATACTCGGTGGTTTTGCACACAGCCCACCATTGATAATATTGGTGATGGTATCGCACACAGCCCATCGCTAACAATTAATAAGGTGGTATCGCACATAGCCCGCCATTTAATAATTAATAAGGTGGTGTAGCACATAGCCCACCATTATCACACATTCACGGATATTTATCCACGTACATTTTCCTATTTCAAATGTTCATCCGGGAATATCCTCACACACTATCATTCTTAAATAGATTTCTACAATAATCATTCGCATTCACAAAATGCATTTATAAATATAACATATGCAATCAGGGTGCATCGTTAACACATAACTCACCACGGTTTCCTAATATACCAAATTCACCTCAAATGAGTTCTAGGCACATACCTGTACCTCCCATAGTATAACCTCATACTTTCTCATTTTCAACATACCTGTTGAATTATTCAAATGCTAAAGAACACTCTAAATTTCATACATATAGTACCAAATCAACATCATACCCCCGATAGGGTCTTACATGAAATATCATATCAATGCCATGTCCCTGACATGGTCTTATATGAAATCTCACACCGAGGCCATATTCCAAATATGGTCTTACACGGGACCTTAATTATCATAGTATCATGCTATTTGCATTCCCTCTATTCTTAGATTCTATTGAAGACTTTCAATTCTTGACATCTCGTCAAGACGTATTTAATATATTCATAGAGTCAATATAAAATTCATACATCATCGAAATATTAAATACTTCACTATAGTTGAATTATTAGCACACGAACTTACCTCGATATCGAAAAGGGCAAAAAGGGACCTAATTGTCCATATTTTTCTTTTCTCCCGTTCTAGGTCCGAATCTCGTTTTCTTTGATCTAGAACAACAAAATTTACTCATTTAATCATTTTATGATCATATTACAACATAATCTCTACTTAGGCAAAAATGACCATTTTGCCCTTGTACTATGGCAAAATTACGATTTTGCCCTTATGCTCGTAAATCATTTTTCATCACATTTTCTTATTAAACAAGACTAGATAAACATTTATTTCTCTTACAACTTCTCACAAACCCAACTATTTCATGCATTTATTACCAAATTACAACATTTACAACTTAGTCCCATTTAGGTGTTTTCATGATAATACCTTTCACAAAAGTTGTTTCTCATCTCCCTAACATTCATTTTCTTCCATAAAAATTCAGAAAACAACATAAACTCTCTCATGGAAAGTCCCTAGACTTTCAACCATTTAGCAATTTAGTCCCCTCATTAGCTAGCTTAAGCTTTGGGGGTTCCAAAAGTACAAAAATTATCAACTAAAACCATCAAAATCACTTACTTGTGAGGAAGAAAGCTTGGCTGAAAATTTTCAAGCTCCCATGGCTATTTTTCTTGAGAAATTTTGGCGGAGGGAAGGGAAAGTAAAGATGATATATTTTCTTCTCTTTATTTTATTATAAAATAAAATTTTATCACCAATTTCACCTAACAATATGACAAAGTCAATTCTTTGTCCCCTATGGCCGGCCACCTCTTAAAATAAGGCCTAATTTCACATTATGGACATCCAATTAATATTCCTTAGCTATTTGGCACCTCTAGCAAATAAAATAGAACTTTTGCACTTTATGCGATTTAGTCCTTTTTCGCGATTAAGCATGAAATCGCTAAAATTAAAACACCAAAATTTCCATGCTCCTTTATAAACATGCTATAACCCATAAAATAAAATTAAAATAATTTTCTTTGACCCCGAATTAGTGATCCCGAGACCACTGTTCCGACTAGCCCCTAAATCAAGCTGTTACAGATACACTATTAATTGTTTGGGAAAAGTCGAATATAGTTGGCATGTCATAGGATAGGAAGAGTTCAGGGTTACTTCGACTACAAGTCGATGAGGCACTTGGTATCAATTTGCTTTAGTTTAACCGATGAGAAACTAGGTGTCAATCTTATTTATAGCGTTGGGGCAACTACCTGCTTTAGATTTATCCGATGAGACATTGGGTGACAAACTAGTGTATTGGTTGGGTCCGTGTATCCGTCCGAGTCCAAGTTGTGTTATTAGGGAAATAAATAGTGAAATCGAGATGATGATTTTGAAATGGAAAATGATATTTTTGGCATGTGAATTTGTAATACAAATGTGCAAGTATACACATTGAATCAAGTAATAAAGTGATAAGTGAGATCGTCTCCACAGGGATCGGAATAGGTAAAAATACGATTGAGTTATTACTATAAACTATACTAATTAGGCTTATGGAAAAGTAAATAGAATAATGATTTGAAGTGAAGTATTAATGTATGAAATATAAAAATCAAATAATGAATAAAATGTTATGGCAATTCTACGAGACAAAGTTCAGAGGATTGAAGTTGTTGAATGGGAAGGTTGGAATTACTTGGATTATATCTTAATAACATAATAATGTCATGGCAAAATCTTGACCAAATTATTGTTTAGAGTATAACTACTACATTCTGCTTCTTTCGAAAGCTAGAATTAAAGCTATCATTCTAAACCTTTGTATGTCTACAAGTCTCAAGAACAATACCTAACAATATTCTTGCTTACTCTGTACCGATCGCAACTCTATGTCTAGAGTGCTACGAGTATTCATTTGAGTACTCACTCGTATCATTCGATTACGATCCAACTTATTTAACCTTTTTAGAATTAAATCAAGTTTAAGGATGTACCATGCATTCATCTATGTCTAGAGATTGCATGAATTTATTTAAAATAATCCAAACCGAATAAAACAGTAGATCTACTCAAAACATCACCATGATCATCAATATATCAAGATAGATCCAGTAATTCCAACCCAAATGAAATTAGCTCATGGGTTGGGATTTAAAATCCTAAATCAGAATAACATTGAACATCATCATTAACAGTTTAGAAATCATAGAAATTAATTAACATAATGAAGGTAGAACTGCAGGTAACTTTCGCCACTCTAGCTTTCACTTTAACGCTATTGAATCTGTAACAGCCTGTTTTTAGTCAAATCAGAACAGTAGTTTTGAAACCACAAATTTGAGGTCAAAATATTTATTTTATTATTATTTTCATGTTTATAACACGGTTTGCTGATTGTGTAAAAATTTCGTTAAAAAAATTTATCCTTTAAATGTTCAATTTGATAAAAAGGACTTAATAGCATAAAATGCAAAATTTGTATTCTATTACTTTAAGGTGTCAAATAGCTTTGGCTTTTATATATGATGGCCTTAAATGGTAATTAAACCATTTTAAACTTGAGTGGACATTTTTGGACAAGGTTATTAATGTTTAAAGGTTATTATTAAGGTTAATATAGTAAATTGATTAATAATAGAAAGTGTAAAAGAATTAAAAGATTAATAAGCTATCATCTTTCTTATTTTTCATTATCCATGGCCGAATATACCATTAAAGGAGGAGAATAAAATTTGGCAAGTTCATCCTTGTGCATGTAAGTGATTTTTGTCCTGTTTTTAATGATTTCTATGTTTTTGTGATCGTTGCATCTAGTACTAGCTAGCCCAGGGACTATTTTGCAAAATTGTTAAAGATTTTGAAAGTTTCCATTGATGAAAATATGTGTTCTTTGATGATTGATGATAGATTTTGAATGCTTATTATTAGATATACAAGTTTTGTAAAGTGATTTTGAGTAAAAATGCAAAATAGGGATTTATTTGTGAAAATGTGAAAATGTGTGGTTAAATGTGTGAAAAAGTGATAAATATGGGCTTCTAGGGGCCTTATAGTAATTCGACCATCATGGGTATTAAAGAAATTCCATGAATTTGTCATTTTGTGTAATAAGGACTAAATTGTAAAAGCTGTGAAATTTTAGGGGTAAAAGTGTAAATATGCTTAAATGTGTGTTTTGGACTAAAATAAATAGAGGTATAATTAAATGAGTTAATTTTGAATATATTTAGATCAAGAAAAGTGGAATTCTGATCTAGATCAGGGGAAAACTAAAGTTATCAACTAATCAACCTATTCCGTCGTTTTCACATACGAGGCAAGTTCGTATGTAATAAGCATTGTTATAATTATACGTTAAATGCTTTGATATTGCATAAATTGTGTATACGAGACTACAGTCATGTTTGACGACAATTTTGCTATGTATGGCACTTAGTGTGCGAGATTGATATAGCTTCGGCTATGTATGGCACTTAGTGTGCGAGACTGAGATAGCTTCGGCTATGTATGGCACTTAGTGTGCAAAATTGAGATAGCTTTGGCTATGTATTGGCACTTAGTGTGCGAGAATTCGAGTTTTCGACATTATCTTGTTTAGGTATGAGTTTGTATATAAGCATATGATTAAGCATGTGGAAGGTTTATTAGTATTCATGAATTACAAGTTAACAAGTTCAAATTGATGATTTATGTATTTATGATTAGTTGAGTTTATTTCATACGAGCTTACTAGGCTATAAAGCTTACTTTGTTTATTTTCTCATGTTTTATAGTGATTTCAAAGCTAGCTCAGATTCGAGGATCGTCAGAGACTCCGTCACACTATCCAACCATCACTTTGGTACTTTTGAGCTTATGGTTTGGTCATATGGCATGTATAGGATTATGGTCATTTTGATGTGTATTTTGGTAGTAAGTTTTTCCATTAGAGATGGCTTGTGAATGGTCATGTTTTGGTTTGTATATATAGCCATGAGACTTGGCTTAACTTGGTTAGTTTGGTTATGTATCTATATAAGTGTGCATATGGTTTATGTTATGTGATTGAGGTTGGTTTTGCAATGTTTTTGATAGTTGAAGTTATAAACGTCAAATGTTTGATAATTGAGAAGATATGTGCTTGTGAATTGGTGCATGATGATACATGTTTAGAAAGGTTTAATTAGATGTTTTGAATATGTGAAGTTGGTATGATTTGAATGAGTAAAACATGAGATAATAAGCATGTTAGTTGTTGGAATTGAAATGGTATGTTTTAGTCTTGATTGTGGTTGAATTGGATGTCCACTTATGCTATGAATGAGTACCATTTGAATTGTGTAGGTGTGCACAAATTTGGGTGGCAAATTGGCTTGGTAAATAGCCTATTTTTTTCCACATGGGCAGAGACACGGGCGTGTGTCTCAGCCGTGTGTGACACAAGGTCATGTTACACGGCCATGTGTCCCCTGGTGTTGAAATTGAAATGAAGTCAGTACGCTCCACACGGTCTAACACATGGGCGTGTGATCGGCCGTGTGGCATAAGTCAGTATACCCTATAATTTAGACACAGCCTAGCACACGGGCGTGTGACTTGGCCGTGTTGCATAAGTCAGTATAGCCTAAAGGTTTGGCACGGCCTAGCATACGGCCTGGCACACGGGCGTGTGTGGCCATTTTGAAGGGCACACGGGCTAGACACACGGGCGTGTGGTTGGCCGTGTGACCCAAGTCAGTAAGCTCACTTGTTTGAACATGGGGTAGGACACAGGTTGGGATACAGCCATGTGCTTTCATTTCGAATGTTCACACGGCCTGTGACATAGGCGTGTCTGGTGGCCGTGTGAGACACACGGCCTGGCCACACGGGCGTGTGTCCCCTATTTTGAGAAAAATTTTCTAAGTGTTCCAAATGTTTTAAAAGTTATCGGTTTAGTCCCGAACCACTCCCAATGCATGTTTAAGGCCTCGTAGGCTTGTATTAGGGACATATTGATTGAGATTGAATGATGAATGTTTGAATTGAGAAAATGTATGCTAAAGGTATGTATAAGTGTGTTGTAAGTCCGGTAATGCTCTGTAACCCTATTACGGCATTGAATACGGGTGAGGGGTGTTACAGAATCGTGCAAAATCCTCCTCCAAAATTCCCCTCCAAATCCCCCACCAAAATTCTCGTCTCTTCTTTCTTTTCTCTTTCCTCTTTTATAGGGTAGGTCCCCCTCTCTCAGCACACACTTTTCTCCCTCTTTTTCATGTGGATTTATCTGGTACACGTCCAACTGGCTAAGAGTGACGAGGACTAAGTGCTACGTCAGCATTTTCCTAGAATTGCCATGGCATTTGTGTTGGAAATCCATCCAACCTTTTGCCATGGCAATATTTCACTTCTTTCATTCTCTTCCTCCTTTTTCTCATTTTCTTCATCCTTTCTACACTTGCTGCAAACAACTAGGGCTATAAATGAACTGAGCTTGAACAAACAAACCTCTTTTCATGTTCGTTTGTTAATTTTTAAGCTTGTTCGTGATTAATTTGTGTTCGTTAAGAATTTCAAATTTTTGTTCATGTTCTTTTATTTAAAATTATGTGTGTTCATGTTCGTTCGTTTAATATTCACGAACAAATTCATTTAACTTAATCTAACATGTTCACGAACATTAAATGAAAATGTTCATGAACATATAATTGAACATGTTCACGAAGAATGTTAATAAATAATAAACAAACAAACAAACAATAAATACATACACACATATATTGTTTAGATATAAAATAGTCAAATATAAATATAAATAATTATATTATAAATGAAAAAATACAAACTAAGATAATTTTATTAATATATATTAATGGAACAATAAACGAGTTTTAAGATAATTCTATTAATATATACTAATGGAATTTTTATAAGAAAATATCATTAATAAATAAAGAGTCATAAACGAGCCAATAAATGAGCTTTTAAATGAGCTTGTTCGTGAACATAAACGAACTAAACACACCTCTGTTCGTGTTCGTTCGTTTATTAAATGAACATAAAAATTTTGTTCATACTCGTTTATTTAGCTTAATAAACGAACATAAATAAACATTATATGAACTATTCTCGAAAAATTCATCGAACGTTCTGTTCATTTACACCCCTACATACAAAAACCAATTCCATTCTTCCCAACAGTAAAGGTAACATGAAATGACGTTTAAGGCACAATCCAAACGTTATCATGCAATGTTCTAAAAATAACCTAAAAATGCAAATATATCTACTTAAGAACAAGCATTTAATCAAGCTTAGAGGTTCGAAATATAACTCTTTTCAAGAGTTATCAATATTGAAATGGCAATACTATCGAAATAGAAAATGTTATGGAATGAAATGAAATGTGAAATAGAATATGAAATAGTGGAATGAACTATGAATATTGATTTTATTTGGCCAATGAACACATGAAATGAGAAATTGAGATGAAATGTGCCATTACATTAGTTGAATTTGCAAAAGACTTATGAAATGTGATTGTTAAGTCTTAATGTTGGTAAAATAAGCATATGGGGTTTAATGACTATGTGAATTAGCCTAATGAGTTTACTTATTGCATATTATCTTAATTAAGTTTTTTCATCATTATTACTTATATTATGTTTTAAATGTTTAGATTATAGAAATATCATTGAGTTATACTCAGCGTACGATTTTTTTTTCGTACGCAGGATAGGTACTTAAAGAATCAATCATTGACTCAGCATCCAGCGATAATCTCGAACTCAAGTGTTGGTGATGTTTTAAATTTTTGTCTTGGCATATACCTGGGAAGTCTTTTGGTTAATATGATCATTTTGTATTTTGATGGTATTTGAATGTTATGTGTATAAGTGTTTATATATATGGTTAATGGAAATGGTCAAATTGATGTTATCTTGCTAAAATAGTTTGGTTATGTGCATAATGGTTTGTTAGTTGAGAAGTTAATATGTTTGGTGTGTATTTGGTTAATGCATAGTTATGATAATGATGGTTGGTGAATGGTTTTCATATTGCAATGGAAGGCAATATTTGGTGTATGTTTTATAAGTGAATTTGAATGTTTTATCATATCTTAGATGATATGTGAGATGATATGTGTGCTAGTGTAAGACCATGTTTGGAACATGGCATCGGCGTAGATATGTGTGCTAGTGTAAGACCATGTCTGGGACATGGTGTCGGCCACAACACGAGAGCCAGTGTAAGACCATGTCTGGGACATGGCATCGGCATTGAGATGAGAGCTAGTGTAAGACCATGTCTGGGACATGGCATCGGCCTCAACATGTAAGCTAGTGTAAGACCATGTCTGGGACATGGCATTTGCAATGATAAGGGTGCTAGTGTAAGACCATGTCTGGGACATGGCGTCGACATTTTACCCTCTTGTGTGAGGTTTATCGGGTATCCTTTGGTGTTCCAATTGGTTCAACAGGTAATTTAGAGATGGTGCCAAAAGTGAGAAACTTTACAATTATGTTGTAAGTGATACGGGTACCTTTATGAAATTCATGAGAAATGAGCCCGAATTATGTTGTATGATTAGTAATGGTGCAAATGAGTAAGTTATGTCTTTATTCATTCGAGAATTATGTACAAGTCTATAATATGTTATGAGTATGAAAATGGTTGGCAATTGTTGTTAATTATTTACATGCGACTTACTAAGCTTTATGCTTACTCTCTCTCCTTTCCATTTTTCTTATAGTCCTGCCAAGTTAGCTCGGGGATCAAAGGACGTCGGAGGCTCGATCACACTATCAAATTGAACTTTCGGTATAGTTAGAATTATTATTTTGAGTATGGCATGTATAGGGGCTTGGTCTTTAGTCAAGTGTCATATTGATTTGGCCAAATGTGTTGGCTGGTATTAAAGTTGAATTCATTTTGTATATGGCCATGGATGATGGCTAATATTGTTGTTGATTTATGCAAATGATGATTTTTTTTTCATGAGTGAGCAAATTACATAATTGGATTGATAAGTATGTGATAAGTTTTGCATGTGATTAGAGTGTAGTGGCTTTGATGTGTATATGTATTGATGTGGTTGGTATTGGTGCAAGTAAGGGTGGCAAAAAGGGCTTGGTAAATAGCCTTATTTTTTTCCACACGGGTAGACACACGGGCATGTGTCTAGGCCGTGTGTGTCACACGGTTTGCCCCATGGGCGTGTGGATTGGCCGTGTGTCCCCTTGCACCTTAAGTTGGCAAAACAGAATGCCCAGTAGTAACCACACGGGCTGAGGCACGACCGTGTGCCACAACCATGTGGAAGACATGGCCTAGGACATGGGCATGTGCTCAGGTCGTGTGAATTCTGCACTTGATTCTAGGAATTTAATTCGCCACCCGGCCTAAAGACACGGGCGTGTGCCTTGGCCGTGTGACCTTATGGAGTTGCTGACGTCAAAAACAGAATGTCAAGGTTTTTACCCACGGGTGAAGACACGGGCGTGTCATGGCCGTGTGAGGGACACGGGCCATGGACACGGGCGTGTGCCCCTGTTGTTAGTGAAATTTTCCAAAGTTTTCTAAAGAACTCGGTTGGGTTTCGAATCGTTTCTAAAGTGTGTTTTGGGATTCATAGGCCCATATTGAGGAAGTTATGAGTAAGATTGAAAAGTTTTAAATTTTGAACGAACTTTTACGATCCAGAAAGGTATGTTTGTTTGTGTTAAAGTCCGGTAATGCCTCGTACCTTGTTACGACATTGAATACGGGAAAGGGGTGTTACATTTAGTGGTATCAGAGCTATGGTTTAATCGATTCTAGGACCAACCTAGCTTGTGTACGAGTCTAGCTATACATGCCATATATGAATTATGATAGTGTGACGACTCCTAACAATTAAAATGTGTTCTTATATAGTTAACGGATCCCAACGGAGCAATGGCAGATGATGTCGAGAGTAATGCGCCGGCTCCCGCAGAAGGGACCGCACTAGTTAATAGTGGGCCCGTGACACTGAGTCAGGGCGGAGGGGCTAGAGAAGCCTACCTCCAAATGATGAATGCCTGGTATACAGAGTTTATTCGTGCGAACCCAAACACTCCACCTCCTCCACCCCCTCCAATTCCCCAGACTGCCCCTGTAGCTCCCCAAGCGGTGGAGGTATTAAGAAGGGAAAAACCTCCCATTGATAGAATTCGGAAATAAGGGGCTGAGGAATTTCGAGCGAATATAGATGATGACCCAGAGAGAGTAGAATTCTGGCTAGAAAATACCATTAGGGTATTCGACGAATTGTCTTGCACATCTGAGGAGTGCATGAAGTGTGTTGTGTCACTCCTGCGAGACTCGGCCTACCAATGGTGGAACACCCTTGTGTCAGTTGTACCAAGGGAAATGATAACTTGGGAATTCTTCCAAGAAGAGTTTCGCAAAAAGTATATTAGCCAAAGGTTCATAGACCAGAAAAGGAAGAAATTTCTAGAATTGAAGCAAGGCCGAATGTCGGTAACAGAATATGAGCATGAGTTCGTGAGGCTCAGTATATACGCTCGGGAATGTGTATCCATCGAAGCCATCATGTGTAAGATATTTGAGGATGGTTTGAATGAAGACATCCGATTATTTGTGGGTATTCTAGAGCTGAAAGAATTCGTTGTATTAGTGGAGAGGGTTTGCAAGGCCGAGGAATTGGCTAAGGAGAAAAAGAAAGCCGATATTGAGTCGCGTGACTCAAAGAAAAGACAGTTGGGGAAATCATTTCAATCCTCATCTAAGAAACCAAGAGAGTTCACCACCCGATCAAATGCTTTAGTGTGATTCTCGAATAGAAATAGGAGTAAGCAGTACTTGGCATCTAAGGCTCAGACCACTTCGATTGCGAGTGTTGGTAATGCTCAACCCAATAAACCGGAGTGTTCATAGTGTGGTAGAAAACATTTTGGTGAGTGCCGAGGAAATGAAAGAGGCTGTTTCAAATGTGGGTCATTAGACCATTTTATTAGAAACTGCCCTGAAGTGGAAGAAAAAGACGAAAAGCGAGAAGTGCGAGCGAATAATGCACCTTCGAGGGGTAGACCACAGAAGAACCCAAGAAGTGGGGCTAACAGTAGAGTTGTGACTAGAGATGCCGCTGTGAGGTCTGAGGGCCAAGCACCTGCAAGGACTTACGCCATTCACGCTCGTGAAGAGGCATCGTCACCAGATGTAATTGCGGGTACTTTTTCTCTTGATGATATCTCTGTTGTTGCTTTAATTGATCTGGGGTCTACCCATTCCTATATTTGTGTGGAATTGGTGTCTAACATGAATATGCTCATTGAGTCTACCAAATTTGTGATAAAAGTGTCAAGCCCGTTAGGCAAGCATGTGCTAGTTGACCAAGTGTGTAGAAATTGTCCCTTGACAATTAGAGGTCATTATTTTTCGACTAATCTTATGCTGCTACCGTTTGATGAATTTGACGTGATTCTTGGTATGGATTGGCTAGTAGCTCATGATGTGTTAGTAAATTATGGGAGAAAATTTATTGAACTGAAATGTGAAAATGGGGATATTATTCGGGTTGAATCAGGTGAACTGGATAGTTTACCTGTACTGGTTTCTTCTATGACTGCTGAGAGATACCAGAGAAAAGGGTGTGAATCCTATCTTGCATTTGTGTTGAATACTCAAGTGTTGGAAGTAAAGATTGAGTTAGTTCCTGTGGTATGTGAGTACCTGGATATGTTTCTGGAAGAGTTGCCCAGATTGCCTCCAACTAGATAAGTAGAGTTTGGCATTGAGTTGGTCCCTGGTACGGCACCTATTTCGATTGCCCCATATAGGATGGCACCGTTAGAGTTAAAAGAATTGAAGATTCAGTTGCAAGAGTTAATAGATAAGGGTTTTACGAGACCGAGTTATTCTCCATGGGGTGCTCCCGTACTTTTTGTGAAAAAGAAAGACTGGTCAATGAGATTATGTATAGATTACCAAGAGCTCAACAAGGTTACAGTTAAGAACAAGTATCCTTTGCCAAGGATTGACGATTTGTTTGACCAATTGAAGGGAGCCACGGTGTTTTCTAAGATAGACCTGCGATCTGGTTATTACCAACTGAGAGTTAAGGAACAAGATGTGTCGAAAACTGCATTTCGGACGAGGTATGGCCACTACGAGTTCCTGGTCATGCCATTTGGCTTAACGAATGCCCCCGCCGTGTTTATGGATTTAATGAATCATATTTTCTGACCGTACTTGGATAAGTTCGTTGTCATTTTTATTGATGACATATTAATCTATTCTCGTGATGAAAGTGAGCATGCGGAGCATTTGAGGATTGTTTTGCAGACTTTAAGAGATAAGCAGTTATATGCTAAATTTAGCAAAAGCGAATTTTGGCTCCGAGAGATCGAATTCTTAGGACACATCGTGTCGGATGATGGAATTAGAGTTGACCCAAGTAAGATATCGGCTATCGTTGATTGGAGACCGCCGAGGAATGTGTCAGAGATTAGAAGCTTCTTGGGCTTAGCGGGATACTATAGAAGGTTTGTTAAAGGATTCTCAATGATTGCTACACCGATGACGAAGTTGCTACAAAAAGATGTCAAGTTCGAATGGACAGAGAAGTGTCAACAAAGTTTTGAGAAACTAAAAGCATTATTGACTGAAGCCCCAGTTTTAGTGCAATAAGAACTGGGAAAGGAATTTGTAGTGTATAGCGATGCATCCCTAAATGGATTAGGGTGTGTACTTATGCAAGAAGGCAAGGTAATAGCTTATGCTTCGAGACAACTGAAGCCACATGAGAGAAACTATCCGACTCACGATTTCGAGCTGGCCGCCATAGTGTTTGCATTGAAGATTTGGAGACACCATTTGTATAGCGAGAAATGCTGGGTTTTCACCGACCACAAAAGTCTAAAGTATTTGATGACTCAAAAGGAGTTAAACCTACGGAAACGGGGATGGTTAGAGCTGATAAAAGATTATGAATTGATAATTGACTATCACCCAGGAAAGGCGAATGTGGTCGCTGATGCTTTGAGTAGGAAATCATTGTTCGCCTTGAGGGCTATGAACACTAATTTGTCAATGACCAAAGATGGTTTGATCTTAGCCGAGTTAAGAGTGAAACCAATGTTCTTGCAAGAGATCTGCGAAGCTCAGAAAGGTGATAAAGAATTGCAAGCTAAGATAACTCAGTGCGAGACGGGTATAGAATCTGTAACATCCCCAAACCCGGCCCATTCACTACGACCGAATCTGGTTATGTCACTGGGAAAGACAGTTGGAAATCTTTGACCTTAGAATTAAACTTGAAAATTTGTTATCGCTGAAAATCGTGTCCATTTAAAATTATTAAATAATGTAAGCTTGTTGAAAACTTCCAAATTAAGACATTATTATAAGTTGCTATAATATGGATCTTTTAAGTAAAATATTCCTAAGTGTAGTGTAAACTTCAACATTAATAAATAGAGTACTTTAAATCCAAGAGGCCCTTATTACATCAAATGAAATACCAAAATACTGATATTATAAAATACTTAAATAAAACATCTTCTGTATGAAAATCTCCTGCTCGCATGGGCCACCTTGTATCCACTCCAACCCGTCCACTAGTCACGACTCACTGCGATGATTAAAAAGTTGGGTGAGTCATACTGATTCAGTGTGTAAGTTAACCACCGAAATCCACCCACATGCTAGCCTCATAATATCCCAAATATCAAATGCAATAGGTAATATATATATATTCATTTATTCATTACCACAACTGGGCTTGGCCCACACTCACGTCATACTCAATTATCGGGCTAGGCCCATTTCATAATAAACCACACATCAACCGGCTTGGCCCATTTCCACGCACGTTCTCAAAACATACCTATCCACATGTCATATTGGGCTTGGCCCATTTCCATATTATTACAAAAATAATGCAACATGATTCCCAACCCAACCTAGGGTCCATCCGCTACACACCCCCTTATCCGACCTACCACACACCGGGGACTATCGAGTCACCCTCTCCTTTTCCCTCCAAAAGGCAACCAATGCTATCCACGATGTAGCGTATAGCCAACATCAAACCACGATGGAGCACACAAAGAATCCATCAAGCCACGATATGGCATAAAGCTCATATCAACCAAGGTAACCACGCCGAACCAAATCGCAAAGATCCACAACGCGACCTCGATCGGCGCCAATCCCACGATGTCGCACAAAGTCGACATCAACCACGCACTCAAGTACACCCGTACCTTCTTTTCATATCCCACCCATGCACATGCCACATAAAATATAATCATGATAATGCATGCACATGCTTATTAATATCCATAGACATACTCATATACAAGCAAGTAATCACATTGTAATGAGTTCGATACTAACTCGATCATCGCTATACCCTTTAGGGGTATATATGGCACATTTATTATTGCACTTGTTAGCAAAACATATAACACATAAACCCGAAACAAAGTGGGTTAGTTACACACCTTACTACTAGGAGTACTAGACTCTCGATCCTCGATGCTATCGTCTCAGCGAAACTACGGCTTTTTGCCTTTTCTGCTGGCGCCCACACCCAAGTGCGCATCGAGAGAAAGCGATTATTGGATGAGGTTACGAGTGCGCGGAGGTTACAAGTGCGAATGGTGGTTTGGAGGGTTCTGACTTGTCTAGTGATGAGGTTCTGTGTTTCAAGGTAAGGCTTGTATGCCTAAAGATGTTGAGTCGAGGCGAGAAGATTCTTCAGACGCACATAGTGATCCTCATGCTATGCATCCCGGAGGTAGCAAGATGTATAGGGATCTTAGAGAGCGATTTTGGTGGCACGGCTTGAAGAAAGAGGTGATGTGAGTTTGTTGGGAAGTGTCCGACTTGTCACAGGTCAAGGCCGAACATCGATTGCCGTCGGGTTTGCTTCACTGTGAAGATTCCTCGGTGGAAGTGGGAAAGGATAACCATGGATTTCGTCGATGGGTTACCGCCACGCCCAAGCAAGAAGGATTCGATTTGGGTAGTGGTGGATCGACTAACTAAATCGACTCACTTTATTAGGTGAGGTTGACTACTCACTTGAAGCTAGCTAAGTCTGTATGTGTCGAGATAGTGAGGTTGCACGGCATGCCGCTTTCGATAATCTCGGATAGGGATCCCGATTCACGTCAAGGTTCCGAAAGCACCGCATCAAGCTCGGGTACTCGTTTGGATTTGAGACGGCTTTTCACCCGTGATCGGACGGCCAATCGAGAAAGGGTCATTCGGATCTTAGAGGATATCTTTGAGAGGTTGTATCTTGGATTTCGAGAGGTAGTTGGGAGGAGTTTCTACCATTAGTGAGTTTGCCTACAACAACGATTACCAAGCGAGCATCAAGATGGCACCGTATGAGGCGTTGTATGGTAGGAAGTGTCGCTCACCCACGTGTTGGGCGGAGTTAGGTGAACGTCGGTTGTTGGGACCCGAGTTGGTTCTTCGAGACCGAAGACAAGGTTAAGTTGATTCGGTCTAGATTGAAGGAAGCTTGGACCGGCAGAAGTCTTATGCCGATCTTAAGCGAAGAGATATAGAGTTATTTGTGGGGATCGAGTGTTCTGAAAGTCTCGCCTTGGAAGAAGGTGTTGAGGTTCGGGAAGAAAGGCAAGCTAAGTCCGAGGTTTATTGGGCCGTATAAGGTATTGAGACGAGTTGGACGAAGAGCGTATCAGCTGAGTTGCCCGTGAGCTTAGTCGATTCACGATGTCTTTCACGTTTCAATGCTTTCGAGGTATCGTTCGGATCCAGTCGCATGTGGTAGCAATGGAAGAGATCGAGGTAAATCCAGATTTGACCATGGAAGAGGAACTCGTGCGATTCTTGATCGAGATGTGAAGGTTCTGCGTGAAGAAGTCTGTGCCTTTGGTAAAGGTTCTTTGGCGGAATCATGGCGTAGAAGAAGCTACGTGGGAACCCGAGGATATGATGAGACAAGCAATACCCGCAACTCTTTTGATCAGGTAATTTCGAGGTCGAAATTATTTTTAAGGGGGGTAGAACTGTAATATCCCGGGTTAGGGGCTATTTTGTGGTTGCATGTTTTGCATGTGTTTAGTGTGCTGTGTTGCTGTTTGTGTAGTTTCGGGGCTTAATTGTAGGTTAGGAGTGTGCCTGAGTAGGTAGGAGAATTTTTGTTTTTAGGCTTTATAGGAGAGGAGCTGAGGAAGCTGGGGTTTAAGAATATTATTTGGTGTTTGGTTGCACAAATGAGGAGCTGGCAAAGTGGCAAAGTATGTGCCACTTGGGGCTTGAGTGTGGCGTCAACTACAAGGGGGAGAGATCCTGAGTTCAAGTCGCAGAGTTCCCCATTTTGGCTCTCATTTTGGACGGCATGGAGGAAGAGTTAGAAGGCAATTCGAATTCTTCCTTGGACTTGGTCTTCACTTTCAAATGTAAGGTGGAGAGCAAAATGTGGAGGAGGACTTGGTCCACTCATTTGAAATGAGTGGTGGTGAGTGTGTTTGGGGATTATGGCCGAATTTGTGGGGTGTTGGAGTGGGGGAAGTGGACGGCTTGGGTTGGTAGTGTGGCATTGGGGTTGTGCCGAAACTCTTTTGGGAATTTTGGGTGCACAATCGGTCTTGGGAGGTAGCAAAAGGCAAACCGAAATTGCTAGTGAGTTCTCCCTTCTTTCTTTTGCAAACCGTAAGTCCAAAGGCATACTTGTCGAATTTTTGCTTTTGTTTTCTACACTTGGTGTTGTTGGCCGAATGCTTTTCTCCCTATTTTCTTCTTCTCTTCATTTTGTATGTTTCTAAACCTATATCACTTTTTCTCACACTTTCTTCTTCTTTCTTTAATTGTGCAAGCCGAAACTTACCTTGTTCCTAAACCAAAATCTCCATACATTCTTTCCATTTCTCCTCTGCTAGACTCTCTTTTATTCTCATACAAAGCCGAAAGTAGGGGTGTTAAACACTCAAGCCGAACCCTTCTCATCTGTTGGCCGATTTCTTCTCATCTCTTAAACCATATTTTTCTTTGTTGTACTTACGAGTTCTAAGCCGAATACCCCCTTCTCTTAGTGTTTTGTTGGCCGAATTCTTTCCTTCTTTTGATCAAGGTGTTGGCGAATCTGTCCCTTCTTCTAGTGGTTTACTTGGCCGAATATCGATTGGGGTATTTGGGGCCTTGTTTCAATCGTTTGGAATCGGTAAGTGATTGGCCGAATGGTCATTTCCCTTCTTCTTTATGCATTGCCGATGTTGGTTAATTAAGAGCCGAATGTGGCCTTGTTGTGAGTGCTAATCTTTTGGTGATGGAACCGATTGTGTTATAGGGCATCGGGGACTTCAAGGCGATCAAGCGGAGTCTCCATTGTTGGGTAGTCATTTGGGTAAGAAGGTGTCTCATTAGTCTTTTGTTTAGTTTCTTTTAGTCAAGCTATTAAGAATTAATGGTTCTTCTTATTAGGTGGTGGCCGATTATCAAAAGAACCCATTGTTGGTTCGAGGTTTGGTTGGAAACCAAATCATCTTCAAGGTAAGGGATGGATATTGACCCCTTTGGTTAATTGATGATGGCCGAATGTTATAGATGCCTAACCCCTATGTGTTGGCCGAGTGTAGGAGCTAGTAATCGAGGACTTAGATCGTTTTGTTGGGATTTTAGACTCGTGATTACAGTGTGTAAACTAACACACTATACTTAGTAATATTGTTATTAAACCTGTTTGCCTATTAAAATCATGTGAAGATGATGGATTATTGGATACCCAAACGGGGTATGTGTACGTATCCGGGTAAGTCAAGTATTGTTACTAGATTACTTGATGATCTATATGGTATCATGACTATGTATGTATGTGATATGGGGTATGAGTCAAACATATTAGCATGATTGGCATGACTGTATGATATGCATGATTACATGAGTTGGCTTGTTGATGGGTGATATGAGTAGAGGGAGCGGTGATATTTTTGCCGATTTGTGAGCACGATGTTTTGGTAACACACTTTGTGACTTTGGGTCACCGGTGCTTTGGTAGCACATTTGTGTCTTTGGGACACGTGAGAGGTTGGGCACCTCATTGCGACTTGTCCCCGTGGTTAACACCACCGTGGGTTGGCCCCACTTTGAGATATGGGATCGTCTCGCTAGTGATTGGGTATCACACGATGGGTTGGCCCCATCATTCGATTATTGTGACTACGGTCACACGGTGCTTTGGTAGCACATTTGTGTCTTTGGGACACAGAGGTTGGGCACCTCATTGCGACTTGTCCTCGTGGTTAACACCACAGTGGGTTGGCCCCACATGAGATATGGGATCGATCGTCGCTAGTGATTGGGTATCACACGATGGGTTGGCCCCATCATTCGATTATCGTGACTACGGTCACGGTGCTTAGGTAGCACATTGTGTCTTTGGGACACAAGTGTTTTGGTAACACCTTGTGACTATATGTCACCGGTGGTTTGGCACCACGGTGGTTTGGTACACACGGGGTAGAAAAGGAGATACGGATGGTTAGGATTGGGTTGCATTAATCATGTTGCTATGTATGATGTGTGTTAGCATGTTGTTTCATCGGGAGCGGGATTTATGCACTGAGTCATTCGACTCACCCTCTCCTTTGACATTTCAGGTGACTCGTAGACGCGGACATGGAGCCGGGATGGACTCGGGGTGCTCATGCCATGCTTAATAAAGTTTTACTCCAACTCTATCATTTGGGTACTTTAATTTAATTACTTATTTTTTTATTTGAGATTTAATTTGGATTTGTAAAAGGCCTTTAAATTATGTTTTATGATGGTTATGTTTTAATTAGAATCTCAACCGGCTTAACAAATAACTTGGCATGAAATTTTGCTAAAACTTGGAAAGACAACGTTTTCAAAATTATAACGCAATGTGTTTTGAACTATACCATCGGGTATCTCGCTATACTTTGCTATACAATAAACTCAAATGATTTTCAAATCAAACTCGATTTTCTACTAAGTCTAAAATGTTTCAAAATGGCACTAAGAAACTATTGGAAGTGCTAAATGAAACCAACTCGCTTTAACTATATACTTGGATAAGTTTTCAAAATCTAATCAAACAGGCCAACACAAATTTTCTTCAAGTTCACTATGTTTTCGCCCCGCTTTTAAACGAGAAATCTTATATCTCAAAAACGTTTTCCCGTAGCATACATGCAGTTCGGACGTGGTGTCTGTCAGGGTTTGGGTGTTACAATTGTGGTATATCGAGCTAAGTTCAAAGGTTGGTTTGTGGGCCCGAGGCCCGAAGGTTTTCAAAGGATTGTTTTGTTAGTCTTTATTCTTAAAGTATGGTTTGAAAGGCATGGCACCGAGTCTCCGGCACAGATTCGTCGAGGTAAGTACCCGTACTATTGCTTGTGAATTGATTGGATGTGATATGATTTGATGAATAGCAATAGTATACTACTTTAGAGATTGAAACCGATAGGATTCGTGAACTCGCGAGAACAAATCCTCTTAAAATATTCATAAGACTTGCTTTTAAACAAGTGGAATAAATCTTGATGCATAAAAATTCTTAATCGATCACGTAGAAAGATTAGTCATGAGCGCTAGAGGTGGACGTGGTCGTCGTGGACGCAGGTCGTGGTAGGATGACAGTTTCGAGCCCGTAGGATCTGGTTAGGGTTCGAGAAAATGAGATACGGATTCGCCACCACCGGAGGTGGTGAGTTCCAAGATCGGGGCCCAGGGACGACGCAGCGGTGTCACGAGCGATCTTTGTGAGTGTTGGAAAGAGTAGCTGGTGTAGGTGGTGGTGCGGGAGTTAGGAAATCTGTTCTGAGCGACTTGGGCAAATGGGGCCGAATTCTTCCGAGGTGTTTCGGTGTTGCTCCAGCCTTTCGCTGAATATTGGCTAGAGGCAAGCGAGCGGATCATGGATGATCTGGACTTGCCGGTGAAGAGAAGTGAAGGGCATCGTATCGCTTCTCCGTGATGAGTCATATCGGTGGTGGCTCACGGTTCGAGACGGTGTGGCGTGAGAGGATCTAACATGGGATTATTTTCAGGCGACATATCAAAGGAAATACATCGGAGCTAGTTATATCGACTCCCGTGAAAGGCTTTTCTCGAGGCTTGTTCAGGGAGTAAATCATTCTTGAGTACGAGGTGAGTTCCCGGGTGAGTAGGTATGCCAGGGGGCATTGTGGCCATGAGCATGAGAGGTGTGTTCGTTCGAGGATGGCTGCGAGATGACTTGAGGTGCTGATTGCTCCTCGGCAGGGGCGCGAGTTTTTGTCTTAGTTGAGAAGGCTAAGGTAGCCGAGGGTGTTAAGGAGTCCGTGAGGCGGGGCATGGGCAGAAATAGGCATAAGAGGAGCTTTGGGTCTTCGGATCGTCGGGTAATCCGCAGAAGAGGGCTAGACCGAGTGGGCGAACCACTGCTAGGTTTGTTTTCGCTAGGCGAGGACCGCCATGATGTGATCGATCATGGAAAATCTCATTGGGGTGGTTTCTTTGGGTGGAGGAAAAGGTTGCTTCGAGTGTGGTTCTCTGGAGCACCGTGTGAGGGACCGTCCGCGTAGCTTGGCCGGGATTCGGCCCGAGAGTCGGGCCGTAATCGGTTCAGAGGTAATGGACCGCCACCGCAGAGGGGCCGTGGTAATGGCGAGGTGGTAATGGTTCGGTCGGGGCCGTGGAGCACCGGCGAGAGGTGCGAGTAGCTCGATGCTAGACGACCTAGATTAGTGTATCTTTGCGAGGTAGAGGAGGGCGACGCACCGGACGTCATAACCGGTGACGCGTTTTTGATTTTTGGTTCTCCTTATCTTGCTTTGATTGATGTGGGTTCAACGCACTCTTATGTTGCCGTAGTATAGTAGAGACCATGGATTTAGACTCGAGATATCTTCTAGGCAAATGACCGTGATTAGCCCTCTAGGTCACTCTGTAGTAGTAGATAAACCGTTTAGAGAGGTACCCCTAGAACTCCAAGGGGTAGTGTTCGGCGATCCGATGGAACCGCCGTTTGGGGAGTTCGATCGATTCTTGGGATGGATTGGTTGGTCAAGTACCGAGGCGAGGTTGGATTGCGCGACCAAGCGCATGGTTCTTAAGACGGTTGAGGGTGATGAGGTGGCTTTGATAGGTAGTAGGAGGGATTACTTATCAAATGTGGTATCCGCTCAAGGCGCGAGAAGATGGTCGAGAAAGGCCCGAAGCGTATGTAGTTCATGTGTATGCGTTGGAGGCTAAGGAGTCTGCTTTGTGGAAAAGGTTCGCACAGTTAAGGAGTTTCTTGATGTTTTCTGAGGAACTTAGGGTTTGCCGCCGATCGCGAGGTAGAGTTCGGAATAGATCTATTACCCAAAGCTGCGCGGTGTCTATTGCTCCGTATAGGATGGCGCCAAAGGAATTGGTGGAGCTTAAGGCTCGAGATCCGGGAGTTATTGGATCGAGGTTTTATTAGGCCTAGTGTTTCGCACGTAGGCGCGCGCGGTACTCTTTGTCAAGAAGAAAGATGGCACGATGCGGATGTGTATAGACTACCGCGCGATTGAATAAGCCGCGATTAAAAACAAGTATCCGTTGCCACGGATAGGCGATTTGTTTGATCGGCTAAAGGGTGCTGCGGTATTCTCGAAGATCGACTTGAGGTCCAGGTATCACCGATTAAGAGTTAAGAGAGGTCGACATCCATAAAACAGCGTTCCGGACTCGGTATGGGCACTAGGAATTCTGGTAATGCCATTCGGGTTGACTAACGCCTTGGCGGCGTTTATGGATATGATGAATAGGGTGTTTCAACGAAGATCTGGATCGGTTCGTCGTGGTTTTCATAGGCGACATCTTGGTGTACTCGGGACGGAGGAAGAGCATGATAAGCATTTGCGAGTGGTGTTGCGATTTTGAGGAAAGGCAACTCTATGCTAAGTTCGGTAAGTGCGAGTTCGGCTTAGAGAAGTGACTTTCTTGGGTCATGTAGTAGTGTGGTGAGGATTCGAGTAGATCCTCGTAAGATTGAGGCGATTTTGGATTGGAAGCCGCCTAAGTCGGTGGTGAGATTCGGAGTTTTCAGGTTTGGCCGGATACTACCGAAGGTTTGTTGAGGGTTTCTCGTTGATAGTGGCGCCGATGACCAAGTTGTTGAGGAAAGAAGTTCTGTTTGTATGGACCGAGAAACAGCAGAAAGCTTCGATAAGTTAAAGAAGATTTTGACCGAGGCTCGGTTCTAATTCAACCCGAGGTGGTAAGGAATTCACGATCTATTGCGATGCATCACATACGGGCTTGGGTTGTGTCTTGATGCAAGAAGGTAAGGTTGTGGCTTACGCTTCTCGGCAGTGAGGCCACATGAGGTCAACTATCCGACGCACGATTTGGAGCTAGCGGTGTAGTCTTCGCTTTAAAGATTTGGAGGCACTACTTGTGCACGAGAGAGATCGATAGTCTACACAGATCACAAGAGTCCAAGTATCTCACCGACTCGAAGGATTTGAATTTGAGGCAGCGTATGAGATGGGTTGAGTTGTTGAAAGATTACGATCGCTCGATTGAGTATCATCGGGCAAGGCTAACGTGGTGGTGGCGCGTTGAGCCGTAAGGTTGTTTCGGACTTAAGAGCATTGTTTGCCCATTTGAGTTTGTATGGCGGGAGTATTCTGGAGTAGTTGCGAGTTAAGCCTACTTGGGTTGAGCGGATCGAGAGAGAAACAGATTATTGGATGAGGTTACGAGTGCGCGGAGGTTACAAGTGCGAGAATGGTGGTTTGGAGGGTTACTGACTTGTCTAGTGATGAGGTTCTGTGTTTCCAAGGTAAGGCTTGTATGCCTAAAGATGTTGAGTCGAGGCAGAAGATTCTTGGGGACGCACATAGCGATCCTCATGCTATGCATCCTGGAGGTAGCAAGATGTATAGGGATCTCGAGAGAGCGATTTTGGTGGCCGGCTTGAAGAAAGAGGTGACAGAGTTTGTTGGGAAGTGTCCGACTTGTCGTGAGTCAAGGTGAACATCGAGTTGCCGTCGGGTTTGCTTCACTGTGAAGATTCCTCGGTGGAAGTGGGAAAGGATAACCATGGATTTCGTCAGTGGGTTACCGCTTACGCCAAGCAAGAAGGATTCAGTTTGGGTAGTGGTGGATCGACTAACTAAATCAGCTCACTTTATTCCGGTGAGGGTTGACTACTCACTTCAGAAGCTAGCGAAGCTGTATGTGTCAGAGATAGTGAGGTTGCACGGCGTGCTAGTTTCGATAATCTCGGATAGGGATCCCAGATTCACGTCAAGGTTCCGGAAAGCACCGCATCAAGCTCTGGTACTCGTTTGGATTTCAAAGACGGCTTTTCACCCATGATCGGCGGTCAATCGAAAGGTCATTCAGATCTTAGAGGATATGCTGAGAGGTTGTATCTTGGATTTCAGAGGTAGTTGGGAGGAGTTTCTACCATTAGCTGAGTTTGCCTACAACAACAGTTACCAAGCGAGCATCAAGATGGCACCGTATGAGGCGTTGTATGGTAGGAAGTGTCGCTCACCTACGTGTTGGACGGAGTTAGGTGAACGTCGGTTGTTGGGACCCGAGTTGGTTCTTTGAGACCGAAGACAAGGTTAAGTTGATTGGTCTAGATTGAAGGAAGCTTGGATGGCAGAAGTCTTATGCCGATCTTAAGCGAAGAGATATAGAGTTATTTGTGGGGATCGAGTGTTCTGAAAGTCTCGCCTTGGAAGAAGGTGTTGAGGTTTGGGAAGAAAGGCAAGCTAAGTCCGAGGTTTATTGGGCCGTATAAGGTATTGAGACGAGTTGGACCAGTAGCGTATCAGCTTGAGTTGCCAGCAGAGCTTAGTCAGATTCACGATGTCTTTCACGTTTCAATGCTTCGGAGGTATCGTTCAGATCCGTCGCATGTGGTAGCAATGGAAGAGATCGAGGTAAATCCAGATTTGACCATGGAAGAGGAACCTGTGCAGATTCTTGATCGAGATGTGAAGGTTCTGCGTAAGAAGTCTGTGCCTTTGGTTAAGGTTCTTTGGCGGAATCATGGCGTAGAAGAAGCTACGTGGGAACCCGAGGATATGATGAGACAGCAATACCCGCAACTCTTTTGATCAGGTAATTTCGAGGTCGAAATTATTTTTAAGGGGGGTAGAACTGTAATATCCCGGGTTAGGGGCTATTTTGTGGTTGCATGTTTTGCATGTGTTTAATGTCTTTGTGTTCTTTGTTTGTGTAGTTTGGGGCTTAATTGTAGGTTAGGAGTGTGCCTGAGTAGGTAGGAGAATTTTTGTTTTTAGGCTTTATAGAGAGGAGCCGAGGAAGTGGGGTTTAAGAATATTATTTGGTGTTTGGTTGCACAAATGAGGAGGCGGCAAAGTGGCAAAGTATGTGCCACTTGGGGCTTGAGTGTGGCGTCAACTACAAGGGGAGAGATCCACGAGTTCAAGTCACAGAGTTCCCCATTTTGGCTCTCATTTTGGGCGGCATGGAGGAAGAGTTAGAAGGCAATTCGAATTCTTCCTTGGACTTGGTCTTCACTTTCAAATGTAAGGTGGAGAGCAAAATGTGGAGGAGGACTTGGTCCACTCATTTGAAATGAGTGGTGGTGAGTGTGTTTGGGGATTATGGCCGAATTTGTGGGGTGTTGGAGTGGGGGAAGTGGACGGCTTGGGTTGGTAGTGTGGCATTGGGGTTGTGCCGAAACTCTTTTGGGAATTTTGGGTGCACAATCGGTCTTGGGAGGTAGCAAAGGCAAACCGAAATTGCTAGTGAGTTCTCCTTCTTTCTTTTGCAAACCGTAAGTCCAAAGGCATACTTGTCGAATTTTTGCTTTTGTTTTCTACACTTGGTGTTGTTGGCCGAATGCTTTTCTCCTATTTTCTTCTTCTCTTCATTTTGTATAAGCCGAAACCTATATCACTTTTTCTCACACTTTCTTCTTCTTTCTTTAATTGTGCAAGCCGAAACTTACCTTGTTCCTAAACCAAAATCTCCATACATTCTTTCCATTTCTCCTCTGCTAGACTCTCTTTTATTCTCATACAAAGCCGAAAGTAGGGGTGTTAAACACTCAAGCCGAACCCTTCTCATCTGTTGGCCGATTTCTTCTCATCTCTTAAACCATATTTTTCTTTGTTGTACTTCTGAGTTCTAAGCCGAATACCCCCCCTTCTCTTAGTGTTTTGTTGGCCGAATTCTTTCCTTCTTTTGATCAAGGTGTTGGCCGAATCTGTCCCTTCTTCTAGTGGTTTACTTGGCCGAATACCAGTGGGGTATTTGGGGGCCTTGTTTCAATCGTTTGGAATCTGGTAAGTGATTGGCCGAATGGTCATTTCCCTTCTTCTTTATGCATTGCCGATGTTGGTTAATTAAGAGCCGAATGTGGCCTTGTTGTGAGTGCTAATCTTTTGGTGATGGAACCGATTGTGTTATAGGGCATCGGGGACTTCAAGGCAGTCAAGCGGAGTCTCCATTGTTGGGTAGTCATTTGGGTAAGAAGGTGTCTCATTAGTCTTTTGTTTAGTTTCTTTTAGTCAAGCTATTAAGAATTATTGGTTCTTCTTATTAGGTGGTGGCCGATTATCAAAAGAACCACTGTTGGTTCGAGGTTTGGTTGGAAACCAAATCATCTTCAAGGTAAGGGATGGATATTGACCCCCTTTGGTTAATTGATGATGGCCGAATGTTATAGATGCCTAACCCCTATGTGTTGGCCGAGTGTAGGAGCTAGTAATCGAGGGACTTAGATCGTTTCGTTGGGATTTTAGACTCGTGATTACCAGGTGTGTAAACTAACACACTATACTTAGTAATATTGTTATTAAACCTGTTTGCCTATTAAAATCATGTGATTATGATGGATTATTGGATACCCAAGCGGGGGGTATGTGTACGTATCGGGTAAGTCAGTATTGTTACTAGATTACTGATGATCTATATGGTATCATGACTATGTATGTATGTGATATGGGGTATGAGTCAAACATATTAGCATGATTGGCATGACCTGTATGATATGCATGATTACATGAGTTGGCTTGTTGATGGGTGATATGAGTAGAGGGAAAGTGATATTTTGTCTTTGTGAGCACGAGTGTTTTGGTAACACACTTTGTGACTTTGGGTCACCAAAGTGCTTTGGTAGCACATTTGTGTCTTTGGGACACGGAGGTTGGGCACCTCATTGCGACTTGTCCACGTGGTTAACACCACCACGTGGGTTGGCCCCACTTTGAGATATGGGATCGTCGCTAGTGATTGGGTATCACACGATGGGTTGGCCCCATCATTCGATTATTGTGACTACGGTCACGGTGCTTTGGTAGTACATTTGTGTCTTTGGGACACCGGAGGTTGGGCACCTCATTGCGACTTGTCCCCGTGGTTAACACCACCGTGGGTTGGCCCCACATGAGATATGGGATAAATGCGCTAGTGATTGGGTATCACACGATGGGTTGACCCCATCATTCGATTATCGTGACTACGGTCACCGGTGCTTAGGTAGCACATTGTGTCTTTGGGACACCGGTGTTTTGGTAACACCTTGTGACTATATGTCACGGTGGTTTGGCACCACCAAAGTGGTTTGGTACCACACGGGGTAGAAAAGGAGATACGGATGGTTAGGATTGGGTTGCATTAATCATGTTGCTATGTATGATGTGTGTTAGCATGTTGTTTCATCGGGAGCGGGATTTATGCATTGAGTCATTCGACTCACCCTCTCCTTTGACATTTCAGGTGACTCGTGAAGACGCGGACATGGGAGGGATGGACTCGGGTGCTCATGCCATGCTTAATAAAGTTTTACTCCAACTCTATCATTTGGGTACTTTAATTTAATTACTTATTTTTTTATTTGAGATTTAATTTGGATTTGTAAAAGGCCTTTAAATTATGTTTTATGATGGTTATGTTTTAATTAGAATCTCAAAGAAGCTTAACAAATAACTTGGCATGAAATTTTGCTAAAACTTGGAAAGACAACGTTTTCAAAATTATAACGCAATGTGTTTTGAACTATACCATCGGGTATCTCGCTATACTTTGCTATACAATAAACTCAAATGATTTCCAAATCAAACTCGATTTTCTACTAAGTCTAAAATGTTTCAAAATGGCACTAAGAAACTATTGGAAGTGCTAAATGAAACCAACTCGCTTTAACTATATACTTGGATAAGTTTTCAAAATCTAATCAAACAGGCCAACACAAATTTTCTTCAAGTTCACTATGTTTTCGCCCCGCTTTTAAACGAAAAATCTTATCTCTCAAAAACGTTTTCCCCGTAGCATACCAGATTCGGACGTGGTGTCCTGTCCGGGTTTGGGGTGTTACAGAAGCGCTAGAGATGAGTTCTAGGGGACGCGGTAGAGGTAGAATGACAGCTTCGGAACCAGATTCGGTCGTAGTGAATGGGCCGGGTTTGGGGATGTTACAGAATCAAATTATCGGATTTGTTCAGATGGCTGTTTAATGTTTCGAGACAGAATTTGTGTACCCAAAGATGAGGAACTTATTCGAAAAATTTTGCATGAGGCACATAGCAGTTGTATGTCTATTCATCCGGGTAGTGTGAAAATGTACAATGACTTGAAGAAAATGTATTGGTGGTCGGGAATGAAAAGGGACATCTCCGAGTTTGTCTCTAAGTGTTTAATTTGCCAGCAAGTGAAAGCCTAACACCAAGTACCTTCGGGTTTACTTCAGCCTATTATGGTTCCCAAGTGGAAGTGGGATCGTATTACCATGTATTTTGTGTCGGGATTGCCGTTGACGCCAAAGAAGAAAGATGTTTTATGGGTTGTGGTTGATAGGCTAACTAAGTCGGCTCATTTTACACCAGTGCGTACCAATTATCCGCTTTAGACGTTGGTCGATCTGTATATTTCTAGAATTGTGAGACTTCACGGGGTACCTTTATCGATCATTTCAGATAGAGATCCAAGGTTTACATCACGGTTTTGGAAAAAGTTGCAAGAAGCGTTGGGGACAAAATTGAATTTTAGTATTGCCTTTCACCCACAAACCGATGGTCAATCGGAAAGAATAATTCAGATTCTTGAAGATATGTTACGGTGTTGTGTTATCAAGTTTCAAGGTAATTGGGAAAGTTATTTACCATTGGTAGAGTTTGCCTACAACAACAGCTATCAGTCGAGTTTGAAAATGGCGCCTTTTGAGGCTTTGTATGGGCGTAAATGTCGAACGCCTTTGTACTGGACTGAACTTAGAGAAAATCAGATTCACGGGGTTGACATAGTCAAAGAGACTGAAGAGACAGTAAAGGTAATTCGTGGTTGTTTGAAGGCCGCTTCGGATAGACAGAAATCCTACACAGACTTGAAACGAAAAGAGATTGAGTTTCAAGTCGGTGATAAGGTATTTTTGAAAGTATCCCCATGGAAGAAAGTCCTCAGATTCGGTAGGAAAGGCAAATTGAGTCCGCGCTTTATCGGACCATATGAGATTATCGAAAGGATAGGGCCAGTAGCCTATCAGTTGGCTTTACCAAATGAGTTGGAAAAGATCCATGATGTGTTCCACGTGTCTATGTTGCGCCGTTACCGATCCGACCCTTCACATGTGATTGTACCGACAGAGGTTGAAATTCAACCTGACATGACTTATGGCGAAGAGTCGGTTAAGATTTTGGCACGAGAGGTCAAGCAACTGAGAAATAAAAGTGTAGCACTCATGAAAGTACTATGGCATAGACATGGGGTTGAAGAGGCCACATGGGAACCCGAGGAGACCATGAGAGACCAATACCTGAACCTTTTTGCTGGTAAGATTTTCGGGGACAAAAATCCATAAGGGAGAGAATTGTAACAGCCCAATTTAGGGGCTAATCAGAACAGTGGTTTTGGAACCACTAATCTGAGGTCGGAGAAATTATTTTTCTTATTTTTTTATGTGTTATGGAATGATTATATGAGTGCATGAAAATTTTGATGAATCAATTTTAGCAATTTCATGTTTAATTGCGAAAAAAGACTAAATCGCATAAAGTGCGAAAGTCTTGTTCTACTTGCTAAAGGTGTTAAATAGCTATAGAACCTTAATTGTAGGTCCTTAATGTGCAATTAGGCCCTTAGTAAAGGGTTGGTCGGCCATAGGGGACAAGAAATGTCAAAATTGGTCAAATTAGGTGAATTAGGTGACTTAATTGAAGGAAATAAATAAAATAAAGAGAAAGATGATATCACCTTTCATTCTCATCTTCTTCCACCGAAAGTATCAGCCAAAGAGGGGTTTTGGAAGCCTAAAATTTTTAGCAACTTCTCATCCTTGCAAGTAAGTTATCTTGATGGTTATTTTTGATGATTTTTGTGTTTTTGGAACCCTTGTAGCTTAAGCTAACTAATGAGGGGACTATTTTGCAAAATGGTTGAAAGTCTAGGGTTTTTCCATGAGAGCATTAGTGTTGTTTGCTGAATTTTTATGGGAGAAAATGAGTCTTGGTTGTTAAATAAACAACTTTTATGAAAGGAGTTTCCATGAAAACACCTAGAAAAGGACCTTTTTGTAAAGGTTGTAAAATAGGTGGTAAGTGTATGAAATAATTGGATTTGTGAGTTACTATAAGCTTAAAATAGATTCTTCTAGGCTTGGTTAATGAGGAAATTTGATGAAAATCGATTTACGAGCCTAGGGGCAAAATTGTAATTTTGTGAAAGTCTAGGGGCAAAACTGTCATTTTGCCAAAATAGGGATTTTGGAACGATTTGATTAATGTGATGATTAAATAAGTGAATTTGTCATTATAGATCAAGAAAAGCAGAGTTCGAACCTAGACCGGGGAAAAGCCAGGTTAATAGATTAACTCAATTTAGTCGCCCACATTTTGTATATCGAGGTAAGTTGTACGTAAATAATACAACGTTATTGTGTTTATGCATTAAACAATTGATGTTGCATAAATTGTATGCTTATTGCTACGAATAAGCATGATGAAAGTTGTTGTAAAATATATTCCCAATTGAACTTTTGGAATAAATTGGATACCCGAGCCATGACATTTGAGATGATATGTGTGCTAGTGTAAGACCATGCTTGGAAAATGGCATCGGCCACATCGTGGAAGCCAGTGTAAGACCATGTTTGGAACATGGCATTGGCGTAGATATGTGTGCTAGTGTAAGACCATGTCTGGGACATGGCGTCGACCATAATACGAGAGCCAGTGTAAGACCATGTCTGGGACATGGCATCGGCTGTAACACCCCTTACCCGTGTTCGACGCCGGAACTGGATACGAGGCATTACCGAACTTAATTTACTTGAACATATAACTTTGGGCTATAAAATTTCCTTTCAACTTAAAAAATTCTCATTCACATTCATATCATCCTTAATAAGGGCCTACGAGGCCTTAAACATACTTTCGAGAGGTTTCGGAATCAACCCGAGAACTTTTACGCTCTTAAAAAAAATTGTCTAAATAGGGGCCACACGCCCGTGGGAAATGGAACACGCCCGTGTGGCCAGGGCGTATGGTCACACACGCCCATGTCCCTGGCCCATGTGGAATTTATTTTTCAATTCAAACCTACAGGGGTTTTCACACGGCCAGACACACGCCCGTGTCAATAGCCCGTGTCCCTCACACGGCCTAGACACGCCCGTGTCATCTCCCGTGTGTAAAAACTTGGGTATTCTGTTTATGATGTCAGCAATCTCATGAGGGGCACATGGCCTAGGCACACGCCCGTGTGTTGGCCCGTGTGACGAATAAAATTCTCGCAATTTGATACAGGGGACACACGGCCTATCAACACACCCATGGGGTTGACCGTGTGTCACACACGGCCTAGACACACACCCGTGTGTCTACCCATGTGGACAATTAAAGGCTATTTTCCAAGCCAATTGCCACCCTGAAACATAAACTCTCAAATGCCAACACAAGCAACTCATGACATAGCAATAATGCACTATGAAGAATCTCTAATCATCATTCATACACTTCACATTCTACTCCATCATTTGCATGAACTTTCATCTCATAAAACTCATTATCAATATAATATGAAACTTGACAAATATTGGCCAATTTCTAATGACCATTTACAAAATGAATGAGTGACCTTACTAGCCAACACTTTGGCTTCCAAATATGACATGACACAAAATAACCAAGTACCTATACATGCCATACTCAAAATAATTTAACTTCACTATACCAAAAGAATGGTTGATAGTGTGATCCGAGCTCCGACATTCAACGATCCCCCGAGCTAGCTTGGCGATACTACAAGGAAAAGGAAAAAGAGAGGGGTAAACATATAGCTTAGTAAGTTTGCATGAACAAATATAGCAACATAAATACTCATGGTAGAATCCATTCATCTTATAGAGCAATAACAACACAAATTCTCAAATGCTTAGGCATACTTACTCATACTTACTCTTACCCATCATATATCACATTATGATTTCATAACTTGTATTTTACTCATGGTACCTGTATCACTTAGTCACATAATTTAGCGCTTATGCTAATATGAACATAAACTTAAATCATAATCATCCTTAACTTTAATGAACTCTTTATCATCTTTATATACTTAGCTCTTTTGCCCGTTGAACTATTCGGAATATTCGAGGATACTTAGTCTCATCATACTTATATCACGATGCCAATGCCATATCCCAGATATGGTCTTATATGGGATCACCTCTTGATGCCGATGCCATATCCCAGATATGGTCTTACATGGAATCTCTTAACTTGATGTCGATGCCATGTCCCAGACATGGTCTTACACGAGATCATACATGGATGTTGATGCCATGTCCTAGACATGGTCTTATACGAGATCCTCCTTTGGTGCCGAAGCCATGTCCCAGACATGGTCTTACATGAGACCTTCCTTATTCGATGCCGATGCCATGTCCCAGACATGGTCTTACACGGGATCTACATTCGGTGCCGATGCCATGTCCCAAACATGGTCTTATACGGGACCTACATTCAGTGTCGATGTCATGTCCCAGACATGGTCTTATACGGGACCGTCCTTATTTCATGGTGTGACATAGGTATCCTCGTTATTCCGAAATTTCAACCAGGACTTAACTTGATATATTTTCATCATTTTCTCATGGAGACATCTTTAATCAATTTCATGGAAACAATATACATTTCTCATAAATATAAGTAATTTAAACATAATAACATATGTAACCTTAAATTCACACAAACTAACCTCGGTGCTCAAAATAGGTATAGATGTTCGATTTAGTCCACGATTTTGTTCTTGCCTCGGTTTCGATCCAGGCTTCATGTTTCTTGATCTATAATGAAAATTTCATTTGTTTAATACTCACATTGACTAAATCGATTCATAATTCATACTTTGGAAAAAATCACAATTTTGCCCCTAAACTTCCTCATAATTACACTTTTTCCCCTAGGCTCGTAAAATGATTTTCATTCAACTTTCTTGTATTTCAAGCCTAGCCGAATCATTTTCTTAACTATAATAGCCCCTAATTTCCACTATTTCACTCATGTATGACCATTTTTATAACTTTTACAATTTGGTCCTTTTATGCATTTTTCATGAAAATCACTTAGAAAAAGATGTTTATCATACATCAAACTTTCACATTCTTCCATAAAACATCAAAATACATGCATGTCATACATGGGTAAATTTTTTAATACGAACCCTAGCTCAAAATATAGCTAGAAATAGTTAAATCAAGTTACGAGGATCTCAAAAATACGAAGAACATTAAAAACGGGGCTAGGATGCACTTACTTTGAGCTTGAAAATGAACAAAACCCTAGCTATGGCTTCTCTTCAAATTTTTGGCACTTAGGAAGAATATGGACATCCATTTTGACTTATTTTTCCCTTTTTATTCTTTCATTAACCAAAGGACAAAAATGCCCTTAAGTCCCTTCCTTGAGATTTTTTCTTCCCATGTCCATTTTTGTCCATCTTAACATATAATGGTCTAATTGCTAAATTAGGACCTCTAGTTATTTTCATAATTCTATTTCATACTTAAATCCTCTAGAATCTCATATTTTCTAATCTTTGCAATTTAGTCTTAATGGACAATTTGATCACAAATTAATAAAATTTTCGCTTCAAATTTTCACACAATCATGCAAACACATCATAAGCCTCATAAAACTCATAAAACTCATATTTTTACTTCATATTTGTGGTCTCGCAACCACTATTCTGACTAGGCCCTATATTGGGCTGTTACATTGGCTTTGAGATGAGAGCTAGTGTAAGACCATGTCTGGGACATGGCATCGGCGATGATAAGGGTGCTAGTGTAAGACCATGTCTGGGACATGGCGACGGTATTTTACCCTCTTGTGTGAGGTTTATCGGGTATCCTTTGGTGTTCCAATTGGTTCAAATGGTAATTTAGAGATGGTGCCAAAAGTGAGAAACTTTATGATTATGTTGTAAGTGATACAGGTACCTTTATGAAATTCATGAGAAATGAGCCCGAATTATGTTGTATGATTAGTAAGGGTGCAAATGAGTAAGTTATGTCTTTATTCATTCGAGAATTATGTGCAAGTCTATAATATGTTATGAGTATGAAAATGCATGGCAATTGTTGTTAATTATTTACATGCGACTTACTAAGCTTTATGCTTACTCTCTCTCCTTTCCATTTTTCTTATAGTGCCGCCAAGTTAGCTCGGGGATCAAAGGACGTCGGAGGCTCGATCACACTATCAAACTAAACTTTCGGTATAGTTAGAATTATTATTTTGAGTATGGCATGTATAGGGGCTTGGTCTTTAGTCAAGTGTCATATTGATTTGGCCAAATGTGTTGGCTTGTATTAAAGTTGAATTCATTTTGTATATGGCCATGGATGATGGCTAATATTGTTGTTGATTTATGCAAATAATGATGTTTTTTTTTTCATAAGTGAGCAAATTACATAATTGGATTGATAAGTATGTGATAAGTTTTGCATGTGATTAGAGTGTAGTGGCTTTGATGTGTGTATGTATTGATGTGGTTGGTATTGGTGCAAGTAAGGGTGGCAAAAAGGGCTTTGTAATATCCCGGGTTAGGGGCTATTTTTGTTATGGCATAATTTGCATGTTAGGAGCTTGCTATGTTGCTGTGTTGGTGTCTTAGGGGCGTAATTGTAGGCTAGGACTATGCCTGAGCAGGTAGGAAAATTTTAGTTTTTAAGCCTTAGGTGAGAGGAGCTGAGGGAGCTGGGGTTTTTATATTTTATTTGGTGTTTTAGAGTACAAAAGAGGAGCTGGTGGAGTGGCAAAGCATGCGCCACTTGGAGCTGGTGTTGGCGTAAATTGCAGGAGGCAGAGGTCCTGAGTTCAAGCTGCGAAATTCCCCATTTTGGCTCCCATTTTGACGGCATGGAAGAGAGAGGTTGTAGGCAGTTCAAACTCTGCCTTGGACCTAGTCAAGTGTGCAAATGGATGGCAAGGAGGGATTTGTGGGATTTGACTAGTTCAAACTAGTTTGAACTAGTGGCTTGGAGAGTTTCTAGGAGGTGGCCGAATGTGGGAGTCTTCAAGTGGGGGGTGTGGCCTGTTTTTGAAGGTGTTAAGGAGGGTAAATGCCGAAATTCCTTGAGGCATTTTGGAGGTTTCGGTCAGCCTAGTTTTGGTACCAAAAAGCCGAATTCCTCTTTGATGTTTTCTTGAAACCGAAAATCCCCAATAACATATACTTCTAGCCGATTTTGTGTGTTGTTCTTTTATTTCTTTGGTTGCCGGAAACTAGTTACCATTCCTTCTCATATCTCCATTTCTTTTCTCTTAAACCATTTGTGCCGAATCTCTCATTTGCTTCTTAACCGAATTTATTCTTTCTCCCTTTGGCATTTTCTTTGCTTCTACTCCCAAAGCTCTAGCCGATTTCTCCAATTGTTATCTCCCCATTTCTTTGTGCCGAAACCTTGCTTCACTCCTTATCTTCTCTTTTCTTTCCATCCAAACCGAATGTGGGTATGCTAAGTATCTAAAGCCGAATCCTCTTTCTTGTGACTAAGGTGTTGGCCGAATCTTCTTTTCCCTTTTAGTTTTGTCCTTGGTCGATTGTTAGGAGGGGTGTAGACTGCTTTTGGGGCTTTGTTTCCAATCGTGGGAGAAGGTAAAAGGTAAGGCCGAATGCCCTATGGACTATCCTCTGTTCTCTGTCGACATCTACAAGGGTAAGAGTGGATTTTTGGCATTTGTTTGGAAGGATATTAATCTTTTATTTGGTAATTATTTCGTTATAGGGTCTCCAAATTTTGGTGGCGATCAAGTGAAGCAATTATCTTTGGGTAAGCAATTGGTAGGTGGTGGTAAGAGGTTGGATGTTGGCTTATTCTTTTAGTTTCGGTTTGTGAGACTAATTGTTTATGTTTTAGGGGTGGCCGTTTGTCAAGGGGAATCACTGCTTGATTCGAGATTTGGTGGGAAACCAAATCAGGTTTAAAGGTGAGGGTTTGATATGGATTCTTTTGGGGTTAGATGGTCTTGGCCGAATGTGATAAGTGGTCTAATGCTCTTTTTTGGCCGATTATAGGAGCAAGATAATCAAGGGGGCTTAGATCTGTTCGAGGGGTTTAAGGCTGTTGTTTTCCAGGTGTGTAACTAACACACCCATACTTAGTAATATTATTAATAACTCGATTGCTTTGTAAAACCAAAAGCAAAGTATGATGGATTAATTGGTACCCAAGTGGGGTAAATGTCTGAGATCAGGGTAAGTCCGTAGCATTACGAGTTCTACTGATGTATACTCAATATTATGATCTATGTTATGTATGCTATGAGATATAATGCTTGGCATGTTGGCATGATATGCATGACTTGTATGAGATGCATGATCACATGAGTATGGCATGATGATGGGTGATATGAGTGGAGGGAGGATGATGATATCCGTGTCTTTGGGACACCGTGTCTTTGGGACACCAGAGGTTTGGCACCTCCAGTGGTTTGGTACCACAGTTGATTTTGTGACTTCGGTCACCAGTGATTTGGTATCACATTTGTGTCTTTGGGACACCAGAGGTTTGGCACCTCATTGCGACTCGTCCCTGTGGTTAACACCACCGTGGGTTGGCCCCACTTTGAGATATGGGATCGTTTGCTAGTGATTTGGTATCACACGATGGGTTGGCCCCATCATCGGATTTGTATTTGCGGTCACCGGTGATTTGGTATCTGCTTGTGTCTTTGGGACACGGAGGTTGGGCACCTCATTGCGACTCGTCCCTGTGGTTAACACCACCGTGGGTTGGCCCCACTTTGAGATATGGGATCGTCTGCTAGTGATTTGGTATCACACGATGGGTTGGCCCCATCATTGGATTATTCGTGACTTTGGGTCACCAGTGGTTTGGCACCACACTTATGGATATCGTGACTTTGGGTCACGGTGGTTTGGCACCACCGGTGGGTTTGGTACCACACGGGGTAGAAAAGCGATATGGATGGTTAGGATCGGGTTGCATTAATCATGTTGCTATGTATGATGTGTGTTAGCATGTTGTTTTATCGGGAGCAGGATTTATGCACTGAGTCATTCGACTCACCCTCTCCTTTGACATTTCAGGTGACACTTAGACGCGGACATGGAGCCGGGATGGACTCGGGATGCTCATGCCACGCTTAAATAAAGTTTTACTCAGACTTTATAATTTGGGTACTTTAGCTTGCTTTTTATTATTTGGGTTTTGTTTTGGATTGTAAAAGGCCTTTAAATTATGCTTTATGATGTTTATGCTTTAAATAGACTTTAACATGCCTTAACAAAATAAGTGGGTTGAAATTTTACTAAAATTTGGAAAGACAATGATTTAAAAAAAAAACTATAACGCAAAGTGTTTTAAACTATACCATCAGGTATCTCACCATGACTTGCATTAGAAACTCAAACGATTTCCAAATCAAAACTTGATTTTCTACCAAGTTAAAATGTCTTAAGTAACACTAAAAAACTATTTGAATAATGAAATAGAATAAACTCGTTTTAACTACATCTTTTGGTTAAGCTTCCAAATTTTATTTTATTTTTTTGGGTTTTCTGAATACACCACCTGATTTCAAACAAGCCTACTCAAATTTTCTTCAAATACACTAGATAGTGAAGTGTTTACATCCTGCTTTTAAACGAAAAACCTAAAACCTCTCAAGTACGTTTTCCCCGTAACATACCAGATTCGGTCGTGGTGTTTTGACCGGGTTTGGGGTGTTACAATTGTGGTATCAGAGCCCGATTCAAAGGCTCGGCTGTGGGCCTGAGGCCCAAAATGCTTTCAAAAGTCTGTTTTAAGTGTTTTGTTTGAAAAAAATGGTTTGAAGGGCATGACACCGAGTCTAAAGCACTGATTCGCCGGTAAGTACCCTTACTATTGCTTGTGATTTATTGATGTGATTGGATGATTGCAATAGTGGATTACTTTAGAAACTGAAACTGATAGGATTCTGTGAACTCGCGAAAACAAAGCTTCTTTACTATTCATAAGACTTTGCTTTAAAACAGTGGCATAAATACTGATGCATAAAACTTCTAAATCAGATACGTCGAGAATTTAGTCATGAGCGCTAGAGGTGGACGTGGTCGTGGACGAGGTCGTGGTAGGATGATTGTTTCTGAACCCGTAGGATCTAGTCAGGGGTCAGAAAATGAGATACCGGTACCGCCACCAGTTAGAGGTGGTGAGTTTCAAGATCAGACTGGGGATGACGCAGTGTCACAGGCGATGCTGCGAGTGTTGGAAAGGGTAGCTGGTGTAGGTGGTGGTGCAGGAGTTAGGAAATCTGTTCCTGAGCGACTCCGGGCAAACAGGGCCGAATTCTTTCGAGGTGTTTCTAGTGTTGCTCCAAGCACTGCTGAGTATTGGCTGGAGGCAACGGAGCGGATCATGGATGACCTGGACTTGACTGCCGAAGAGAAGCTGAAGGGCATAGTATCGCTTCTCCGGGATGAGTCATATCAGTGGTGGCTCACGGTTCGGGACAGTGTGGCAGCAGAGGATCTGACATGGGATTATTTCAGGGCTGCGTATCAAAAGAAGTACATTGGGGCTAGTTATATTGACTCCCAGCGAAAGGCATTTCTGAGGCTTGTCCAAGGGAGTAAGTCTGTTTCCGAGTATGAGGCTGAGTTCTTGAAGCTGAGCCGGTATGCTAGGGGTATTGTGGCTACTGAACACGAGAGGTGTGTTCGTTTCGAGGATGGTCTGAGAGACGAGTTGAGATCTGCGATTGCTCCTCGGCGGAGCGTGAGTTTTCTTGTCTTGGTTGAAAAGGCTAAGGTAGCCGAGGGTGTTAAGGAGTCCGTAAGGCGGGGCATGGGCAGAGCAGGCATAAGAGGAGCTTTGGGTCTTCTAGGTCGTCGGGTAACCCTCAGAAAAGGGCTAGAGCAGTGGGCGAATCGATCTGGTAGGGTTGTTGCTACTAGTCAGGGACCGCCGCGGTGTAACCATTGTGGGAGATATCATTGGGGAGGCTCTTTGGACCGGTGGAAAAGGTTCCTTCGAGTGTGGTTCTCTGGATCATCGCGAGGGATTTGTCCGCGTAAGTTGGCGAGATTGATCCCCGAGAGTCGGGGCGTGTCGGTTCGGGAGTAGTGGACCGCCACCGCAGAGGGGCCGTGGTAATGGCAGAGGTGGTAATGGTTACGGCGGGGCCGTGGAGCACCGGCGAGAGGTGCGGGTAGTTACGATGCGGACGGCTGGATTAGTGTATGCGCGAGGCGCCGAGAGGAGGCGATGCACCGGACGTCATAACCGCCGTGCGTTTTTGATCTTTGGTTCTCCTTATCTTTGCTTTGATTGATGTGGGTTCAACGCACTCTTATGTTGCCAGTAGTCTAGTGGAGACCATGGATTTAGACTCTGAGATATCTTCTAGGCAGATGACTGTGATTAGCCCTCTAGGTCACTCAGTAGTTGTAGATAAGCTGTTTAGAGACGTACCCCTAGAACTCCAAGGGGTAGTGTTTCTTCGGCGATCCGATGGAACCGCCGTTTGGGGAGTTCGACCGATTCTTGGGATGGGTGGTTGGTCAAGTACCAGGCGAGGTTGGATTGCGCGGCTAAGCGCATGGTTCTTAAGACGGTTGAGGGTGATGAAGTGGCTATGATAGGTAATAGGAGAGATTACTTATCAAATGTGGTATCTGCTCTGAAGGCAGAGAAGATGGTCAGGAAGGGCTGTGAGGCGTATGTGGTTCATGTGTATGCCTTGGAGGCTAAAGAGTCACATTGTAGAGGAGGTCCGTCATTGTTAAGGAATTTCTTTGATGTGTTTCTGAGAGCTTCGGGTTTGCCGCTTGATCGTGAGGTAGAGTTCGGGATAGATCATTGCCGGAACTACGCCGGTGTCTATTGCTCCGTATAGGATGGCGCCAAAGGAATTGGTGGAGCTTAAGGCTCGGTCGGGAGTTATTGGATCGAGGTTTTATCGGGCCAAGTGTTTCGCCGTAAGTGCGCGGTACTCTTTGTTAAGAAGAAAGATGGTACGATGCGGATGTGCATAGACTACGCTTGATTGAATAAGTCGACGATTAAAAACAAGTATCGCGTTGCCACGGATCGATGACTTGTTTGATCGGTGAAAGGTGCAGCGGTATTTTCTAAGATTGACACGAGGTGCAGGTATCACCGGCTAAAGGTGAAAGAAGCGGATATTCACAAGAGCAGCGTTTGGACTCGGTATGGGCACTCACAATTTACGTAATGCCGTTCGGGTTGACTAACGCACCGGCAAAGCATTTATGGATTTGATGAATAGAGTGTTTCGTGATATCTGGATCGATTCGTCGTGGTTTTCATAGACGACATCTTGGTGTATTCAAGGCAGAGGAAGAGCATGATGCGCATTTGAGAGTTGTCTTTGCAGATTTTGAGGAAAAGCGACTCATGCTAAGTTCGATAAGTGCGAGTTCGGCTTAGAGAAGTGACTTTCTTGGGTCATGTAGTGTCGGTGAGGGGATTCGAGTAGATCCTCGTAAGATTGAGGCGATTTTGGATTGGAAGCCGCCTAGGTCGATGGGTGAGATTCGGAGTTTTCACAGGTTTGGCGGATACTCACCGAAGGTTTGTTGAGGGTTTTCGTTGATAGCGTGTAGATGACCAAGATTCTTTGAGGAAAGAAGTTTCGTTTGTTTGGACTGAGAAATAGCAGGAAAGCTTCGATAGGTTAAAGAAGATTTTGACTGAGGCTCCGGTTTTGATTCAACCTGAGGCTGGTAAGGAATTCACAGTGTATTGTGACGCATCACATACGGGTTTGGGTTGTGTGCTGATGCAGGAAGGTAAGGTTGTAGCTTACGCATCTCGGCAGTTGAGGCCACATGAGGTCAACTATCCGACGCACGATCTGGAGTTAGCGGCTGTAGTCTTTGCGTTGAAGATTTGGAGGCACTACTTGTATGGAGAGAGATCAATAGTCTACACCGATCATAAGAGTCTGAAGTATCTCCTGACTCAGAAGGATTTGAATTTGAGGCAGCGTAGATGGGTTGAGTTGCTGAAAGATTACGATTGTTCGATTGAGTATTATCCGGGCAAGGCTAACGTGGTGGCAGACGCGTTGAGCCGTAAGGTTGTTTCGAACCTAAGAGCGATGTTTGCCCACTTGAGTTTGTATGACGACGGGAGTATTCTGGCAGAGTTGCAAGTTAAGCCTACTTGGGTTGAGCGGATAAGAGAAAGCAGATTAGAGGATGAGGTCTTTGAGTGCGCGGAGGTTGCAGTACTGAGTGGTGGTTTGGAAGGTTACAACTTGTCTAGTGATGGGGTCTTTGTGTTTCCAAGGTAAAGCTTGTATGCCCGAGGATGTTGAGTGAGGAGGAGAGGATTCTTCAGGGCGCACATAGTAGCCCTTATGCTATGCATCCGGAGGTAGTAAGATGTATAGGGATCTCGAGAGAGAGCGATTTTGGTGGCCTGGCTTGAAGAAAGAGGTGACAGAGTTTGTTGGGAAGTGTCGACATGTCACAGTCAAGGTGAACATCGATTACACCGTCGTGGTTGCTTCACTGTGTGAAGATTCCTCGATTGGAAGTGGGAAAGGATAACCATGGATTTCGTCGGTGGGTTACCGCTTACGCCAAGCAAGAGGATTCGGTTTGGGTAATTGTAGATCGACCGACTAAATCAGCTCATTTCATTCCGGTGAGTTGACTACTCACGAGAGGTTGGGCGGCCGTATGTTTCGAGAGATAGTGAGGTTGCACGGTGTGCGATGATCGATCATCTCGGATAGGGATCCCAGATTTACGTCAAGGTTACGAAAGCGTTGCATCGAGCTCTGGAGTGCGCGGTTGGATTTCAAAGACGGCTTTTCACCCATGATCGGCGGGCGGTCGTAAAGAGTTATTCGAGATCTTAGAGGATATCTTTGAGGGTTGTGTTCGGATTTGAGGTAGTTGGGAGGAGTTTCTACCATTAGGTGAGTTTTGCCTACAACAACGATTACCAAGCGAGCATCAAGATGGCACCATATGAGGCGTTGTATGGTAGGAAGTGTCGATCACCTACGTGTTGGGCGAGTTAGGTGAACGCCGGTTGTTAGGACCCGAGTTGGTTGTTGAAACCGAAAACAAGGTTAAGTTGATTGAGGCTCGATTGAAGGAAGCTTGGACCGGCGAGAAGTCTTATGCCGATCTTAAGCGGAGAGACATAGAGTTTCTTTGTGGGGATCAAGTGTTTACGAAGGTCTCGCCATGGAAGAAGGTTTTGAGGTTCGGAAGGAAAGGCAAGCTAAGTCCGAGGTTTATTGGGCTGTATAAGGTTTTGAGACGAGTGGGACCAGTAGCGTATCAGCTGGAGTTGCCAGCAGAGCTTAGTCAGATTCACGACGTATTTCACGTGTCGATGCTTCGACATTATCGTTCGGATCCGTCGCGGTGGTAGCGATGGAAGAGATCGAGGTAAATCCAGATTTGACTTTGGAAGAAGAACACGCATGCATTCTAGATCGGGATGTGAAGGTTCTGCGTAAGAAGTGCGTGTGCCTTTGGTTAAGGTACTGTGGCGGAATCATGGCGTGGAAGAAGCCACGTGGGAACCCGAGGATATGATGAAACAGCAGTACCCGCAACTCGTTTGATCAGGTAATTTCGAGGTCGAAATTATTTTAAAGGGGGTAAGCTGCAGCAATATCCGGGTTAGGGGCTATTTTTGTTATGGCATAATTTGCATGTTAGGAGCTTGCTATGTTCTTTGTGTTGGTGTCTTAGGGGCGTAATTGTAGGCTAGGACTATGCACTGAAAGCGGTAGGAAAATTTTAGTTTTTAAGCCTTAGGTGAGAGGAGTGAGGGAGCTGGGGTTTTTATATTTTATTTGGTGTTTTAGAGTACAAAAGAGGAGCTGGTGGAGTGGCAAAGCATGCGCCACTTGGAGCTAGTGTTGGCGTAAATTGCGGGAGGCAGAGGTCCGAGTTCAAGCTGCGAAATTCCCCATTTTGGCTCCCATTTTGTGGCATGGAAGAGAGAGGTTGTAGGCGGTTCAAACTCGCCTTGGACCTAGTCAAGTGTGCAAATGGATGGCAAGGAGGGATTTGTGGGATTTGACTAGTTCAAACTAGTTTGAACTAGTGGCTTGGAGAGTTTCTAGGAGGTGGCCGAATGTGGGAGTCTTCAAGTGGGGGTGTGGCTGGTTTTGAAGGTGTTAAGGAGGGTAAATGCCGAAATTCCTTGAGGCATTTTGGAGGTTTCGGTCGACCTAGTTTTGGTACCAAAAAGCCGAATTCCTCTTTGATGTTTTCTTGAAACCGAAAATCCCCAATAACATATACTTCTAGCCGATTTTGTGTGTTGTTCTTTTATTTCTTTGGTTCTTAGAAAACTAGTTACCATTCCTTCTCATATCTCCATTTCTTTTCTCTTAAACCATTTGTGCCAAATCTCTCATTTGCTTCTTAACCGAATTTATTCTTTCTCCCTTTGGCATTTTCTTTGCTTCTACTCCCAAAGCTCTAGCCGATTTCTCCAATTGTTATCTCCCCATTTCTTTGTGCCGAAACCTTGCTTCACTCCTTATATTCTCTTTTCTTTCCATCCAAACCGAATGTGGGTATGCTAAGTATCTAAAGCCGAATCCTCTTTCTTGTGACTAAGGTGTTGGCGAATCTTCTTTTCCCTTTTAGTTTTGTCCTTGGTCGATTGTTAGGAGGGTGTAGGCGCTTTTGGGGCTTTGTTTCCAATAGTGGGAGAAGGTAAAAGGTAAGGCCGAATGCCCTATGGACTATCCTCTGTTCTCTATCGACATCTACAAGGGTAAGAGTGGATTTTTGGCATTTGTTTGGAAGGATATTAATCTTTTATTTTGTAATTATTTCGTTATAGGGTCTCCGGATTTTGGTGGCGATCAAGTGAAGGAATTATCTTTGGGTAAGCAATTGGTAGGTGGTTGTAAGAGGTTGGATGTTGGCTTATTCTTTTAGTTTCGGTTTGTGAGACTAATTGTTTATGTTTTAGGGGTGGCCGTTTGTCAAGGGAATCAACTGCTTGATTCGAGATTTGGTGGGAAACCAAATCGAGGTTTAAAGTGAGGGTTTGATATGGATTCTTTTGGGGTTAGATGGTCTTGGCCGAATGTGATAAGTGGTCTAATGCTCTTTTTGGCCGATTATAGGAGCAAGATAATCAAGGGGCTTAGATGCATTCGAGGGGTTTAAGGTTGTTGTTTTCCAGTGTGTAACTAACACACCCATACTTAGTAATATTATTAATAACTCGATTGCTTTGTAAAACCAAAACAGTATGATGGATTAATTGGTACCCAAGTGGGGTAAATGTACGGATTCGGGTAAGTCCGTAGCATTACGAGTTCTACTGATGTATACTCAATATTATGATCTATGTTATGTATGCTATGAGATATAATGCTTGGCATGTTGGCATGATATGCATGACTTGTATGAGATGCATGATCATATGAGTATGGCATGATGATGGGTGATATGAGTGGAGGGAGGATGATGATATCCGTGTCTTTGGGACACCATGTCTTTGGGACACTAGAGGTTTGGCACCTCCAGTGGTTTGGTACCACAGTTGATTTTGTGACTTCGGTCACCAGTGATTTGGTATCACATTTGTGTCTTTGGGACACGGAGGTTTGGCACCTCATTGCGACTCGCCCCTCGTGGTTAACACCACCGTGGGTTGGCCCCACTTTGAGATATGGGATCGTCTCGCTAGTGATTTGGTATCACCACGATGGGTTGGCCCCATCATCGGATTTGTGACTGCGGTCACGGTGATTTGGTATATCTGCTTGTGTCTTTGGGACACGGAGGTTGGGCACCTCATTGCGACTCTCGCCCACGTGGTTAACACCACCGTGGGTTGGCCCCACTTTGAGATATGGGATCGTCTGCTAGTGATTTGGTATCACACGATGGGTTGGCCCCATCATTGGATTATTCGTGACTTTGGGTCACCCGGTGGTTTGGCACCACACTTATGGATATCGTGACTTTGGGTCACGGTGGTTTGGCACCACCAGTGGTTTGGTACCACACGGGGTAGAAAAGGCGATATGGATGGTTAGGATCGGGTTGCATTAATCATGTTGCTATGTATGATGTGTGTTAGCATGTTGTTTTATCGGGAGCGGGATTTATGCACTGAGTCATTCGACTCACCCTCTCCTTTGACATTTCAGGTGACACTTAGACGCGGACATGGAGCCGGGATGGACTCGGGATGCTCATGCCACGCTTAAATAAAGTTTTACTCAGACTTTATAATTTGGGTACTTTAGCTTGCTTTTTATTATTTGGGTTTTGTTTTGGATTGTAAAAGGCCTTTAAATTATGCTTTATGATGTTTATGCTTTAAATAGACTTTAACATGCCTTAACAAAATAAGTGGGTTGAAATTTTACTAAAATTTGGAAAGACAATGATTTTAAAAAAAAAACTATAACGCAAAGTGTTTTAAACTATACCATCGGGTATCTCACCATGACTTGCATTAGAAACTCAAACGATTTCCAAATCAAAACTTGATTTTCTACCAAGTTAAAATGTCTTAAGTAACACTAAAAAACTATTTGAATAATGAAATAGAATAAACTCGTTTTAACTACATCTTTTGGTTAAGCTTCCAAATTTTTTTTTTTTTTTGGGTTTTCTGAATACACCACCTGATTTCAAACAAGCCTACTCAAATTTTCTTCAAATACACTAGATAGTGAAGTGTTTACATCCTGCTTTTAAACGAAAAACCTAAAACCTCTCAAGTACGTTTTCCCCGTAACATACCAGATTCGGTCGTGGTGTTTTGACCGGGTTTGGGGTGTTACAGGCTTGGTAAATAGCCTTGTTTTTGTCCACACGGGTAGACACACGGGCATGTGTCTAGGCCGTGTGTGTCACACGGTTTGCCCCATGGGCGTGTGGATTGGTCGTATGTCCCCCTGCACCTTAAGTTGGCAAAACAGAATGCCCAGTAGTAACCACACGGGCTGAGGCACGGCCGTGTGCCACAACCGTGTGGAAGACATGGCCTAGGACATGGGCATGTGCTCAGGCCGTGTGAAGTCTACACTTGATTCTCGGAATTTAATTCGCCACACGGCCTAAAGACACGGGCGTGTGCCTTGGCTGTGTGACCTTATGGAGTTGCTGACGTCATAAACAGAATGTCAAGGCTTTTGCACACGGGTGAAGACACAGGCGTGTCATGGCCATGTGAGGGACACGGGCCATGGACACGGGCGTGTGCCCCTGTTGTTAGTGAAATTTTCCAAAGTTTTCTAAAGAACTCGATTGGGTTTCGAATCATTTCTAAAGTGTGTTTTGGGCTTCATAGGCCCATATTGAGGAAGTTATGAGTAAGATTGAAAAGTTTTAAATTTTGAACGAACTTTTACGATCCGGAAAGGTATGCTTGTTTGTGTTTAAGTCCGGTAATGCCTCTTACCCTGTTCCGGCGTTGAATACGGGTAAGGGGTGTTACATATGCTATGTTTGAAAATGATTTGGTAGTTCAAGTATCTAGGTTATAAAGCTTATATGAAATCAAGTGTTGAATGCTTGAATATTTGGCTTAATATTGAGGTGACAATGAAGGCACATTGGTTAGACATTTAGGTTAATTGTGTTGGTGATGTTAATATATGATTTTGGTTGATATAGTTAACTTTTGATTAGTATGTGATTTGGGCATGAAATGGACATTTCAAAGATAGAATTTTACCAATTATGAGCTCAAGTATCGATATTTTGGCATTTGGTATTGATACATGACCATATGAACAGTTTTTAAAACTAATAGAATGCCAAAATGGTATCGGTACTTATACAAGTATCGATAATTTTTCATAAAATATTGATACCCTTGTTTTTGTATAAACAAAATCTTGATTTGGTATCGATACCAAATAAAGTATCGAAACAGTATTGATACCAAGAAATTAAATATCGATACCAACTTAAAAATGTTTAAAATTTACAATTCAACCCTATTTCATGCATGGATTTCATGATTAGGTTCATATAGCTTACAAATTATTATATTTGAGTATATGTGATTTGATGATAATTAATTGAGATTTTAGTTAATAAATTACATGTAACTTATTTGGTTTTTGTCTGTAGCATCCTATTACTCAGGTCTAATGGTCGGACAGGGGAAGGGGTGTTACAGCCCCTCTCTCTCCTAATTCAACAAAAGGATTATTTTTCTATTAAATAAATATTATTTACATTATAATAATTCAACTAGGGTTTCACTATCTCTTCTTATAAATAAATGGCACTAGTAGGGCTAAAAATACACAAGTTGAGATGTTATTATGCCCGAAATAGTCAGAATTTATTTTTAAGTATAAATTCTATTTTTTGGGAATAACAAATCTACCGGTTTTATAAGAGGGAGAGATTTACTTTCCTACTGAAAGTACGAAAATTATTTTTGATTATGTGCTTGCTTCGTAATTATTCGAGCCCACACTTGAAGTAGTTCATGGTATGAGAATAGCAGAGAAAGTCATCTGGTTGAAAGTCGGGAACGTCAAGGATCTGTCTCGCTCAAAGCACGGGTACTTTTCAAGAAAAATTATTTCTATAAATATCACAAATCGGCTTGGTTTTCGAAATTTTATATTTTCGCTGTATAACAAAATCATTTTTGAACTATATTTTTTTCCAGTAAAGGATAACGAAGAAGGTCGTTCAGTTGAAAGTTGGGAACGATTTAAATCCTTCTCGCACAAAGCACAAGTACTTTTTGGAAAAAACATGTAAGACTATAAATATCACAAACCGGCTTGCTTTCCAAAATTTTTAAACTTCCGCCGCGACTGAAAACCGTTTTCTAAACCGAATTTTTCCAACATCAATCCCTTAGACACTTTTATTAATATCAAATTTCACATATAGCCAAAATCACTTTTAAAATTCCAATGAGCAATTCATGGTTACTCCACGATTAATTCATCATTTCACTTTCAAGTAGATGAATTTGCTCATCAATTCATTTTTACACAATTATATATATAATTCACTTTTACACTCGTTTGACAAGGTGAATACATCACCATTTCTTATTCTCTTATATATACAATTGATTTATTATTCAAAATTTTCGCATATCACTTTCACAACTACTTTGCAATTTAGTTCATCAAAATTCTCTTATCAACATCATTATCAAATTTACTATTCACTTTCACATTTTAATAAACTTTTCAAGTCTTAACACATTTTATTATTTCTATACAACTACTTCTTTCTCTAATTTTTAACCTATAATCACATATTTATTAAAATAAAGTTTAAAAAAATCTTAGGGTACTTACCTCTTAAATAACAAATGTTCCAACATAAAAGCTTCCTTGATCATTATTATAGTTGAATCTTCTCAAACATCCATCCAAAATCATCTCAACTCATCAACATGTCTCAACACAAGAACATAAATGACAATATTAATATATATGTTCCAATAACTTTTCTTACATTAAAATCTTAAATCTTCAAGATGAAGGTGATGTAAGATCATTTTCTTATTTTTCTTGGAGCTTTCTCTCTCTAACCATAATTTTCTGTCACTAAAATAATAAAACCTAGCTTTAGAAATGATGAGATTGATGAAATAATCCAACTTGAATAAAGTTTTCTTGCTTGTTTTTAGTGAAAAAAAAAACCCAAAGTTGTGGGGTTAGATTTTGGCATTGGGTTGAAGAAGAATGGAAGAGACAATAAAAGAGAAGAGCTTCTCTTCTTTCTTTATGGTGGCTGGCCATGCGGGGAAGAAGCTAACAAAAGATGTCATCTTTTCTCTCTTTCAATCTATTTTAAAAACCCAAGTCAACCTTAAAAAAAACTCATCCCATGCGTGGTCTACATTTCATCAAGTCATTTAACCCAATCTAATAGCTCACAATTAGTCCCACATATCAAATATTTCATAATATAATATTCTTAATAAGTTCCATGTAAAATATTAAAATACCCCTTATGTGATAAAATTGAACTTTAACCTGTTTTTGTCTCATCACTAATCTGTATTTCATTCAAGGCATTTAATCCTTCAAATTTCCATTAATATATACTTTTAAATCATAATTATTAATTATCCATGCATAAGTTTGTATTTGAGACCTTCTCGACAAAATGGTAAATTTGTGGTTTAATTCTTGAACTCTTATTTTTATTCAATTCAGTCCGAAAAGTCCTTATTTGTTATACCTACTTGCAATACTAACCGCAAGGCACTCTATTAATACTGTAACAGACCGAATTTGACCTTAATCGGAATGGTGGTTTCGGGACCACGAATCCGAGTCCGAGAAATATTTTAATATTATATTTTGAGTCTTTTATATGTGAATTAATGTGTGTGAAAGTTTCGTAGAAAATTTTTATCGTTTGAGTGCTTAATTTGTTAAAAAGGACCTAATCGCGTAAAGTGAAAAAGTGGTAGACTAAAGTGAAATGTGCTTAATTGATCATGGCTTTATAATATGAAGTATATAATGGGTAAATAGCCCATTTTAGATGTTAGTGGACGGCCATGGACAAGTTTGTCCTTAAGTTAAAATGTTTAGTTATTTTTAATTATAAGGTTAGTTTAGTAAATTGGTATTTATTTATTATATGTTAAAATAACCAAGAAAAGAAAGCCATCATCTTTTCACTCATCCATGGCCGAATGTGGAGGAAGAAATAAGCTTTTGGTTCTTTGAAATTTCGGCACTTTGAAGCTAAAATTCAAGGTGAGTTTTTAGTTAGTTTTCGATAAATTTTACGTTTTTGAGATCGTTGCTTTAAACTGTAGTTGACCCATGTTAGAATTTTTGAAAATGAGCATGTATGAGATTCGGCCATTGCTAGGTTCTTGTGATTTTTGGTGATTTATGATTTGAGATAAATGATATGTTAAAGATTTACAAATTTTGTATTAGGAATTTTGGTGAAAATTTTGTATTTAGGGCTAATTTGTAAAAATGAAATTTTAGAGGGACTTAATTGCAAAATAAATGAAATTTGAGGGCTTGTAAAGTCCCTAGGAACATTCGGCCCTTGTATAGTATTAGCTAATTTGATGTATTTTGTGTGTTATGCAAAATAGGACTAAATTGCAAGGTAGTGAAATATTAGGGGTAATATGGTAATTTTTATAATTATGTGATTTGGGACAAAATTGAATTGAAATGCACTTGAATGAGCTGAATTTAATGTGTTTTAGATCAAGAGCAAAGAAAAGCGGAATTGGATCGGGGAAAGACGAAGGTTCTCGAATAGCCGATTTACACGGTCTATCGACAACCGGGGTAAGTCCTTAAGCAAATATACGTTAAAGATTTATTTACGACTATGATGAATAATGAAACTTGAATATTTAAAGTATAATTATAGATAATAGCCGAATGTATAAGTATGGTATTGAATTGAATTTACTTTGTAAAACGAAAAGTGTATAAATATGTTTTGGTTGGTATGTGAAGGTAATATGATCTATATGAGTTGTTTGCATTGTTGATGTTATGAAATGAGTGTTGAATTAATGACCATATCTATATCGGGCTTTAAGCCTAGCAGGCTTCGTGCCGGTGTTATTTATCGGGCTAAATGCCTAGCAGGCCTTGTGCCGGTGATGTAATTCGGGCTATGAGCCTAGCAGCCTTGTCTTGCAGTGATGTATATCGGGCTTATTGCCTAGCGAAAGCTTAAATGGTGATGTGTTATAAAACCTTTACAAGGTGGGATGTAAATACTTAAATAAACAAAATGTTCGGGTAAATATAAAGGTTTTTTGATGCAAGGAACAAGGTATGTGATTATCTCTCCTTTCAAATTTCATAAGTGGTAGAATGGTTAAAGTTTTTGATAATGAGTCTTTATGATATGTGTATTTGAATTATTCATTAATAAGTGTGATATGTATATTGAATATAAGCTTGGTGATATCTTTGAGATTCGGTCAAAGGTAAAAAATGTCAAAAGTGAAAGTTATTGAAAATGCATATCTGTATATATATATATGATTAATCATATATACTTGTGATATATGTTATACTTGTTAATAAGGTAATATGCGAATACTTAAGGCTTAAAGTGCTGGAAGGGTTGTATACCTTCAATGAGGGAATAATAGATGATAAGTTACATAGACGGCTGTTCGACCATATTGAAATTATTATTTGTTAAATTACATGAATTTACAGGTATATTTATATATGTATGTCTGCTAAATGTTGGAATATTTGACTGTTGTTTCGTAAATTCTTAAGACTTACTAAGCTAGTGAGCTTATTTCGTGTGTGCTCTTTGTTCTGTTTTATAGATTTTTCCATCAAGCTACGGGCATCTGAGGATCGTCAGAAAAGTCAACCACACTATCTCCCCTTGTAGTATTTAATCTTAGTTTTGAATCGAAGGCATGTATAGGTTAGACTAAGGTTTAGATTAATGACTTTTGGCCTTGTATATATATGAATAGCCTTGCGAAAATGGCTATTTCTTTTGATTAAGTTTAATTCCTATGTTCTTGATATAATGGATTGATTATGATATTAAGGGATGTGAAATTTGGCCATGGTTTAATCATGTATGGAATATGGTCAAATAATATGCCTATTATATCTAGATGTGATGCATTTGGGATAAGTATGATATATTGATATGTTTTGCATTCATTTTGATTTGGTTCGAATGAGGTGGATATAGTTGAGATGATGTTCTTTGGGTTGTAAATTAATTTGGTCTATTTGGATTATTAAAGATGCCATGTTAATGTTGATGAGTAGTAAGTTATTTTAGCCTATATTCGGCCATGGTACATATATATTTGATAAGTATGGTTTGATTTTGTGGTTTAAGGCATTTTGGGCTAAGATAATGAATTGATAAGGTATATTGGTTTAATAGACGTTCATGTATATTTAATATTTCACAGCCTATATGTGCAACCGTTTGATGCGTAAATATATGTTTATAATAATAAAGTGTACATGAAAACATTTGTACATGGATTGATTTCAAAAATGGTATGTGCTAATTTGGTATTTATAAATATTACATTATATATATATATATATGGAATGCTTTAAGAATTTTATTTGATTAAATATGTAGGTGACTATTAGATTTTTGTTTGTGTTCATGTTATAGGTGAATAAATGTCTAAATATTATATACTTATGTAGTCGTTTTTTTTTTTAAATGTCCATGTGATTTTATAATGCAAGTTGTTATATTAAGACTGATAGAATATATATATTCATTTGTGATAGCATGAAATGATATGAATTTATCAAGTGTTAGTTGGATGGAGTGTATGGACTTGGTAATTGTTATGGTAAGACCTCGTAACCCTAATCCAGGTGACGGATACGGGTTAGGGTGTTACATTTATTGGTATCGAGCTTACGGTTTAGTCGATTCTAGGACTACCGTAGCACGTGTGAGTCTAGCTATACATGCCTTGATCATATATTGATAGTGTGGTGAGCTCGACATTCTCGAATCGTGTTTTATATAGTAAATGGACACCGATCCGAAAGAGCCGTAGCGGATGATGTAGAGAGTGTAGCGCTGACCCGCACACGGATCGGTGCGCGTGAGACTCGACGATTCGGTAGCCACGACGAGGGAAGGCTAAACAAGCCTTCTATCGGATGATGAACGAGTGGTTTACCCAGTTTATTCAGACTAACCCGGTTGTACACCAACCTCCACCCCCGAATAATCCAACTTCGATACCTTCAGCACCCCCGATGATAGATCCGATGAGATCTAGTAGGCCTCCAGTTGATAAAATCAGGAAATTTGGGGCCGAAGAATTCAGGGCCAACGATGATGATGACGCAGAGTGAGCTGAAATGTGGCTTGATAACACTATTCGGGTACTTGATGAGCCATCTTGTACTCCAGATGAATGCCTGAAGTGTGCTATATCTTTACTTCGGGACACTGCATATCATTGGTGGAATACACTAGTATCAGTGGTTCCGAAAGAAAAAGTGACGTGGGATTTCTTTCAGCATGAATTTCAAATATATCAGTCAAAGATTCGTTGATCAAAAACGAAAAGAATTTCTTGAACTAAAACAGGGGCAAATGACCATGACTGAATACGAGTAAAAATTTGTCAGATTGAGCCGTTATGCTCGGGAATGTGTATCAACTGAAGCCATTATGTGCAAAAGGTTCGAAGACGGTTTATGAAGATTTAAAGTTGTTTGTTGGCATTCTTGAAATCAAAGAGTTTGTGACGCTAGTCGAGCGAGCTTGCAAAGCTGAAGAGCTCGGGAAGGAGAAAAGAAAGGCTGAGACAGAAGCTAGAGACACTCGTAAGAGATCATCGGGTAAGAATTTCCATTCCACATCTAAGAAGTTCAGAGATGACTTCAGCCGACATAAAGCTACTTCAGATTTACCTAGACGTGATCGACCTCCAGTGGGCTCCCGAGCTACCTCGATGGCCAGTGTTGGTAACGTTCCACAGAATCGAGTTGAATGCAAGCACTGTGTGAAATGGCATTCCGGGAGTTGTAGATTCCATGATCGGTCTTGCTTTAAATGCGAATCATCAGATCATTTTATTAGAGAATGTCCGATGTTAGTTGAGCAGAATACAGTTCAGAACATTAAGTCGAGCAACACGTCGGTAGCGAGGCGAGCCACCGGACATTCAAGCAATGTAGGTGGTAGTTAGAGAGGAATGAAGAACATTGTAGTTCGATTCGAGGCTAGAGCTCCGGCTAGAGCTTATGCCACACGAGCCGAGAGGATGCTTCCTCCCCGATGTCATTACGGTACTTTTCACCCTTTATGATACTACCGTGATTGCATTGATTGATCCTGGTTCGACTCATTCATATATGTGTGAAACTCTAGTATTCGGTAAGACTCGCGCGATTGAGTCTCACGAGTTTGTGATTCGTGTGTCCAACCCTTTGGGTAGATGTGTGCTTGTTAATAAAGTGTGTAAAGGTTGCCGTTGATGATTCGGGATTTTTGCTTCCCACCGATTTAATATTGTTGCCCTTCGATGAGTTCGATATAATTTTGGGAATGGGTAGTTAACTTCACATGACGCAGATGGTGAATTGCAAAAGAAAGCTAATTGATTTGAGATGTCGTAACGGGAGATCATCGTAATTGAATCCGAGTGATTTAAGTGGGTTTCCTCTGATAATATCTTCGATGTTAGCCCGGAAATATGTGAGAAAAGGGTGTGAAGCTTATTTGGCGTATGTCTTTGGATAATAAAGTGTCCGAAAAGCATATTGAAATCATGCAGGTTGTGTGTGAATACCCGGATGTGTTTCTGAAGAACTACCGGGCTTACCACCGTCACGAGAGATTGAGTTCGACATTGAATTAGTCACAAGGAACGACTCCGATTTCGATAGCCCCGTATCGGATGGCACCTACGGAGTTAAAAGAATTGAAAGCGCAGCTTGCAAGAATTGACAGATAGGGGCTTTGCACGACCGAGCTTCTCTCCTTGGGGTGCACGGTTTTATTTGTGAAAAGAAAGATGGAACCATGCGAATGTGTATCGACTATCGGCAACTAAATAAGGTAACTATAAAGAATAAGTACCGTTACCTCGATTGATGACTTGTTTGATCAACTAAAAGGGGCTTGAGTATTTTGAAGATAGATTTGAGATCAAGCTATTATCGGGCCAGTGAGTCGAGATACAGATGTGCCAAAGAGCGCATTAGGACGAGGTACGAACATTTTGAGTTTCGGTTATGCCTTTTGGACTCACTAATGCACCGCTATTTTTATGGATCTAATGAATCGAGTTTTCGTGCGCTTTTGGATCGGTTTGTAGTAGTGTTTATTGATGATATCTTGATCTATTCCAAAAATGAAACCGAGCATGCCGAGCATTTGAGTTTAGTGCTACAAACTTTGAGAGATCAACAATTGTATGCGAAGTTTAGTAAGTGTGAGTTACGGATGAAAAGGTCGACTTTTTGGGACATGTTGTTTCAAAGATCGTGTATTCGAGTCGATCCGAACAAAATTTTGGCTATACTTGATTGGAAGCCACCGAAGAATGTTTTCGAGATTCAAGTTTTCGGGGCTTGCGGGCTACTACTGACGGTTTGTGAAAGGTTTTTTCGTGATAGCTACACCTTTGACAAAGCTACTACAGAAAGACGTCAAGTTTGAGTGGTCAGAAAAGTGTTAGAAAAGTTTCGAGTAGTTGAAAGCCCTTTTGACCGAAGCTCCAGTGTTAGCTCGGCTGAATCGGGTAAAGAATTTGTTGTGTATTTCCGATGCTTCCTTAAGTGGTTTGGGTTTGTGTATTGATGCGGGGAAGGCGTAACGCATCGAGACAATTGAAGCCGCATGAAAGAAATTACCCGACGCATGATTTGGAGCTTGCAGCCATTGTGTTCGTACTGAAGATTTGGCGTCATTACTTATTCGGCGAGAAATGCCATGTTTACTCGGATCATAAAAGTCCAAGTATTTGATGACTCAAAAAGACCTAAATTTAAGACAACGCGGTGGTTGGAATTGTTGAAAGACCTTGAATTGGTGATTGACTACCATCCGGGAAAAGCTAACGTTGTTGCGAGATGCGTTAAGTCGAAAATCATTGTTTGCTCTTCGTGCAATGAACGCGCGCCAGATAGCTATATATGCGTGATGGTTCGATCATAGCCGAGTTACAAGCAAGACCGATGTTTATTCAAGCAAATTTTTGATGCATGAAAGTTGACAAAGATTTGATTACTAGTCGAATTCAGTGTGAAAAAGGTGCGAGAATCGAGTTTTGATTGATGCAAATGGTATTTAAATTTTAAAAGCCGAATGTGTGTTCAAGAACTCATATTTGATCTGAGATGATTACGAGTGGGGCCCATAGTGGTCGACTATCGATACATCCGGGTAGCACAAAAATGTATAACGATTTGAAACAGTTCTATTGGTGGCACGGCATGAAGCGGGATATATCCGAAGTTGTTTGAAGTGCTTAGTTTGTCAACAAGTAAAAGTTGAGCATCAAGTACCATCCGGACTACTTCAGCCAATCATGATACCTGAATGGAAATGGGATAGAATTACAATGGATTTTGTATCCGGTCTCCCTATGACACCGAGTAAGAAAGATGCCGTTTGGGTTATAGTTGATAGATCGACCAAATCACTCATTTTGTACCGGTTAAATACGGACTATTCACTCGATAAACTTGCCGAATTGTATGTATCACAGATTGTGAGATTGCATGGTGTACCGAGTTCCATTGTTTCAGACAGAGACCCGAGATTCACATCGCGGTTTTGGAAGAAGTTGCAAGATGCTTTAGGCACTAAACTTCATTTTAGTCTGACCTTTCATCCGCAGACAGACGGTCAGTCCGAGCGAACTATTCAGATACTTGCGGACATGTTGAGATGTTGCGTTCTCGAGTTTGAAAGTACGTGGGAACGATACCTACCTTTGATTGAATTTGCTTATAATAATAGCTTTCAATCTAGTATCAAAATGGCGCCTTATGAAGCCTTGTACGGCGAAAATGTCGAACACCGTTATATCGGGTCGAGCTCAACGAGAATAAGATACACGGGTTGATTTGATTAAAGAAACGAATGTAAGGTAGCTATTATTAGAGGCAATTTGAAAGTCGCTTTGGATCGTCAAAAGTCCTATCTTGATCCGAAATGTAAAGACATTGAATTTTAGGTCGGAGATCGTGTATTCTTAAAAGTTTCTCCGTGGAAGAAAGTACTCCGATTTGGTCGGAAGGCAAGTTGAGTCCGAGATTTATCGGACCATATGAAATCATCGAACGTATTGGGCGGTTGCTTATAGATTGAAGTTGCCCTCGAGTTAGAAAAGATACATGATGTATTTCACGCTTTGATGCTTCGTAGATATAGATCGATCCGTCACATGTGATTGCTCCATCCGAGATTGAAATCCGACTGATATGACATATGATGAAGAACCGATCCGTATCTTAACTCGGGAAATAAAAGAGTTGAGAAACAAGAGAATTCCATTAGTGAAGATACTATGGAATCGTCACGGAGTTGAAGAGGCTACGTGGGAGCCTGAGGATTTAATGAGACAACAATATCCGACTTTGTTTAACGGTAAGATTTTCGGGACGAAAATCCTAAAAGGGGAGAGTTGTAATGCATCGAATTTGACCTTAATCGGAATGGTGGTTTCGGGACCACGAATCCGAGTCCGATAAATATTTTAATATTATATTTTGAGTCTTTTATATGTGAATTAATGTGTGTGAAAGTTTCGTAGAAAATTTTTATCGTTTGAGTGCTTAATTTGTTAAAAAGGACCTAATTGCGTAAAGTGAAAAAGTGGTAGACTAAAGTGAAATGTGCTTAATTGATCATGGCTTTATAATATGAAGTATATAATGGGTAAATAACCCATTTTAGATGTTAGTGGATGACCATGGACAAGTTTGTCCTTAAGTTAAAATGTTTAGTTATTTTTAATTATAAGGTTAGTTTAGTAAATTGGTATTTATTTATTATATGTTAAAATAACCAAGAAAAGAAAGCCATCATCTTTTCACTCATCCATGGCCGAATGTGGAGGAAGAAATAAGCTTTTGGTTCTTTGAAATTTCGGCACTTTGAAGCTAAAATTCAAGGTGAGTTTTTAGTTAGTTTTCGATAAATTTTACGTTTTTGAGATCGTTGCTTCGAACTGTAGTTGACCCATGTTAGAATTTTTGAAAATGAGCATGTATGAGATTCGGCCATTGCTAGGTTCTTGTGATTTTTGGTGATTTATGATTTGAGATAAATGATATGTTAAAGATTTACAAATTTTGTATTAGGAATTTTGGTGAAAATTTTGTATTTAGGGCTAATTTGTAAAAATGAAATTTTATAGGGACTTAATTGCAAAATAAATGAAATGTGAGGGCTTGTAAAGTCCCTAGGAACATTAGACCCTTGTATAGTATTAGCTAATTTGATGTATTTTGTGTGTTATGCAAAATAGGACTAAATTGCAAGGTAGTGAAATATTAGGGGTAATATGGTAATTTGTCTAATTATGTGATTTGGGACAAAATTGAATTGAAATGTACTTGAATGAGCTGAATTTAATGTGTTTTAGATCAAGAGCAAAGAAAAGCGGAATTGGATCGGGGAAAGACGAAGGTTCTCGAATAGCCGATTTACACGGTCTATCGACAACCGGGGTAAGTCCTTAAGCAAATATACGTTAAAGATTTATTTACGACTATGATGAATAATGAAACTTGAATATTTAAAGTATAATTATAGATAATAGCCGAATGTATAAGTATGGTATTGAATTGAATTTACTTTGTAAAACGAAAAGTGTATAAATATGTTTTGGTTGGTATGTGAAGGTAATATGATCTATATGAGTTGTTTGCATTGTTGATGTTATGAAATGAGTGCTGTAACATCCTAGATTAGGGGTTATGCGTTTGGAGCATAACCCAAGTGCTAGTGGGTTTTAAGGGTATTTGGAGATGTTTTAAGAGTTTTTAAAATTCTAGGATGAAAGGGAAAGCTTTGGAAAATAATTGGATTTTTGGGTTTAAAAGAGGAATTGGGCCAGGGAAGCCTTAAAGAAAAATTGTAGGAGGTTATGGACATGAACTTGGGCTTAATAAAGTGGCTTGGGACGCTACTTTAGGGGCTTGGAGGCTTGTGTCAAAAGGGAGTGCAGGAGGGAAGAGGTTCGAACAACTTGGGAAGCAAATAGACTTTTATTTTTGTGCCAAAAGGGGAACTGAGCTAAGGAGGCGTTAAAGGAATTTTTAGGGAATTAATGCCATAAGAAATCATGTGGTAAAGTGGCAGTGGAGTGCCAGGTGCAGTGACAAGGGCCTTGGTTTGACTCACGTCGGCAGCAAGTAAGTAATTTTATTTTTCTTTTGGCGCTAAGACAAGAGGACTAGGCTAAGGAGGCCTTAAGGGAAATTCGTGAGGATATATGACACAAGGGTTGGCCTGGTAAAGTGGTAGCAGAGCGCTACTTAAGGCTTGGGCAAGTGACGCCTCAAGCAATGGGTAGAGAGCCCCAGTTCGAGTTGCGAAGGAAGCAGGAAGGAGCTTTTATTTTTGCGTTAAGAAAGCGCTGGCGAATGAGGGTTTAAAACAAATTGGGAGTTTATATCACAAACAAGCGCCTTGGCAAAGTGGCTTTGGCGTTACTGCGCCTTTGCGTCAAAAGGGCTCTGTGTCTCATGTTCGAGTCCTATTGGCGGCAAGGGAAGTGTTTTTATTTTTTTGCTTTGGCGTCAAGGAAGAAAGGTGAGAAGAAATTGGACGGCACATGGAATTTCAATTGGATAAGGATTTGGCTTAATTCTCCTATTGATTTTCTGGCTAAGGTAGGATAAATGTTATTTTATTTGTTTATTTTATTTATTTTAGATAGGTAGATAAGAGATAAATGAGGTGATAAATTAGTGTTTTATTTTATTTTTAATAAGTGATTAGGAGATAAAATAGGAACTTGGTGAAGGATAATTGTTGTTAAATGAAGTGATAATAGGAGATTATTATAGGAATTTGATAAACGATAGTGGGATTAATTTATTTTATTTGTTAAAGGGATAAAGAGTTAAAATAGGAGTTTGATAGGAGATAATGTGAAGGATTATTTTATGTTATTTGTTAAGATAAAGTAGGAGAGTGATAAGAGATAATGTATTGGATTATTTTATGTAGTTATTAAAGTGATTAAAAGATTAAATGGGAGAAAACTTTGGAATTTGATAAGGGGAAGCTAGTAGTGAATTCTTTATAAGGGGAGTAATCATCTTTGATATTCTTTTTCTTCTTTAATTTTCTTAGTGCCGAAAATCCCCTACTCTTTTCCTCTTCTTCTTATTTTTTTTCTTCCAACCCCAAATTCTCTTGTAGCCGAATATTTCTTGTGATTTAAAGCCTTAGCCGAACCTTTTCTAAAAGCCGGGATCCATTCTCTTTTAGTCTTCGCAAGCAACGATAGTGGAAGCATTAAAGGAGTTTCGGGATTTGGAGTACTCAAGGGATTTCGACAGTTTCATAGTTAAGTGGTGATTCGGGATTTTCGGTAAGCAAGGTAAGTGGTATATAGTTTCGGCCATAGGCCATTTTATAAGTTTAGGTATGACCGATTGTGTATTATGATTTTTAGGGGCTAATCGACAAGTAAGCAGAGTATCGGGATTCTAGATCGTGTTAGATTCGAGTAGTTCAGAATTTCGCTAGAAAGTCAGGTGTGTGATTAACCCACCGTTTTTCGGGTTTTGCTATATTTGCATGTGTGATTTATGTGCTAACGATTGCAATGGCGATTATGTGGTGATTACCACGAAAAGGGGTATAACGATAATCAGGTTAGTATTATCTGTTGATAAGAATGTGAAAGTGCCGATGTGAATGTGATAATGCCTATAAAAATGTGATTGTCTGCCTTAATAACATGTGCATGCATTTATTATTATTATGCCACTATTACATGCTGCATGTGCATGGGATGGGATATGAATGTGACTATCGAAGGAAAGGGTGTACTTTATGTACGTGGTCTAATGTTAGCCTTATGCTACATTAGCGCTTGATGTTAGCTATCCGCTTCATCATCAAGGAGGTGTTGGCTAGGTGCCCACCTCGGCGGTTGATAGCCGTGTGCATCACCGTGGATGAATGATATGTGGGATCACTTAGGTGATCGGTGGCTCACCACGGCCTTGAGCAAGCAAGTCCGTCAAGGTAAGATATGTGGATCACTATGTGATCGGTGGATTAGCCACGGCCTTGAGCAAAGCAAGTCCGCCAAGGTAAGATATGTGGTTCACTATGTGAACGGTGGATTAGCCACGGCCTTGGGCAGGAGTCCGCTAAGGTAGGAGTAACGGATGGACCCTAGGTTGGGTTGGGCTTCATAATTGCATAACTTTGCATATTATTTTGATTTGTGGATTAATGTGAAAATGGGCTAGGCCGGTTGATATATGGATTATTAAGAAAAGGGCCAAGCCCAAAGATATGAATGTGGATCGGTGTGGAAATGGGCTAAGCCCAAAGATGTGGAAATTTTGTGGTTAACTACCCTATTATATGAATGTGATATGAATATGGGCCAAGCCGAATGTGGTAATATGTGAATATGATATTTGTTATATGATATATGGGATAATATGTGGTTAACATGTGGGTGGAATTCAGTGGTTTGATTACACACTGAGTCTGTATGACTCACCCAATTTTTACCAACATTTCAGGTGATGCTTGGACCGGGTTTGGAGTGGATACAAGGTGGCCCATGCAGAAAGATATTTTAATTAATTAAGTATTTATATTTTCAGTATTTTGATTAAGTTTTTATTGTAATAAGGCCCATTAAAGTATTTAAGTATTTTTATTAAGTATCTTTATTATTATGTTTTATTATGGATTGACAATTGAGGTATCTATCGCCAATGGTTTTATTTTCTTAAATCTGTACATAATAAAGTTTTGAATCCGGTATTTTATAACAATTAAATTTTTACTTAGAATTTTATAAGTCACAAAAAAATGTTTTATTAAAGGCAACAAATTTTTAACGGTTTTTACTCTTAAGTAAGAATATTTTCGAACGTGTTCCACAGTGGCATTTCAAATTCGGTCGTAGTGAATGGGCCGGGTTTAGGGTGTTACAAATTGGTATCAGAGCCCGGTTCAAAACTCGACTTTGTGGATTTTGGGTCCAAAAACGTTTTCAAAAATGGGCTTTTCAAAATATGGGCTTTTATTTCAGGTTTTTCTGGCATGGCACCTGTACCTCCGGCCCGAAGTCCACTAGGTAAGTACCTCTGACTTCTGAAGTAAAATAAACATGTGAACTGTATGGGCTTTTATGGGAACGTAGATTAGCAGATTAGGGTTATTGAACCCTAGGACTAGGCTACTCAAACACATGCATAAGACTTAAGGACTATTAAACAAACCTGTGAAGTAAGTCGCCGAGCTAGGGTGTGGCAACTGTTGTGCGCATGTCTAGGAGTGGATTCGATGAAGAGCTTGGTATTTAAGCGGTCCTAGTGACTCACCTCCTCTTTACTTGAATCCTACCTGGTGCGTAGTAACCGTTCACCCTAACCAAGAGGACTTATTCACGGGCTAAACCAATCATTAAAACCCGAAAGGGACTAGCCATGCAGTTTTATAAAATTCCTAGTTTTAAAATCCCTAAATTGCCCTTTTAATTGTAGTAAAAGATTATTGTGAAATTTTTTCCAAAATATCTCCGATTTACAAAATTACAAAAATGCCCATGTATTGTAAATTACTAAAATACCCTTAGTTTTTAAGATTTTCAAAAATACCCCTAGTGGTAAAATTACAAAAATGCCATTGGTTTCTAAAATTACCATATTACCCTCATTTTTAATAAAATTTTCCTACTTTGTAAAAGTATTCAAAAACCATATTTTACAAAATACTAAGATACCCAGATTTGGAAATTACTAAAATGCCCTGACTTCCAAAATTACCAAAATAAACCCGATTTCTGAAATTTCGGCAATACCTTTGATTTGAAAAATATTTTCAAAAATACCCTCGAAACTTGGAGATTTCAAAATGCCTTAATTTTTAAAGATTATTTTTGGTGACCTCGATTTATTACCAAAATACCCCTATAGGAAAAATGACGAAATTACCCCTGGGGTAGGGAATGATCAGAAATGCCCAAAGTGGTGAAGTGAATGTTGTGGATGAATGTGAATGTGATTCTCTGAATTAGAATAGTAAACTTGAACTGAAACTTTGTTCGATCGAAAGAACCACTTCTAGAAATTCTTTTCATAAAATTGTTCGCGGTTAAACAGTGGAACAAATACTGCGGTGAGTTAGGATGTACGATTATTCGTTAGTAAGTAATTTCGAGGACGAAATGTGGATCACTATGTGATCGGTGGATTAGCCACGGCCTTGAGCAGCAAGTCTGCCAAGGTAAGATATGTGGTTCACTATGTGAACGGTGGATTAGCCACGGCCTTGGGGGTGAGTCCGCTAAGGTAGGAGTAACGGATGGACCCTAGGTTGGGTTGGGCTTCATAATTGCATAACTTTGCATATTATTTTGATTTGTGGATTAATGTGAAAATGGGCTAGGCCCAGTTGATATATGGATTATTAAGAAAAGGGCCAAGCCCAGTATATGAATGTGGATCAGTGTAGAAATGGGCTAAGCCCAGTATGTGGAAATTTTGTGGTTAACTACCCTATTATATGAATGTGATATGAATATGGGCCAAGCCCAGAATGTGGTAATATGTGAATATGATATTTGTTATCTGATATATGGGATAATATGTGGTTAACATGTGGGTGGAATTCAGTGGTTTGATTACACACCGAGTCAGTATGACTCACCCAATTTTTACCAACATTTCGGTGATGCTTGGACCGGGTTTGGAGTGGATACAAGGTGGCCCATGCAGAAAGATATTTTAATTAATTAAGTATTTATATTTTCAGTATTTTGATTAAGTTTTTATTGTAATAAGGCCCATTAAAGTATTTAAGTATTTTTATTAAGTATCTTTATTATTATGTTTTATTATGGATTGACAATTGAGGTATCTATCGCCAATGGTTTTATTTTCTTAAATCTGTACATAATAAAGTTTTGAATCCAGGCATTTTATAACAATTAAATTTTTACTTAGAATATTTTAAGTCACAAAAAATGTTTTATTAAAGGCAACAAATTTTTAACGGTTTTTACTCTTAAGTAAGAATATTTTCGAACGTGTTCCGCAGTGGCATTTCAAATTCGGTCGTAGTGAATGGGCCGGGTTTGGGGTGTTACAAGTGTTGAATTAATGATCATATCTATATCGGGCGTTAAGCCTAGCAGGCTTCGTGCCGGTGTTATTTATCGGGCTAAATGCCTAGCAGGCCTTGTGCCGGTGATGTAATTCGGGCTATGAGCCTAGCAGGTCTTGTGCCGGTGATATATATCAGGCTTATTGCCTAGCAGGCTTAATGCCGGTGATGTGTTATAAATCCTTTACAAGGTGGGATGTAAATACTTAAATAAACAAAATGCTCGGGTAAATATAAAGGTTTATGGATGCAAGGAACAAGGTATGTGATTATCTTTCCTTTCAAATTTCATAAGTGGTAGAATGGTTAAAGTTTTTGATAATGAGTCTTTATGATATGTGTATTTGAATTATTCATTAATAAGTGTGATATGTATATTGAATATAAGCTTGGTGATATCTTTGAGATTCGGTCAAAGGTAAAAAATGTCAAAAGTGAAAGTTATTGAAAATGCATATCTGTATATATATATATATGATTAATCATATATACTTGTGATATATGTTATACTTGTTAATAAGGTAATATGCGAATACTTAAGGCTTAAAGTCTTTGGAAGGGTTGTATACCTTCAATGAGGGAATAATAGATGATAAGTTACATAGACTATTTGTTCGACCATATTGAAATTATTATTTGTTAAATTACTTGAATTTACAGGTATATTTATATATGTATGTGTGCTAAATGTTGGAATATTTGATCGTTGTTTCATAAATGCTTAAGACTTACTAAGCTAGTGAGCTTATTTCGTGTGTGCTCTTTGTTCATTTTATAGATTTTTCCATCAAGCTACGGGCATCCGAGGATCGTCGGAAAAGTCAACCACACTATCTCCCTTGTGGTATTTAATCTTAGTTTTGAACCGAAGGCATGTATAGGTTAGACTAAGGTTTAGATTAATGACTTTCGGCCTTGTATATATATGAATAGCCTTGCGAAAATGGCTATTTCTTTTGATTAAGTTTAATTCCTATGTTCTTGATATAATGGATTGATTATGATATTAAGGGATGTGAAATTTCGCCATGGTTTAATCATGTATGGAATATGGTCAAATAATATGCCTATTATATCTAGATGTGATGCATTTGGGATAAGTATGATATATTGATATGTTTTGCATTCATTTTGATTTGGTTCGAATGAGGTGGATATACTTGAGATGATGTTCTTCGGGTTGTAAATTAATTTGGTCTATTTGGATTATTAAAGATGCCATGTTAATGTTGATGAGTAGTAAGTTATTTTAGCCTATATCAGGCCATGGTACATATATATTTGATAAGTATGGTTTGATTTTGTGGTTTAAGGCATTTTGGGCTAAGATAATGAATTGATAAGGTATATTGGTTTAATAGACGTTCATGTATGTTTAATATTTCACAGCCTATATGTACAACCGTTTGATGCGTAAATATATGTTTATAATAATAAAGTGTACATGAAAACATTTGTACATGGATTGATTTCAAAAATGGTATGTGCTAATTTGGTATTTATAAATATTACGTATATATATATATATGGAATGCTTTAAGAATTTTATTTGATTAAATATGTAGGTGACTATTAGATTTTTGTTTGTGTTCATGTTATAGGTGAATAAATGTCTAAATATTATATACTTATGTAGTCGTTGTTTTTTTTTTAAATGACCATGTGATTTTATAATGCAAGTTGTTATATTAAGACCTGATAGAATATATATATATATATATATTCATTTGTGATAGCATGAAATGATATGAATTTATCAAGTGTTAGTTGGATGGAGTGTATGGACTTGGTAATTGTTATGGTAAGACCTCGTAACCCTAATTCGGCGACGGATACGGGTTAGGGGTGTTACAAATACTTTTTGGCTCATTTCTCGATTGTTGGGAAATTTATACTTTAGATCCCTACAATTTCCAACTTTACAATTTGATTCCCTTTTCCACAATTTCTCACCCAACATTTACTTCATTGATTTCTAACAATAAATCCTTATAATTCCCTTTAAAAATTCCCCTTATTGGTCTCATTATTGATTTTTTTCAAAAATTCACTATAACAATGTTTGAAACAGTGCTACATACTATATCAAAAAATTTAGGATGTTACAAGATTAAGGGCTAGTTTAATATTATTTTTGAAAAGTGCTGTGAAAAATTGCTTTTGAGAAATTTGGTTTAAAATTTAAGTTTTAGTATTGCTGTCGAAAAGTGGTTTTGAGAAATAAAATATCTATTTTAGACATGGTATTATAGAGTAACAAATATGCATTTAAATAATGTTCAAATTAGTTAATATTATGATATTTTAGCAAGAATATAAAAAATAATTTATTATAACTTATTATTAATATTTTAATAAATAATATTAATTTTAAATATTTCTAATTAATTAATATTAATTATTTATTAAATTTAATTAGAATATATAAACTATATTTTAAATATTTAAATATAATCATTAAATATTTGTAATTGGATATTATTTTTTAAAAATGATTTTTTTAAATTTTTAATTAATGATTTTAACACATTTGTATTATTTTATTTTAAAATGTAATTTGAATATATAACCCATATTAGATATTAACATAACATAGAAAAACATAAACCTAACAAATTAAAATATTACATGTATTTGGATTAAAGTTTCAAGAAGGGATAATATTTATATACCAAATATAAATACTAAAAATTTTATATTAGCATTTACAATTTAAAGTGAATTCATTAAACTAGAAGCTATAGCATCTCTTGTTAATTTCATTTCAAAACCACTTGAATTGTTTGATTCACCATCATCATCATCATCATCATCACTTTCTCCATCATGCATATTTTCTGAATTAATAATATTCTCATATGCCCTGTTAATATTTCCGTATTCCATAAAATTTGCATCACTTCGACTGACATGTTTTCGAATAAAATTGTGTATCGTCATTGTAGTAACAACGATCATCGTTTGCTTTTCAAAACTATTACTTGGCCTTTCTACCATAAAAAATGTCTTACAAAAATGAAATCCCAAAGTCTTGAGAATTTACATGACTTATCACTTAAAGAACATAGAGATGCATAGCGTTTCCAGCCATTTGTTAGAACATGAAAATATCTTCCAGAATTTGTTTAAAAATCAATGAAATCAAAATAGTTGGTTGATTTCAAAACTCACAAGGAATCAATTTTTTAATGAATTCATATTATTCCCCAAAGATTTTATGAAGGCATGTTTAAGAACACCAAGCTTTCTTAACATTTAAACAATTATTATCATCTCAAATAAGTTATAAATGTAGCAGCAACTAAACAACATTATAATTGCAAGTAACAACTGTTGAATTCTGAAATACAACTGATTCTTCATCTTAAAACAAATAACCAGAAGAAACTTCAATCAAATTTAGCTAACAAGTCACTCTCTTTACAAAACACGTGCCTAGTATCTGTTCCCAAATCCACCTGCAAGCAACATAATAGCATTTTAGAAACCTCATGTGCAGTACAACTATAACACCCCTAACCCGTATTCGTCGCCGAAACAGGGTTATGAAGGATTACCGAAACAATCAAAAACATTTACAGATAAATCATGCAAGTTACTATTAAAATTCTGAAATCATTCATAACATCCCATAAATGGACCCTCGAGGCCTAATACGAGCATTAGAATCGAGTCAGGACTTAATCAGAAACTCTAAGAATTTTTCGTGACATTTCAAAAATTTTCCAAGGTGCAGGGCTCACACGCCCGTGTAGTCCAAGGGATACGCCCGTGTGACCCTAGGACACGCCCATGCAAATTAGGTAGCTTACGGACTTATACCATACAGCCATGCCATACACCTGTGTGCTAGGCCGTGTGGTTAATTAATTCAATTCGAATTAGGTGCAGGTTTCACATGGCCAAGACACACGCCCGTGTTCGGCTGAGACACACGCCCGTGTCTCTACCCGTGTGCTCAATTATGAGCATTCTGTTTTCTCGAATTTAAGGTGCAGGGGACACACGGCATGGCTACACGCCCATGGGGTAGGCCGTGACACACGGCCTAGACACACGCCTGTGTGTCTACCTGTGTGGACAAAATTAAGCCATTTCCTAGCCTCATTTGTCACCCAAATTTACCATGTTCTTGCACTAAAACATACCAAATATAATCCAATCATTTCAAGCATCCAAATCAAGTAAATTCCATCATTCATCATGGCATATCATTTCATGCATACATGTTCATAATCTTGCCTTGGTTTAGTCCATATGTTAGGCATAATTTGATCTACTACTTAACACATATGTAGCTACCATAGTATGACATTACAAATATATTAAAACAAACCATTACTAGCCATTCCAATGGCTAGATTACAAGCATCATTTACATTTACATGCCAATATGGCCAATATATCCTATACATGCCATTATAACCATAATTGATTTACCATATTGTACCGACATGGGCCGATGGATAGTGTGAGTAATCTCCGCCGAGCTTCCAATCCAACGAGCTTCCGATTTACTATAAAACAAGGGAAAATAAAATGGAGTAAGCATTACATGCTTAGTAAGTTCGTATAACATGGTACTTAACTTACCATTCATTCTATTTTGAGGCAACTATGTAAGGCATATTCAATCAATTTGACCTCAAGCTCTACACATATCCTCACTGCCCTTGTTAGTCATATATTTCATAATAACATCAAAACATATATGGGCTCAACAACAATCAAGTTTTCATGCACATATGCTTTCCACAACATGTATTCATTTGACATGTATAAATCATCTCTTTATACTACAAGTAAAATTTCATAATAGTTCATCTCCAGTTCATATCATTTCATATCAGAACTTTACCCATATTACTCGGAATATCAAGGTCACGATTAATACACTCAACAAGTCTATAATCAAGAATAAACATATATTCATCAAATAAAGTCCATGTACAAATATCATCATCTCATGTTTCCATATATCAATTGTCATATAGCATCATTTTCATGGATTTTAGCAACTACATGTAATAACTCATTTATTATTCATGTCCTTTCATGTCAAGGTTTTTACACGTTGAATTTATTCTGAATATCGATGGATACACAAGCATTACACCCAAGGTGTAGAAATCAGGATACGTCAATTCATGTCCAATGGTACCCATAAGGTACTATTTCAGAGAGTACACTCTCGAGCCACATATATATAAGCAACAGGATTACCAGTCCATGCTAAATCCTTTTTATAACATATGATCTAAAGAGCTTGATCTGGATTACCCGTCCGGGATAAATCCAATTCATAACATATGCTCGAGAGGACTCACATCACGATTACCCGTCCGGGCTAAATCCTTTTAGAAGTGAGGTCAATAGGATTACTCGTCCGAGCTAAATCCCTCCAGCAATAAATGCAGGACCTCATTCATTTCGGGAAATCACATATCTATTGATCTTCCATTTATTCAACCGGGATTTAAACATTTTTCAAACATTATCGGGCATGTGATTATTTCATACATCCACAACATTCATATAATTCAAATAAACACATTCCACATTCATTTCAAGCATATAAGTATCATTCTCATCGTTTATCCTTTATAATCTATCGGGCATTATCATTTAATTTAAACATTTTCATTTATCGGGCTTGATCGGATATGTAGTCATTTCACATATTTATGACATTTATACAATTTACATAAGCACAATCAATGCAAGCATGTAAATAAACACAATTTAGTTACACGAACTTACCTCGACAAAGGTTCGTGTACAAACATCTACTAATCTGACATTTTCCTCTTTTCCTCGTTCTAACTCCGAATTCTATCTATCCGAATCTATACGAGTAAATTTTACATCAATTTCACACATCTCATATTTATTTGGACTCAATTTACATCCTAGGCAAAATTACCATTTTGCCCCCAACTTTTCCATAAATTACCATTTTATCCCTAGGCTCGGAAAATGAAATTCATAAAATCTGACCCTCTACCCAAGCCTAGCCGAAATATACATACAACTTTTATAGCACATACATTTCACAAAATTTAGCATTTTCCATGGATTTTCACCATTTTTCATTTTAGTCCCTAAATCAAGTTTTCATGAAAAATCACTTTGTAAAAGTTGTTTATCTATCATCAATCTTTCATTTTCGACCATAAATTTCAAATTTCCAGCATATGCACCCTTGACCCAATTTTTATACCTTGATAACTTTTCAAATTGATCCCCCAAATAGATAGTTTAAGCTATCCTGGTTTCAAAAATATCAAAATTACTAAAAACGGGACATGGAAACTTACCCAATTTGGCCATGAAAGTTTCTTCTCTCTCTCCTAGGGTTTCCATGTCTTATTTTGGGGAAGAAGATGAGAAAATATGATTTTTTATTTTCTTTTCATCTTTTTAATTAACTAATTTAGTTGAATTCCAATTTAGTCCTTGCCCTTTTTCTAAATTTCCATGGATGAGTCATACCAAAATATCTACATACTTTCTTTAATGGTCTAATACCATATAAGGACCTTTAGTTTTGAATTCCATAGCTATTTAATCCTTATAGCTAATAGAATTCAACTTTCGCATTTCATGCGATTTAGTCCTTCTCGTAATTAAGCACTAAATTGATGAAAATTTTGCATCAAAATTTTCACATGGCATTTCTATTATAATACGGTCCATATAATAAAATAAAAATAAATTATAATTTTGGCTCGGATTTGTGGTCCCGAAAGCACTGTTCTGATTTCACCGAAATTTGGGCTGTTACAACTCTCCCCCCTTAAGGATTTTCTCCCTCAAAAATCTTATCAGTAATAAGATTTAGACATTACATTCTCATAGTTTATTCCGATTCCCAGGTAGCTTTCTCTATATCGTATCATTGTCAAAGAACTTTCACTAAAACTACATTTATACTTTTCGTTTCTTTCACTTCCCATGCCAGAATTTCAATCAATCTTTCACTGTAAATCATGTCAGGCTGAATTTCAATATCTATCGGAGAAATAACATGTGATGGATTAGATCGTTACCGTCATAACATAATCACAGGAAAACATTATAAATTCTGTCAAGCTCTGACAATAATGCCAATCAATATGCAACAGGTCCAATTCTTTTCAATATTCTCATATGACTCAGTAAGCCGCAGACTCAATTTTGCCTGAACAGCCAATCTGAATAACTTTCTTTCATGGTAAATTTTCAGAAATACCTTGTCACTATCAGAAACTCTATTTATTTTCATTTTAGATCTACATCAGATTTCTGATGATCAAATACTACTTTTAAACTGTCTCAGATCACTTTCATCTTTCTTCGGTTTCAAAGAATCAAACCTACTACATGTATCTTTTCTCACTGAACTCCATCCAAAACACTGGAGTTTTACATTTGTAACCATATAAAGCCTCATACAGTATAATTTTGTACTTGACTGTTAACTATTATAATAAGCAAATTCAACCCAAGGCAAATACTTTTCTTAGTTACCTTCAAATTCAAGTACACAACATCGAAGCATATCTTCCAAAATCTGAATCATATGTTCGGATTGATCATCCGTCTGAAAATGAAACATGGTACTAAAATGTAACCGTATACCCAGAGTTTCTTGTAACTTGTTTCAGAGTTGGAATATGAACTATAGATCTCTATCAGAAATAGCAGAAGCTAGCACATTATGTAATCTGACAGTTTCAAAAATAGATTATTCAAGAAATCTATCAAGTGAGAAACTTATTCATACCAGAATAAAATGTGCAGGCTTCGTTTCTTTTTCATAGTCAGGGAGAATCCTGATATAAAATTCAAAGTAACTTTGTCCCATTTCCATTTCAGTATCTTCGCTGGCTATAACCATCCTGAAAGTTTCATTCTTATCTTACTGGTGCATCCAACATCTAAATATAATTTCAGAAATACCACATTTCATTTTTGAGCTACTAATACATATTTTTCAAATTATTATACATTTTATCATTTTTCGGATAAACCGGCATAGTACCACTGTGATCATTCTTGTAGAATTTTCCGTACAAGCTCCAAATCATTCAGTACACAGACTCTGCCTTCGAATAACAGACATTTATTAAATCTATTCTGAAATTCTGAGTCAGAAATTATTTCACACTATATTCATTTAACCTTCTAACACCCCAAACCCGGTCAACACGCTACGACCGAATCCAGCATGTCACAGGGAAAAACGTTTTTAAGAAGACAAGAGGTTGTTCTAATTTTATAAAGAATCGTTATTGAAAACAAGTTGCCGTCTCTTATTTTAGGAAAACTATTGATTTTCATGAAAACCCGAATTAGTTTAAGTAATAAAGCTTAAATCCGTTTCGCACTTGGTCTTAAAGTAAAACTTAGTCTTGAAAGAAATTGACTTAGCTTGTTGTCACCACTTGTTTGTTGTTACCCGATGGTAAAGTTTAGAAAACCCGATACTTTGTAAAAAGTTTAGAAAACATTCATTAATAGATTTATTAGGCATGCTGTTTTGTTTAACTTAAGCAGGATATAATGAAAATTCAAAGCAGCTAAATAATTCTGAAACCAAAACCTAGTGGCCTTATTACAACCTGAAAACCAAATGTAAAGCAAAGTAAAACCAAGATAGAAATTTAAAACAAAACCCGAAAAAGAATGCGCATGTCCACCTCGAGTCCGCCCCGGCTCTGCATCCGCGACCTACGAATCATCTGCAAAATGTAAAGGAAGGGGTGAGTCACCGAGACTCAATGTATAAATCCCCATCCCAATAATATCAGTGCCCTTACGCAATTTCATAAGCCAATATGCAAGTCATGCAACCCACAACCTAACCATCCGAACTCCTGTACCTACCCCGTGTGGTACCAAACCACTGGTGGTCAAAACCACCGGTGACCGTAGTCACAAATAATATATAAATATATGTGGTCAAAACCACTGGTGACCGTAGTCACAGATAATACGTGTGGGGCCAACCCACATTGTGGTCAAAACCACTGGTGACAATCCCGTATATCGTCATGTGGGGCCAACCCACCGTGGTACCAAACCACTGGGACAAGTCACAAAGATGGAAATATGTGGTCAAAACCACTGGTGGTCAAAACCACTGAGACTAGTCACAATAATATAGAAAGCGGGGCCAACCCATTGTGTGGTCAAAACCACTGGTGACAGTCTAGAATCATGCCTTCCCCCTCCTTTCATCATACCCAACTTTATGAACATGCTTTTCATGGCATAACAAACATGCTTAACATACTAACATCACATGGCATGGCATATGCAAATATTGTAGAGGCATTTATCGTTAATCAATCAATAGTGGACTTACCCGGAGTCCTCGCTCTTACCCACAAGAGTAACATAACAGTTTCTACAGTAAATCCAGCTTTTGACAACATACATGATAAACATATTAACTAATGAAGTGTGTAAGAGTTACACACCTGATTACTCGTAATACAACGCTCTCTACGTCGACACTGTCATTAACCGACACTACCGCTATTTGCCTACTACTTTGCTCAGATGTCGGCCCACACCCAGGTGGCCAATCGCGAATAGCCGACACCACCCTCTTCTTGAACTTAGGTGCTGGGGTCTCAGAACCACCCCCTCCTAATGCTTGGCTAGCCTTCGAGTCCATGAACACACCTTAGTCACTAACTCAGATTAAAGCAACGAAATTGAATCTAAGGGGTTAACATAACTCGTAGAGCAAAAGCCCTTACCTAAATCGACAAACACCAAGCCTTCCTTAACACCCTTCAATCGGCCAAGATCTACAAGCTTTAGTTACTGCCTTCGGCATTCAATGCAATAAGAAATGTTGAAATGACAGCAACACTTACCACACACTAGCAGAACCGATTGGAAGTGATGGCAACCCAACGATAGTGATCTACTGCAACAAGAGTCAAACAAGAGAGTTTGAGTGCCAAGAGATTTCGGCTTCCCCTTTCAAAGAAAACGATAGAGAGAAGAGATAAGAGAACGAGAGAGAGCCAAGGAGATTCGGCCAAAGTTCCAAGATCTTACCCAAATGCCGAAAGTGTTTCCCTATGCAAAGAAAAAGATGGAAAAGAAAGGTACACTTTAACAGGTGATATTCGGCTTAAGTGCTTGAAAAGAAGAAGAGAAAGTGACAGAGGTTTCGGCAACCAGAGAATGAGAAAATAACGAGAAAGAATGAAATATGTGATTTCGGTTATGGCTTTTGAGAGAGAAGAAAATGAAGAATGATGTTTCGGCAGGCTACAGAGGGCTTTCGGCTTTTGAAGAAGATGGCAATTGGGACACAATTGATGAAGGGAAACAAGGTAGATTCGGCCAACAACAAAATAGAAAATAAAAAGAGGCCTAGGAGAGTATTCGGTTTTGGAGTAGATGAGAGAAAAGAAGAAAATACAAAAATGCCAATTGAGAGGAGTTTAATTTTGGCAACAAAAAGAAATGGAAAGAAAAAAACTCTAAGGTTCCCTAACTAGCCGAATTTACACACTCCACCAAGGCCTACACCCACATTCAGCCAACCCCCCTTAGATTAGCACCCAAAACCGAAAATGGAAGGAACCCACACCCTAAATTTCGGCACACTCCTAACACACAAGAACCGAATGCTCCAACACCTCTTAGCCACTACAAGATTCGACTAACACTCACCCCAACTCAATCCCTTTATTTCCTCCTCACTTTTCTCCTGACCACCCATTCAAACAAATTTGAATACTTCAAACTCCTAGTTTTTCTCTCTTCCACCCATCCAAATCTGTTGACTCCTTCAACCCTTATCCACCAAAGTCCTTCCTGAGCACAACTCCTCCTGGTCTTGGCGTCAAAAAGAATAAGCAAAAAGGGGATTCTTGCAGCTCGAACCAAGGCCTTCCAGCTTGTATGAGGCGTCACTCCCTTGTGCCTTAAGTGGCGCCTCCCTTGCCACTTTACCACTTGGATTCTTGTGTCAAATCATACCACTAATTTCCCTTAAATCCTGCCCTAATCGTCTCCCCCTTCTAAGTGCTCAAAAAGAAAATTTTTGCTATAGCTCTGGCCTACCCCCGGCTTATGCCAAGACCCTAAAATAGCCCAACCTACCATGACATCCATGCTATCTACATGCAAACAGATAAAATGCAAAGACCCCGATTTAAGGATGTTACAAACCTACAACTCATTATCACTTTTTTGAGTTTCACTATTCAGTTGTAGAAACATCGGTTAAGCTCTATACTCAGCTAAAATTATTCTTTCATCAGACAATAGCAATCGAGTATTTATTACTCATAAAGAAAACAAAGAAATTTTCTACTCAACATATTAGCAACTATATTTACTTTTCCTGAATGATAATTAATTACCCAAATCAGGGTCTTTCAATAATTCAAGCCATATACGCAATCTCAAAGTCAAATCTTTTAGCAACATCAGATACTTCAAATTTTTATGATCGGTGAATATATGAAATTTTTCACCAAACAAGTAGTGTTATAAGATTTCAATACAAAATCAATAGCTGTCAATTCTAGATTGCGTATCGAGTAATTCTTTCCATGTGGTTTTTAACTGTCTGAAAGTACAGGCTATACCTTGCCTTACTGCATCAAAACACAATCTAATCCCATTCAATAATACATCTTTGTAATAACAACTCCTTACCCGATTTAGGCTGAACCAGAATTAATACTTCGGTCAACAGAGCTTCCAACTGGTCAAAACTTTACTGATATTTATCGGTCCATTCAAATCCTACCTCTTTTCTGTAATAACTGGATCATCAATGTAGCTATTTCAATTGTTAACATTGAAGCTTTGAGTTTTTCCAAAGCCAGAACCATCAAATAGATTCAAAACCATAGTGCTATATTATGACCGACATTTCAACCGTATAGATAAAGTAACACTTCAATATCAATAGTGTACCTCAAATTAGATGAGGGAGGACCGAAAGTGGCCCCAATAATAACCAATGCAATAATATAGTTTCTATAATCTGTGTTCCATATTACCAAGTTCCCATGATCAAGTCAAAACTCATAACGGTAATAAGTATAATTACCACTGACCAATGAATATCTTTCACAAATAAACCATGCTTGAATAATAAAGAGATTGATGACATCTCGGAGAAAATTCAGAAGAGCAATTTCACACATACTCAGTAGAAACAACTGTGATAAAGACAATATAATTTGCACATTCGTAATTCAGGGTTTCAATCAGTAGAACTAGAAAATAACATCACATGAACCTTATCACCAAATATTATATCATTCATGATGAATTAGCAACCCAAGTAAAATAGTGCAATACCGCTCATGAATCAACCAGACTTTCAGTAATTCCATTTATCATAATTTACTAGTCTTTCAATACGATGTATATTGCATCTGTACATGCATAATTTCATATGCCTCTGATAATAACAGAACTTATAGAATACCCAGAAGATATTGCTGTAATATCCCTAATTATAACAACTGTATTCAAATATCGGTGCAATTTCATCACTATTCCACTGACTAATAAAGTCATTAATAATCTTACATTATTCAGTTCACTGAAAGAGTCACTTCAAAAAAATTTTCGGTTAATCCGTTCTGTAAATATCATGTCTGGATAAGTCGAACAACTTCTTCCTTAATAATGACATCACATAATCAGAATAATCCAAAAAAAAAATTTGATATCTCTTTTAATACCGTCTTTACTTACTAACCCATTCTCATTCTGACTACATCATTAGTCATTCAGCCTTTGAACTCTTTAGTTCCACATTCATGAGCTTAATCCATATAAATCTTGTGAATTTCATTGTATAACACTATACTGGTAAAGGGGTGGAGATCGTAAGCCTCAAAAATTAACTTTCATATATACACACATATCACTTAACGTGTACCATTAACATGTTCACTATAAAACATTTATTTCATACCTTTACAAGTCTTATTTCATCATAAGTAACATTTTTACTCAAGCACGTGAGTATCACTTTCAGCAGTATCGGAATCAGCTCGGTTGGAAAGCATCTCTATCTATTTGTAAAATAATTTTCATCAGAGCCGGGAGATATCACACTATCACAGGTTATATAATGGCATGTATTTCTAGACTCCACATATGCTACGTTTAATCTGAGAACCGACTGAATCATAGCTCTGATACCACTAAATGTAACACCCTTAACCCGTATTCGTCGCCAAAACAGGGTTATGAAGCATTACCTGAACAATAAAAAACATTTACAGATAAATCATGCAAGTTACTATTCAAATTCTGAAATCATTCGTAACATCCCTTAAATGGACCCTCGAGGCCCAATACGAGCATTACAATCGAGTCGGGACTTTAATTGAAAACTCTAAGAACTTTTCGTGACATTTTAAAATTTTTCCAAGGTGCAGGGCTCACACATCCGTGTGGTCCAAGGGACATCCTTGTGTGACCCTAGGACACGCGCGTGCTGTAGGCCGTGTTCAAAATTAGGTAGCTTATTGACTTATGCCACACGGCCATGCCACACGTCCGTGTGCTAGGCCGTGTGGTTAATTAATTCAATTCGAAGAAGGTGTAGGTTTCACACGGCCAAGACACACACCCGTGTTCAAGGCCGTGTCTCCCACATAACTAAGACACACACCCGTGTCTCTGCCCGTGTGCTCAATTATGAGCATTCTGTTTTCTCAAATTTAAGGTGCAGGGGACACACAGCCTGGCTACACGCCCATAGGGTAGGCTGTGTGACACACACGACCTAGACACACGCCCGTGTGTCTACCTATGTGGACAAAATTAAGACATTTCCTAGCCTCAATTTTCACCCAAATTTATCATGTTCCTGCACCAGAACATACCAAATATAATCCAACCATTTCAAGCATCCAAATCAAGTAAATTCCATCATTCATCATGGCATATCATTTCATGCATACATGTTCATAATCTTGCCTTGGTTTCGTCCATATGTTAGGCATAATTTGATCTACTACTTAACACATATGTAGCTACCATAGTATGACATTACAAATATATTAAAACAAACCATTACTAGCCATTCCAATGGCTAGATTACAAGCATCATTTACATTTACATGCCAATATGGCCAATATATCCTATACATGCCATTATAACCATAATTGATTTACCATATTGTACCGACATGGGCCGATGGATAGTGTGAGTAATCTCCGCCGAGCTTCCAATCCAACGAGCTTCCGATTTACTCTAAAACAAGGGAAAATAAAATGGAGTAAGCATTACATGCTTAGTAAGTTCGTATAACATGGTACTTAACTTAACATTCATTCTATTTTGAGGCAACTATGTAAGGCATATTTAATCAATTTGACCTCAAGCCCTACACATATCCTCACTGCCCTTGTTAGTCATATATTTCATAATAACATCAAAACATATATGGGCTCAACAACAATCAAGTTTTCATGCACATATGCTTTCCACAACATGTATTCATTTGACATGTATAAATCATCTCTTTATACTACAAGTAAAATTTCATAATAGTTCATCTCCAGTTCATATCATTTCATATCAAAACTTTACCCATATTACTCGGAATATCAAGGTCACGATTAATACACTCAACAAGTCTATAATCAAGAATAAACATATATTCATCAAATAAAGTCCATGTACAAATATCATCATCTCATGTTTCCATATATCAATTGTCATATAGCATCATTTTCATGGATTTTAGGCAACTACATGTAATAACTCATTTCTTATTCATGTCCTTTAATGTCAAGGTTTTTACCCATTGAAATTTATTCTGAATATCGATGGATACACAAGCATTACACCCAAGGTGTACAAATCAGGATCCGTCAATTCTTGTCCAATGGTACCCATAAGGTACTATTTTAGAGAGTACACTCTCGAGCCACATATATATAAGCAACAGGATTACCAGTCCAGGCTAAATCCTTTTTATAACATATGCTTTAAAGAGCTTGATCTGGATTACCCATCCGGGCTAAATCCAATTCAGAACATATGCTCAAGAGGACTCACTTCAGGATTATCCGTCCGGGCTAAATCCTTTTAGAAGTGAGGTCAATAGGATTACTCGTCAGAGCTAAATCCCTCCAGTAATAAATGCAGGACCTCATTCGTTTTGAGAATTCACATATCCATCGATCTTCCATTTATTCAACCGGGATTTAAACATTTTTCAAACATTATCGGGCATGTGATTATTTCATACATCCACAACATTCATATAATTCAAATAAACACATTCCACATTCATTTCAAGCATATAAGTAACATTCTCATCGTTTATCTTTTATCATCTATCGGGCATTATCATTTAATTTAAACATTTTCATTTATCAGGCTTGATCGGATATGTAGTCATTTCACATATTTATGACATTTATACAATTTACATAAGCTGATACGATCGTGTTCCGGAGTGAACCAAGTTCGAGCAAGGATTCAATGGTGCTGCCCCAAGGTCCAATTACGCGAGCTCGAGCTAAGCAATTCAAAGAGGCCATTTCGGCCTTAGTTAACCAATTGTGGGGTGAGGCTTTAGTTGGAGAAATAGAACGAGTTGGGACCAGTTCATTAAAGTTTCCTTGCAACATATTGCAAACCGATTTTAGCTCAATTCCAGCTCTTTAAACCGTTCCAACTAAATTGAACTCTTTATTTTATTTTCAGCTTTGCCTTTAGTTTGCATTTTAAATATTTGCATTTAAGCATCTTAGTTTAATAAATGAGTTGCTGGTCATCAATTCAACTCATCTTAGTTTAATTAATTAAGTTTCTTTTAATGAATTTAATAGTTGCTTCTTTAATTAAACTAGTTACTAGGATAATTTATTGATGCATGAATTAAAGTTCATTTAATAATGCTTCTCTTAATTAAACTAGTTGCTGGAATAAATGATGCATAAGTGTTAGTTCATTTATTTAAGTTAGTTGTTAATTTGTTTTAAGTCTAATAATTGAATAAATGTGTCGGTTACATGTGTTGATTGCGGGTGACTTTTCAGCTCACATCCATTACATTTAAAGGCTGTTATGCATTCAATAGGATGGCTTTTCAAGTGATTTCGGTTACAAAAGAGGGGGCTGTTACAAATAGGCTTTATACATCATTAAGAAGTTGTTTAATCAATTAAAGGAGAGCATTATTCTTCTTTAAATTCGGCAGCATCTTTGTTTCATCTTCCATAACCGTTCATTTCATGAGTAATCACTACATGCATTTAATTCTCCATCAAAGGAGCTGGTGACTTTTCGATTGGTCATGGAGACTTCAAAATACTTTGAAAGCAACTTAATTGAAGAAGTAAATCACATTGAAGGTTGGAGTTACTTGGGTTAGAATTTCAAAAGTTGTGACTTTTCATTTGAGCTCATTATTAGCTTCATTAAAAGTGACCAATCAGCTAGCTTCTTTTGACACTATAAATATATGTAATCAGCCTATTGAAAGGGACTTTTTGATATTTTTATTAATGTTATGCTACTCAATTTATGAGGCAAACTTTTCTCTATTTTCGTTCAAAGATTCGTTGGCTACCTAGTGTTCTAATTGTGTCTTCCGTTTTCTTTGTCGAAAACTGAACTTATCACTACCCGTAGTGTGGCGTTCAAACATACCGAGGTTCCTATCTTGCTAGATAGTGGGTCGAGGTCACCTTAGTCACTCCTAAACCAAACTAAAGGGCTTATAAACTACGGGTCGATACCAAATCGGTATTGGTTCTTGTCTGCACTTTTGTTTAATCCATTTTCCTTTCTTATCTGTTTTGTACCAAAACCAAATTCCATCTTTCTCACATCTTACCATTTCGAACCAAAACCTATTCCTTCTTTCTCATCTTACCTTTTTTCATATCATATTCTCAAATTAACTACTATTTTTGCCAAAACTACTATATTCCATACCAATTTTACTAAGCTAAATACTCATTGCTTCTCGTAGACGATCAGGCATTTCACATACGACTCGACTCACCCCGAGGCAAATCATATCATTTGGTATTAGAGCTACTAAATCGAGAAGCTCCAAAGATCGAAGAACGCAACGAAGACTAGTTCGTAAGTAAAAAAATGAAAAAAATAAAATTAAAAAAAAAGGTTTGATAAATTTGTATTATCTTTGTATTGATACTTTTCTTGTCAACCCGATTAGGTACGTTCGTTTTCTACCATTCACCCTCTACCCCAATGCCACACTTCAATTTTTTCTCAGCCAACCCTTAATCCCTCATCATAATCCTTTGTTACCCCTTTGAAACCGACCATCTAGACTAAGGTTAAGCCTTGGCGAATCTGCTTACGAAATCACGAGAAAGGTAAAGAGAGGTAAAAGGCACGAGAGTTGTGAGTGCAATAGAGTGGAGGTAAAAGCATATTCTCGAGCGTAAACACGAGCGTGAGTGAAATTTCTCTTTCTTTTTGAGTGATCGTGAGGTTTGGTGTGAGGTTCCTTACTAAACTCAATGTCACAAGAATCTGAACCTAACATGGAAGATCGTCCCGCACGATAACATGTTCGTAATGTCCCTGATTTGAACATGCAAGCTCTATTACGATAGATGGAAAGACTCTTAGAACGAAGATTAAATCCCCTCAAAGATTGCCTTTTCCAAGTTGAAGCGATAGAGCAACGTGAAAGACCTCCCAAAGTTGTCCAACCTAGACGAGTGACGCCAAACCAACATCGGGAAAGACGAAGAGTTCAAGATGACGATGTAAATGATCCTAGTGATCTTGAAAGCGATCAAGAGTCGAATGCAAGTAATCACCGGAGGGAACCACGACATCGAGGTCGGAGACGTGAAGATGATGATCTTAAGAACATCAAGCTTTCTATACCACCGTTCCAAGGTAGATCGGATCCGGAGGCCTATCTTGAGTAGGAAAAGAACATCGAGTTGGTGTTTGATTGTCACAACTATTCTGAAAACAAAAAGGTGAAGCTAGTAGCAATCGAATTTTCGGATTATGCCATGATCTGGTGGGATCAACTAACTACTAGCCGGAGACATAACGGAGAACGATCGATCTCTACATGGACCAAGATGAAGGCAGTTCTGAGGCGTCGATTTATCCCTTCTTATTACCACCGGGAGTTGCACCAAAAACTTCAAAATCTTACACAAAGGACCAAAAGCGTCGAAGACTACTACAAGGAGATGGAAATTGCGATGATTCCGGCGGATGTCCAAGAGGATTTCGAAGCAAAAATGGCACGATTTCTTGCTGGATTAAATTGAGACATAGCAAATGTCGTCGAGCTTCAACATTACCTTGAAGTGGTGGACATGGTTCATATGGCCATCAAGGTAGAAAAGCAACTCAAGCATAAAGGCCCAAGCCGAGGTTTTTCCACTTCTAACACATCCAATTGGGGTCAAAGTTCGAGTAAAGGTTTTCCAACTTTTTGAGGAAAGGATTCCATAGCACCTCTAAAAACCAACATGCTTAATATTAATGTAACCAAAGGCAAGGCACCCATAGTTTCTTTCAATCGTAATCGAGACATTAAATGTTTCAAATGTCTCGGGAGAGGTCACATAGCCAGCCAGTGTCAAAATTGTAGGACCATGGTAATTTGTGCTGATGGCGAAATCGAGACGAAAGATGAAGAAGAAAAGGAGTTCGAATCGGTTTCTAAAGCTGAGGAGGACTTAGAACAACCCGTGGAAGGCGAATTACTCATTGTAAAAAGGAGTCTTAGTCTCCAAGGCATGGATAATGAGTTACAATGGGAGAACATATTTCATACACGATGTCTAGTAAGAGGAAAAGTTTGTTGTGTCATCATCGACGGCGGCAGTTGTACAAACGTAGCAAGTACGATGATGGTTGAAAAGCTTGGATTGCCAACTACTAAGCATCCGAACCCCTATAAACTTCAGTGGCTCAATGATGGCGGAGAACTTAAAGTGACCAAGCAAGTACTCGTTTCTTTGACCATTGGAAAGTACTCGGACGAAGTATTATTTGACGTTGTTCCGATACACGCGAGCCATCTACTCCTTGGTCGTCTGTGGCAGTTTGATCGGCGAGTGCTACACGATGGGTTTACCAACCGGTATACTTTCAAGTTTATAGGAAAGAATGTTACGTTGGCACCGTTAACTCCCAAACAAGTTTTCGATGATCAATTAAAGTTGAAGGCATCCGTTGAACAAATGAGAGAGAAAGAAAAAGAAGATTGTAAAAAAATAAAAAAAGAAAAAAAATAAGAAAAAGAAAACAAAAGAGAGTGAAAAGAAAATCAGCAAAGAAAAAGAAGAAAAAGTGAAGGAAATTGAAAAAATGAGTGTCTTTGCAAAAGTTAGAGATATCCGAAAAGTGTTAGTAATGAATCACCCTATTCTTGTACTCATGTACAAGGAAACCTTGTTTTCTACTAACGAATTACTCGACACTCTACCTTCTTCTGTTTTGTCTTTGTTGCAGAATTTTAAAGATGTTTTCCCAGAGGAAGTCCCGAATGGTCTACCACCACTTCGTGGAATTGAACATCAAATAGATTTTGTGTCAGGAGCTGCTATTCCAAATGACCCGCTTATCGAGCCAATCCGGAAGAGACTAAAGAACTGCAACGGCAAGTCAATGATCTGTTGGAAAAAGGCTATGTTCGCGAGAGTCTTAGTCCTTGTGCTGTTCCTATTTTGTTAGTACCAAAAAAAGACGGAACATGGCAAATGTGCGTAGATTGCCGAGCCGTAAACAAGATCACCATCAAATACCGTCATCCAATTCCTCGCCTTGACGACATGCTTGATGAACTCAGTGGAGCCAAAGTATTCACAAAAATTGACTTAAAAAGTGGTTACCACCAGATTCGGATGCGAGAAGGTGATGAGTGGAAAACGACATTCAAGACCAAGCACGGGCTGTACGAATGGTTGGTCATGCCTTTTGGCCTTACCAATGCCCCCAGCACGTTCATGAGGTTGATGAATTACGTGTTAAGGTATTTTATAGGTAAATTTTATGTTGTTTATTTTGACGACATCTTGATATATAGCAAGTCCGTAGAAGATCATGTAAGGCATCTCAAATCCGTTTTAGAAGTTTTACAAAAAGAAACATTATATGCTAACATCAAAAAGTGTTCTTTCTTTTCTGATAAAGTTGTCTTTTTAGGATTTGTGGTTAGCGCGAAAGGTCTCGAAGTAGATCAAGAAAAGATCAAGGCCATTCAAGATTGGCCAAGTCCAACGAGTATCACGCAAGTCCGGAGTTTTCATGGCCTAGCGAGTTTCTACCGACGTTTCGTTCCTAATTTCAGCACCATTGTTGCTCCTCTTACGAGCGTCATTAAAAAGAACTCTGCTTTCTATTGGAATGATGAGTAAGAAAAGTCGTTTGTTAAAATTAAGGAACTTCTTACTAACGCTCCTTTACTTGCTCTTCAAGATTTCTCGAAGACCTTCAAGGTTGAGTGTGATGCTTCAGACGTTGGAATCGATGCTGTCTTGACACAAAAAGGACGACCTGTGGCTTATTTTAGCGAAAAGATTAATGGAGCCGTACTCAACTATTCGGTATATGATAAAGAGATGTACGTGCTCATACGAGCCCTGGAGACGTGGCAACATTATTTATGGCCAAAGGAGTTCGTTATACACTTCGATCATGAAGCTTTAAAGCATATCAAAGGCCAGCACAAATTGAATCGACGTCACGCAAAATGGGTGGAGTTTCTTGAATCGTTTCCCTATGTTATAAAATACAAAAAAGTTAATGATAACATAGTGGCTGATGCACTTTCGAGAAGGTACACTCTATTTTCATATTTAGACTCCAAAATTCTTGGTTTTGCTTTGTTAAAAGACTTTTACGCTAACGATTCTGATTTTGGTGAGATCTTTGTTGCGTGCGAGAATGGTGTGTTTGAAAAATTTTATAGATATGAAGGCTTTCTTTTTAAATAAGGTAAACTTTGCATTTCTTCTGGCTCTGTTTGAGACTTATTAGTGCACGAGGCCCATAGTGGTGGACTTATAGGACACTTTGGAGTCAACAAGACGCTTGCAACCCTTCAAGAACATTTCTATTGGCCGCGAATGCGCAAATATGTGGAACAAGTTTGCGAGAGGTGTATAGCTTGTAAAAAGGCTAAATCGAAGGTTCAGCCACATGGCTTATACACGCCATTACCTATTCCTGAAGCTCCGTGGGTTGATATCTCCATGGACTTCGTTCTTAGACTACCGCGCACAAAAATGGGGAAGGATTCTATCTTTGTGGTTGTCGATCGTTTTTCGAAAATGTCTCATTTCATTGCTTGCACTAAAACTGATGACGCTGTTCATGTTGCAAATTTGTTTTTCAGAGACATCGTTCGACTTCATGGCATTCCTCGTACCATTGTATCGGATCGTGATGCAAAATATTTGAGCCACTTTTGGAGGCCTTTGTGGGGAAAATTAGGAACCAAACTATTATTCTCGACCACCAGCCACCCCCAAACAGATGGCCAAACAGAAGTTGTCAAAAGGATATTGTCCATATTACTTCGAGCCATCATTCGTAAAAACTTGAAGTCTTGGGAAGATTGCCTACCACATATCGAGTTCGCCTACAACCGCTCCGTCTGTTCTGCTACCAAATATTCGCCTTTTGAAATTGTATACGGTTTCAATCCATTGACACCTTTAGATTTATTACCTTTGCCTCCTGATCGATTGATTCATGTAGATGCGAAGAAAAAGGCTGACTTTGTCAAAGAATTACATCAAAAGCTGTGAGCTAACATTGAGGCAAGAACCGAGTCTTACGTACGTAACGCTAATAAAGGACGAAAACGAGTGGTCTTCGAACTCGGAGAATGGGTTTGGGTTCACATGCGCAAGGAGCGTTTTCCGGCTCAACAAAAATCAAAATTGTTACCTCATGGAGACGGTCCTTTCCAAATTCTTGAGCGTATAAATGAATACTCTTATAAACTCGATTTTCCTGGTGAGTTTAACGTTAGTGCGATTTTTAAGGTGTCGGATTTAACCCCTTTTGACATAGATTTCGACTTGAGGACAAGTCATTTTGAAGAGGGGGGAATGATACGATCGCATTTTGAAGTGAACCAAGTTCGAGCAAGGATTCAATGGTGCTGCCCCAAGGTCCAATTACGCGAGCTCGAGCTAAGCAATTCAAAGAGGCCATTTCGGCCTTAGTTAACCAATTGTGGGGCGAGGCTTTAGTTGGAGAAATAGAACGAGTTGGGACCAGTTCAATAAAGTTTCCTTGTAACATATTGCAAACCGATTTCAGCTCAATTCTAGCTCTTTAAACCGTTCCAACTAAATTGAACTCTTTATTTTATTTTCAGCTTTGCATTTAGTTTGCATTTTAAATATTTGCATTTAAGCATCTTAGTTTAATAAATGAGTTGTTGGTCATCAATTCAACTCATCTTAGTTTAATTAATTAAGTTTCTTTTAATGAATTTAATAGTTGCTTCTTTAATTAAACTAGTTACTAGGATAATTTATTGATGCATGAATTAAAGTTCATTTAATAATGCTTCTCTTAATTAAACAGGTTGCTGGAATAAATGATGCATAAGTGTTAGTTCATTTATTTAAGTTAGTTGTTAATTTGTTTTAAGTTTAATAATTGAATAAATGCGTTGGTTACATGTGTTGATTGCAGGTGACTTTTTCACCACATCCATTACATTTAAAGGTCATTATGCATTCAATAGGATGGCTTTTCAAGTGATTTCGGTTACAAAAGAGGGGGCTGTTACAAAGAGGCTTTATACATCATTAAGAAGTTGTTTAATCAATTAAAAAAGAGCATTATTCTTCTTTAAATTCAGCAGCATCTTTGTTTCATCTTCCATAACCGTTCGTTTCAAGAGTAATCACTACATGCATTCAATTCTCCATCAAAGGAGCTGGTGACTTTTCGGTTGGTCATGGAGACTTCAAAAGACTTTGAAAGCAACTTAATTGAAGAAGTAAATCACATTGAAGGTTGGAGTTACTTGGATTAGAATTTAAAAAGTTGTGACTTTTCATTTGAGCTCATTATTAGCTTCATTAAAAGTGACCATTCAGCTAGCTTCTTTTGACACTATAAATACATGTAATCAGCCTATTGAAAGGGACTTTTTGATATTTTTATTAATGTTATGCTGCTCAATTTGTGAGGCAAACTTTTCTCTATTTCTTTTCAAAGATTCGTTGGCTACCTAGTGTTCTAGTTGTGTCTTCCGTTTTCTTTGTCGAAAACTGAACTTATCACTACCCGTAGTGTGGCGTTCAAACATACCGAGGTTCCTATCTTGCTAGATAGTGGGTCGAGGTCACCTTAGTCACTCCTAAACCGAACTAAAGGGCTTATAAACTATGGGTCGATACCAAATCGGTATTGGTTCTTGTTTGCACTTTTGTTTAATCCATTTTCCTTTCTTATCCATTTCGAACCAAAACCAAATTCCATCTTTCTCACATCTTACCATTTCGAACCAAAACCTATTCCTTCTTTCTCATCTTACCTTTTTCATATCATATTATCAAATTAACTACTATTTTTGCCAAAACTACTATATTCCATACCAATTTTACTAAGCTAAATATTCATTGCTTCTCGTATTGCTTCTCGTAGACTATCGGGCATTTCACATACGACTCGACTCACCCCAAGGTGGATCGTATCATTTGGTATCAGAGCTACTAAATCGAGAAGCTCCGAAGATAGAAGAACGCAACGAAGACTAGTTCGTAAGTAAAAAAAATCGAAAAAAATCGAAATTAAAAAAAAAGGTGTGATAAATTTTTACTATCTTTGTATTGATACTTTTCTTGTCAACCCGATCAAGTACGTTCGTTTTCTACCATTCACCCCCTACCCCAACGCCACACTTCAAATTTTTCTCAGCCAACCCTTAATACCTCATCATAATCCTTTATTACCCCTTTGAAACCGACCATCTAGACTAAGGTTAAGCCTTGGCGAATCTGCTTACGAAATCACGAGAAAGGTAAAGAGAGGTAAAAGGCACGAGAGTTGTGAGCGTAATAGAGTGGAGGTAAAAGCCTATTCTCGAGCGTAAACACGAGCGTGAGTGAAATTTCTCTTTCTTTTCGAGTGATCGTGAGGTTTTGCGTGAGGTTCCTTACTAAACTCAATGTCACAAGAATCTGAACCTAACATGGAAGATCGTCCCGCACGACAACCTGTTCGCAATGTCCCTGATTTGAACATGCAAGCTCTATTACGAGAGATGGAAAGACTCTTAGAACGAAGATTAAATCCCCTCGAATATCGCCTTTTCCAAGTTGAAGCGAGAGAGCAACGTGAAAGACCTCCCAAAGTTGTCCAACCTAGACGAGAGAGGCCAAACCAACATCGGGAAAGACGAAGAGTTCAAGATGATGATGTAAATGATCCTAGTGATCTTGGAAGCGATCAAGAGTCGAATGCAAGTAATCGCCGGAGGGAACCACGACATCGAGGTCGGAGACGTGAAGATGATGATCTTAAGAACATCAAGCTTTCTATACCACCGTTCCAAGGTAGATCGGATCCGGAGGCCTATCTTGAGTGGGAAAAGAAGATCGAGCTGGTGTTTGATTGTCACAACTACTCTGAAAACAAAAAGGTGAATCTAGCAGCAATCGAATTTTCAGATTACGCCATGATCTGGTGGAATCAACTAACTACTAGCCGGAGACGTAACGGAGAATGATCGATCTCTACATGGACCGAGATGAAGGCAGTTCTGAGGTGTCGATTTATCCCTTCTTATTACCACCGGGAGTTGCACCAAAAACTTCAAAATCTTACACAAGGGACCAAAAGCGTCGAAGACTACTACAAGGAGATGGAAATTGCGATGATTCGGACGGATGTCCAAGAGGATTCCGAAGCAAAAATGGCGCGATTTCTAGCTAGATTAAACTGAGACATAGCAAATGTCGTCGAGCTTCAACATTACCTTGAAGTGGTGGACATGGTTCATATGGCCATCAAGGTAGAAAAACAACTCAAGCGTAAAGGCCCAAGCCGAGGTTTTTCCACTTCTAACACATCCAAGTGGGGTCAAAGTTCGAGTAAAGGTTTTCCAACTTTTTGAGGAAAGGATTCCATAGCACCTCCGAAAACCAACAAGCATAATACTGATGTAAACAAAGGCAAGGCACCCGAGGTTTCTTTCAATCATAATAGAGACATTAAATGTTTCAAATGTCTCGGGAGAGGTCACATAGCAAGCCAGTGTCCAAATCGTAGGACCTTGGTAATTTGTGCCGTAGGACCATGAAGGCTTTCTTTTTAAAGAAGGTAAACTTTGCATTCCTTGTGGCTCTGTTCGAGACTTATTAGTGCACGAGGCCCATAGTGGTGGACTTATGGGACACTTTCGAGTCAACAAGATGCTTGCAACCCTTCAAGAACAATTCTATTAGCCACGAATGTGCAAATATGTGGAACAAGTTTGCAAGAGGTGTATAGCTTGTAAAAAGACTAAATCGAAGGTTCAGCCACATGGCTTATACACGCCATTACCTATTCCTGAAGCTCCGTGGGTTGATATCTCCATGGACTTCGTTCTTAGACTACCGCGCACAAAAACGGGGAAGAATTCTATCTTTGTGGTTGTCGATCATTTTTCAAAAATGTCTCATTTCATTGCTTGCACTAAAACTGATGACGCTGTTCATGTTGCAAATTTGTTTTTCAGAGACATCGTTCGACTTCATGGCATTCCTCGTACCATTGTATCGGATCGTGATGAAAAAATTTTGAGCCACTTTTGGAGGTCTTTGTGGGGAAAGTTAGGAACCAAACTATTATTCTTGACCACTAGCCACCCCCAAACAGATGGCCAAATAGAAGTCGTCAAAAGGATATTGTCCATATTACTTCGGGCCATCATTCGTAAAAACTTGAAGTCTTGGGAAGATTGCCTACCACATGTCGAGTTTGCCTACAACTACTCCGTCCATTCTGCTACCAAATATTCGCCTTTTGAAATTGTATACGGTTTCAATCCATTGACACCTTTAGATTTATTACCTTCGCCTACTGATCGATTGGTTCATGTAGATGCGAAGAAAAAGGCTAACTTTGTCAAAGAATTACATCAAAAGCTACGAGCTAACATTGAGGCAAGAACCGAGTCTTACGTACGTAACACTAACAAAGGACGAAAACGAGTGGTCTTCGAACTCAGAGAGTGGGTTTGGGTTCACATGCGCAAGGAGCATTTTCTGGCTCAACGAAAATTAAAATTGTTACCTCGTGGAGACGGTCCTTTCCAAATTCTTGAGCGCATAAATGAAAACTCTTATAAACTCAATTTGCCTGGTGAGTTTAACGTTAGTGCGACTTTTAACGTGTCAGATTTAACCCCTTTTGACACAGATTTCGACTTGAGGACAAGTCGTTTCGAAGAGGGGGAATGATACGATCGCATTCCAGAGTGAACCAAGTTCAAGCAAGGATTTAATGGTGCTGCCCCAAGGTCCAATTACGCGAGCTCGAGCTAAGCAATTCAAAGAGGCCATTTCGGCCTTAGTTAACCAATTGTGGGGCGAGGCTTTAGTTGGAGAAATAGAATGAGTTGGGACCAGTTCAATAAATTTTCCCTGCAACATATTGCAAACCAATTTCAGCTCAATTCCAGCTCTTTGAACCGTTCAAACTAAATTGAACTCTTTATTTGATTTTCAGCTTTGCATTTAGTTTGCATTTTAAATATTTGCATTTAAGCATCTTAGTTTAATAAATGAGTTGCTGGTCATCAATTCAACTCATCTTAGTTTAATTAATTAAGTTTCTTTTAATGAATTTAATAGTTACTTCTTTAATTAAACTAGTTACTAGGATAATTTATTGATGCATGAATTAAAGTTCATTTAATAATGCTTCTCTTAATTAAACTAGTTGCTGGAATAAATGATGCATAAGTGTTAGTTCATTTATTTAAGTTAGTTGTTAATTTGTTTTAAGTTTAATAATTGAATAAATGCGTTGGTTACATGTGTTGATTGCAGGTGACTTTTCAGCTCACATCCATTACATTTAAAGGCTGTTATGCATTCAATAGGATGGCTTTTCAAGTGATTTCGGTTACAAAAGAGGGAGCTGTTACAAAGAGGCTTTATACATCATTAAGAAGTTGTTTAATCAATTAAAGGAGAGCATTATTCTTCTTTAAATTCGGCAGCGTCTTTGTTTCATCTTCTATAACCGTTCATTTCATGAGTAATCACTACATGTATTCAATTCTCCGTCAAAGAAGCTGGTGACTTTTCGGTTGGTCATGGAGACTTCAAAAGACTTTGAAAGCAACTTAATTGAAGAAGTAAATCACATTGAAGGTTGGAGTTACTTGGGTTAGAATTTCAAAAGTTGTGACTTTTCAGTTGAGCTCATTATTAGCTTCATTAAAAGTGACCATTCAGCTAGCTTCTTTTGACACTATAAATACATGTAATCAGCCTATTGAAAGGGACTTTTTGATATTTTTATTAATGTTATGCTGCTCAATTTGTGAGGCAAACTTTTCTCTATTTTCGTTCAAAGATTCGTTGGCTACCTAGTGTTCTAGTTTTGTGTTCCGTTTTCTTTGTCGAAAACTGAACTTATCACTACCCGTAGTGTGGCGTTCAAACATACCGAGGTTCCTATCTTGCTAGATAGTGGGTCGAGGTCACCTTAGTCACTCCTAAACCGAACTAAAGGGGCTTATAAACTACGGGTCGATACCAAATTGGTATTGGTTCTTGTTTGCACTTTTGTATAATCCATTTTCCTTTCTTATCCATTTCGAACCAAAACCAAATTCCATCTTTCTCACATCTTACCATTTCGAACCAAAACCTATTCCTTCTTTCCCATCTTACCTTTTTCATATCATATTCTCAAATTAACTACTATTTTTGCCAAAACTACTATATTCCATACCAATTTTACTAAGCTAAATATTCATTGCTTCTCGTAGACGATCGGGCATTTCACATACGACTCGACTCACCCCGAGGCGGATCGTATCATAAGCACAATCAATGCATGTATGTAAATAAACAAATTTAGTTACACGAACTTACCTCAACAAAGGTTCGTGTACAAACATCTACTAATCCGACATTTTCCTCTTTTTCCTTGTTCTAACTCCGAATTTGGTCTATCCAGATCTATATGAGTAAATTTTACATCAATTTCACACATCTCATATTTATTTGGACTCAATTTACATCCTAGGCAAAATTACCATTTTGCCCCTAACTTTTCTATAAATTACCATTTTGTCCCTAGGCTCGAAAAATGAAATTCATGAAATCTGACCCTCTACCCAAGCCTAGCCGAAATATACAAACAACTTTTACAGCACATACATTTCACAAATTTCAGCATTTTCCATGGATTTTCACCATTTTTCATTTTAGTCCCTAAATCAAGTTTTCATAGAAAATCACTTTGTAAAAGTTGTTTATCTATCATCAATCTTTCATTTTCTACCATAAATTTCAAATTTCTAGCATATGCACCCTTGACCCAATTTTTATACCTTGATAACTTTTCAAATTGATCCCCCAAATAGATAGTTTAAGTTATCCCGGTTTCAAAAATATCAAAATTATTAAAACCGGGACAAGGAAACTTACCCAATTTGGCAATGAAAGTTTCTTCTCTCTCTCCTAGGGTTTCCATGTCTTATTTTGGGGAAGAAGATGAGAAAATATGATTTTTATTTTCTTTTCATCTTTTTAATTAACTAATTTAGTTGAATTCCAATTTAGTCATTGTCCTTTTTCTAAATTTTCATGGATGAGTTATACCAAAATATCTACATACTTTCTTTAATGGTCTAATTACCATAAAAGGACCTTTAGTTTTGAATTCCATAGCTATTTAATCCTTATAGCTACTAGAATTCAACTTTCGCATTTTATGCAATTTAGTCCTTCTCGTAATTAAGCACTAAATCGATGAAAATTTTGTATCAAAATTTTCACATGACATTTCTATTATAATATGGTCCATATAATAAAATAAAAATAAGTTATAAATTTCGGCTCAGATTTGTGGTCTTGAAACCACTATTTCGATTTCACCGAAATTTGGGCTGTTACAACACCCAACTTTTTGAAATATAACATTACTATTATATTCATCAAAGAAACCTACGGCTGAATGAATAAACCAGAGATTATGCCTAAAAACACATTTATCGTTATAACATATACCATGATTTTAATAGTTAGTGATAGTCTTACTACTAAACTTGCAAGTTATTAGAATTTCTTTTCTAACTAGGCTGAATATCGACATATAAGACAACCCAAGGTAACACAAAATGATATTTTTTCCAAAAAGGAATGCTAACTAACCTCATAAGCATTTATATACGAGAAAAGAACCTGCAAAAGTATAGGGATTCTTTTAGATTGTATTAGAAGAATGGCTACATATGAAAATGGCAGCATTTTGACAGGCATCACTTAGCATGAGATTGCTCAGAAAATTCCTGAATCTGTTTACCTTCTTTCCAGGCTCCACTTTTCTTACTTTGGCACCAAACGAAACTAGCCAAAGTTGAAATCATAAAATGAATTAAGACATCTCAAGCATTCATTTGATAAGGGGAAAAAGGTGTTTAACATATTGTCATCATACCTCCCCCATCAAGTACCTCTCAAACTTGATAGCTGATTGGGGCAACAAAACTCTACCAATTGATTTCTATGGTATAAAAATTGCAATTCATTTTCACAACAATTGGCAACAGTAGGGGGACAAAACATAAGATATTCATCACACGAGACTAGCACAAAGTAGATAATCTCTCAAAGGGAGCCTAATGATTTACAAGATTATACACCACAGCCTAGAAATGTGCACTCATCCACCAATAGGTCATCATGTATGTAACACCCCTAACCCGAAACCGTCGCCGGAATAGGGTTAAGAGGCATTACCGAACAATCAGAACATTTCACATCCATTTCACAACACTAAGTCATTCATCAATCAACCATATTCAAATATAAACATATAGTCCATTATCGAGGTCTACGAGACCTTAAACATGCATTAGAAGAGGTTTGAAACTGAACCGAGCACTTACAAAATTTTCCAAAATTTTAAACATTTTTCAACACTGCAGAGGTCACACGCCCGTACGGTCAGGCCGTGTGCCTCACACGGCTACCAGACACGCCCATGTGTCCAGGCCGTGCCAAAACAGGGCATACATACTGACTTGTTCACATGACCACCAGACATGCCCGTGTACCATGGCCGTGTGAAATTAAGCTAGCTACTGACTTGGTCACACGGCCACCAGGCACGCCCGTGTGCCACGGCCGTGTACCCTACCCAGGCACACTTTGAAGTGCCCCTTGAGCCACACGGCAGAGACACACACCCGTGTCCCTTAGCCGTGTATGAAAAATAGGCCATTTGCAAGGCCAAAATGCCACCCACACATGGGTCATACCTACAATCACATACAAGCCTATTTTCACACACAATTTGGCAACCAAATACATGTCAAATGATCAACTTATCATCCCATCCAATCTCATTTCTAATCATGTCAACTTATATACCAAATTGCATAACTAAAACACATGCATAACTAAGCATGATTCATCCACAATATCACTAGATCACAATGGCATCAATCCATCACTAAGCTTACCATTCATAAGACATTTTCATTGCCATCAAGCCATACCATGACATGCATCATATACCAAAATCACACATACATATTGCCAACATTTATCTAGCCACATCACTTAGCTGCTTACACATCTCAAGCATGGTTCAAAACAACTAGCCTATACATGCCATATTCAAATATACACATCTTCAAAAGTACCAAAATAGATTGCTGATAGTGTGATAGAGATGCTGACGATTCCCGGATCTGAGCTAGCTTTACTGAAACTATAAAACAGAGAAACAAATCACACAGTAAGCTTTCAAAAGCTTAGTAAGTTCGTAATATAATACATATTACTCAATAATACCACATCAATACATAATTAATCCATCACATAGATAAATACACAATTAGGCTCATCATCAATCTCAACCATATGCTCAAGTATCTATTCATTCAACTTTTAAGGCTATCATCAACCACATAGGTTCAAATGTACCTTGATCAACACATAGTTACCCACCATTCATGCTACTCAATTGCTCGATATTTCCTCTCGTTCAACCTTTGCTATTCTTTTGATTTATTCGCACACGTAGTGCCAATTTCATAACCAAAACATAATCATCACCGCACACTTAGTGCCAATATGTTAAACTGAACTTATATCGGTATCGCACACACAGTGCCAATTCGATAAGCCGAAGCTTCTATCTTTTCGCACACACAGTGCTAATCATCTCTGTCTCGTTTCTAATTTCGCACACTTAGTGCCCTCTAATTTAATTCCGCATATAGCATTTCTAATCCCATAGTTATATGTATATATATATTCATCCAATTCACATCACATAGATATAGTTTACAACTAGTATTATATCCAAACTTACCTCGGACGTCGAAATATTGAAACGGTCGATTAATCGAGCACTTTGTCTTTGCCTCGATCTCGATCCAAACCTCTCCTTTCTTGGTCTTAATCAAGATGAACAAGGGCCGAAATTCTCAAAGCTTAAAACCCTTCTTTTACTCTCAATTTTCGGTGGATGAACATTCACTAAATGGCTTATTTTAGCCTTTTGTTTTATGAATAATAACTTAATTATTCATTTCTCAATTTACCCATTTATTAATCATATAAGACAAATAAACATTATGGTTATTTTGTCAGTTATCCAACCACTAACTTATTATTGGCTTAATTGCATCATAAGGCCTCCTCATTTAAAAGCCACATTAAATTAAGCACTTAACAATCAGCACACAATATTTTACACTTTATGCGATTAAGTCCTTTTTGCATATTAAACACACAATCAATATAATCTTCACACAGAAATTTCACACAGGCTAAATTACATACTGTAAACATATAGAATAATATTAAAATATTATTTCGACTTCAGATTTGTGGTCTCGAAACCACTGTTCCAACTAGGATTTAAACCGGGCTATTACAACTCTCCACCCTTAGGGATTTTCGTCCCCGAAAATCTTACCAGTGAATAGTTGTGGATATTGCTCTCTCATAACGTTCTCAGGCTCCCACGTAGCCTCTTCTACTCCGTGTTTGTGCCACAACTCTTTCACTAAGGAAATTCTTTTGTTTCTCAACTCTTTGGTCTCTCGTGCCAAAATTCGAATCGGTTCTTCACTATATGACAAATCTGTCTGAATTTCAACCTCAGTAGGAGCAATCACATGAGACGGATCAGATCTGTACCGTAGAAGCATCGACACATGAAATACATTATGAATCTTTTCTAACTTAAGTGGCAATATCAATCTATAAGCAACCAACCCAACTCGTTCTATGATCTCATACGGCCCGAGGAACCTCAGACTCAGCTTGCCTTTCCGGCCAAATGGAAGTATCTTTTTCCACGGAGACACTTTCAAAAACACTTTGTCACCAATCTCAAATTCGATATCTTTCCGTTTCAAATCTGCATAGGATTTCTGACGATCTGAAGCCTCTTTCAAACTATCACGAATCACTTTCACTTTCTGTTCAGTCTATTTAATCAAATCAACACCGTGAATCTTATTCTCACTCAGTTCAATCCAATACAATGGAGTTCGACATTTTCGACCGTAAAGAGCCTCATATGGTGCCATTTTAATGCTTGACTGAAAACTATTATTATACACGAATTCAATCAACAGCAGATGCTTTTCCCATGTATTTTCGAACTCAAGAATACAACACCTCAACATATCTTCAAGAACCTGTATAATCCGCTCGGATTGTCCGTCCGTTTACGGATGAAATGCAGTACTAAAATGTAGCTTCATGCCTAAAGCCTCTTGCAATTTCTTCCAAAATCGTGAAGTAAATCTCGGATCTCTGTCAGATACAATAGATAGTGGCACCCCGTGCAATCTCACAATCTCAACAATATACGATTCGGCTAATTTATCAAGTGAATAGTCTGTTCTCACCGGAACAAAATGAGCTGATTTCGTCAATCTGTCAACTATCACCCAGATTGCATCTTTTCTTCCCAGAGATAAAGGCAAACCCGACACAAAGTCCATTGTGATTCTTTCCCATTTCCACTCAAGAATCATTATCGGTTGTAACAAACCAGATGGAACTTGATGTTCAGCTTTAACTTGCTCACAAACTAAACACTTCGGCACAAAGCCAGAAATGTCTCGTTTTATACCATGCCACCAATAAAACTGTTTCAAATCATTATACATTTTTTTACTCCCTAGATGAACAGTCAAACGACTATTGTGAGCTTCGTTCAAAATCATCAGAATCAACTCTGAATTCCTCGGAACACAAATCTAATCTCTGAAACTCAAACAATCAACACTATCTACTCGATATTCTGAATTAGAATTCAAATCACACTGAGCTCGTTTTTCCATCATTTCATCATCACTTTTCTGGGCATTACAAATCTGACGTACGAACATCGGCCTTACTTTCAACTCGGCCAAAGCTGAATCATCATCACATAGATCTATCTGAGTACTCATAGCTCGCAAAGCACATAAAGACTTTCGACTCAAGGCATCAGCAACCACATTAGCTTTGCCCAGATGGTAATCAATTACAAGTTCGTAATCTTTCAACAATTCTAGCCATCTCCTCTGTCTCAAATTCAATTCTTTCGGAGTCATCAAATACTTCAAACTCTTATGATCGGTATAAATATGACATTTCTCACCAAATAGGTAGTGATACCAAATCTTTAACGCAAACACAATCGCGGCTAATTCAAGGTCGTGCGCAGGATAATTCTTTTCATGCGGCTTTAACTGCGTCGAAGTATAAGCAATGGCTTTGCCTTCTTGCATCAGCACATAGCCCAAACCATTCAACGATGCATCATCGTGAAACTATGAATTCTTTTGCTCGATTCAAATTTGAACTAATACTGGTGCCTCTGTCAACAACGCTTTCAACTGATCAAAACTCTGCTGGCACCTTTCTGACCATTCGAATTTAACATCTTTCTTTAGCAACTTTGTTAACGGAGTCGCAATCATTGAGAAGCCTTTCACAAACCGTCTATAATATCCCGCTAGTCCCAGAAAACTACGGACTTCAGACACATTTCTCGGAGGTTTCCATTCTAAAATAGCTGAGATTTTACTCGGATCAACTCGTATTCCTGTAGCTGACACAATATGCCCCAGAAAACCAACCTCACGCAGCCAAAACTCACATTTGCTGAATTTTGCATACAATTGCTTTTCACGCAGAGTCTGTAGCACAATTCTCAAATGCTCGGCATGTTGCGTTTCATCACAAGAATAAATCAGAATATCATCAATGAACACCATAACAAAACAATCCAAATACGGTCTGAATATCCGATTCATCATATCCATAAACACTGCAGGAGCATTCGTTAATCCAAAAGGCATAACTAAAAACTCATAATGCCCGTACCTCGTTTTGAAAGTAGTCTTCGATACATCTGACTCTTTGACTCGTAGCTGGTAGTAGCCCGATCTCAAATCTATCTTAGAAAACACTGTAGCTCCTTTCAACTGATCAAATAAATCATCAATGCGAGGCAACGGATATTTATTCTTTATCGTTACTTTGTTCAATTGTCGGTAATCAATACACATTCTCATGGTGCCGTCTTTCTTTTTCACGAACAACACAGGAGCACCCCATGGCGAGAAACTCGGTCGTGCAAATCCTCTATCAGTCAACTCTTGCAACTGAGACCTCAACTCTTTCAATTTCGTTGGTGCCATTCTATATGGAGCTATTGAGATAGGAGTCGTTCCCGGCACCAATTCAATGCCAAATTCAACTTCTCGAATCGGAGGTAATCCCGATAACTCTTTAGGAAACACATCAAGGAATTCACAAACCACAGGCACAGATTCAACTTTCTTTTCTGTCACTTTTGTATCAATCACATATGCCAAATAAGCTTCGCAACCCTTTCTCACATAGTTCAAAGCTTTCATCGCAGATACAACAACTGGTAACCCATTCAAATCACTGGATTCAATTCGAACTATCTCACCGTTCTGACTTCTCAAATCAATACTCTTTTGTTTACAATTCACAATGGCATTATGCAAAGTGAGCCAATCCATACCCAAAATTATATCAAATTCATCGAATGGTAGCAATATCAAATTAGCCGGAAAGCATATATCCCAAAAAATCAATTGTAACACCCCATACCCGAATCTGAGACCAAGACTGGATACGAGACATTATCATGCTTGAACTCACTTAAACATGTACTTACGGGCTATAAAATTTTGTTCTGAATTAAAAACTTTTCTTTCTCAGTCTATTCATACCTTTTATGGGCCTACGAGGCCTTAAACACTTGTCTAAAAACTTTCGGAACATATTCAGAAACTTTTCTTTAGAGCAGGGGTCACACGCCCGTGCACCCCTAAAACATGCCCGTGTCTTTCACCCGTGGTGGATACTGGCAAAATACACACTACCGACACACCCGTGGCCCCAACCGCGTGCCTAAAACCCCAAAGATTCGCCAATGCCCCACGGCCAAGGCACACGCCCGTGCTTACCACCCGTGGTGCACACTGACTACCTTAACACGGCCTAGAGTCTAAACACACGCCCGTGTGACTGGTCCGTGGTCTATTCTGACTTAAGATACAATGGTGCAGGGTGCACACGGCCTAGAAACACGCCCGTGTGTCCATCCGTGTGGGCACTTAGAGGCTATTTACCAAGCCAATTGCCACCCTGAAATCAAGACTAAACTCAAGCTCAATTCAGCAACTCAAGTATTACATCATTTATGAACAATACAACATGCTTCATTGATATTAATAACATACATACTTAGTCAATCTTGGCCAATCACTTAGCCATTTACAAAAGAATAATAAACTTGATAGCCCATACTTTTTCCCTTTCTACGACATATACTCAAAATGAAACGTTTCCTATACATGCCATACTTAATATAATTTCAACTTAGCTATACCAAAATAAGGATTGATAGTGTGCTTCGAGCTCCGACTTCAACGATCCACAAGTTAGTTTGGCGGGACTACATAGAAAGAAAGGATAAAAGACGTAAGCATTTAGCTTAGTAAGTTTGCATAATATTCATAGCAACATACTTGCTTAATATAAACCATTTGACATCAACAATGGTATCATAAATTTCAGCTATAAAGCTTACTTACTCATGCTTGATTTTTTTCATATCTCATGAAACTTACTAGTCTCATACTTGGGAGGTAAACAAGGTACCTGTATCACTTGATCACATTGATCAGCATACTTTAACATAATAATCATAATCTCTGATTCATCATTCATAACATGAATAATACTTATTTTCAACTTGATAATAACTTTGCTTACTCAACTTTCTTGCTATCTCACTTTAACTTTACTCATTTGCCCGATGAATTTCTACGAATAACCGAGGATACTAAATCTCTTCACATGAACTTGATGCCAAAGCCATATCCTAGATACGGTCTTACATGGAATATCTCATCTTGGTTTCGAGGCCATGTCTTGACGTGGACTTATACGAAGTCTTTCTTGTTCTCACTAATGCCATGCATTGGCTTGGACTTACATGGGATCTCTTTCTCTTGATAGCTTTTCAATGCCAAGCTTGCCTTGGACTTACATGATAACTTTTTCAATGCCAAGCTTGCCTTGGACTTACATGATAACTTGTTCAATGCCAAGCTTGCCTTGGACTTACATGATAACTTGTTCAATGCCAAGCTTGCCTTGGACTTACATGATAACTTGTTCAATGCCAAGCTTGCCTTGGACTTACATGATAACTTGTTCAATGCCAAGCTTTCCTTGGACTTACATGATAACTTGCTTGATTGCCGATGCCATGCCTTGGCTTGGTCTTATACGGACTTTCTAATCTCATGTGGTAGATCGAGTATCTTGGGAAATTCCATCTTCAATCGGGACATGCTCGTATTTAATCTCATTGATTTCTTTGTTTAGCAGAACATTAAGCATTCCATGATAATAATGTACATTATACTAAGCAATTCAATGATAGAAATCATAAAGCTTAGAAATCACACAAACTTACCTCAATATGCAAAATGTTTGTAGATATGCAATTTAGTCCTCGACTTTGTTCTTGCCTCGGTTTCGATCCGGGCTTCGTTTCTCTTGATCTATAATCATAAATAGACCATTTAATACTCACATCGACTAAATTGACTCATTAATCATATTTTGGCAAAATTACTATTTTGCCCCTAAACTTTCTCATATTTGCACTTTTGCCCCTAAGCTCGTAAAATGATTTTCATTCAACTTTCTTAAACTTCATGCTTAGCTAATTCATTTTCTCTACTATAACAATCATCAATTCTCATTATTTCTAGTATGTATGACCAATTTTTATAACTATTACAAATTAGTCCATACTATCATTTTTCATGAAATTCATTAAGGAAAAGATGTTTATCTAACATCAAACTCTCATAATCTTCCATAAAACATCATTTAACAACCATGTCATTCATAGGTGAATTTTTGAACATGCATCTTAGCTCATTATATAGCTAAAAATAGCTAGTTCATAATACGAGAACTTTAAAAATACGAAGAATGTTAAAAACGGGGCTAAGATGAACTTACTAGCAAGCTTGAAAAAGAATGAAGAACCCTAGCTATGGAGTCTCCAAATTTTCGGCAATGAGAGGAAGAAGATGAATAGATTTTTATCATCTTTTTCCTATTTTAATCATTTATTAACCAAATGACCAAAATGCCCTTCTCTTTAAAATTTTCATAAATACTAACTCATGTCCAATTTTGTCCAAAAATTATATTTTGGGCAAATTGCTAATTAAGGACTTCTAATTGATATTCTAAAGCTATTTCATACAAAAAGCTTCTAGAAACTCATATTTTGCAACTCTTGCAATTTAGTCCTTTTTGGACCAAACAACTTCAATTTAACGAAATTGCTTCATGAAACTTTCACACTAGCATGCAAACATGGCATAAACCTTAAAACTCATGAATTTACCTCAGACTCGTGGCCTCACACCACTATTCCGACTAGGCCCTAAATCGGGCTGTTACATCAATGGGAAATTCTTGCACACTTTATCCACTAAGACACACTTGCCTAAGGGGTTCGATACCCTAATTACAAATTCAGTAGACTCAACAGGTAGAGTCTTACTTTATACTAGATTCACACACACATAGGAATGAGTCGATCCTAGATCTATCAATGCAATCACATCAGTATCAAATAGAGTAAAAGTACCAGTAATGACATCTGGAGATGACGCTTCCTCTCGCGCACGTATAGCATAGGCTTGGGCAGGTGCTCTCGCCTCCGATCTCATAGTTGTATCGGTAGTCCCTCTTTGGCTTCCACTCACATTCCCGGTGTTTCTAGGTGGTCTGCCCCTAGCTGTCATATTACTCGGTCTCACACTCTGAACATTTTCTTCCTCAGCTAACTTTGGACAGTCTCGAATGAAGTGATCTCGTGATCCACACTTATATCAAGTTCTATTATTGTACTTTCCCCAGCATTCTCCCACATGTCGTCTTCCACACTGTCTACACTCAGGCTTGTTACTTTTGGCACTTCCAACACTTGATTCAGTCAGAATTTGAACTCTTGGACCAACATTTTGTCTCACACAATCTCTACTCGGGTGTCCAGGCAAAACATTTGATCGATTGCTTGCATCTCTAAATCTCTTCGTCAAAAGTTGAGATGACTTACTCATCAATCTTTTTCTTTCATCGCGAGCTTCAGAATCAGCTTTCTTCTTTTCCTTGCTAAGCTCCTCGACTTTGCAAGCTCTTTCAACTAACACAATAAATTCATTTATGTCAAGTATCCCAACCAACAATTTAATGTCTTCATTCAGCCCTTCAATGAAGCGTTTACACATGGTAGCTTCGGCCGAAACACATTCTCGTGCATACTGGCTCAATCTCACAAATTATCGCTCGTATTCAGTAACTGACAAACGGCCTTGTTTCAGCTCTAAAAACTCTTTACGTTTCTGATCTATAAATCGTTGACTAATATATTTCTTTTGAAATTCAACTTGAAAGAAGTCCCAGGTAACCCTCTCTCTCGGAACCATTGAAATCAATATTTTCCACCAATTATACCCGGTATCCCTCAACAACGAAACAACACATTTAATGCATTCATCAGGTGTCAACGACATATCATCAAACACTCGAATTGTATTCTCGAGCCAGAACTCAGCTCGCTTAGCATCATCATCAGCTGTAGCCCTAAACTCTTCGGCCCTAAACTCTTCGGCCCCGTACTTACGGATCTTATCCACATGAGGCTTATTCAATCGGATTGGATCTGACACTTGTGGCACAATAGTTATTTGTAGGGGTAGAGGTTGTGGAGCAACCGGATTTGTTCGAACGAACTCCGAAAACCACTCACTCATCATTCGAAAGAAGGCTTGCTTAGCCTCTCCTCCCTCACCACTATCATTCGGCCTAGATGTGGCCGACGCTATCCCTTGAGCGGGAGCAGGCACGTTACTCTCTACATCATCAGTAATTGCTCGATCGGGATCCATTACTATATGAAAACACATTTTCAACTGTCAGGATTCATCACACTATCGCAATTATATATATATGGCATGTATAGCTAGACTCACACACGCTATGTTAGTCTGAGAATCGACTAAATCGTAGCTCTGATACCATAATAAAATGTAACACCGCTAACCTGAAACTGTCGCCGAAATAGGGTTAAGAGGCATTACCGAACAATCAGAACATTTCACATCCATTTCACAACACTAAGTCATTCATCAATCAACCATATTCAAATATAAACATATAGTCCATTATCGAGGTCTACGAGACCTCAAACATGTATTAGAAGAGGTTCGAAACTGAACCGAGCACTTAGAAAATTTTCCAAAATTTTAAACATTTTTCAACACTGCAGAGGTCACACGCCCGTGCGGCCAGGCCGTATGCCTCACACGGCTACCAGACACGCCCATGTGTCCAAGCCGTGCCAAAACAGGGCATACATACTGACTTGTTCACACGACCACCAGACACGCCCGTGTGCCATGGCCGTGTGAAATTAAGCTAGCTACTGACTTGGTCACACGGCCACCAGGCACGCCCGTGTGCCACGGCCGTGTACCCTGCCCAGGCACACTTCAAAGTGCCCCTTGAGCCATATGGCAGAGACACACGCCCGTGTCCCTTAGCCGTGTATGCAAAATAGGCCATTTGAAAGGCCAAAATGCCACTCACACATGGGTCATACCTACAAGCACATACAAGACTATTTTCACACACAATTTGGCAACCAAATACATGTCAAATGATCAACTTATCATTCCATCCAATCTCATTCCTAATCATGTCAACTTATATACCAAATTGCATAACTAAAACACATGCATAACTAAGCAAGATTCATCCACAATATCACTAGATCACAATGGCATCAATCCATCACTAAGCTTACCATTCATAAGACATTTTCATTGCCATCAAGCCATACCATGACATGCATCATATACCAAAATCACATATACATATTGCCAACATTTATCTAGCCACATCACTTAGCTGTTTACACATCTCAAGCATGGTTCAAAACAACTAGCCTATACATGCCATATTCAAATATACACATCTTCAAAAGTACCAAAATAGATTGCTGATAGTGTGATAGAGATGCTGACGATTCTTGGATCCGAGCTAGCTTTACTGACACTGTAAAATAGAGAAACAAATCACATAGTAAGCTTTCAAAAGCTTAGTAAGTTCGTAATATAATACATATTACTCAATAATACCACATCAATACATAATTAATCCATCACATAGATAAATACACAATTAGGCTCATCATCAATCTCAACCATATGCTCAAGTATCTATTCATTCAACTTTTAAGGCTATCATCAACCACATAGGTTCAAACGTACCTTGATCAACACATAGTTACCCACCATTCATGCTACTCAATTGCTCGATATTACCTCTCGTTCAACCTTTGCTATTCCTTTGATTTATTCGCACACTTAGTGCCAATTTCATAACAGAAACATAATCGTCACCGCACACTTAGTGCCAATATGTTAAACAGAACTTATATCGGTATCACACACACAGTGCCAATTCGATAAGTCGAAGCTTCTATCTTTTCGCACACACAGTGCTAATCATCTCTGTCTCGTTTCTAATTTCGCAGACTTAATGCCCTCTAATTTAATTCCGTACATAGCATTTCTAATCCCATAGTGATAAATATATATATATTCTTTCAATTCACATCACATAGATATAGTTTACAACTAGTACTATATCCGAACTTACCTCGGACGTCGAAATACCAAAACGGTCGATTAATCGAGCACTTTGTCTTTGCCTCGATCTCGATCCAAACCTCTCCTTTCTTGGTCTTAATCAAGATGAACAAGGGCCGAAAATCTCAAAGCTTAAAACCCTTCTTTTACTCTCAATTTTCGGTGGATGAACATTCACTAAATGGCTTATTTTAGCCTTTTGTTTTATGAATAATAACTTAATTATTCATTTCTCAATTTACCCATTTATTAATCATATAAGACAAATAAACATTATGGTTATTTCGTCATTTATCCAACCACTAACCTATTATTGGCTTAATTGCATCATAAGGCCTCCTCAATTAAAAGCCACATCAAATTAAGCACTTAACAATCAGCACACAGCATTTTACACTTTATGCGATTAAGTCCTTTTTGCATATTAAACACACAATCAATATAATCTTCACACAGAAATTTCACACAGGCTAAATCACATACTGTAAACACAGAGAATAATATTAAAATATTATTCTGACTTCGGATTTGTGGTCTTGAAACCACTGTTCTGACTAGGGTCTAAACCGGGCTGTTACAATGTAGATATACTTCTATGCTTAAATTGCTTCACTGAGTTAATGTCAAGAGTTAACAAGATACAAAATCACTTAATGAAACTACTTAACAATCTAAATATAGAGTAGTGAAATCAGCATCAATTAAGAATATCAAACTTATGTAACTCAATCTTCATATAAACTTAGAGAACAGGGAATGGAAGTGAAAAACAACAAAGATAAAAAATAAAAATAAAAACCCTTCAACATCATCATTGCCCTTTGATGGCAAAAGTTTGTCACACGAAAAGTCAGAAAAAAGAAATGAGCCCCATCTCGTTAAAAAAATCAAGCAATCAATTGTTGTAAGATTTTTTTTCTTGTTTCATTATAAACTAGAGATTGAAATATTCCAATACAATATCAAAAGCTAAAAAACATGATTCTTTCACAAGCTAAAATAGTCGCAGAAAACAACTAAACTAAGCATAAGGAACAATTAAAGAGAAGAAGAGAACAACTAAAATAGTTGTAGAAGAAAATAGGCTCACTGGTGAAAGAATTAAAGAGGAACAACCTAAAATAGGAAAAAAAACGAAAAGAATTAAATTGAGAGTTAAAATGAGAAGATGAGATTAGGGGAGTAGAAAGAGAAAGAGAGCAGCAACAATCTTGAAGAAAATGGAAGAATTGAAGAAAATAAAAGAAAAGAGAACTAGAGAAAAAAACTTTGAAAGAGAAAATGAAGAAAAAATTGGGATTCTACTGTGTGTTTTGGGAGAAGACAAATGAATGATAAAAATGTAAATAGCCAGCCAAAAACACTTTTGGCTTTTCCATTTGAAGAAAAGCACTTTTTTAAATTAAAATTTTCACTCAACTAGTAATGAAAAATGCAAAACCCATATAGGAACTAATAAAAGAAACCCAAAAAAAGGAAATTTTTTTAATTAAATTGAAGAAAAAAAATATGAAGATGAAGAATAGAACCATTCAATATTTTTTGTGCGTTTTCAATATTTTTCTACTTTAAAATTAAATTATTTTTTATTTATCAATTTTAATATATTTTTAAATTTTATTTTTAGAATATAGTATTAATTATATATCTCTATTTTATTATGTTGAAATATTTTTATTTTTAATATATAATATAAAAAAATTTCGCATGATGTTATTGTGATATTATCATTACTACTTGTTATAGTTTTAGAGTGCCAAGGAATCTTATATTTGTTCGTATTGCACCAAAAAAAAAAAAAAAAGAAAAAGAAAAAGATGGATATTAAGTTGCAATAGGAATGTAATGCATGATATGTTTTTATTGGATATCATATATATTTTGGATGAAATGAAATAAAATTGATTGTATTATTTTTAATAAAAAATCCTTTATGTATCTAAATACGAAAACAATATAATTTAGTGATTAATTTTATAATTAATGTTTCATTTGTTTTATTGAAAATGATTTTTTGAAAATATTTTATACAATTTCCAATGTTTGTTTAATAGAAAATAACTTGGTCAACGAAAAATGACTTATATGTCAACAGAAAATAAATCTTTTTTTCCTATAAAATGACTTAATCTTTTGAGAAGTGAAAAGAGTTTTTTAATGGGTGCTTTTAATTTTATATAAAAATTAACTTAAATCAAGTTTAATATTATTATATTAATAATAAATTTTTATTTTTAAAATATTTAGAATTAATAAAATATTAATATAAAATATTATAATTTTCAATATTATTAAACATACATATTTAATTATCTATATCTAATCATATAATAATAAATAATATATTATTAAAAATATTCAATATTAATATTTTAATATTAAATATTTATTACCATTATAAATATATTAATAATAAATGTTTTGTAGTATAAAGGTTAAAATAAGCCATAAGTCTATGTACTCTTCCCATATTTGGAATTTAGGCTCTGTATTTTTATTTCAAGAATTTAGTCTATCTATCTCTCAATTTTTTTTTTTGAGTAAAAATTGGGCTGATATCTTATTAACTCAGGCTCACACAAAACAACAATCATAAAACTGTAAACGAAAAGACAAAACAGAAAATAAAGCTGGCAACAACAACCACATAAATGTGCTTTGGGAAATAAAATAATAATAATAATAACCGAAAGCATGAGCCCAATCCTTTCATCTTCAACCAGACGATTCATCAGCCAAAATTCCTTCTCAACAGAGGAGAAAATGCCAAAGAAATGAAGACCGACAGCAGCTTTGCACAACACTGAACCTGCGCCTGGAGATTCGGTGAACCTTCTCCTAGAACAAAGCATCTCAAGAAACCCCTTCGTTACCCAGATTCCTCTCCCGTGACTCCTTCTTCGCTAGCACCATCACCGATTCTGGAAGTTTATCGCCCCAACACCCAGAGAACCTGCTTCTTTGCCCTTCTAATGCCAGAGTATGGGCCACTCTATTAGCCGAACGCGACACATAGAGGTAAGAAATTTCTTCAAAATACAAACCCAATTGGTTGATGTGCTGGGTAATCGATCTGAGAATCAATTTATCATGATTCCTTCTCTTTATACATTTGATGACAGTTAAAGCATCGTCTTCCATAACCAGTCTTCTATAGCCCCTGTCTTTCGCGAAGAGGACGGCCCTTTCGCACGCGCTCATTATACGCCACACAAACGGATCCGCAGTATCCTCAATAGATAAGTCTCTGCTCCTAAAATGCCTCCTGTAACATCTCTAGCAATAACTGCAGTTGTAGCTAATTTCTCCTTACTTTGATAAGACGCATCAAAATTAATCTTAATAAAACCTTCCTCCGGAGGCCGCCATAATTCTTCCAAGATAGGTCTGACTTGTGGCTGTAAATTCTTACGAGAAAGCTCGATTTCTGATACATAACCCCTAATGAAACCCAAGATCTCTTGTAGCTGGAACTTAGCCCCCTCATGAATTAACTTATTTCTTCGGTACCATAGACTCCATGTTGAGATAGCAATAACGCTTCTTTGGTGTTCTTCAGCTTCAACAAACATTTGAGCAAAGATCTTTTGAGGCCCAAGAGAGTCATCAAAAACTGGAAAGGGTATCTGAAAGTGCGCCCACACACATCGCAACAGACTACAATGCCACATCAAGTGGCTGGAGTCTTCCAGAGCTTCTTTACACAAGGGGCAAACCGACTCCACTGCTAGTTTTCTTTTGGCCAGATTACTATAATGTGGAAGCATGTTATTAACCAACCTCCAGTTATGTATTTTTATTTTGCTAGGAATGTTTAGCATCCAAAGAGTTTTGTAAAAAGCTTTAAAACCATCCTCCAAAGAACTGTAATTTTTGTATTGCCCTAGGATAGTGGTTAGAGCTCAGTACCCACTTTTAACTGTATACTCCCCGGAACCCTCATATTTCCACACTAGAGTATCCTCTTTGTTACCACCAGAAATCGGAATAGCAAGAATTCTGGAAGCCGTATTCTCATCGACAAGTTCACCAATCAGCTCCCTATTCCAGGTAAAATTGCCTGCATCCATTAGTTGATTAACTAATGTCCACCTTGTGTTTATGTCAAGACCTGATAATCTGTTATGCTCTCTCCCAGGAAGCCAAGGATCATTTCAGATGTTTATAAGTTCTCCCGAGCCCACTCGCCACACCATTCCTTCTGAAATCAACTCTCTAACATTGCAGATGCTACGCCAGGTAAAGGATGGGTAAGAGCCAACTTTAGTATTTAAAACATCAGTAAACGGATAATACATGGCTTTTAAAACTCGAGCTAAAAAACACTAAGGTTGGACTAGAATGCGCCACACTTGTTTAGCTAGGAGTGCCTTATTGAACATAAACAAATTTTTAAAACCCATCCCACCATCATACTTCGGCAAACAAAGCGTATCCCAGCGGCTCTATCGTATCCCCCTTAAGGTTTTATTATTAGCCCACCAAAACCTATTCATAATGATTTCAAGTTTATTGCATAATTTTTTCGAAAAAAAGGAAGCATTGCATTGCATAAATGGGAGTGGCCTGTAATACGGACTTAATAAAAACCTCTTTTCCACCCATGGATAGATAGCGTAGACTCCAACCTTCAACTCTTTTTCTGAATCTGTCAATGAACGTGTTAAAAGCCCACATCTTACTTCTGCCCACCATCATCGGTAAACTTAGGTACTTTTCTGGACTTGACGCCATCCGAATTCCCCTTTGACCGTGTTGCTAACATTGGCACCAAAATAGATTAAGGACTTGTCATAATTCACCCGTTGTTCTCGCGCGCTGTTTCAGTCTCGTTGATGACTTCATGGACCGTCCTAGTCCCCTCCAGTGAAGCATCTCCAAAAAGAATGCAATCGTCTGCAAAAAAATAAGTGGTTAATAGAAAGCCTACCCCTACCAATAGGTGCGCCCTCCATGATCCCTCTTTGTTTGACATCTTCCAAAAGAGTAGCGAATCCCTCCGCACAAATCAAGAACAAATAAGGACTCAGCGGATCTCCTTGTCTCAGCCCACGTGATGGAGAAAACCAATCAATGTTCATTCCATTAAGGTTAACGGAATAAGATGCTGAGTACACACATCGCATGATAATCACAATCCATTCATTATGAAACCCCAATGAATTCATCATCCCTGCCAATAAATCCCATTCTACACGGTCATAAGCCTTACTCATGTCTAGTTTTAGAGCGAAGTTCCCTTTCTTACCGCGTTTTTTCATCTTAAGAGAATGAAGAATCTCATAAGCTATCAACACGTTATCCGAAATAAGTCTTCCTGGAATAAACGCACCTTGGGCTTCATTTATACAATCTCCTAACATATCACTCATACGGTTGACCAAAACCTTTGCAATAATCTTATACAAAACATTGCAAAGACTTATGGGTCTGAATTGTGACATATTTTTTGATTTATCAACCTTAGGAATTAACACAATTCGTGTTCTATTAGTATCCCCAAATTCTAACTGTCCATTTAGAATAGCCAAATAGTATTTAGAAATATTAGTACCGACAATGTGCCAGTATTTTTGGAAGAAAATAGCAGCAAAACTGTCAACCCCAGGAGCTTTCAGTGGTGGCATCTCCTTTACCGCTTGACAAATCTCCTCTTATGTAAACTGCTTAAGCAAGGCCTCATTCATACTTGCTGTGACTCTTCTTTTCACAAGGCCAAAAAGGTGTTCACCCTACTCTTCTGCAGATGCTGAAAAAAGCTTTTCAAAGTAATTAGAGCCAATTTTAATCATTTCTTCCCTCTCCGTAGTTCGATTGCCAAAATCATCCTCCAGTTCAGAAATCCTGCCACGAAATTGATGCTGTCCTGCCATCCTATTGAAGAAACTAGTGTTACAGTCTCCATGCTGTAGCCAATTAACACGAGCCCGTTGCTCCCAGAACAATTCTTCTTTATCAGCCTTTAAGTTGAGCCCCAACTGGATTTCTGCAATTTCAGCTAGAGTATCATCTGAGACATCTTCGTTATAGAGGCAATTCAATCTGTCCTCTAAGACGACACGATTTTTTTTTTCTTCTTTACCTCTATCTCTACTCCACTTCTGTATGTTGTGCCCCATACGCTCTAACCGTCTCGGTAAATCTCCATCAGATTTCGCCCACCAATTTTTAATCAATTCCTCAAAATTACTATCTAGACACCATTTAGCCTCAAACCGAAAACACTGTGTCTTGGACCCATGCTCGTTCCTTTCCCCTCCCATGGTATCCAGTAGTACCGGACAGTGATCAGAAAAAGAGTGACTCAAATGTTCGACCTGATAATATGAGAAAAGATCAATCCAATTAATCGTAGCAACTCCTCGGTCTAGACGTTCTCTTATATTAGAGGATCTTTGTCTGCCTCGTTCCCATGTGAACCAACAGCCTCTAAACCCGAGATCGTCAAGCTTACAATCTTCCAAAGCAGTTCAAAAATCCATCATTTGTCTGTTTGATCGTCGACGGCCCCCTTTCTTCTCATAGGAACTAGTGATCTCATTAAAATCCCCTATGACAACCCAAGGAACATTTCGGTCAATACTTAGTTTTCTAAGCAGATTCCAAGACTCTCTCTTCCCCCGTTCCTCCGGATTACCATAAAACCCCGTTAAACGCCATTTTGTACCACACTCATTATCTTGAACTTCGACGTCAATATGATAGGAAGAGAAGCTTTTGAGGCTGATCAAAGAATTTCCTCTCTATCCCAACGACAATCCTTCTTTAGAACCCATTGCCCCTATATCAATTCCATTTTCAAACCCACATTTTAGTCTAACCATCTCCATTTTCTTAGCACACAATTTTGTTTCAATGAGAAACAAAATTCGGGGATTTATGGCTCTCAGCTTGTTCTTGAGCCTCATAACAGTCTGTGGTCTCCCCAAACCACGAACGTTCCAGCTTAATATTTTCATTGTTCCCGACTGCTCTGATCACCAAAGCTAGCCGATAAAATTAACGAACCATCTCCAACATTTGTACCCAATGCCACTGAATGTCCTTCCACCCGTCTCTGTCTTTTTTTTTCCTTCCAAAAATGTAAGTGGATCATGTTCATCCTCCACTACCAAGTCCATTGGTCCGTCCCTAATTTCCTCATTGGTCAACCCTTTTTTACTCCAATTACTCCCCTGAAAATGCCCATTAAAGGGAAACTGCCTATTAACTCCTAATGAAACAAAATTGGGATTCTCAATCAGATTAGCCGGATATTCCTCCATATTACGCGTATAATCTTTTCCTTCCTTAAAAGACTTACGAGAATTGCTACTTTCCAAATTTTCATTAGCCACCTGTGACCCATCGGCTTCCCGTAGCCACTTACTCATCCCCGTACGCCTCCGTCTAGGCTCCGCCCGTAAGGATAGATCCCAACCGAAAATAATTTTTGAAGGCTCGCTTCTTAGCCGATAAGGGCAGAAGCTTTCTCCATGACCTAATCTTCCGCAGATAAAGCAAAACAGACTCAATTTTTCATATTTGAACCGGGCATAGACAATTGTCGAGTTACCAATCTGGATCTTTTTTCCGCCGTGAGGGACCGATGTGTCTAAGCATATTCGAATGCGCATAAACCGCTTAATACCCAAAGAAAGATTTGAAGTATCATATTCAATGAATCTTCCACAGAAATTCCCAAATTGCTTGGCCATCGTCTCATTCATCAAGCCAGGGGGAGTTCATGGATTTGTACCCAAAACTCAGTGAGATGTAACGGCATTGTTAATGGATTTTCGCCATTCGGGATTCGTTGAATAATGAGCAAATGGTTATTAAAAACCATGGGGTACCAAAGAATGACCCTTTGTAAATCGACATCATGAAAAAATTGAAAGCAGATACCGCTTCTCCCTAGATCCGTAATGCAAATACCGCCTATAGGATGCCATAAACCGCCATGGTATTTCAAGCGATGGAAATGGACAACATTATCCGTTAAACAGCGCCCTACCAGACAATATCGATAAGATCGTTCCACAACTGCTTCTTCCTCGTGAAAAGCTTCCTCCTCGTCATCTAGAAGACTTAGATTTGCCAAGTCCTCTTCCATTACTTGATTTGATGAATCGCACAAACACCAAAATAAAAGATAATACAAGATTCGTGAGTCGTTAGGAGTGAAAGAAAAGAAAAAGAAAAAGAGAGAAGAGAACGAAAAACATGCCAGAGGGCAGACAAAGAGAACGTGCCAGAGGGCAGACTTGGAAAAAACTAAATTGTTTTAACATATCTATCTTTCAAATTTAAAAATCAAGTCCAATTGTTAACATTGTTAAATTTTTTTGTAAATTTTTTATGTCACATTTTTAAATAAAAAATACTCGGTATTTATATAACTAAGAAAATCACGTTATAATGAACATGATTGTAATAAAATATTTTTAATAATGCTAACAACTGAACCTCAATTTTAATATCTAAAAAGTAGGACTAACCCAAAAATAAAAGTAGATGGACTAAATTTCAAATTTACGAAGAGTATAAGAACTTATGTCATATTTTAACCTGATATAAAAAATATGAATATTTTAATTATATAAATATAAGTACTTGTTTAAATAATGCTTAGTTACATTTATCCCTTATAACTCTAATATGTCAATATATACTCTCATATATGTAATTTAAATTAAGTTTTAATTAAGCATTATTTATTATTAAGTTTATATATCACATTGATTATTATAAAATATTTTTATTATAAAATAAATTTTGATTACGAAAAAAAAATTACACTATAATATTTTATAACAAATATATTTATATTGTGTTTGCTTTACAAAGAACAAGTAAAATATTAATTTATAGATATAAAATAAATTTAATTAAACAATTAAAAAAATGAAAATCTTAAATGTATATTTGTTTAATTGAAAATAATTTTTATGAAATATTTTTAAAAAATTTATCAAATAGCAAAAAAAAAAAAATTTATATAAATTTATCCAAATAAAAAAAAAAACAATAAGTTTTTCGGAGAAATAATTCATTTTCCTGAAATTTTCGTAAAATATAAATATTATTTAAGTTGAGAGGTGCCAAATTTAGGGAACGCATACTTAAGCCAACAAAAGCAGACGAAGGGGAAGAAAAGAACCTTCGCTTTGTTTCCGCGCTTGCATTACTTTTCTCGCCGAACTAAACTTTCAAACAGGAAACCGAACCTTTTTTTTCTTTTTTTCTACTTCCCAAAATTTGGAGCTCCCTTAGGTTCGCTGTCCCTCTCCCTTTTCTCCCTCTGCAAAAGAAAAATAGAAAAAAAAAAAAAGTCTCTGGGTTTTAACTTCTCTCAGCGCAATTGCCATCAAGGTATGTTTTTTTTCTTTTTTTTCTTTTTATCAGTTTAAGATGCTTCAATTGTTTTCTTTGTTTTTTTTTGATGAATTAAAAGAGGAGGGCAAAGCCCTAACAGCAACGCTTTTTCTTTCTTTCTTTCTTTTTTTTTTTTTGACCAAATACTTTCTTTTGGGATTGTCTAAATTGGGTATTTTTATTATGATCAGTCCATGCATGCTTAGGACCAAATTATGTGCTTTAAATTTTTTTTTCTTGCTTTCATTTAGGGCAATCTAAAATGGTTTTTTCTTTTATTTGGTTAATTCACGCTTGTTTCTGGGCTGATCTCTTTGCTTTTAATGGATTTTAGGGTGTTGGTTTTGACGAAAACTTGAATCTTTGAATCGTTTGTTCTATTCTTTTCTTGCTCGAAATCAAAGGAGAGTTAAATTTTAGCTGCAATCTTTGATTCCGAATATATATGCTTGATTTTTTTAGCTTGCTAAAATTGTTTTTCTTTATTTGGTTATTCATGCTGGCTTCTGGGTTGATCTCTTGATTTTTTTATGATTTTTTCGATTTTTTATTTTGATAAAAACTTGAATCTTTGAATCGTTTTGTTCTTTTTCTTTTTCATTGGTTGGCTTCAAAGGAAAATTAAATTTTAGCTGTGATCTTTGATTCTGAAAATTGAGGCTTGATTGTTTTTATTGGTATTTTCATTTCTTACAGTCAAAAGGAAAGAACCCCTTTTCTATTTATGGACAAAAGAGACTGTCAATTTTGTTGGAAAACAAAGTAAAATTGTACAAACAAATTTTAGGAGTATTTCTATGTATATATTTTGCATGTTCACCTCTAAAGGGCAGCTCACTGGTTCTTTATTACTAGCATTCTGAGCTTGCTATGATGATTGTTCTGTTGGGGTCATTCTGGTTTATGTTATCCGCAAACTGACATGCATTTTTTTTTTACAGCTGAAGAAATACCTTTAGAGCTAAATTATATAAGGGCATTCAACATTTTGTAAATAGAATAGAGAGAGGTACTGGTTCGTAGAGGTGGTGGGACTTCTTCGAGCTTAGGGTCCTCTCTCATTGCATTTATTTTAGCTTTGGGAGTTTTTTTGTTGGTGCATATGTATAATTAGAACAGTTGAGCTTTAATGGTGAGGTTTTGTGGAGAGTTTTAACTGAAGGGAAAAGCTTAAAAGATAACATTATGGGTTCTGTTTGTTGCTGCTTGCGCGCTGAGGATTTTGAGGACTATATCAATCCGAACAGTAATGTATATAGAAATTGCGTGTGCCTCAGTTGCTTTGTTCAGAACTTCGTACACGTGGTATGTTTTATTATTCTCATCATTAAGCATTGGTTCAGACTCTAGTATTATTTATTCACTCTCCTTCACTGTGTCACTCTAGGTAATTCCATCAGCATTTATATAAATTGGCTTTAGGTGAACAAATATTTATTGAAGTTAGTTGTGGATCATTAATTACTGAGCTAACTTCTGAAATTATCTGTTGATTGTTTACACTATGAAGAATGTAATTCATTAACAGTAGGGATAAGCAGGGTCTAAATTGATCCATTTAATAGTAGGGGGACTAATTTGATCCGGTCCCTATGGTAGAGGGACTTGTAAGGCACATTCACCTCAATTATTTGATTCATGGGGTTCCGGCTTTTTGATCCTTTTCTTTTTTGGTTTTCTTTGCCCTTGTAATTGTAGTATACCACATTGTTCCGAAGAGCGGAATTCCGTTCTGTCCCTTCATCCATTCAGGGGACAGGATCTATTATCTCTTCTGCATCTCTAGATAACTCACTCTCTGACATGTACCAATCTCCTCCGAGACCCTTGCCTTATGATGCTGAGACTAGATATTTCCGCTTACAACCTGATGGTCTTGTTTCAAGACATGAGAAGGGTTCAAGTCAGTCACATGAAGAGTCAGAGCCTGTAAGAGGCGAAAATGATGCAGATCCAGGATCTTTGAGTACCGAGGGCAAATGGAATGCCTTTGAGCAAGGCTCGAAAGAGCAGCATTCTAAATCCTCACAAAAACTCTCATCAGCAAAAGAACCAGTTGGAATTGGGTACATCTATTCATCTGCTGAAGAAGAGGAGGATGTCTGTCCAACATGTCTTGAAGGTGATCTTTTTCTCAAGATTGAATGGTGTTTTATTATAGCCACTATATTTGCAGTGAAGCTTTGTTAGAACTTGCTCAGTAGGCCAAGATTTGCTATAACTTAGGAAGGAGGGATGCATTAAAATGCTAAATTTATGCTATATCTTGCCTCTCTAACATGGATACTCATGCCATTAATTGGACCTAGATTCTAATGAGTTGATGATTAAGCAGCATAGATTTAATAGGGGAACTTACAATTAATCTGTAATTTTAATGATAAAACTAGTCCTCCACTTCAATAGGTGTCATTTGAACCTCTAGCCTGTTGTTATAGTCAATTTAGCCCTCCATCTAATATATACATATGTATATTGCCAAAATAACTTTTAATTTTCTCGGTTCCAACATGACCACCTTGATATTCAATCTCTTCCCATTTCATCACTCATTCCCGAAAATTATGGCCACCCGTTTCCGCTAGCAAAGAAGGAAAAAAAAAACAGATCAAACACAAGATTATATCCATTGCCATTTCCATGGTTTTTGGGGAAAATCAAACATCTATAAGAAATAAAAAGAAATTCAAGCATTGAAGATTTTTGTGCTCAACCCCAATAAAACCCAATTCACATCCTACCCTACTGTTAAAATTCCTATTCATGTTAACTTTTAAAACCACAATAACCCGTGACACCCAATTTCCTTTATCATTATTAATATTATTCTTTATGAAAATCAAATCTGACTTTAATTGCAAACCATTAACTTGTTAAACCTCATACCACTCATCCATAAAAAACTTGCTGGTCAGTTTGACAAAAGAAAATTAGATGGAGGGCTTAATTTGCTCTAATGAAAAAGTAGGGGCTTCAATGACACTTTTTGTATTGGTGGGGGGTGCTTATTCTAATCACTGTACATAGTTTTTGCTCTTAGAAATAAGTGCTGCTAAAAAACTGCGTGATATTACTAATCATATGAGATTGAGCTTTTAATGGATGGATTATATTCCTGATAAACTTATTGATACCTCCCATGGTGCAGAATATACTCCAGAGAATCCCAAGATAATAACAAAATGTTCCCACCATTTCCATCTTGGTTGCATTTATGAATGGATGGAGAGAAGTGAAAACTGTCCGGTCTGTGGAAAGGTGACCTTTTTGAACCAGTTAGCGTTTTCATATCCATTGTACTTATAACCAATCAACTGCATGGCAGTTACATTTTATTCTGCTTGATTAGCTTACAATTTACTAGGATACTCAAGCTTTACAGGCTTTTTTAGTTTCCTTTGATATTTTCAGGTCAAACAAGCTTCTAGTTATATGTGCACGGTTTCCCGCCTTTTTAATTTCTTTTTATTGTCCAATTTTGATATCTTCCATTTTTTGCAAATAAAACTGACTTATTTTTAACAGACATATTAGGCCCAAAATGTGAAGTTTGTTTGGTGAGCCTTGTGGTTTAGGTTATATCCTTTGATGTATATTTGCCAGCAGCAGAAATGATGAACTCTGTTATAATAAAAGCTGAATGGGAAGAATTGTTTGTTATAAACTGCATATTGATTATGTAGGTAATTGAGGCATTGAGAGGTTATTGAGCTTCGGATTAATGTTGCATGCATGTTTAGCCGGACTGCAAAATTGCTGTTTAGGTTGATAATATTTTTCTGCCGACTTCCCAATTCCTTGGGCACCTTCTCAAGTAAATATTTGTTCCAAACAATAACAATGTTGGTGGGGACGTAGATGTCTTTTTTGTTCCATCTGTGCTTGCTTCTCCAAGTCCGTAAATTCTGATGTCATATCATTGTCTAGCGTATAGAGTTAAAAGAACCCTGAATTTTGATGGTTCACTTTTCTTCTGCATTTTTTGAATTTACCTGCTTCTGGCTCAGTTGCTTAGACGTTTGATCTAATAATGTAGTGCTTAACAAAGCTTTATATCGAAGTGAAAACAATTTGTATACTCTGTTGTAACCTAAATCTCCCATCTCAACTCGGTTTGCTTTTCCAGGTTATGGTGTTCGATGAAACGACTTAACTTTTGTTCCAAAGGTTTTGTTGTGGATGAAAGCCAACAGAAGACGGCCAGCAAAGAAAAGAAAAAGATATGTAATCACCTATGTGAATATTGCAGGGATAAAGCGATTGTCACATGCTGTAAATATGAAAAATGTTGTGCATAAAGACTGGAAGTTCGTACTCTTTGTGAACATTTGAGTTGGGGTTTGGGGGGAGGGGGAATCATACGCACGATTGTTGTAAATCACACTAAAGATTATTTTCTTTATCAATGTGAAGAAATGTGGATCTGAGGAAGCTATTATGTATCAATATTTTATGCCTTATCTCCTTTGAATTGTTAGGAATTTATGTATGTGCCCAGATCTTTTTTTTTTTTTTGGCCAGTACAAGCTTGCGAATTGCGGGAAGGAATGTAACATTGGGTCTTGAGGTATCAATATAGAGTTCTAATCATTTGCAGGTTTAGTCGTAAATTTCACCATTAAATTATAGGTAAGTCTTTATTTTGGTAATTTAATCTAAAAAAGTTATAATTGGTGATTGAACTATTCAAAAGATTTTATTTATGTTATTGGGCTGTTCAAATTGTTACGTAGCTTTTTCTGTTTCGTATTATTTATACCAATTAAAAGTCCTTTTTTTCTTTTATAACTTTTTTTTTTATGAAATAATTTTAAATGTCATAAATCTATGAATTACAATTCAAACAGTTTCTTCTTTGATCTTTATTATTGTTCATAAGATCAATTGGGATCTAAGATATGATATATTATCAATGGATTTTGATTTATTGCATCAATTGTCGAATTGTTGTTCAGAGCTTGCTAGTGAAAAGAAAAAAATTAACAACCTAATGACTTAGATAATTTTTTAAAATAGTTTAGTAATTTAACTAAATTTTTTTGAATAATTTATTGGTCAAATTGTAATTTATTTTTAATTAATTAAAATGAAAACTTACTTATAATTTAATATAATGACTAATGGTGTAATTTATACCTCCAAATAGAATAAAATGTAAGGAATCAAATTGTTGGCGCCCAAATAGAATGAAATGTAGGGACTCAAATAGAATAAAAATTAGGGAATTAGAAGGTAAATCGTTGAGGGTTGTTTGTTAATTAATTGAAAACTAAAATTTTTAATAGTTTAAAATAAGTATTACATAAATTTTTTTAATAAAAATATAGAAAAATAGTAAGTAGATAATTCAATGGAGAATATATTAGATTTATTTTCTTTTCTTTTCTTTTTAATATATTATAATGTTTTTGAAGATTTAATGTTGTGTCCGCATTTACTTCTTTAGTCTCTTCTTTTATTCAATACATTTTTATTTTATAGTATTTAATATTCATTCTTTTAAATTTATAATATTTTGCATTTAATAGTGTAATTTATTTCAAAATATTGTCAGTGTGATTTAAAATTTGACTTTCATTAAAATAAATAAAATGATTTTTTAAATAAAAATGTAAAATAAAAATTTTGCATTTTTTAAAATGTACATTGATAGCAAGATAAATTCATATTTTTAATATATTTATTTTTGGCTAATTATCATATAAATGCTATTAAATTTAAATTTTTCTTATCAGGAATGAAGTTGATGTGTTGAATTCAAACTCTTACAAAAATGGGCTAAATTGGAACAAAAAGCAAAGAGGAGGGCTTGATTGAAAGATTGAAGATTCAAGGATGACTGGATAAAGATTAAAGGGTTGAAGATTTTTTTAAAAGTGGCTGGATAAAAATTGAAGGATTTTTCATATTGTTATAATTCTGTAATTAGTTTAAATTTAATCTCTAGTTTAAATTTGATTTATAAATTTTGAACTATTTAGTGATAATATTTAGTGATAATATTTAGGATTATTTAGTGATAATATTTAGGAAAAATCTAGCTAAATTTTAACACTAAAAATATGTATAAATACCTAGTGGCTACAGCTAATTGAACACACACTATACCTTTCGCATTTAATAAATTCCTTATTTTTTTTCTCCCTACCTGTGTCAGTGCTTCATTTTGCTATTTTAGTTCTTTTTTTTTTTACTTTCAACTTTTTGGTTATTTGCCTTCTAAGCCCTTTCCCTTTCCCACTTTCCACAATGTCATTTAAATCATTTATTTTCAAGCATGATTCTTTTCATGATTAACTAAACCCTTTTTAGTCTTAGCTCGGTTATCGCTTAGACAAAGTAATCGTGAGATATGAACCCACACTTAATACTTTGCAATTCGGTATTCGTTATCTCTCTGATATATGGGATAGTACAAATTCGTCCCTCAAAGTTGATTCGATTTCAATTCAAAAAGGTCACGTTGGGTTGGAATCGTTTGGCGTACAGTTGGGAAGTTGAGTCTGCGGTGTTGTATTCAAAATCTCGCGAACAAATTGGCGTGTTCAATTGGAAAAAGCTAGTTGGATTCCATCAAGGGAGATAGTGATCAAATTTAAAAGACCCAGACGGTTGAGGCCGTTAATTCGAGTTGGGCTTTTCAGATCGCAAGGCTGTCGAAGTCTTAATTTACGGGTACGTGCCACGTGGTTGAAAATTCGACAAGGGTTAATTTGCAGGTGATACTAGGATCGACTATGAGAGGAAGAGTTGGCGATTTGAGGGATCCTTGATTTCTATAACCAGCTTATCACTTGGAAAGGAAAATCTATTTCAAGGATTGATTCAAGATTGGAGTATACCGAGGCTAAAGATAAGCTAAAAAAAATATTTTATTTATCCATTTATTTTATTTTCTTAAATTTATTTTTGCATTTTCGAATCTATTTTATTTTATTTTTCGTATTTTCTTATTTTATTATCTTAATCGATTTAAACCCCCAATTTATATTTTTATCTTCAGCATTTCTACGCATAGGTCGTGAGCCCGACTGTGACTGCGGCAGCGATTTTGGTCACAGAAAAAGGCAAAATTAAATACTCAGTCCCTATGGATTCGACCCTATTGCTTTATACTGCCAATTACTGTTATTTTGTCGTAGGAATTTATATTTGGTGATTTCAATGCCCATCAAATTTTAGCACCGTTGCCGGGGGTTGGTAAAAATTTTAATTTTTGTTTATTTTCTTTATGACCAGATCAGAATTAGAGACTCTAGCATTTGAACCGAAAATAGAAAAGTTGGCTCGAACACTTCGGAGAGAAACTATTCGGTGTGGTAAACAACACAACCTGACTTTGAAGAAGGATTTTGTAACACCCCTAACCCGTATCTGTCGACGGAACAGGGTTACGGAGCATTACCGAAACTTTTCAGAACATTTTCAGATAAATCATGCCAATCACTACTCATTAACCGAGATTATTCGTAACGTCCCTTAGATGGACCATCGAGGCTCAATACGAGCATTAGAATCGAGTTGGGACTTAATCGGAAACTCTAAGAATTTTTCGCGGAATTTCAAAAATTTTCCAAGGTGCAGGGCTCACACACCCATGTGGTCCAGGGGACACGCCCGTGTGACCACAGGACACGCCCGCGTCTTTGCAGTCGTGTTCGACCCGATGTAATCTGTGTCGACTTGTGCACACGGCCATGCCACACGCCCGTGTGCTAGGCCGTGTGGTTAATTAAATTTTCATAAAATTAGGTGTAGGTTTCACACGGCCAAGACACACGCCCGTGTTCAAGGCTGTGGCTCCCACACGGCTGAGACACACGCCCGTGTCTCTGCCCGTGTGCTCAATTCTGAGCATTCTGTTTTCTCGAATTTAAGGTGCAGGGGACACACGGCCAGGCCGTACGCCCGTGGGGTAGGCCGTGTGTCACACACGGTCTAGACACACACCAGTGTGTCTGCCCGTGTGGACAAAATAAAGTCATTCCTAGCTTCATTTCACACCCATGACCTGCACTTGAATCACACATCTAAATACCAACCATTTCAAGCATTCAATTCAAGTAAATTCCATCATTCATCATGGCATATCATTTCATGCATACATGTCTATAATCTTACCTTAGTTAAGACCTCAAGTTAGACATAGTTTGATCAACTACTTAACATATATTTAGCTACCATAGTTTGACATTACAAGTATATTAAAACAAACCATTACTAGCCATTCCAATGGCTAGATTACAAACATCATTTACATTTACATGCCAATATGACCAATATAACCTATACATGCCATTACAACCATAATTGATTTACCATAATGTACCGACATGGGCCGATGGATAGTGTGAGTGATCTCCGCCGAGCTTGCAATCCAACGAGCTTTCGATTTACTCTAAAACAGGGAAATAAAACTAAGTAAGCATAAAATGCTTAGTAAGTTCGTATAACATGGTACTTAACTACCATTCATTCTATTCTGAGGTAACTATGTAAGGCACATTCATTCAATTTGACCTCAAGCCCTACACATATCCTCATTGCCCTTGTTAGTTATATATTCCATAATAACATCAAAAACATGTATGGACTCATTAACAATCAAGTTTCCATGCACATATGCTTTCCACAACATGTATAAATCACATTGCTATATCTCAAGTATATTTTCATATAACACATCTCAAGTTCAGATTATTTCATATCAAAACTTTACACATCTTACTCAAAATATCAATGTCTCATGAGTTGTAGTACACTCAAAGGGTACAAGTCTATAACCAAGGATGAACATATTCATCAAATGAATCCCATATACAAATATCATCATCTTATGTTTTCATATGTCAATTGTCATGTAGCATCATTTTCATGGATTTCTGACAACTACGTGTAATAACTCATTTCTTATTCATCTCATTTCATGTCCAGATTTTTACCCGTTGAATTTATTCGGGATATCGATGGATACACAGGTAGTACACGTGAGGTGTACAAATCAGGTTCCGTCAATACATATTCAATGGTATCCATAAGGTACTATTTCAGAGAGTACACTCTCGAGCCACACATGTATACAACAGGATTACTAGTCCAGGCAGAAAAGCTAAGAAATAAAAAGGTAGCTTTAGTAAAAGTTTCTGACAGTGACATGATATAGTGGGAGCTACCTAGGAACTGGAGGAAACTATGAGAGAGAGTAATGTCTGAATCTCTTTACTGGTAAAATTTTCGAGGATGAAAATTTCTTAAATGGAGAGAGTTGTAACAGCATAATTTCGGTGAAATCGAAATAGTGGTTTCGGGACCACAAATCCGAGCCAAAAATAAAATTTATTTTTATTTTATTATATGGTCCGTATTATGTTAGAAAAGTCATGTGAAAATTTTGATACGAAAATTTTATCGATTAGGTGTTTAATTAGGGAAAGGACTAAATCGCATAAAATGCAAAAGTTGAATTCTAGTAGCTATAAGGATTCTATGGAATTCAAAAATTGAGGTCCTTATATGGTAATTAGACCATTAATAAAAAGTTAGTAGATATTTTGGATGATTCATCCATGGAAAATGAGAAAAAGGCTAAGGACTAAATTGGAAATCAAAATTATTAAAAGATGATAAATTATTAAATAGAAATAAAAATCATTTTTATCATCTTCTTCCCCAAAATATTCCATGGAAACCCTAGGAGAGAGAGAAGAAACTTTCTTGGCCAAATTGGGTAAGTTTTCTTGTCCCGTTTTTAGTAATTTCGATATTTTTGAAACCGAGATAGCTTAATCTATCTATTTGGGGGATCAATTTGTAAAGTTATCAAAGTATGGAAAATGGGTTGTGGATGAATATGCTAGAAATATGAAATTTATGGTAGAAAATGAAAGGTTGTTGATAGATAAACAACTTTTATAAAGCAATTTTTGATGAAAACATGATTTAGGGACTAAAATGTAAAGTTATGAAATTGATGAAAAATTATAAAATTTATAGAATATTTGTGATGTAAATTCTATGTTGAAATTTCGGTTAGGCTTGGAATAGGGAGTAAATTGCATAAATTTCATTTTCTGAGCCTAGGGACGAAATGGGAATTTATGGAAAAGTTAGGGGCAAAATAGTAATTTTGCCTAGAATGAAAATTGAGTCCACTTGAATGTGAAATATGATAAATTTATGTAAAATTTACTCGTATAGATCCAGATAGACCAAATTCTGAGCTAGAACGAGGAAAAGAGGAAATGTCGGATTAGTAGATGTTATGTACATGAGCATTTGTCGAGGTAAGTTCATGTAACTAAATTGTGTTTACTTACATGCTTGCATTGATTGTGTTTATGTAAATTGTATAAATGTCATAAATATGTGAAATGATTACATATCCGATCAAGCCCGATAAATAAAAATGTCTAATTTAAATGATAATGCCTGATAGATAATAAATGACAAACGATGAAAATGTTACTTTTATGCTTGGAATGAATGTGAAGTGTGATCATTTGAATTATATGGGTGATTATAGATGTATGAAATAATCACACGCCCGATAATGTTTGAAAAATGTTTAAATCCCGGTTGAATAAATGGAAGATCGATGGATATGTGATTTCCCGAAATGAATGAGGTCCTGCATTTGTTGATGGTGGGATTTAGCTCAGATGAGTAATCCTATTGACCTCATTTCTAAAAGGATTTAGCCTGGACGGGTAATCCTGATGTGAGTCCTCTAGAGCATATGTTATGACTTGGATTTAGCCTGGACGGGTAATCCAGATCAAGCTCCTTAGAGCATATGTCATAAAAAGGATTTAGCCTTCCAAGTACCAGAATTTCAATCAATCACTTATTGTAAATCGTGTCAGGCTGAATTTAACATTTATCAGAGCAATAACAGATGATGGGTTTGATCGATATTTTCATAACACGTATACTCATAAAACATTATGAATTTTATATAACTCTGATAATAGTATCAATCAATACGCAACAGGTCCTGTAACACCCCAAATTTTGGGGCTAGAAGTTTTGGGTTTTTTGGTTAGGGTCAGAGAATTGGTGTGCTATTGAGCTTAGTGGCGCGTTTAAGTATCAGAATGAGCCTATTGGTTTAAGTGGTAAGGGAGTGTTAGTATACCTAAGGGTTCTGGGTTCGAGTCACTGTGTATGCGTTCTGGGAACCTTTTTATTGTGTTTTATTTTGTTTAGTTTTAAGTTAATATTTCTTTTAATATTTATTGTTGTTTTATTTTTATTTTTCTTTTCTGCTATTTTTTTTTGCTTTTGCTGGATGCTTCTTTTTTTCCCTTTTCTTTGTCTTCTTGCTTTTTGGCATTGGCTCTGTTATTTTTGCAAACGATTTACGCTGGGCATGTTTCAAAGAAATTCGTTCCTCCATCGTCAAACAGGTGTGGGTTCTGTATCTCTTTCTATTTTAATTGCAAGTTCTTCTTCGTCTTTACTAAAATTTGACATCATAGGTGTGGATGTTTGTAAACCTGCTAACCTCGACGTTGTAACATCGTATTATGCTTAGAATTTGTGTGTTTTGGTATATTTTCGAATCATCGAGGGCTAAAGAGTACTTCGGGGCTATTTTTAGGGTGGTTTCGTGGCCACTGGGGTTTCCACATGGGCGTGTGCCAGTCTACACGGCGTGTGCTTTTGGGAATTAGGGTTTTCGGGCTGATTTGGGTGCCACACGGCTTGGCCACACGGCCATGTGGCTGATTTGGGGATTTTTTCGCTTCTCACACGGCCGTGCCTCTTAGGCACACGGGCGTGTGAGTTTGGGTATTAGGGTTTGAGTGATTTGGGGTCACACGACCTGGCCACACGGTCGTGTGGCTAAATTAAGGATTTAGGGATTCCACACGAGCGTGTGTTCGGGACACACGACCGTGTCTGGTGGGCACACGGGCGTGTGAGACCCTCACACGGCCGTGTTAGCCCTGTACTCAAATTTAGTACAAATGGATAGAGAGTTACACGGCCTGTTCCCACAGCCATGTTCTTGGTCCACACGGGTGTGCGCTTCAGTCACACGGCCGTGTGCCTCTCTTCACAAGGGCGTGTGCTTCCGTTACACGGTTGTGTGCCCCTTTTACATGGGTTTTTTACCTTCCATATGGCCTAGGTATTCCCACACGGCCAGAGCACACGGGCGTGTGGTCCTAAGGCACTTAAAGTGGTTCCAAGTACGTTTTTGATCCAAAAATGTATTGTGTGTGCTCCCACCCTTAGCTAAGTTTAGTGAGGGTGTTCATGACTCGATATCTGTGCTGAGTGTGTGTGTGATGTGTGAGTTTGAACCTAGTTTATAGAGTGTGTTGTTTATCTGTTCCGACTGACTGATTGTGTCAATGTTTCTGTTCTGTGAGCTTGTATGCATTCATGCATTTGCATAAATTATTTTTGGGTTGGGTTGTGAAGAGAAGGAAGACTGTATCTGTTCTGATCTAGCAGTTTAACTACAAGTTTATATGTACAGCGATTTATCGCACTGTACCACTCGTGCGTCAGCTTTGCTGCACACTATTATTTGATCTGGCAGTTTTCACTGCAACATGACTGTACAGAGGATTATCGCATTGCACTATACTATACGTACGTCATCTTTACTGCGTACCATTATCTGATCTGGCTTGTATCGCGGTCTACCGCATTACACAGTACAACACATACGCTAGCCCTGCTGCGTATTATTATCTGAGTGGCTTAGTCCATGTATGTGGTGTGTAGGGTTGGATGGGCCTTCTAAGGTCCTAATTGATGTGTTGGGTTGGATGAGCTTTAACAGCTCTTATGAGGTGTGATCGAGGGACGGAGAGGTGTGTTGGCTGGATGGGTGGGTTATTGTAACAACCCGATTTAGGGCCTAGTTAGAATAGTGGTTGCAAGACCATAAATCTGAAATAGAAATATGTGTTTTATGATTTTTATGAGGCCTATGATGTGTTTGCATGATTATGTAAAAATTTCATGAGGAAATTTTATTGATTAGTGATCAATTGGTCCATTAGGACTAAATTGCAAAAAGTGGAAAATATGAGATTCTAGAAGATTCAAGTATGAAATAGCATTAGAAAAATTATTAGAGGTCCTTATTTAGCAATTAGACCATTATAAGTCAAGAAGGACAAAAATAGACATGGGAAGGAAAAATCTTAAGAAAAAGGCCTTAAGGGCATTTTTGTCCTTTGGTTAATAAAAGAATAAAAGGGAAAATAAAGCCAAAATCTTGTCCATATTCTTCTCCCATGGCCAAAATTCACTAAGGAAGACATAGCTAGGAATTGTTCATCTTCCAAGCTTGATTGTAAGTACCTCCTAGCCCCGTTTTTAATGTTATTCGTATTTTTGAGATCTTCATAGCTCGATTTAGCTGTTTCTGGCTATATTTTGAGCTAGGGTTTATGTTCAAAAAATTACCCATGTATGACATACATGTATTTTGATGATTTATGAAAGAATATGAAAGTTTTATGTATGATAAACATCTTTCTCTAAGTGATTTTCATGAAAAATGCATAAAAGGACCAAATTGTAAAAGTTATAAAAATGGTCATACATGAGTGAAATAGTGGAAGTTGGGGGCTGTTGTAGTTAAGAAAATGATTCGTCTAGGCTTAAAATGCAAAAAAAATAAATGAAAATCATTTTACGAGCCTAGGGGTAAAAGTGTAATTATGTAAATGTTTAGCAGCAAAATCGTAATTTTTCCAAAGTATGATTCATGGGTCAATTTAGTCAATGTGATTATTAAACAAGTGAAATTGCTATTATAGATCAAGAAACACGAAGCCTGGACCGAAACCGAGGCAAGAACAAGGTTGTGGACTAAACTGAATATCTACACATATTTTGAGTACCGAGGTAAGTTTGTATGAAATTAAAGCTATATAATGTTTTTATATTTTAAATTTTCTTGATATTATGACAAATGAATATCATTTCTATGAAAATCGAATAATGAAGCCTTGATGAGAATATGATAAGTTGAAGTCCCGGTTGAACATTTCGGAATAACAATGATACCTATGTCACAACATGAGATAAGGAAGGTCCCGTATAAGACCATGTCTGGGATATGGCATTGGCACCGAATAAGGAAGGTCCCGTATAAGACCATGTCTGGGACATGGCATCGGCACCGAATATAGGTCCCGTATAAGACCATGTTTGGGACATGGCATCGACACAAAATGAAGGAGGTCCCGTATAAGACCATGTCTGGGACATGGCCTCAGCACCAAAGAAAGATCTCGTGTAAGACCATGTCTGGGACATGGCATCGACATCAATATACGATCTTGTATAAGACCATGTCTGGGCAATGGCATCGACATCGAGATATGAGATCCCGTGTAAGACCATATCTGGGATATGGCGTCGGCATCGAGATGTGATCCCATGTAAGACCATATCTGGGATATGGCATTGGCATCGTGATACATGTATGATGAGATTGAGTATCCTTTGATATTCCGAGTAGTTCAACGGGCAAAGAGCTAAGTTTATGAAAAGGTGACAAAGAGTTAAGCATATGTTTTAGAAGTATAAAAGTGATAAAGTTATGTGATGAAGTGTTACAGGTACCCATGAGTAATTAACGAGAAATGCATGCAATATGTGATATATAAATTGGTAAGAGAATACATGAGTAAGCTATGTTGATGCATTTGAGAACTTGTGTATCATTCGATGAGATAAATTGATGCTATTATAAGTCTTAATGTTGCTATATATATTTCATGCAAACTTACTAAGCTATATGCTTACCCCTCTCATTTCCTTTTTCCTTGTAGTATCGCCAAGCTAGCTCGGGGATCGTAGAATGTCAGAGCTCGGATCACACTATCAACTATTCTTTTGGTATAATAAAGTTGATTTATTTTGAGTATGACATGTATAGGAACTCGGTCATTTTGTTACATCATATCTATTAGCCAAAGTGTTGGTTATACTTGCCACTTATTCACTTTGTAAATGGCCATCAAGAATTGGCCTATACTTATTAAGTTTTATATATACATCCAATGATGATGATATTCAAGAAGTACAAGTTCATGCTATTGATCGAGTAAAATGTGAAGTGTATGTATGATGAATTAGAGATTCTCGTAGTGTATTCTTACTATGTTATGTGTTGCTTGTGGTGGTATATGTAACAATCCGGTTTAGACCCTAGTCAAAACAGTGGTTTCGAGACCACAAATCCGAGTTAGAATAATATTTTAATATTATTTTCTGTGCCTATAATATGTGATTAAGCATGTGTTAAAGTTCCGTAAGTTAATTTGTCTGTTTGTGTGCTTAATTTGAGAAAAGGATTAAATTGCATAAATGGTAAAAGTGACTTTCTATTTGATTAATGGCTAATTTGAATGTGGCTTTTAAATGAGGAGGCCTTATGTGGCAATTAAGCCATTAATGAGATAGTGGATGGTTAAATGACATAATAACCTTAATGTTTATTTGTCTTATTTGATTAATAAATGGGTAAATGGTAATTGAATAATTATGTTAAGTTTAATGAAACAAAAGCATGAAATAGCCATTATCATCTTTATGTTCCACCGAATTTAGAAAGAAAAAGAAGGGTTTGAACTCTTCAAACATTCGACTAGCTTGAAGCATAAATTAAGGTAAGTTTTGACTTCGGTTTTTGATAATTTCTACGTTTTTGTAATCGTTGCTTCGTATACTTCAAAACCCATGCTTCAATTTTGTGAGTTGATGAATATTTTGAAATGTGCCATTGATGAACTCATGTGTTTTGTAATGTTTGATGGTGAAAAATGAAAGATATGTGTTTGATTAAAAAGTTTTATCTTTGGAGTTTTGATGAAATTGAGTAATTTGTACTTAATTGAGAAAATAATATTTTGAAGGACTAAATTGTGAAATAAATTAAATGTAAGGACTTGTATGAGCTACATGAGAATTTTGCTAGGCATGGGTAACTTGAAATTATGTGTATTTTGTGGTTTAGTGAAATAGGGACTAAATTGTCCAAATGTGAAAATGTGAGGGCTAATTTGCAAATCACCCTAAATATGTGTTCTTAGATTGAATTGAATGAGTTATTGAATAAATGGGTTAAATTTGGATATGTATAGATCAAGAACCGAAGAAAACGGACTTAGATCGTGGAAAGTCAAAAGTTGTCGAATAACCGAATCCGATCGAATAACTACATCCGAGGTAAGTCGATATACAAATAAATGTATTTGAATTGAATTATTTGTATATATATGAGACTCGAATTGCTATGAATATCCATTGAGATGGATTATATGCGAAATCCGAGCTTACCTATATATTGACAAGTTGTTAAAGTCTGAGAAGTCCCGTTTGAACCTAGGAATAGATAGGAATGCATATGTCATGACATAGGTGTCTGATATTTGATATCATGCAAGACCACGTCTGGGACGTTGGCATTGATTCGAGATTTCGTGTAAGACCACGTCTGGGACATTGGCATCGATATGAGATTTACGTGTAAGACCATGTCTGGGACATTGGCATCGTATTTGATTCGTGTAAGACCCTGTCAGAGACAGAGGCATCGATATTTAAGTACATGTAAGACCTCATCTGGGACGTTGGCATTGTACGACTTTTTCGAGCACTCTGAGTAACCTATTAGATTCCGAACGGTTCAACGGGCAAGTCTAAGAAATGAACGACTATGTGAGTTGTATATTCATTTTAGGTACGTTTGAAAAGTACACAATGTGTGTATGAAAGGTAAGTGTCTATATGAACTTACTAAGGTGAATATGTGTATAGAAATGATGAGATAATATGTGAATATATTCTTGAATGAGCTATGTGTATATGTGATATTTGAGTTGAAGAATGAGACAAGCTATGGCTAAGTAAATGAGCCAAGGAATTTGTGATGTATATGCATTGAGAAACATTAATGCCAATGTATCAATATGGTTATGTGCATTTTATGCTAAGTTTATTTGTATATGGCTTACTAAGCTTTTGAAAGCTTACTTTGTGTGTGTTTGTTCTGTTTTATAGATCGTTAAAGCTACGAGAGGCTCGGGGAGCGTCGAGGATCATCCCCACACTATCAAATTTCAACTTTGGTACTTTTGAATGTGTAAATAGCTAAATATGGCATGTATAGGCTAGTTATTTTGGAACATGTTTGAGATGTGTAAATAGCTATGAGATGTGGCTAGATAATGTTGGCAATATGCATGAGTTAATATGGTTTATGATGCATGTTTCGGTATGGCTTGATGGCAATGAAATGGCCTTTTGAATGGTAAGTATAATGATGCAATATGAGTATATATGTTTGAACAATGAGATGGTTCTATGAATGTGGCAAATTGAGGATGAAACATGATTAGTTTTATATGTGAATTAGTTGTGCAAATTAGTATACAAGTTGGTATGAATAGAAATGATATTGTATGAGATGATATGTTGTTCATTTGACATGATTTTGGTTGCCAATTGTGTATAGAATAATGCTTGTTTGAGACTGTAGGAATGACCCAAGTGTGGGTGGCATTTTGGCCTTGAAAATGGCCTATAATAACCTATACGGTTGAGCACACGGGCGTGTGGCTCGACCGTGTCGTTTAAGTTTGCCAAGTGAAACAAGTCAGTAGCGACCATGGGCTGGACACACGGGCGTTTGACTGGCCGTGTGGTGCAAGTATGAGTCCACCACGGGTGAAGCACACGGGCGTGTCCATGCCGTGTGGACAAGTCAGTATGTATGCCCTGTTTTGACACGGCTTAGACACATGGGCGTGTCTGATGGCCGTGGGAGGCGCACGGCCTGCCCACACGGGCGTGTGACCTCTGTAACTTAGAAAATTTTTTAAATTTCTGAGAATTTCTGTATGTGTTTGGTTTAGTCCCGACCCTATTCTAAAGCATGCTTAAGGTCTCGTTGTCCTATTTAAGGGACGTTTTGTTGTGATATGATGAATTATGTTATGAATTGTCTGTAAAAGTCTCCGTTCGTCCGGTAACGCCTCTTAACCCTGTTTCGACGATAGATACGGGTTAGGGGTGTTACATTTGGTTGGTATCAGAGCTACGGTTTAGTCGATTCTCGTACTAAAGTAGTGTGTGAGAGTCTAGCTATACATGCCATATGTTCGAACTGTGATAGTGTGATGAATCCTGACGTGTAAAATGTGTTTTCCGTATAGTAATGGATCCCGAAAAAGCCGTAGCTGACAATGTAGAAAGCAATGCGCCTACTCCCGCTCAAGTGACAGCACCATCTGATTTGAGACCGGCTACGAGCGGTCAAGAGGGAGAAGCTAAATAAGCTTTCTTCCAGATGATGAGTGAGTGGTTCACTCAGTTTGTGAGAAATAACCCGACTGTTTCACAACCTCCGCCCCCGCTTAATCCCTCTCAGACTTCTGCTATACCTCCGGCTATGAATCTGAATCTGTTGAATAAGCCTCCGGTCGACAAAATTCGTAAGTATGGGGCTGAAGAATTCAGGGCTACTAATGACGATGATGCTAAAAAAGTTGAGTTTTGGTTAGAAAACACTATCCGAGTATTTGATGAGATGTCTTTGACTCCAGAAGAAAGTATTAAATGTGTTGTATCTTTGTTACGAGACGCGACCTATCAGTGGTGGAAAACTTTGATTTCTTTTGTTCCTAATGAGCGGGTCACATGGGATTTCTTTCAGATTGAGTTCCGGAAGAAATATATTAGTCAAAGATTCATTGATTAGAAATGAAAGGAATTTCTGGATTTGAAATAGGGCCGCATGTTTGTCATTGAATACGAACGAGAGTTCGTGAGATTAAGCCAATATGCTTGGGAATGCATTTCGACCGAAGCGATAATGTGCAAAAGATTCGAAGATGGCCTTAATGAAGATATCCGATTGCTAGTTGGTATTCTGGAAATAAAAGAATTCGTTGTGCTAGTTGATCGAGCGTGCAAAGCTGAGGCACTCGGGAAAGAAAAAAGAAAAGCTGAATTTGAAGCCAAATATGTGAGAAAGAGATTTCCGAGTAAATCATTTCAGTCTGCTTCAAAAAAATTCAGAGATGAGCATAGCCGTTCAAGAGCTAATATGGGAAAATTGAGTAGAGATCGAGCTAAATCACAGTTGAATACCAAAGCTCCAGCAACTTCAATGGCAAGTGTTGGAAATGTCCGATCCGAGCGACTTGAATGTAAACATTATTGTAAAAGGCATCCGGGATGTAGTAGATTGAATGACCGGGCTTGCTTCAGATGTGGATCGTTAGATCATTTTATTCGAGACTGCCCAGAGTTTGTTGAACAAGAGATTGTTCAGAACCCGAGATCTGATAATGTTTCAGCGAGAGGTAGACCTTCCCGAAATGCAAGAAATGTCAGTGGTAGCTAGAGAACTACGAGAGACACTGTTGCGAGATCTGAAGCTAGAGCGCCTGCTAGAGCGTATGCCATCCGAGCCCGTGAGGAAGCTTCATCTCTTGATGTTATTACGGGTACATTTACTCTTTATGATACTTCTGTGGTTGCATTGATAGACCCTGGTTCTACACATTCGTATATATGTATGAACTTAGTATCCAGTAAGACTTTGCCTGTAGAGTCTACTGAGTTTGTTATAAAAGTATCGAACCCCTTAGGTAAAAGTGTCCTGGTTGACAAAGTATGCAAGAACTATCCGTTGATGTTTAGAGATGTCTGTTTTCCGGCTGATCTAATGTTATTACCTTTTGATGAGTTCGATATAATTTTGGGTATGGACTGGTTGACATTACACGATGCTGTTGTGAATTGCAAAAGAAAGACCATTGATTTGAGATGTCAGAATGATGAAATAGTTCGGGTTGAGTCTAATGTTTTGACTGGGTTGCCTGCTGTGATATCTGTATCGAAAACTTAGAATTGTTTGAGAAAGGGGTATGAAGCATATTTTGCTTATGTAATTGACTCAAAAGTATCTGAAAAGAAAGTGGAATCAGTGCCTGTTGTCTGTGAATTTTCTGATGTTTTCCCTGAAGAACTACCGGGATTGCCTTCAATACGCGAAGTTGAATTTGGTATTGATCTGTTGCCTGGTACAACTCCTATTTCGATAGCTCTGTACAGAATGGCACCAACAGAATTGAAAGAGTTGAAGTCTCAGTTGCAAGAGTTAACTGACAGAGGGTTCGCACGACCGAGCTTCTCACCTTGGGCTGCTCCTGTTCTATTTGTGAAAAAGAAAGATGACACGATGAGAATGTGCATTGGTTATCGTCAGTTGAACAAAGTGACTATAAAGAACAAATATCCGTTGCCCAGAATCGATGATTTGTTTGATCAGCTTAAATGAGCTACCGTATTTTCGAAGATAGATATGAGATCGGGATACTACCAGTTGAGAGTAAAAGATTCAGACATTCCGAAAAATGCTTTCAGAATGAGGTACGGGCATTATGAGTTTTTATTTATGCCTTTCGGACTAACGAATGCTCCTGCTGTGTTTATGGATTTGATGAACAGAATTTTCAGACCGCACCTAGATCGATTTGTTGTTGTATTCATTGACGACATATTGATTTACTCTCGAGATGAGATTGAACATGCTAAACATCTGAGGATTGTGTTGCAAACTTTGCGAGATAAGCAATTGTATGCGAAATTTAGTAAATGTGAATTCTGGTTGCGTGAAGTCAGTTTTCTAGGACATATTGTATCAGCATCTGGTATACGAGTCGATCCGAGTAAGATTTCTGCTATTCTGGAATGGAAACCTCCGAAGAATGTGTCTGAAGTCCGTAGTTTTCTGGGACTAGCTGGTTATTTTCGTCGGCTTGTAAAAGGATTCTCGATGATAGCTACTCCGTTGAGTAGATTGCTTTAGAAAGATGTGAGATTTGAATGGTCCAATAAATGTCAGAAAAGCTTCGATCAGATGAAAAGTTTGTTAACTGAAGCTCCGGTTTTGGTACAACCAGAATCGGGTAAAGAATTCATGATTTACAGTGATGCTTCGTTAAATGGTCTGGGATGTGTTTTGATGCCAAGAAGGCAAAGTTATAGCTTATGCCTCGAGACAATTAAAGCCGCATGAAAATAACTATCCGACTCATGATCTTGAGTTAGCTGCGGTTGTGTTTGCATTAAAGATTTGGCGTCATTATCTATTTGGTGAAAAATGTCACGTGTTTTCAGATCATAAAATTCTGAAATACTTAATGATTCAGAAAGATTTGAATCTGCGACAGAGAAGATGGTTAGAACTGTTGAAAGATTACGAACTTGTGATAGATTATCACCCGAGTAAAGCAAATGTCGTTGCTGATGCTTTGAGTTGGAAATCACTGTTTACATTGTGTGCTATGAATGCTCATTTAGACCTGTCTGATGATGGTTCAGTGTTAGCTGAATTAAAAGCGAAACCGTTGTTTTTAAAACAGATATGTGATGCTCAGAAAGTTGATATTGAAATGCTAGTGAAACGAGCTCAGTGTGATTCAAACTCTGATTCTGAATTTCGAGTCGATGTTGATGATTGCTTGAGGTTTTGAGATCGAATTTCTGTTCAGAGAAACCTTGAGTTACTTTAGTTGATTTTGAATGAAGCACATAACAGTCGTCTATCTGTTCATCCGGGAAGTACAAAGATGTACCATGATCTGAAGCAACACTATTGGTGGTCAGGTATGAAACGAGACATTTCTGACTTTGTTTCGAAATGTTTAGTTTGTCAACAAGTTAAAGCTGAACATCAAGTTTCATTCGGGTTGTTACAACCAATTCTGATTCCCGAGTGGAAATGGGATAGAGTGACGATGGACTTTGTTTCTAGATTGCCATTGACTCCAAGAAAGAAAGATGCAATTTGGGTTGTAGTTGATCGATTGACGAAATCTGCCCATTTTATTCCAGTATAATTTGATTACTCACTTGAAAAGTTAGATGAACTTTACATTTATGATATTGTGAGATTTGCACGGAGTGCCATTGTCTATTGTGTCTGATAGAGATCCGCGATTTACATCACGATTCTGGAAGAAATTGCAAGAAGCTTTAGGCACGAAATTGCATTTCAGTACAGCTTTTCACCCGCAGACGGATGGTCAATCCGAGCGAATCATTTAGATACTTGAAGATATGTTGAGATGTTGCATCCTTGAGTTTAATGGTTCATGGGAACGATATTTGCCATTGATCGAATTTGCATATAATAATAGTTTTCAGTCGAGCATAAAAATGGAATCTTATGAAGCTCTATATGGACGCAAATGTCGAACACCTCTGTATTGGACTGAGCTCAGTGAAAATAAGATACACGGGGTCGATTTGATCAAAGACACTAAACAGAAAGTGAAAGTAATCCGTGACAGTCTGAAAGCAGCGTCTGATCGACAGAAGTCCTATGCAGACTTGAAACGAAAAGATATAGAATTTGAGATCGGTGACAAAGTGTTCTTAAAAGTATCTTCGTGGAAGAAAGTACTCCGATTCGGACGTAAAGGCAAGTTGAGTCCTAGGTTCATCGGGCCATATGAGATTATCGAACGTGTTGGGCTAGTTGCGTATAGATTGTTGCTGCCACCTGAGCTAGAAAAGATTCATAATGTATTTCATGTATCGATGCTTAGACGATACAGATCTGATCCGTCACATGTGATTACTCCGTCTGAGATTGAAATCTGATCTGATATGACATATGAGGAAGAACCGATCCGTATCCTAGCTCGTGAAGTAAAAGAGTTGAGAAACAAGAGAAATCCGTTAGCTAAAGTGTTGTGGCATCGACACGGAGTGGAAGAGGCTACGTGGGAGCCTGAAGATTCAATGAGACAGCAATATCCGAATCTGTTTAACGGTAAGATTTTCGGGGACGAAAATCCCTAAGAGGGGAGAATTGTAACAGTCCAGTTTAGACCCTAGTCGAAACAGTGGTTTCGGGCCACAAGTCCGAGTTAGAATAATATTTTAATATTATTTTCTGTGCCTATAATATGTGATTAAGCATGTGTTAAAGTTCCGTAAATTAATTTGTCTGTTTGTGTGCTTAATTTGAGAAAAGGATTAAATTGCATAAATGGTAAAAGTGACTTTCTATTTGATTAATGGCTAATTTGAATGTGGCTTTTAAATGAGGAGGCCTTATAAGGCAATTAAGCCATTAATGAGATAGTGGATGGTTAAATAACATAATAACCTTAATGTTTATTTGTCTTATTTGATTAATAAATGGGTAAAATGGTAATTGAATATTTATGTTAAGTTTAATGAAACAAAAGCATGAAATAGCCATTATCATCTTTATGCTCCACCGAATTTAGAAAGAAAAAAAAGGGTTTGAACTCTTCAAATATTCGGCTAGCTTAAAGCATAAATTAAGGTAAGTTTTGACTTCGGTTTTTGATAATTTCTACGTTTTTGTAATCGTTGCTTCGTATACTTCAAAACCCATGCTTCAATTTTGTGAGTTGATGAATATTTTGAAATGTGCCATTGATGAACTCATGTGTTTTGTAATGTTTGATGGTGAAAATGAAAGATATGTGTTTGATTAACAAGTTTTGTCTTTGGAGTTTTGATGAAATTGAGTAATTTGTACTTAATTGAGAAAATAATATTTTGAAGGAGTAAATTGTGAAATAAAAGAAATGTAAGGACTTGTATGATCTACATGAGAATTCGGCTAGGCATGGGTAACTTGAAATTATGTGTATTTTGTGATTTTGTGAAATAGGGACTAAATTGTCCAAATGTGAAAATATGAGGGCTATTTTGCAAATCGCCCTAAATATGTGTTCTTGGATTGAATTGAACGAGTTATTGAATAAATGGGTTAAATTTGAATAAGTATAGATCAAGAACCGTAGAAAACGGACTTAGATCGTGGAAAGTCAAAACTTGTCGAATAACCAAATCCGATCGAATAACTACATCCAAGGTAAGTCGATATACAAATAAATGTATTTGAATTGAATTATTTGTGTATATATGAGAGTCAAATTGCTATGAATATCCATTGAGATGGATTATATGGGAAATCCGAGCTAACGTATATATCGACAAGTTGTTAAAGTCTGAGAAGTCCCGTTTGAACCTAGGAATAGATAGGAATGCATATGTCATGACATAGGTGTCTGATATTTGATATCATGTAAGACTACGTCTGGGAGGTTGGCATTGATTCGAGATTTCGTGTAAGACCACATCTGGGACGTTGGCTTCGGTATGAGATTTACGTTTAAGACCATGTCTAGGAGATTGGCATCATATTTGACTCGTGTAAGACCCTGTCTAGGATAGAGGCATCGATATTTGAGTACATGTAAGACCTCGTCTGGGACGTTAGCATTGTACGACTATTCCGAGCACTCTGAATAACCTATTAGATTCTGAATGGTGCAACGGGCAAGTCCGAGAAATGAACGACTATGTGAGTTGTATATCCGTTTCAGGTACGTTCGAAAAGTACACTATGTGTGTATGAAAGGTAAGTGTCTGTATGAACTTACTAAGGTGAATATGTGTATAGAAATGATGAGATAATATGTGAATATATGCTTGAATGAGCTATGTGTATATGTTATATTTGAGTTGAAGAATGAGACAAGCTATGGCTAAGTAAATGAGCCAAGGAATTTGTGATGTATATGCATTGAGAAACATTAATGCCAATGTATCAATATGGTTATGTGCATTTTATGCTAAGTTTATTTGTATATGGCTTACTAAGCTTTTGAAAGCTTACTTTGTATGTGTTTGTTCTGTTTTATAGATCGTTAAAGCTACGAGAGGCTCGGTGTAACATCCCGATTCAGGGCCTAGTCAAAATAGTGGTGCGAGACCACAAATCTGAGTTAGTAAATTGAGTTCTTAAGGTTTATGACATGTTTGCATGATAGTATTAAAGTTCCATGTTGAAATTTTGTGAAATTGACATGGAATGATCAAATAGGACTAAATTGCAAAAGTTGCAAAATATGAGTTTCTAGAAGCTTTATGTATGAAATGGCTTTAGAATATTAATTAGAAGTCCTTAAATAGCAATTTGCCCAAATTATAAGTTTTGGACAAAAATGGACATGAGTTAGTAAATGGGAAATTTTTAAAGAGAAGGGCATTTTGGTCATTTGTCTAATAATTGATTAAAATAGGAAAAAGATGATAAAAATCTATTCATCTTCTTCCTCTTGTGCCGAAAATTTGGAGACTCCATAGCTAGGGTTCTTCATTTTTTTCAAGCTTGCTAGTAAGTTCATCTTAGCCCCGTTTTTAATATTCTTCATGTTTTTGAAGTTCTCGTATTATGAATTAGCTATTTTTAGCTATAAAATGAGCTAAGATGCATGTTCAAAAATCTACCCAAGAGTGACATGCTTGTAAAATGATATTTTATGGAAGTTTATGAGAGTTTGATGTTAGATAAACATCTTTTTCTAAGTGAATTTCATGAAAAATGCTAGTAAGGACTAGTTTGTAAAAGTTATGGAATTGGTCATACCTATTAGAAGTAGTGGGAATTGATGATTGCTATAGTAGAGAAAATGAATCAGCTAAGCATGGAGTTTAAGAAAGTTGAGTGAGATTCATTTTACGAGCCTTGGGGCAAAAGGGAAAATATGAGAAAGTATAGGGGCAAAATAGTAATTTTGCCAAAGTATGCGTTAAGAATCATTTTAGTCAATGTGAGTATTAAATGATCTATTTGTGATTATAGATCCAGAAAAACAAAGCCCGGATCAAAACCGAGGCAAGAACAAAGTCGAGGACTAAATTACATATCTACATACATTTTTGTATATCGAGGTAAGTTTGTATGATTTCTAAGCTTTATGATTAATATCATTGAATTGCTTGGTATAATGTATAATATTATCATGAAAATGTTTAATGTCATGTTAAACAAAGAAATCAATAAGATTAAGCAAGAGAAATTCCCTATTGAAGTTGAATTACCTAGGATACTCGATCTACCACATGAAATGAGAAAGCCCGTATAAGACCAAGCCAAGGCATGGCATCGGCAACCAAGCAAGTTATCATGTAAGACCAAGACAAGTCTTGGCGTTGAAGAGTTTTTATGAGATGAACACCCATGTAAGTCCAAACCAAGGCATGGAATTGGTGAGTCTCCAAGCAAACATGTCATGTAAGTCCAAGACAAGTCTTGGCATTGAAAAGCTATCAAGAGATAGAGATCCCATGTAAGTCCAAGCCAAGGCATGGCATTGGTGAGTAACAAGAAAGATTTCATGTAATTCCAATCCAAGGCTCGGCATTGACCAGTTCATGAGTAAAGATACCAAGTAAGACCATGTCAAGACATGGCAATGGTAAGTTTCCAAGGGAACTCACGAGAAAGACTTCGTATAAGTCCATGTCAAGACATGGCCTCGAACCCAAGATAAGATATTCCATGTAAGACCGTATCTAGGATATGGCTTTGGCATCAAGTTATATGTGGAGTGAGATTTAGTATCCTCGGTTATTCATAGAAATTCATCGGGGAAAACGAGTAAAGCTCAAATGAGATAAGAAGAAAGTTGAGTAAGCAAAGTTATTATCAAGTTGAGAATGAGTATTATTCATGTTATGAATGATAAGTTAGAGATTATGATTATTATGCTAAAGTATGCTGATCAATGTGATCAAGTGATACAAGTACCTTGTTTACCTCACAAGTATGAGACTAGTAAGTATCATGAGATTTGTAAGAATCAAGTATGAGTAAGTAAGCTTTATAGCTAAAATTTATGATACCATTGTTTATGTCAAATGGTTTATATTAAGCAAGTATGTTGCTATGAGCATTATGCAAACTTACTAAGCTAAATGCTTACGTCTTTTATTCTTTCTTTCTATGTAGTCCCGCCAAGCTAACTTGTGGATCGTTGAAGTCGGAGCTCGAAGCACACTATCAATCCTTATTTTGGTATAGCCAAGTTGAAATTATATTAAGTATGGCATGTATAGGAAACATTTCATTTTGAGTATATGTCTTAGAAAGGGCAAAAGTATGGGCTATCAAGTTTATTATTCTTTGTAAATGGCTAAGTGATTGGCCATGATTGACTAAGTATGTATGTTATTGGTATCAATGAAGCATGTTGTATTGTTCATGAAAGATGTAATACTTGAGTCTTTGAATTGAGCTTGAGTTTGGTCTTGATTTGGTGTGGTGGCAATTGGCTTAGTAAATAGCCTCTAAGTGCCCATACGGATGGACACACGCAAGGCGTGTTCAGGCCGTGTGCACCTCGCACCATTGTATATTAAGTCGAGAACTAGTCACACGGGCTTGTGTCTAGACTCTAGGCCGTGTTAAGGTAGTCGATGTGCACCACGGGTGGTAAGCACGGGCGTGTGCCTTGGCCATGGGGTATTGGGAGAATCGTGGGGTTTTAGGCACGGTTTGGGACCGGGCGTGTCCAGCCGTGTGTATTTTGCCGATATTCACCACGGGTGAAAGACACGGGCATGTTTTAGGGGTGCACGGGCGTGTCCCATACAACATGGGCGTGTGACCCCGCTTCTAAAGAAAAGTTTCGAATAAGTTCGAAAGTTTTTAGATAAGTGTTTAAGGCCTCGTAGGCTCATGAAAGGTATGAATAGACTGAGAAAGAGAAGTTTTTAATTCGAAACAAAATTTTATAGCCCGTAAGTACATGTTTAAGTGAGTTCAAGCATGGTAATGTCTCTTATCCAGTCTTGGTCTCGGACTCGGGTATGGGGTGTTACACTCGGGGAGCGTCGAGGATCATCACCACACTATCAAATTTCAACTTTGGTACTTTTGAATGTGTAAATAGCTAAATATGGCATGTATAGGCTAGTTATTTTGGAACATGTTTGAGATGTGTAAAAAGCCATGAGATGTGGCTAGATAATGTTGGTAATATGCATGAGTGAATATGGTTTATGATGCATGTTTTGGTATGGCCTGATGGCAATGTAATGGCCTTATGAATGGTAAGTATAATGATGCAATATGAGTATATATGTTTGAACAATGAGATGGTTCTATGAATGTGGCAAATTGAGGATGAAACATGATTAGTTTTATATGTGAATTAGTTGTGCAAATTAGTATACAAGTTGGTATGAATAGAAATGATATTGTATGAGATGATATGTTGTTCATTTGACATGATTTTGGTTGCCAATTGTGTATGGAATAATGCTTGTTTGAGATTGTAGGAATGACCCAAGTGCGGGTGACATTTTGGCCTTAAAAATGGCCTATAATTGCCCACACAGTTGAGCACACGGGCGTGTGGCTTGACCGTGTCGTTTAAGTTTGCCAAGTGAAACAAGTTAGTAGCGACCACGGGTTGGACACACGGGCGTGTGGCTGGCAGTGTGGTGCAAGTACGAGTCCACCACGGGTGAAGCACACGGGCGTGTCCATACCGTGTGGACCAGTCAGTATGTTTGCCCTGTTTTGACACGGCTTAGACACATGGGCGTGTCTGATGGCCATGGGAGGCACACGGCCTGCCAACACGGGCGTGTGACCTCTGTAACTTAGAAATTTTTTTAAATTTATGAGAATTTCTATATGTGTTTGGTTTAGTCCCGGCCCTATTCTAAAGCATGCTTAAGGTCTCGTTGACCTATTTAAGGGACGTTTTGTTGTGATATGATGAATTATGTTATGAATTGTCTGTAAAAGTCTCCGTTCGTTCGGTAACGCCTCTTAACCCTGTTCTGATGATAGATATGGGTTAGGAGTGTTACATTTGGTTGGTATCAGAGCTACGGTTTAGTATATTCTCGGACTAACGTAGTGTGTGAGAGTCTAGCTATACATGCCATATGTTCGAACTGTGATGGTGTGATGAATCCTGAGGTGTAAATTGTGTTTTCCGTATAGTAATGGATCCCGAAAAAGCCATAGCTGACGATGTAGAAAGCAATGCACCTGCTCCCGCTCAAGTGACAGCGCCATCTGATTTGAGACCGGCTACGAGCGGTCAAGAGGGAGAAGCTAAACAAGCTTTCTTCCAGATGATGAGTGAGTGGTTCACTCAGTTTGTGAGAAATAACCCGACTGTTTCACAACCTCCGCCCCCGCTTAATCCCCCTCAGACTTCCGCTATACCTCCGGCTATGAATCTGAATCTCTTGAATAAGCCTCCGGTCGACAAAATCAGTAAGTATGGGGCTGAAGAATTCAGGGCTACTAATGACGATGATGCTGAAAAAGCCGAGTTTTGGTTAGAAAACACTATCCGAGTATTTGATGAGATGTCTTTGACTCCGGAAGAAAGTATTAAATGTGTTGTATCTTTGTTACGAGACGTGGCCTATCAGTGGTGGAAAACTTTGATTTCTTTTGTTCCGAATGAGCGGGTCAAATGGGGTTTCTTTCAGATTGAGTTCCGGAAGAAATATATTAGTCAGAGATTCATTGATCAGAAATGAAAGGAATTTATGGATTTGAAACAGGGCCGAATGTCTGTCCTTGAATACGAACGAGAGTTCGTGAGATTAAGCCAATATGCTTGGGAATGCATTTTGATCGAAGCGATAATGTGTAAAAGATTCAAAGATGGCCTTAATGAAGATATCCGATTGCTAGTTGGTATTCTGGAAATAAAAGAATTCGTTGTGCTAGTTGACCGAGCGTGCAAAGCTGAGGCACTCGGGAAAGATAAAAGAAAAGCTGAATTTGAAGCCAAAGATGTGAGAAAGATATTTCCGAGTAAATCATTTCAGTCTGCTTTAAAAAAATTCAGAGATGAGCATAGCCGTTCAAGAGCTAATATGGGACAATTGAGTAGAGATCGAGCTAAATCACAGTTGTATACCAAAGCTCCAGAAACTTCAATGGCAAGTGTTGGAAATGTCTGATCCGAGCGACTTGAATATAAACATTATGGTAAAAGGCATCCGGGAAGTTGTAGATTGAATGACCGGGCTTGCTTCAGATGTGGATCGTTAGATCATTTTATTCGAAACTGCCCAGAGTCTGTTGAACAAGAGATTATTCAGAACCCGAGATCTGATAATGTTTCAGCGAGAGGTAGACCTTCCCGAAATGCAAGAAATGTCAGTGGTATCCAGAGAACTACGAGAGACACTGTTGCGAGATTTGAAGCTAGAGCGCCTGCTAGAGCATATGCCATCCGAGCCCGTGAGGAAGCTTCATCTCCTGATGTTATTACGGGTACATTTACTCTTTATGATACTTCTGTGATTGCATTGATAGACCCTAGTTCTACACATTCGTATATATGCATGAACTTAGTATCCAGTAAGACTTTGCATGTAGAGTCTACTGAGTTTGTTATAAAAGTATCGAACCCCTTAGGTAAAAGTGTCCTGGTTGACAAAGTATGCAAGAACTATCCGTTGATGTTTAGAGATGTCTATTTTTCGGCTGATCTGATGTTATTACCTTTTGATGAGTTCGATATAATTTTGGGTATGGACTGGTTGACATTACACGATGTCGTTGTGAATTGCAAAAGAAAGACCATTGATTTGAGATGTCGAATGATGAAATAGTTCGGGTTGAGTCTAATGATTTGACCAAGGTTGCCTCCCCGTGATATCTCAGATCGTAAAACTCGTAATTGTTTGAGAAAGGGGTATGAAGCATATTTTGCTTATGTAATTGACTCAAAAGTATCTGAAAAGAAAGTGGAATCAGTGCCTGTTGTCTGTGAATTTTCTGATGTTTTCCCTGAAGAACTACCGGGATTGCCTTCGATACGCGAAGTTGAATTTGGTATTGATCTGTTGCCTGGTACAACTCTTATTTCGATAGCTCTGTACAGAATGGCACCAACAGAATTGAAAGAGTTGAAGTCTCAGTTGCAAGAGTTAACTGACAGAGGGTTCGTAAGACCGAGCTTCTCACCTTGGGGTGCTCCTGTTCTATTTGTGAAAAAGAAAGATGGCACGATGAGAATGTGCATTTGTTATCGTCAGTTGAACAAAGTGAGTATAAAGAACAAATATCCGTTGCCCAGAATCGATGATTTGTTTGATCAACTTAAAGGAGCTACCGTATTTTCGAAGATAGATCTAAGATCGGGATACTACCAGTTGAGAGTAAAAGATTCAGACATTCCAAAAAATGCTTTCAGAATGAGGTACAGGCATTATGAGTTTTTAGTTATGCCTTTCGGACTAACGAATGCTCCTGCTGTGTTTATGGATTTGATGAACAGAATTTTCAGACCGTACCTAGATCGATTTGTTGTTGTATTCATTGACGACATATTGATTTACTCTCGAGATGAGATTAAACATGCTAAACATCTGAGGATTGTGTTGCAAACTTTGTGAGATAAGCAATTGTATGCGAAATTCAGTAAATGTGAATTCTGGTTGCGTGAAGTCAATTTTCTGGGACATATTGTATCAGCATCTAGTATACGAGTCGATCCGAGTAAGATTTCTGCTATTCTGGAATGGAAACCTCCGAAGAATGTGTTTGAAGTCCGTAGTTTTCTGGGACTAGCTGGTTATTATCATCGGCTTGTAAAACGATTCTCGATGATAGCTACTCCGTTGAGTAGATTGCTTCAGAAAGATGTGAGATTTGAATGGTCCGATAAATGTCAGAAAAGCTTCGATCAGTTGAAAACTTTGTTAATTGAAGCTCCAGTTTTGGTACAACCAGAATCGGGTAAAGAATTCATGATTTACAGTGATGCTTCGTTAAATGGTCTGGGATGTGTTTTGATGCCAAGAAGGTAAAGTTATAGCTTATGCCTCGAGACAATTAAAGCCGCATGAAAAGAACTATCCAACTCATGATCTTGAGTTAGATGCGATTGTGTTTGCGTTAAAGATTTGGCGTCATTATCTATTTGGTGAAAAATGTCACGTGTTTTAGATCATAAAAGTCTGAAATACTTAATGACTCAGAAAGATTTGAATCTGCGACAGAGAAGATGGTTAGAACTGTTGAAAGATTACAAACTTATGATAGATTATCACCCGAGTAAAGCAAATGTCGTTGCTGATGCTTTGAGTCGAAAATCACTGTTTGCGTTGTGTGCTATGAATGCTCATTTAGACCTGTCTGATGATGGTTCAGTGTTAGCTGAATTAAAAGCGAAACCGTTGTTTTTACAACAGATATGTGATGCTCAGAAAGTTGATAATGAAATGCTAGTGAAACGAGCTCAGTGTGATTCAAACTCTGATTCTGAATTTCGAGTCGATGTTGATGATTGCTTGAGGTTCCGAGATTGAATGTGTGCTCTGAGAAACCTTGAGTTAATTTAGTTGATTTTGAATGAAGCACATAACAGTCGTCTATCTGTTCATCCTGGAAGTACAAAGATGTACCATGATCTGAAGCAACACTATTGGTGGTCAGGTATGAAACGAGACATTTCTGACTTTGTTTCGAAATGTTTAGTTTGTCAACAAGTTAAAGCTGAACATCAAGTTTCATTCGGGTTGTTACAACCGATTCTGATTCCCAAGTGGAAATGGGATAGAGTGACGATGGACTTTGTTTCTGGATTGCCATTGACTCCGAGAAAGAAAGATGCAATTTGGGTTGTAGTTGATCGATTGACGAAATCTGCCCATTTTATTCCGGTACGATTTGATTACTCCCTTGAAAAGTTAGATGAACTTTACATTTCTGATATTGTGAGATTTGCACGGAGTGCCATTGTCTATTGTGTCTGATAGAGATCTACGATTTACATCACGATTCTGGAAGAAATTGCAAGAAGCTTTAGGCACGAAATTGCATTTCAGTACAACATTTCACCCGCAGACGGATGGTCAATCCGAGCGAATCATTTAGATACTTGAAGATATGTTGAGATGTTGCATCCTTGAGTTTAATGGTACATGGGAACGATATTTGCCATTGATCGAATTTGCATATAATAATAGTTTTCAGTCGAGCATAAAAATGGAACCTTATGAAGCTCTATATGGACGCAAATGTCGAACACCTCTGTATTGGACTGAGCTCAGTGAAAATAAGATACACGGGGTCGATTTGATAAATGACACTGAACAGAAAGTGAAAGTAATCCGTGATAGTCTGAAAGCAGCGTCTGATTGACAGAAGTCCTATGCAGACTTGAAACGAAAAGATATAGAATTTGAGATCGGTGACAAAGTGTTCTTAAAAGTATCTCCGTGGAAGAAAGTACTCCGATTCGGACGTAAAGGCAAGTTGAGTCCTAGGTTCATCGGGCCATATGAGATTATCGAACGTGTTGGGCCAGTTGCTTATAGATTGTTGTTGCCACCTGAGCTAGAAAAGATTCATAATGTATTTCATGTATCGATGCTTAGACGATACAGATCTGATCCGTCACATGTGATTACTCCGTCTGAGATTGAAATCCAATCTGATATGACATATGAGGAAGAACCGATCCGTATATTAGCTCGTGAAGTAAAAGAGTTGAGAAACAAGAGAAATCCATTAGTTAAAGTGTTGTGGCGTCGACACGGAGTGGAAGAGGCTACGTGGGAGCCTGGAGATTCAATGAGACAGCAATATCTGAATCTGTTTAATGGTAAGATTTTCGGGGACGAAAATCCCTAAGGGGGGAGAATTGTAACAGTCCGATTTAGACTCTAGTCAGAACAGTGGTTTCAGGACACAAATCTGAGTTAGAATAATATTTTAATATTAATTTTTGTGCCTACAATATGTGATTAAGCATGTGTTAAAGTTCCGTAAGTTAATTTGTCTGTTTGTGTGCTTAATTTGAGAAAAGGATTAAATTGCATAAATGGTAAAAGTGACTTTCTATTTGATTAATGGCTAATTTGAATGTGGCTTTTAAATGAGGAGGCCTTATAAGGCAATTAAGCCATTAATGAGATAGTGGATGGTTAAATGACATAATAACCTTAATGTTTATTTGTCTTATTTGATTAATAAATGGGTAAAATGGTAATTGAATAATTATGTTAAGTTTAATGAAACAAAAGCATGAAATAGCCATTATCATCTTTATGCTCCACCGAATTTAGAAAGAAAAAAAAGGGTTTGAACTCTTCAAATATTCGGCTAGCTTGAAGCATAAATTAAGGTAAGTTTTGACTTCGGTTTTTGATAATTTCTATGTTTTTGTAATCGTTGCTTCGTATACTTCAAAACCCATGCTTCAATTTTGTGAGTTGATGAATATTTTGAAATGTGCCATTGATGAACTCATGTGTTTTGTAATGTTTGATGGTGAAAATGAAAGATATGTGTTTGATTAACAAGTTTTATCTTTGGAGTTTTGATGAAATTGAGTAATTTGTACTTAATTGAGAAAATAATATTTTGAAGGACTAAATTGTGAAATAAATGAAATGTAAGGACTTTTATGAGCTACATGAGAATTCGGCTAGGCATGGGTAACTTGAAATTATGTGTATTTTGTAATTTTGTGAAATAGGGACTAAATTGTCCAAATGTGAAAATGTGAGGGCTATTTTGCAAATCGCCCTAAATATGTGTTCTTGGATTGAATTGAATGAGTTATTGAATAAATGGGTTAAATTTGAATAAGTATAGATCAAGAACCGTAGAAAACGGACTTAGATCGTGGAAAGTCAAAACTTGTCGAATAACCAAATCCGATCGAATAACTACATCCAAGGTAAGTCGATACACAAATAAATGTATTTGAATTGAATTATTTGTGTGTATATGAGAGTCAAATTGCTATGAATATCCATTGAGATGGATTATATGGGAAATCCGAGCTTATGTATATATCGACAAGTTGTTAAAGTCTGAGAAGTCCCGTTTGAACCTAGGAATAGATAGGAATGCATATGTCATGACATAGGTGTTTGATATTTGATATCATGTAAGACCACGTCTGGGAGGTTGGCATTGATTCGAGATTTTGTGTAAGACCACATCTGGGACGTTGGCTTCGGTATGAGATTTACGTTTAAGACCATGTCTGGGACATTGGCATCATATTTGACTCGTGTAAGACCCTGCCTGGGATAGAGGCATCGATATTTGAGTACATGTAAGACCTCGTCTGGGACGTTGGCATTGTACGACTATTCCGAGCACTCTGAGTAACCTATTAGATTCTGAACGGTTCAACGGGCAAGTCCGAGAAATGAACGACTATGTGAGTTGTATATCCATTTCAGGTACGTTTGAAAAGTACACTATGTGTGTATGAAAGGTAAGTGTCTATATGAACTTACTAAGGTGAATATGTGTATAGAAATGATGAGATAATATGTGAATATATGCTTGAATGAGCTATGTGTATATGTGATATTTGAGTTGAAGAATGAGACAAGCTATGGCTAAGTAAATGAGCCAAGGAATTTGTGATGTATATGCATTGAGAAACATTAATGCCAATGTATCAATATGGTTATGTGCATTTTATGCTAAGTTTATTTGTATATGGATTACTAAGCTTTTGAAAGCTTACTTTGTATGTGTTTGTTCTGTTTTATAGATCGTTAAAGCTACGAGAGGCTCGGTGTAACATCCCGATTCAGGGCCTAGTCGAAATAGTGGTGCGAGACCACAAATCCGAGTTAGTAAATTGAGTTCTTAAGGTTTATGACATGTTTGCATGATAGTATTAAAGTTCCATGTAGAAATTTTGTGAAATTGACATGGAATGAACAAATAGGACTAAATTGCAAAAGTTACAAAATATGAGTTTCTAGAAGCTTTTTATATGAAATAGCTTTAGAATATTAATTAGAAGTCCTTAAATAGCAATTTGCCCAAATTATAAGTTTTGGACAAAAATGGACATGAGTTAGTAAAAGGGAAATTTTTAAAGAGAAGGGCATTTTGGTCATTTGTCTAATAATTGATTAAAATAGGAAAAAGATGATAAAAATCTATTCATCTTCTTCCTCTTGTGCCGAAAATTTGGAGACTCCATAGCTAGGGTTCTTCATTTTTTTCAAGCTTTCTAGTAAGTTCATCTTAGCCCTGCTTTTTAATATTCTTCGTGTTTTGAAGTTCTCGTATTATGAATTAGCTATTTTTAGCTATAAAATGAGCTAAGATGCATGTTCAAAAATCTACCCAAGAGTGACATGCTTGTAAAATGATATTTTATGGAAGTTTATGAGAGTTTGATGTTAGATAAACATCTTTTTCTAAGTGAATTTCATGAAAAATGCTAGTAAGGACTAGTTTGTAAAAGTTATGGAATTGGTCATACCTATTAGAAATAGTGGGAATTGATTATTGCTATAGTAGAGAAAATGAATCAACTAAGCATGAAGTTTAAGAAAGTTGAGTGAGATTCATTTTACGAGCCTTGGGGCAAAATGGCAAATATGAGAAAGTATAGGGGCAAAATAGTAATTTTGCCAAAGTATACGTTAAGAGTCATTTTAGTCAATGTGAGTATTAAATGATCTATTTGTGATTATAGATCCAGAAAAATGAAGCCCGGATCGAAACCGAGGCAAGAATAGAGTCGAGGACTAAATTGCATATCTACATACATTTTTGTATATCGAGGTAAGTTTGTATGATTTCTAAGCTTTATGATTAATATCATTGAATTGCTTGGTATAATGTATAATATTATCATGAAAATGTTTAATGTCATGTTAAACAAAGAAATCAATAACATTAAGCAAGAGAAATTCCCTATTGAAGTTGAATTACCTAGGATACTCGATCTACCACATGAAATGAGAAAGCCCGTATAAGACCAAGCCAAGGCATGGCATCGGCAACCAAGCAAGTTATCATGTAAGACCAAGACAAGTCTTGGCATTGAAGAGTTTTTATGAGATGAACACCCATGTAAGTCCAAACCAAGGCATGGAATTGGTGAGTCTCCAAGCAAACATGTCATGTAAGTCCAAGACAAGTCTTGGCATTGAAAAGCTATCAAGAGATAGAGATCCCATGTAAGTCCAAGCCAAGGCATAGCATTGGTGAGTAACAAGAAAGATTTCATGTAATTCCAAGCCAAGGCTCGGCATTGACCAGTTCATGAGTAAAGATACCAAGTAAGACCATGTCAAGACATGGCAATGGTAAGTTTCCAAGGGAACTCACGAGAAAGACTTCGTATAAGTCCATGTCAAGACATGGCCTCGAACCCAAGATAAGATATTCCATGTAAGACCGTATCTAGGATATGGCTTTGGCATCAAGTTATATGTGGAGTGAGATTTAGTATCCTCGGTTATTCATAGAAATTCATCGGGGAAAACGAGTAAAGCTCAAATGAGATAAGAAGAAAGTTGAGTAAGCAAAGTTATTATCAAGTTGAGAATGAGTATTATTCATGTTATGAATGATAAGTTAGAGATTATGATTATTATGCTAAAGTATCTTTGATCAATGTGATCAAGTGATACAAGTACCTTGTTTACCTCACAAGTATGAGACTAGTAAGTATCATGAGATTTGTAAGAATCAAGTATGAGTAAGTAAGCTTTATAGCTAAAATTTATGATACCATTGTTTATGTCAAATGTTTTATATTAAGCAAGTATGTTGCTATGAGCATTATGCAAACTTACTAAGCTAAATGCTTACGTCTTTTATTCTTTCTTTCTATGTAGTCCCGCCTAAGCTAACTTGTGGATCGTTGAAGTCGGAGCTCAAGCACACTATCAATCCTTATTTTGGTATAGCCAAGTTGAAATTATATTAAGTATGGCATGTATAGGAAACATTTCATTTTGAGTATATGTCTTAGAAAGGGCAAAAGTATGGGCTATCAAGTTTATTATTCTTTGTAAATGGCTAAGTGATTGGCCAAGATTGACTAAGTATGTATGTTATTGATATCAATGAAGCATGTTGTATTGTTCATGAAAGATGTAATACTTGAGTTGCTGAATTGAGCTTGAGTTTGGTCTTGATTTCAGGGTGGCAATTGGCTTGGTAAATAGCCTCTAAGTGCCCACACGGATGGACACACGGGCGTGTGTCTAGGCCGTGTGCACCCTGCACCATTGTATATTAAGTCAGAACTAGTCACACGGGCTTGTGTCTAGACTCTAGGCCGTGTTAAGGTAGTCAGTGTGCACCACGGGTGGTAAGCACGGGCGTGTGCCTTGGCCGTGGGGCATTGGCAGAATACTGGGGTTTTAGGCACGATTTGGGACCAGGGGCGTGTCCAGGCCGTGTGTATTTTGCCAGTATCCACCACGGGTGAAAGACACGAGCATGTTTTAGGGGTGCACGGGCGTGTCCCATACAACATGGGCGTGTGACCCCTGCTCTAAAGAAAAGTTTCTGAATAAGTTCTGAAAGTTTTTAGATAAGTGTTTAAGGCCTCGTAGGCTCATGAAAGGTATGAATAGACTAAGAAAGAGAAGTTTTTAATTCGAAACAAAATTTTATAGCCCGTAAGTACATGTTTAAGTGAGTTCAAGCATGATAATGTCTCGTATCCAGTCTTGGTCTCGGACTCGGGTATGGGGTGTTACACTTGAGGAGCGTCGAGGATCATCACCACACTATCAAATTTCAACTTTGGTACTTTTGAATGTGTAAATAGCTAAGTATGGCATGTATAGGCTAGTTATTTTGGAACATGTTTGAGATGTGTAAATAGCCATGAGATGTGGCTAGATAATGTTGGTAATATGCATGAGTGAATATGGTTTATGATGCATGTTTTGGTATGGCTTGATGGAAATGAAATGGCCTTATGAATGGTAAGTATAATGATGCAATATGAGTATATATGTTTGAACAATGAGATGGTTCTATGAATGTGGCAAATTGAGGATGAAACATGATTAGTTTTATATGTGAATTAGTTGTGCAAATTAGTATACAAGTTGGTATGAATAGAAATGATATTGTATGAGATGATATGTTGTTCATTTGACATGATTTTGGTTGCCAATTGTGTATGGAATAATGCTTGTTTGAGATTGTAGGAATGACCCAAGTGTGGGTGGCATTTTGGCCTTGAAAATGGCCTATAATTGCCCAAACGGTTGAGCACATGGGCGTGTGGCTCGACCGTGTCGTTTAAGTTTGCCAAGTGAAACAAGTCAGTAGCGACCACGGGCTGGACACACGGGCGTGTGACTGGCCGTGTGGTGCAAGTACGAGTCCACCACGGGTGAAGCACACGGGCGTGTCCATGCCGTGTGGACAAGTCAGTATGTATGCCTTGTTTTGGCACGGCTTAGACACATGGGCGTGTCTGATGGCCGTGGGAGGCACACGGCCTGCCCACAAGGGCGTATGACCTCTGTAACTTAGAAAAAAAATTAAATTTTTGAGAATTTCTGTATGTGATTGGTTTAGTCCCGGCCCTAATCTAAAGCATGCTTAAGGTCTCGTTGACCTATTTAAGGGACGTTTTGTTGTGATATGATGAATTATGTTATGAATTGTCTATAAAAGTCTTCGTTCGTCCGGTAACGCCTCTTAACCCTGTTTTGGCGATAGATACGAGTTAGGGGTGTTACAGTATAAGTGTGTTTGTTTCAGGGTGGCAATAGGCTTGGTAAATAGCCTTCTAATTGTCCACACGGGTAGACACACGGCCAGCCCCATGGGTGTGTTGATAGGCCGTGTGTCCCTTGCATCAAAATTTCGAAAATTCAATTCGTAACATGGGCCAGCACACGGGCGTGTGTCTAGGCCGTGTGCCCCTTAAGTGTTTGCTGACGTCATAAACAGAATACCAATGTTTTTACACACAGGTGAGGACACGGGCATGTCTAGGCCGTGTGAGGGACACGGGCCATAGACACGGGCGTGTGCCAAGCCATGTGAAAACCCCTGTAGGTTTGAATTGAAAAATAAAATCCATACGGGCTGGGAACATGGGCGTGTGTGACCACACGGCCTGCCCACACGGGCGTGTTTCATTTCACACGGGCAAAAGTTTTAAGCAAAAAAAAAATTTAAGTATGCAAAAGTTTCCGGTTTAGTCCCGAACCAATCCGTATGTATGATTTGTAACACCCCTTACCCGTATTCAACACCGGAATCGGGTACGAGGTATTACCAGACTTATCTCACTTGAACATACAACTTTGGGCTATAAAATTTCATTCCAACAGAAAACTTCTCATTCATTTGCATAACATCCTTATTATGGGCCTACGAGGCCTTAAACATACATTCTGAAGGTTCCGTAATTAAACCAGAAACTTTTACACTCTTAGAAAATTTTTACCTAAACAGGGACCACACGCCCGTGTGGTAATTCGCACGCCCGTGTTCCACACCCGTGGTCGACACTGACTTGCATCACACGGCCTATCACACGCCCGTGTGTTAGCCCGTGTGCCAAAACCATGGCATTCTGTTTATGACGTCATCACCTCACTATGGTCACACGGCCAAGGCACACGCCCGTGTCCTTAGACCGTGTGTCGAATTAAATTCCTAATTTTAGGTGCAGACTTTACACGGCCTGGGCACACGCCCATGTCCATGGCCGTGCCTCCCACACGACTGAGACACACGGTCGTGTCTCTGCCCGTGTGTTTACTACTGAGCATACTAACTTGCAAACCTAGCATGCAAGAGGACACACGGCTTAGACACGCCCGTGTATCTACCCGTGTGGACATTAAAAAGGCTATATTCCAAGCCAAATGCCACCCTACATAGCAACCATACTTATACCAATTCATTTCAACATAACTCATGACCCTAAGGCACTTCCAAAAACTCAATTTAAAACATCCCCACAAGCATAAACTTCATAATTTCATCATCATTGAATATAAAGAAACTTGTCATGAATTGGCCCAATTCCAATGACCATTTCAAAAATGACTTTGATAACATAAATAGCCAACACTTTGGCTATCAAAATGACGTAACAAAATACCCAAGTCCTATACATGCCATACTCAAAATAAGTCTACCTTGCTATACCAAAGAGATGTCGATAGTGTGATTTTTGAACTCCGACGTCCCACGATTCTCGAATTATCTTGGCAATACTACAAGGAAAAAGGGAAATGAGAGGGGTAAGCATAAAGCTTAGTAAGTTTGCATGAAAATAAATAGCAATAATAAGTTCATAATGACATCAATTCATGGCATTAGATAACCACACAAAGTCATAAGCACTTTGCCATAACTTACTTGTACTCGTTCTTATCTAGCATATACCATGCCACATATCGTAAACATTCCTCGTGAATTATTCACGGGTACCTGTATTCACTCAATCACATGACTTTAGTACTAATCTCATTTCTATTTCCAAGCTTATCTATTTATCCCACTAAATCTCTAGGGATACTTAAAGACGCATATCCATCGTCATTAACATAAACACGAAGCCAATGCCACATCCCAGATGTGGTCTTATATGGGTCACCTCTGAGTGCCGATGCCATATCCCAGACATGGTCTTATACGGAATCTCACGTCAAGTATTGATGCCATATCCCGTATATGGTCTTATACAATTCTCATATTCAATAACGAAGCCATATCCCTGATATGGTCTTATACGAAATCTCAATTCGGTGCCGAGGCCATGTCCCCGACATGGTCTTACACGGGACCTTATCCATCTCATGTCACGATGATAGTATTCTCACATTTAATATAGTCCAACCGGGACTTCAACATCTCAACTTTTATCATCTTTCTCATTCAACACCAATACTCAATTTCATAGAATATCATGTATCATTATAAGATCAAACATTCTCAAACATACTAGCATAAATGTTGAATTTATCACATACAAACTAGATCGACGATCTAGTCCGATACTTTGTACTTTCCCCGGTCGAGGTAAATTCTTGGTTCTTCTTGATCTATAATAGCAAATTAGCTTATTTAATTATCACATTAATAATTGCATTTCACTAATCATATTTTGGCAAAATTACTATTTTACCCTTAGACTTTTGCAAAATGACCATTTTACCCCTAGGCTCGGTAATCAATTCTAATCAAATTTCTACCTTTAACGAGCCTAGGTGAATATTTATTTCTCTTATGGAAACCATCAAAACTCATTATTTCAAACATTTACCTCACATTTTACAACCTTACAAAAAGGTCCTTTTAGGTGTTTTCATTGTAACACCTTTCACAAAAGTTGTTCATCTAACAACTAAGACTCATTTTCTTCCATAAAAATGCAGCAAGAAACACATGCTCTCATGGTAAAACTCTAAACTTTCCACCATTTTGCAAAATAGTCCCCTCTATGGCTAGCTTAAGCTTTAGGGGTTCCAAAAGTACAAATATCAACTAGAAAAACCATTAAAATCACTTACTTGTAGGGAGAAGAGTTTGCTGAAATTTTTTACCTTTAAAACCCCTATTTTGCTTGTGTTTTTCGGTGGAAGAAGATGAGTAAAAAGAAGGATATCATCTTTTCTTTATTTTAATATAAAACAATCAATTTAGTCACCAAATCTTACCAACTTTGACTAATTTTGACTTTCTTGTCCCCTATGGCCGGCCACTCAAATACCAAGGGTCTAATTGCACATTAAATGCCTCCAATTAATATTATATGGCTTTTGGACACCTTTAGCTTATAAAATGGAACTTTCACACTTTATGCGATTTAGTCCTTTTTCGCGATTAAACATGAAATTGCTAAAATTAAAGCACCAAAATTTTCATGCACCTATATAATCATGCTTTGACTCATAAAATAATACTAAAATAATTTTCTCCGACCTCGGATTAGTAGTTTCGAAACCACTATTCTGGCTAGCCCCTAAATCAGGCTGTTACAATTCTCCCCCTTAAGGATTTTTGTCCCCGAAAATCTTACCGGTGAAAAGGTTGGGGTATTGATCTCTCATAGTCTCTTCAGGCTCCCATGTAGCCTCTTCTATTCCATGTCTCTACCATAGTACTTTAACAAGGGCTATACTTTTGTTTCTCAGTTGTTTGACCTCTCATGCCAAAATCTTAACCGGCTCTTTGCCATAAGTCATGTCCGGTTGAATCTCTACTTCTGATGGCACAATCACATGTGAAGGGACCGAACGGTATCGGCGTAACATGGACACGTGGAAGACATTGTGAATATTTTCCAGCTCAGGTGGCAAGGCCAAACGATAAGCTACCGGTCATATTCTCTCGGTAACTTTATAAGGTCTGATAAAGCGCGGACTCAATTTGCCTTTCCGGCCAAAAATGAGGACTTTTCTCCATGGTGATACTTTTAGAAACACTTTATCACCTACTTGGAACTCAATCTCCTTCCTTTTCAAATTCGAGTAGGATTTTTGTCTATCTGAGGCTGCTTTCAGACATTCACGTATCACCTTTACTTTCTCTTCAGTTTCCCTGGCCAAATTAACCCCGTGAATCTGATTCTCTCTAAGTTCTGTCCAATACAAGGGCGTTCGGCACTTACGTCCCTACAATGCTTCATAAGGTGCCATCTTCAAACTTGACTGAAAACTGTTGTTGTAGGCAAATTCCACCAACGGTAAGTATTTTTCCCAATTACCTTGGAATTCCAAAACACAACATCGAAGCATGTCTTCAAGTATTTGTATTACTCTTTTCGACTGCCCGTCGATTTGTGGATGGAAAGCTATACTGAAACTTAATTTTGTGCCTAAAGGCTCTTGCAACTTTTTCCAAAACCGTGACGTGAATCTCGAATCTCTATCTGAAATTATTGACAACGGTACACCATGAAGTCTTACTATCCCTGACACATACAAATTCGCCAACTTATCAAGAGAATAATTGACTCGTATTGGTATGAAATGGGCTGACTTCGTAAGTCTATCAACCACGACCCATACAACATCTTTCTTTTTCGGCGTCAACGGTAAACCCGTCACGAGTCCATAGTAATATGGTCCCATTTCCACTTGGGAACCATAATAGGCTGAAGTAGACCTGAAGGTATTTGGTGTTCAGCCTTCACTTGTTAACAAATTAGGCATCTCGATACAAACTCAGAAATGTCTTTCTTGATACTCGGCCACCAATACCACTTCCTCAAGTCATTGTACATCTTCGTGCTGTCTGGGTGCACAGTTAAACATCCGCTATGTGCTTCATGCAAAATATTTTGAATAAGTTCATCATTTCTGGGTACACAGACCCTATCTCAAAACATCAAACATCCATCAGGACTTACCCGAAAGTCTGACTCAACATTTGACTCACTTAGAACTCTTTTAGCTTGTAAGTTACTGTCATCTTTTTAAGCTTCACAAATCTCTTGGAGACACAATGGTCTAGCCCTCAACTCGGCTAGAATAGAACCATCATCTGACAAAACCATCCGCGTATTCATGGCTCTCAGCGCAAACAAGGATTTTCTTCTCAAAGCATCGGCAACCACGTTCGCCTTTCCCGGATGGTAGTCAATCACTAATTCATAATCCTTGATCATCTCTAACCATCTTCGTTGCCTAAAATTCAATTCCTTTTGAGTCATCAAGTATTTTAGGCTTTTATGGTCGGTGAACATCCGACATCTCTCACCATACAAATGGTGTCTCCAAATCTTTAGTGCAAAAACAATTGTAGCTAACTCTAAGTCATGAGTCGGATAATTCTTCTCGTGCGGCTTTAATTGCCTGAGGCATAAGCAATCACCTTGCCCTCTTGCATAAGTACACAACCCAATCCATTCATGGATGCATCACTATAGACAATAAATTCTCTTCCCGGCTCAGGTTGCACCAAAACAGGAGCCTCAGTTAACAACTCCTTTAGTTTCTCAAAACTCTGTTGGTACTTTTCTGTCTAATCAAACTTCACATCTTTTTGCAATAGTCTCGTCATCAGGGTAGCTATCATGGAAAACCCCTTGACAAAACGCCTATAATAGCCGGCTAGGCCCAGAAAACTCCTCATTTTAGTTACACTCCTTGGCGGTTTTCATTCAACAATTATTGAAATCTTACTCGGGTCGACTCTAATTCCATCTCCCGAGACAGTGTGCCCCAAAAATCTAGCTTCCTTAAGCCAAAATTCACTTTTACTAAACTTGGTATACAATTGTTTATCTCTCAAAATTTGTAGAACCTTTTTCAAATGCTCGGCATGTTCGTTTTCATCTCGAGAGTAGATCAGTATATCATCAATGAAGACAACAATAAATTTATCCAAATAAGGCTGAAAAATACGATTCAGCAAGTCCATGAAAACGGCTGGGGCATTTGTTAAACCAAAAGGCATAACCAAAAATTCGTAGTGCCATACCTCGTCCGAAATGCAGTTTTCGGCACATCCGAGTCCTTGACTCTCAACTGATAGTACCCAGACCTTAAGTCTATTTTGGAAAACACCGTGGCTCCCTTCAATTGATCAAACAAATCATCGATTCTTGGCAACGGGTACTTGTTCTTCACAGTTACCTTATTAAGTTGCCGATAATCTATGCATAATCTCATAGAACCATCTTTCTTCTTCACAAATATTACGGGAGCACCCCACGGAGAAAAACTCGATCTTACGAAGCCTTTATCCGTTAGTTCTTGCAACTGTGCTTTCAATTATTTTAGCTCGGTTGGAGCCATTCTATATGGAGCAATAGAAATGGGGGCGGTACCCGGAGCTAACTCAATCCCAAATTCAATCTCCCTAACTGGAGGTAACCCTGGCAATTCCTCCGAAAAAACATCTAGATATTTGTACACTATGGGTACCAACTTAATTTTCAACTCAGTCTCTTTAGCATTCATCACAAAGGCAAGGTAAGCTTCGTACCCCTTTCTTAAATACTTCTGAGTCAACAAGGATGATATCACTACTGGTGATCTGTCTTGCTTATCTGATTCAACACGAAAAAGATCCCCACTTTCACATTTTAACTCAATAAAATTCTTTCCACAATTTACAATCACATCATGAGTAACTAACTAATCCATCCCAAGGATGACATCGAACTCATCAAACGGTAATAACATGAGATATGCAGGAAAGCAATGACCTCTAATCATCAAAGGGCAACCTTTGCATATTCTATCAACCAATACATATTTGCCTAGGGGATTCGACACTCTTATCACAAATTCATTAGACTCTATAGGCATGCTCATGCTAGAGACTAATTTTATGCAAATATACGAGTGGGTAGACCCTGGATCAATTAAAGCTACAACATGGTTATCATAGAGAGAAAATGTACCCGTGATTACGTCAGGGAAGGACGCCTCTTCGCGAGCACGAATGGCATATGTTCTCGCCGGTGCTCTACCCTCCACTCTCGCAGTCTGCTCTCTAGATGAATTCTTGCCACTCATCTCATTTCCTGGGTTTCTCTGTGGTCTTCCTCTAGTAGTATTTCCCGGTCTTGCATTCTGAGGTTTCTCTTTCTCACCCACCTCAGGGCAATCTCTGATAAAGTGGTCTAGAGACCCACACTTGAAACAAGCCTTCTCATTTGCTCGGCACTCACCAGAATGACGTATGCCACACTGCGGGCATTCCGGTTTACTCGGTCGGTCATTGCCAACACTAGCAACCGGAGTAGTCTGAGCCTTAGACCCTGAGAATTGTTTGCCCTTACTTTGGTTTGAAAACCCGGCCGAAGTGGCTGATCGAGTAGCAAAATCCCTTGATTTCATAGATGAGGATTGGTATGACTTACTCAGTTGTCTCTTTCTCGAGTCACGGGACTCAATCTCAGCTCTTCTTTTCTTTGGCCAACTCTTTAGCCTTACAGGCTCTATCTACCAACACCACAAATTCTTTTAGTTCGAGAACTCCAACATATAAACGGATATCCTCATTTAACCCATCCTCGAACCTTTTGGACATGATAGCCTCTGTCGATAGGCACTCTCGAGCGTATTTGCTGAGCCTTACAAACTCACGCTCATATTCAGTCACTGTCATTTGGCCTTGCTTTAATTCCAAGAACTCCTTTCTTTTCTGGTCGATGAATCTCTGACTAATATACTTCTTCCAGAATTCCTCTTGGAAGAATTCCCAGTTAATTCTCTCCCTTGATACCACCGACACAAGGGTATTCCACCACTGATAGGCCGAATCTCTTAAGAGAGATACTACACACTTCATGCACTCTTCAGGCGTGCATGACAACTCATCGAATACTCTGATGGTATTCTCAAGCCAAAATTCTTCCTTTTCTCGGTCATCGTCTTTACTAGCCCGAAATTCCTCTGCTCCTTGTTTCCAGATCTTATCGACTGAAGGCCTTTCTCTTCTTACTATCTCAACCACTTGAGGAGCTACAGGAGCAGGCTAAGGAATAGGTGGGGGTGGAGGGGGTTGATCATTAGGATTTGCTCGAATATACTCTGTATACCAGTTGCTCATCATTTGGAGAAAGGCTTCTCGAGCCTCTTTTCCCAGACCCATAGTCTCGGGTCTACTCTCTACTGGCGCGGTCCCTTGCGCGGGAGATGACGCATTACTTGCAGCATCATCGGCTGCAGCTCGGTCGGGATCAGGGTCCATTTACTATATAAAAACACAATTCAAATCGTCAAGAGCCGTCACACTATAATTTCACAATTACTCTTACATATGGCATGTATAGCTACACTCATACTCATGCTATGTTAGTCCGAGAATCGACTTAACCGTAGCTCTGATACCATTAAATGTAACACCCCTTACCCGTATTCAACGCTGGAACCGGGTACGAGGCATTACCAGACTTATCTCACTTGAACATACAACTTTGGGCTATAAAATTTCATTCCAACTTAAAACTTCTCATTCATTTGCATAACATTCTTATTATGGGCCTACGAGGCCTTAAACATACATTCAGAAGGTTCCGGAATTAAACCGGAAACTTTTACACTCTTAAATTTTTTTTACTAAATAGGGACCATACGCCCGCGTGAAGAGTGGGACATGCCCGTGTGGTAATTAGCACGCCCGTGTTCCACACCCGTGGTCGACATTGACTTGCATCACATGGCCTATCACACGCCTGTGTGTTAGCCCATGTGCCAAAACCATGGCATTCTATTTATGACGTCATCACCTCACTATGGTCAGACGGCCAAGGCACACGCCCATGTCCTTAGACTGTGTGTTAAATTAAATTCCTAATTTTATGTGCAGACTTCACACGGCATGGGCACACGCCCATGTCCATGGCCGTGCCTCCCACACGGCTGAGACACACGGCCGTGTCTCTGTCCGTGTGTTTACTTCTGAGCATACTGACTTGCAAACCTAGCATGCAAGAGGACACACGGTTGATCAACACGCCCATGGGGCTGACCGTGTGTCACACACGGCTTAGACACACGCATGTGTATCTACCCGTGTAGACATTAAAAAGGCTATATTCCAAGCCAAATGCCACCCTACATAGAAATCATACTCATACCAATTCATTTCAACATAACTCATGACCCTAAGGCACTTCCAAAAACTCAATTTAAAACATCCACACAAGCATAAACTTCATATTTTCATCATCATTGAATATAAATAAACTTGTCATGAATTGGCCCAATTCCAATAACCATTTAAAAAATGACTTTGATAACATAAATAGCCAACACTTTGGCTATCAAAATGTCATAACAAAATACCCAAGTCCTATACATGCCATACTCAAAATAAGTCTAACTTGCTATACCAAAGAGATATCGATAGTGTGATTTTCAAACTCCGACGTCCCACGATTCTCGAATTATCTTGGCAATACTACAAGGAAAAAGGGAAATGAGAGGGGTAAGCATAAAGCTTAGTAAGTTTGCATGAAAATAAATAGCAACAATAAGTTCATAATGACATCAATTCATGGCATTAGATAACCACGCAAAGTCATAAGCACTTTGCCATAACTTACTCGTACTTGCTCTTATCTAGCATATACCATGCCACATATCGTAAACATTCCTCGTGAATTATTCATGGGTACCTATATTCACTCAATCACATGACTTTAATACTAATCTCATTTCTATTTCCAAGCTTATCTATTTATCCCACTAAATCTCTAGGGATACTCAAAGACGCATATTCATCGTCATTAACATAAACACGAAGCCCATGCCACATCCCAAATGTGGTCTTATATGGGGTCACCTCTGAGTGCCGACGCCATATCCCAGATATGGTCTTATATGGAATCTCACTTCAAGTATCGATGCCATATCCCGAATATGGTCTTATACGATTCTCATATTCAATACCGAAGCCATATCCCAGATATGGTCTTATACAGAATCTCAATTCAATGTCGAGGCCATGTCCCCGACATGGTCTTACATGGGACCTTATCCATCTCATGTCACGATGATAGTATTCTCACATTTAATATAGTCCAACCGGGACTTCAACATCTCAACTTTTATCATCTTTCTCATTCAACACCAACACTCAATTTCATAGAATATCATGTATCATTATAAGATCAAACATTCTCAAACATGCTAGCATAAATTTTGAATTTATCACATACAAACTTACTTCGATTTCAAAATAAGCTAGATCGTCGATCTAGTCCGAAACTTTGTTGTTTCCCCAGTCGAGGTAAATTCTTGGTTCTTCTTGATCTATAATAGTAAATTAGCTCATTTAATCATCACATTAATAATTGCATTTCAATAATCATACTTTGGCAAAATTACTATTTTGCCCTTAGACTTTTGCAAAATGACCATTTTACCCCTAGGCTCGGTAATCAATTCTAATTAAATTTCTACCTTTAACGAGCCTAGGTGAACATTTATTTCTCTTATGGCAACCATTAAAACTCATTATTTCACACATTTACCTCACATTTTACAACCTTACAAAAAGGTCCTTTTAAGTGTTTTCATGGTAACACCTTCCACAAAAGTTGTTCATCTAACAACTAAGACTCATTTTCTTCCATAAAAATGCAGCAAATAACATACATGCCCTCATGGTAAAACTCTAAAATTTCCACCATTTTGCAAAATAGTCCCCTCTATAGCTAGCTTAAGCTTTAGGGATTCCAGAAGTACAAATATCAACAAGAAAAACCATTAAAATCACTTACTTGTAGGGAGAAGAGTTTGCTAAAATTTTTGAGCTTTAAAACCCTTATTTTTCTTGTGTTTTTTGGTGGAAGAAGATGAGTAAAAAAAAGGATATCATCTTTTCTTTATTTTAATATAAAATAATCAATTTAGTCACCAAATCTTACCAACTTTGACTAATTTTGACTTTCTTGTCCACTATGGCCGGCCACTCAAATACCAAGGGTATAATTGCACATTAAAGGCCTCCAATTAATATTCTATGGCTTTTGGACACCTTTAGCTTATAAAATGGAACTTTTGCACTTTATACGATTTAGTCCTTTTTCGCGATTAAGCATGAAATTGCTAAAATTAAAGCACCAAAATTTTCATGCACCTATATAATTATGCTTTGACTCATAAAATAATACTAAAATAATTTTCTCTGACCTCAAATTAGTAGTCCCGAAACCACTGTTCCGGCTAGCCCCTAAATCGGGATGTTACATGATTAGGGTCTCGTAGACCCATAATAGGGACGTTATGATTATGAATGAGAAAGTTTTAAGTTGAAACGAAATTTTATGGCCTGATGTTGCATGTTTAAGTAGGTTAAGTTCGGTAATGCCTCATATCCGGTTCTGGCGTTGAACATGGGTAATGGGTGTTACAGTTATATTTTCTGACTGCATTTCATTTATATCTATCTATGAGATTTGTCTGTATTATCAATTGACTGTATTCTGTCTGTGTGTGTGTGACTTGGTGTGATCTGTTCTGATGGCGTGTTGGAACATTGGTTCCTTGTCTGGTATCTGTTTCTACTTACATCTGTAAGTATGTTTGTTTTGAACTACCATCTGGTGTTCCCTTCTGAAATCTGTTTTTAACCATTTTAGAACTCATACTGAGATCGTGTAGCTCACCCCCTCTTAGTGTTTCCTTTTTAGATACCTTTTCTCGAATTCTAATGCTGGACTCGATGTGCGGAGGTCTCGAACAGTCTCGGTGGAAATAAATGATTATCGGTTTATATTATCAGTTTATATTTGGTTAAACGATTTTTGGACTGTAAGATTTTATAAAATTGTGGTACAAATTCCATTTTAATTTAATTTTAGTTATATGTTTTACCTAATTGTAATTCTATATACTGGGTTTTAAACAATTAAATGTTTCGATTTGACTTTAGAACTTGTTTTGTAAAATTTAACTACAGTTACTTCGGTGACCAATGTGACATCTGGGATTTGGTCTAAACTTTTAGGCCGGGTTTTGGGTTTTACAGGTCCAATTCTTTTCAATAATCTTATATGGCCCAATAAACCACAGACTTAATTTGCCTTTACGGCCAAACTGGGGAACTTTCTTCCATGGTAAAACTTTCAAAATATTTTGTCGCCAATCTGAAACTCTATTTCTTTTCATTTTTTGATTCACATCGGATTTCAGATGATCTAATACTGCTTTTAAACTGTCTCAGATCCCTTTCATCTTTCTTCGGTTTCAACGAATCAAACCAACTACATGTATCTTTTCTCACTGAACTCAGTTCAAAACACCAGAGTTTTACACTTGTGACCATATAAAACCTCATTGATAAAATTTTATACTTGACTGTTAACTGTTATAATAAGCAAATTCAACCAACGACAAATATTTCCTTTTCAATTGCCTTTGAATTCAAGTACACAACATTGAAGCATATCTTCCAAAATCTGAATCATATGTTCAGATTGTTCATCCATCTGAAAATGAAATACGGTACTAAAATGTAACTGTATATCCAGATTTTCTTGTAACTTGTTTCAGAATCAGAATATAAACTGTAGATCTCTATCAGAAATAACAGAAACTAGCACATCATAAAATCTGATAATATCCAAAAACAGATAATCCGGGCAATCTATCAAGTGAGAAACTCATTCACGCCTGAATAAAATGTGCAAGCTTCGTCAAACAATCGACAATTACTTAAATCGTATATTTCTTTTTCATAGACAGGGAGAATCCTGATATAAAATTTATAGTAACTTTGTCTCATTTCCATTTCGGTATTTTCACTGACTATAACCATCTTGAAAGTATCATCTCTATCTTGCTGATACATCCAGCATTAAATACAATTTTAGAATTACCACATTTCATTCCGAGCTACTAATACATCCTTTTCAAATTATTATGCATTTCATCATTCCCCAGATAAACAAACATAGTACCACTGTGATCATTCATGTAAAATTTTCTATCTAAACTCTAAATTCTTCAGTACACAAACTCTGTTTCTGAATATCAGGCATTTATCAGTTCTACCCTTAAATTTTGAATCAGAAATTATTTCACACTGTATTCATTTAACTTAAAATTCATTATCACTTTTCTGGGTTTCACTGATTTGTTGTAGAAACATCGGTTTAGCTCTATACTTAGCTAAAATTGAGCTATTATCAGGCAATCATAATCGGTATCCATAGATTGCAAAGTATACAGAGATTTTCTACTCAGAATATCTGTAACCACATTCGCTCTTTCCGAGTGATATTCAATTATCAAATCATAATCTTTCAACAATTCAAGCCATATAAGCTATCTCAAAGTCAAATATTTTAGCTACATCAGATACCTCAACTTTTTATAATTGGTGAATATATGACATTTTTCATCAAACAAGTAATATTGTCAGATTTCAATGCAAAAACAATAGCCGTCAATTCTAGATCATGTATCGAGTAATTCTTTCCATGTGAATTTTTAACTGTCTGAAAGCACAGGCTATTATTTTGCCTTACTACATTAAAACACAGTCTAATCCTATTCAATAGTACACCACTGTAATAACAAATTCTTTACCCGATTCAGGCTGAACCAGAATTAATGCTTTAATCAATAGAGCTTCCAACTGGTCAAAACTTTACTGATATTTATCGGTCCATTCAAATCTTACATCTTTTCTGTAATAACTAGGTCATCAATGTAGCTATTTCAATTATTAACATTGAAGCTTTGAGTTTTTCCAAAGCCACAACCATCAGATAGATTCAAAACCATAGTGCTATAATATGACCGAAATTTCAACCGTATAGATAAAGCAACACTTCAATATCAATAGTATACCTCAAATTAGAAGAGGGAGAACCGAAAAAGGCCCCAATAATACCCAATGCAATAATACAGTTTCTATAATCCGTGATCTCTATCACCATACCTCATGATCGAGTCAATATTTATAACGGTAATGAATGTAATTATCTCCGATCAAAGAATATCTTTCACAAGTAATCCATGTTTACATAATAAAGAGATTGATGATATCTTAGAGAAAAGTTTGAAGAGTAATATCACGCTTACTCAGTAGAAATAACTACGATAAAGACAATATAATTTGCACATTCGCAATTCAGGGCTTCAATCAGTAGAAGTAGAAAATAACATCACATGAACCTTATCATCAAATCTTATATCAATCATGATGAATTAGAAACCCAAGTATGATAAAGCAATACTACTCATGAATTAACTAGACTTACAGTAATTCCATCTATTATAATTTACTAGTCTTTCAATACGATAAATATTGCATCTGAACAAGCACAATTTCATATGCCTCTGAGAATAACAGAACTTATAGGGTACCCAGAATAAACTACTGTAATATACTCAATTATAACAGCTGTATTCAAATATCTTTGCAGTTTTATCACTATTCCATTGACCAATAAAGTCATCAATAATCTTACATTATTCATTTCACTAAAAGAGCCAATTCAGAAGAATTTTTGGCTAATCCGTTATGTAATTATCATATCTGGATAAGTCAATTACTCGTGAATAACTTCTTCCTTAACAATGACATCACATATTCAACATAATTTTCAGAAAAATCTGATTTCTCTTTTAATACCGTTTTTACTTACTAACCCATTCTCATTCTGACTACATCATTAGTCATTCAGTCTTTGAACTCTTTAGTTCCACATTCATGAGCTTAATCCATATAAATCTTGTGAATTTCATTGTATAACACTGTACTGGTAAGGGGGTTGAGATCGTAAGCCTCAAAAATTAACTTTCGTAAATACACACATATCACTTAACATGTACCATTAACATGTTCAATATAAAATATTTATTTCATACCTTTACAAGTCTCATTTCATCATAAGTAACATATTTACTCGGGCACGTGAGTATCACTTTCAGCAGTATCAGAATCAGCTCGATTGGAAAGCATCTTTGTCTATTTGTAAAACAATTTTCATCAGAGTCGGGAGATATCACACTATCACAGGTTATATAATGGCATGTATTTCTAGACTCCACATATGCTACATTCAGTTCAAGAACCGACTAAATCGTAGCTCTGATAACACTAAATGTAACACCCCTAACTCGTATCTGTCGCCAGAATAGGGTTACGGAGCATTACCAAAACTTTTCAAAACATTTCCAGATAAATCATGTTAATCACTACTCTATAATCAAGATTATTCGTAACATCCCTTAGATGGACCCTTGAGGCCCAATACGAGCATTAGAATCGAGTCGGGACTTAATAAAAAACTCTAAGAATTTTTACAGAATTTCAAAAATTTTCCAAGGTGCAAGTCTCACACGCTCGTGTGGTCCAGGGGACACGCCCGTGTTACCTTGGGACACTCTCGTACTGCAGGCTGTGTTCGACCCCATGTAACTCTCTGACTTGTGCACACAGCCATGTCACACGCCTGTGTGCTAGGCCGTGTGGTTAATTAAATTTTCATAAAATTAGGTACAGGTTTCACACGGCCAAGACACACGCTCGTGTTCAAGGCCGTGCCTCCCACACGGCTGAGACACACTCCCGTGTCTCTGCCCGTGTGCTCAATTTTGAGCATTCTATTTTCTTGAATTTAAGGTGCAGGGGACACACTGCTAGGCCACACGCCCATGGGGTAGGCTGTGTGTCATACATGGTCTAGACACACGCCCGTCTGTCTTCCCCTTGTGGACAAAATAAAGCCATTCCTAGCTTCATTTCTCACCAAAAATCACACCCATGACCTGTACTTGAATCACACATCCAATACCAACCATTTCAAGCATTCAATTCAAGTAAATTCCATCATTCATCATGGCATATCATTTCACGCATACATGTCTATAATCTTACCTTAGTTAAGACCTCAAGTTAGACATAGTTTGATCAACTACTTAACATATATGTAGCTACCATAGTTTGACATTACAAGTGTATTAAAACAAACCATTACTAACCATTCCAATGGCTAGATTACAAACATCATTTACATTTACATGCCAATATTGTCAATATAACCTATACATGCCATTACAACCATAATTGATTTACCATAATGTACCGACATGGGCCGATGGATAGTATGAGTGATATCCGTTAAGCTTGCAATCCAACGAGCTTCCGATTTACTCTAAAACAGGGAAATAAAACAAAGTAAGCATAAAATGCTTAGTAAGTTCGTATAACATGGTACTTAACTTACCATTCATTCTATTTTGAGGTAACTATGTAAGGCACATTCATTCAATTTGACCTCAAGCCCTACACGTATCCTCATTGCCCTTGTTAGTTATATATTCCATAATAACATCAAAAACATGCATGGGCTCATTAACAATCAAGTTTCCATGCACATATGCTTTCCAAAACATGTATAAATCACATTGCTATATCTCAAGTATATTTTCATATAACACATCTCGAGTTCAGATTATTTCATATCAAAACGTTACACATCTTACTTGAAATATCAATGTCTCACGAGTTGTAACACCCTAAACCCGGCCCATTCGTTACGACCGGATCTGGTATGCCACTGCGGAAAAACGTTTGAGAAGATTCGACCTAAAGATAAAATCATGACAACTTGTTGAGTTTGTAAAACGGTGACCATTTAAAATCTTAAGTAAAGTGTGGTGTTTATAAAAATATCCCGGTTAAAACTTTATGATACATTTTAGGATATAGTTTTGCGAAAATAAACCGGTTTCAAAATAATAATTCAATCGTCACTTTGCTTTAACATAATAAAAATACTCAAATAGAAATACTTAAATACTTTAACCTGGGCCTTATTACAACAAATAATTAAACAAAAGTTCTTAGTAATAAACTAAATAAAATAAAGAAGATGTCTTCGCATGGGCCACCTCGTATCCACTCCAACCCGGTCCAATCACCACGAATCATCTGCGATGTTTAATAAAAATTGGACGAGTCATCTGCACTCGGTGTGTAATTAATCCACTTGAGTTCCACCCACATGTTAACCACATATTAACCCATATATCGGATAACAAATATCATATTCACATGTTAACACATTTTGGGCTTGGCCCATATTCATATCACATTCATCTAATAGGGTAGTTAACCACATAATTTCCACATACCGGGCTTAGCCCATTTCCACATCGATCCACATTCATATCCGGGCTTTGCCCATTTCCACATTAATCCACATATCATATTGGGCTTGGCCCATTTCCACATATGTTCACATACGAAATCATGCAATTATGAAGCCCAACCTGGACCTAGGGTCCATCCGCTACACACCCCCTTATCCAACCTACCACACACCGGGGATTATCAAATCACCCTCTCCTTTTCACTCCAAAGGCAATCTTTGCCGCCCACGTGCAATTAAGCACAATAGTCCACAACGCGACCTCGGCCGGCGTCAATCCACGATGTAGCCGTAGCTAACACCAAAACCACGATGGGACACATAGTCACTCATCAACCACGATATGGCACATAGCCGATATCAATCACGATGAGGCACATAGCCACTCATCAAGCCACGTGAACTAAATCGCAATTAATCCACAACGTGACCTCAGTCAACGTCAATCCACGATGTAGCCGTAGCTAACACCAAAACCACGTACTCGAAGTACACCCGTACCTTCTTTCATATCATATCCCACCCATGCACATGCCACATAAAATAATGATACAATGTAATGATGCATGAGCATGTTCATCAAGCATATTATCACATATTCATATTAATAATCACATATCATCAGGTTTGGTACTTACCGGATTATCGACATACCCCTTGAGGGTATCCTTATCACAATTTCCACTGCACTAATTAGCACATTCATAACACATACACATTTCACATACATATCATATATATACGGGAAACGGTGGGTTAATCACACACCGATCACTTGGAGAACTATGCTTTCGATCATCGATGTATCACTAGGCGATACTACGGCTATTTGCCTACTTTCTTGTTCTCGACATTTGGTCCACACCGGTGGCCAATCCCTAACTCGCCGAGTCGATCTCTTCTTAAACTTCGGGATAGGGACCTTCCTTTCCCTTCTTGAATGGTATTCGCCTCCATCAACACACTTAATCGTAACAATCGATTTAATCATCAATATACGAATTCTTAACCAAATATCCACAACTTATCATACTTACCGAAAGGGTCTTGAAATCGAAAAGCTTGATCTAATGCTTAGATCCTTAATCCCTACATTTGATTAATCACCTACTACTTTAATAAAAAGCCATTCAGCCATAAATCCAAATCCTAGTAGGATTAGTATACTTAAACTTACCTTGTTGCCGTTTGACTTAAGAATCAAGTCTTGAAATCTCTGCTATACTCTTCTTGCATTCGGCCAAGCATTGAATCAATTAACTTGGTTAGTTTTCGCTTTTGAATAATTAATGAACACATATATTTACCAAACATGGCCTTGGCCGAATACTATAGACACTTACCTTGTGGATTTTAAATCCGAAACTCACCGAATAACTAGGGAACACGTGGCCTATGGTGTACCTTCGGAAAAGAACTTCTCCTTCCTTGTAGTCGACACTTAGTAAATCCCGAAAGATCTCTTCAAAGTTTTGGCAACAAGATATTAATGGGGTTAGTCCTAGATTTGGCAAATCTTAAGAAAAAGGATGAAACCGAATGAGATCTTACCCTTACTTGAAGAAATCGATTGCACCTTCACTTCAACCTTCAGAGATTTGGCTATGGCTAGATGATGATCTCACAACTTTCGGCTTTTGGAGGATTAGAAAGAAAAGAGAAGGAAGAATAAAGATGGAGGATTCAGCTATGGCTTCTAATGGAGAGGAAAATATTCGGCTAGGTTCCAACAATTACTTAATTTTGGCTTAACAAAAGAAAAGAAAGAAAAGAAGAGAAGAGAGCACTAAGAATTCTTAGCAGAGAAAGGAGGAAGCACAAATTGATGAGTAGCCCTCCTTCCTTCCTTTTATAGCCGAAATTATCATCTAAGGAGTCCCTTACTTGGCCACCACTCCTCTATCTGATAACTTTATCCTTTAATTATCACTTAAAATAAAAGATAATTCAGCAACTATCCTTACTTAGCCAAAATTATTAAACTAAAAGTCCCTTACTTGGCCATCACTTCTCCCTTATTTTCCTCTTTATCTCTTTATTCAAATTAAAATAATTTAATCCAACAATTATCTCTTGAAAATAATGATAAATAAATCCCTTATTTATCCACTATTTATAAAATAATAAAAGCTCCTAATTTATAGCCATGTGCCGTCCACCTCCCTGCTCCTTGTAGCAAAATAAAATTTCTTTTATTTGCTTCCCATGTGACTCGAACTTAGGCCCATTCCTCTTGCATATGGCGCCATTTCCATAGGCCCCTAAGTGGCATCTTCTGACCACTTTTCCAAGCCTGTTTGTGTGTCAAATTTCACAAACTTTTTTTCTTTTAAGGCCACCTTGCCTTAATTTCCCCTTTTAAACCTTAAAACTCGTCATTTCTAGGTCATTTCTAAGTTTCCAAAAATTTTTGATCGGCTCTGTAAACTTGACATTTCCTTACATTTCCAAGTTTCCAAAAATGTTCACTTTCCATTTTCCTTACATTTCCTAGTTTCCAAAAATGTTCACTTTCCATTTTAAACTTAACATTTCCATACATTTTCGTGTTTCCAAAATGTTCATTTCTAACTTATTTTCACTCATTTAGGGTTTCCAAAAATATTCAAAATTTATTCATAATACTTAAAACATGTCACTTCATACAATTAAACCGAAAATGCATAGGCCCTATTTTAGGATGTTACAGTTCTACCCTCCTTAAAAATAATTTTGTCCTCAAAATTACTTATTAATGAATAATCGTACCTCTTAACTCACCGACTACGCTTATCTGCGCGCACTCGATCTTAATAGAACCATCATACTTTCTAGGCATAATCTCTAAGTTCACGCCCCTAGAACTCATTTCTAACGTCGCGATTTAATCTGATTAAAAAGTTTTATGCATCGTAAATTTTGTTCCATGATTATTCGCGAACAGTTTTATGAAAAGAGATGTTGTAAGTAGTTCTTTCGATCAACCAAAGTTTCTAGTTCAAGTTCACTACTCTAACTCGTGGAGTCACATTCACATTCATAAGCGAGAGACACATTCATTTTTCCATGAAGTCACATTCATTCACAACATCATTCACTACACTTTTATGGCCATTCCATCCATTTCCCTACCCGGGGTAATTTCGTCTTTTCCTACAGGGGTATTTTGGTAATAAATCGGGGTCAATTCGAAAATATTTTTGAAATTAAAGGTATTTCAAAATTTACAAAATCTCAGGTTATTTTGTTTTCCAAATCGAGTTGTTGCAAAAATTTTTAAATCGATTTGGTAATTTTGGAAGTCGAAGCGATTCAGTAAATTTTCCAAATCAGGGTATCTTGTTATTTGTAAAATAGAAGTTTTTGATATCTTTGTAAAGTAGAAATATTTTAACAAAAGTCGAGGGTATTTTTTGAAAATCTTAAAAACTAAGGGTATTTTAGTAATTTACAATATGAGGGCATTTTTGTAATTTTGTAAATCGGAGATATTTTGGAAAAATTTTCACAATAATCTTTTACTACAATTAAAAGGGTAATTTAGGGATTTTAAAACTAGGAATTTTATAAAACTGCATGGCTAGTCCCTTTCGGGTTTTAATGATTGGTTTAGCCAGTGAATAAGTCCTCTTGGCTAGGGTGAACGGTTACTACGCACTGCAGGATTCGAGTAAAGAGGAGGTGAGTCACTAGGACCGCTTAAATACCAAGCTCTTCATTGAATCCACTCCTAGACATGCGCAACTTGATTTGCCACACCCTAGCTCGCGACTTACTTCATGAGTTTGTTTAATAGTCCTTAAGTCTTATGCATGTGTTTGAGTGCACTAGCCCTAGGGTTCAATAGCCCTAATATTCTAATCTACGAGCCCAAATAAGCCCATAACAGTTCACATAAACAAGTCACTTCAACAATTAGAAGTACTTACCGGTGGACTTGAGTAGGAGATCTGAGATGCCATGCCGAATAACTGAAAAGTTTATGAAAGCCCATACTTTTGAAAAGCCCATCTTTGGAAAAAATTATTTTGGACCCAAAACCCTCAAAGCCGAGTTTTGAACTCGGGCTCGATACTAAATCAGTAACACCCCAAACCGGCCCATTCGTTACGCATCGGATCCGTATGCCATCGCGGAAAACGCGTTTGAGAAGATTCGACCTAAAGATAAAATCATGACAACTTGTTGAGTTTGTAAAACGGCGACCATTTAAAATCTTAAGTAAAGTGTGGTGTTTATAAAAATATCCGGTTAAAACTTTATGATACATTTTAGGATATAGTTTTTCCAAAATAAACCGGTTTCAAAATAATAATTCAATCGTCACTTTGCTTTAACATAATAAAAATACTCAAATAGAAATACTTAAATACTTTAACTGGGCCTTATTACAACAAATAATTAAACAAAAGTTCTTAGTAATAAACTAAATAAAATAAAGAAGATGTCTTCGCATGGGCCACCTCGTATCCACTCCAACCCGGTCCAATCACCACGAATCATCTGCGATGTTTAATAAAAATTGGGTGAGTCATACTGGACTCGGTGTGTAATTAATCCACTTTGAATTCCACCCACATGTTAACCACATATTAACCCATATATCGGATAACAAATATCATATTCACATGTTAACACATTCGGGCTTGGCCCATATTCATATCACATTCATCTAATAGGGTAGTTAACCACATAATTTCCACATACCGGGCTTAGCCCATTTCCACACCGATCCACATTCATATACTCGGGCTTTGCCCATTTCCACATTAATCCACATATCATATTGGGCTTGGCCCATTTCCACATATGTTCACATACGAAATCATGCAATTATGAAGCCCAACCTGGACCTAGGGTCCATCCGCTACACACCCCTTATCCAAACCTACCACACACCGTGGGATTATCAAATCACCCTCTCCTTTTCACTCCAAAGGCAATCACTGCCGCCCACGTGCAATTAAGCACAATAGTCTACAACGCGACCTCGATCGGCGTCAATCCACGATGTAGCCGTAGCTAACACCAAAACCACGATGGGACACATAGTTACTCATCAACCACGATATGGCACATAGTCGATATCAACCACGATGAGGCACATAGCCACTCATCAAGCCACGCGAACTAAATCGCAATTAATCCACAACGTTGACCTCGATCCAACGCGTCAATCCACTGATGTAGCCGTAGCTAACACCAAAACCACGCACTCAAGTACACCCGCACCTTCTTTCATATCATATCCCACCCATGCACATGCCACATAAAATAATGATACAATGTAATGATGCATGAGCATGTTCATCAAGCATATTATCACATATTCATATTAATAATCACATATCATCGGGTTTGGTACTTACCAGATTATCGACATACCCTTGAGGGTATCCTTATCACAATTTCCATCGCACTAGTTAGCACATTCATAACACATACACATTTCACATACATATCATATACCCGAAAACGGTAGGTTAATCACACACCGATCACTTGGAGAACTATGCTTTCGACATCGATGCTATCACTAGGTGATACTACGGCTATTTGCCTACTTTCTTGTTCTCGATTTGGTCCACACCCGGTGGCCAATCCCTAATCGCGAGACAGATCTCTTCTTAAACTTCGGGATAGGGACCTTCCCTTTCCCTTCTTGAATGGTATTCGCCTCCATCAACACACTTAATCGAACAATCGATTTAATCATCAATATATGAATTCTTAACCAAATATCCACAACTTATCATACTTACCGAAAGGGTCTTGAAATCGAAAAGCTTGATCTAATGCTTAGATCCTTAATCCCTACATTTGATTAATCACCTACTACTTTAATAAAAAGCCATTCGGCCATAAATCCAAATCCTAGTAGGATTAGTATACTTAAACTTACCTTGTTGCCGTTTGACTTAAGAATCAAGTCTTGAAATCTCTCGCTATACTCTTCTTGCATTCGCCAAGCATTGAATCAATTAACTTGGTTAGTTTTCGGCTTTTGAATAATTAATGAACACATATATTTACCAAACATGGCCTTGGCCGAATACTATAGACACTTACCTTGTGGATTTTAAATCCGAAACTCACCGAATAACTAGGGAACACGTGGCCTATGGTGTACCTTCGGAAAAGAACTTCTCCTTCCTTGTAGTCGACACTTAGTAAATCCCGAAATATCTCTTCAAAGTTTTGGCAACAAGATATTAATGGGGTTAGTCCTAGATTTGGAAAATCTTAAGAAAAAGGATGAAACCGAATGAGATCTTACCCTTACTTGAAGAAATCGATTGCACCTTCACTTCAACCTCAGAGATTCGGCTATGGCTAGATGATGATCTCACAACTTTCGGGTTTTGGAGGGATTAGAAAGAAAAGAGAAGGAAGAATAAAGATGGAGGATTAGGCTATGGCTTCTAATGGAGAGGAAAATATTCGGCTAGGTTCCAACAATTACTTAATTTCGGCTTGACAAAAGAAAAGAAAGAAAAGAAGAGAAGAGAGCACTAAGAATTCGTGAGAGAAAGGAGGAAGCACAAATTGATGAGTAGCCCTCCTTCCTTCCTTTTATAGCCGAAATTATCATCTAAGGAGTCCCTTACTTGGCCACCACTCCTCTATCGATAACTTTATCCTTTAATTATCACTTAAAATAAAAGATAATTCAGCAACTATCCTTACTTAGCCAAAATTATTAAACTCAAAGTCCCTTACTTGGCCATCACTTCTCCCTTATTTTCCTCTTTATCTCTTTATTCAAATTAAAATAATTTAATCCAACAATTATCTCTTGAAAATAATGATAAATAAATCCCTTATTTATCCACTATTTATAAAATAATAAAAGCTCCTAATTTATAGCCATGTGCCGTCCACCTCCCTGCTCCTTGTAGCAAAATAAAATTTCTTTTATTTGCTTCCCATGTGACTCGAACTTAGGCCCATTCCTCTTGCATATGGCGCCATTTCCATAGGCCCTAAGTGGCATCTTCAGACCACTTTTCCAAGCCTGTTTGTGTGTCAAATTTCACAAACTTTTTCTTTTAAGGCCACCTTGCCTTAATTTCCCCTTTTAAACCTTAAATCTCGTCATTTATAGGTCATTTCTAAGTTTCCAAAAATTTTCGATCGGCTCTGTAAACTTGACATTTCCTTACATTTCCAAGTTTCCAAAAACGTTCACTTTCCATTTTCCTTACATTTCCTAGTTTCCAAAAATGTTCACCTTCCATTTTTAAACTTAACATTTCCATACATTTTCAGGTTTCCAAAATGTTCATTTCTAACTTATTTTCACTCATTTTAGTTTCCAAAAATATTCAAAATTTATTCATAATACTTAAAACATGTCACTTCATACAATTAAACCGAAAATGCATAGGCCCTATTTTAGGATGTTACACGAGTAGTAGTATACTCAAAGTGTACAAGTCTATAACCAAGGATGAACATATTCATCAAATGAATCCCATATACAAATATCATCATCTCATGTTTTCATATGTCAATTGTCATGTAGCATCATTTTCATGGATTTCTGACAACTACGTGTAGTAACTCATTTCTTATTCATGTCCTTTCATATCCAGATTTTTACCCGTTGAATTTATTCGGGATATCGATGGATACACAGGTAGTACACCCGAGGTGTACAGATCAGGTTCCGTCAATACATATTCAATGGTATCCATAAGGTACTATTTCAGAGAGTACACTCTCGAGCCACACATGTATACAACAGATTACCAGTCCAGGCTAAATCATTTTTATGACATATGCTCTAAGGAGCTTGATCTGGATTACCCGTCTGGGCTAAATCCAATTCATAACATATGCTTGAGAGGACTCACATCAGGATTACCCGTCCGGGCTAAATCCTTTCAGAAATGAGGTCAATAGGATTACTCGTCTGAGCTAAATCCCACCAGCAACAAATGCAGGACCTCATTCATTTCGGTAAATCACATATCCATCGATCTTCCATTTATTCAACCAGGATTTAAACATTTTTCAAACATTATCGGGCATGTGATTATTTCATACATCTATAATCATCGATATAATTCAAATGATCACACTTCACATTCATTCCAAGCCTAAAAGTAACATTTTCATCTTTTGTCATTTATCATCCATCGGGAATTATCATTTAAATTAGACATTTTTATTTATCGGGCTTGATCAGATATGTAATCATTTCACATACTTATGAAATTTATACAATTTACATAAACACAATCAATGCAAGCATGTAAGTAAACACAATTTAGTTACACGAATTTACCTCGACAAATGTTCGTGTACATAACATCTACTAATCTGACATTTCCTCTTTTCCTTGTTCTAGCTCCGAATTTGGTATATCTGTATCGATACGAGTAAATTTTACATCAATTTATCATATTTCACATTCAAGTGGACTCAATTTTCATTCTAGGCAAAATTTGTAACATCCCGATTTTGGGTCTAGTCAGAATAGTGGTTTTGAGACCACAAATCAAAAGTAGAAATATTTTTTATGATTTTTTTGAGGTCCATGACATGTTTCCATGATTGTGTGAAAGTTTCATGAAGAAATTTTGTGAATAAGTGTCTAATTTAACTTTTAGGACTAAATTACAAAAGTTGCAAAATATGAGATTCTAGAAGCTTTAACCATGAAATAGCTTTGGATTATAAATTGGAAGTCCTTAAATAGAAATTTGACCAATTTCTATTTTTATGGACAAAAATGGGCATGAATAGGTAAAATTTGAAAGTTTAGTAAAAAGGGCATTTTAGTCATTTAGTAATTAAAAGATTAAAAAGGGAAAAATGAAGCAAAATTTGCTCATCTTCTTCAAGCTAGGGCTCAAATTTGAAGCTCTCCATAGCTAGGGTTTCTTCACTTTTCAAGCTTGATTGTTAGTGCATCCTAGCCCCATTTTTAATGTTCTTTACATTTTTGAAGTTGTTATCAACCGATCTAGCTATTTCTACAATTTATTTGAGCTAGGGTTCATGTTTAAAAGTTTACCCATGTGTGACATGCATGTGTTTTGATGTTTCATGGTAGATTATGAAAGTTTGATGTGTAATAAACATGTTTTACTAAGTGATTTTTGATGAAAACACCTAAAAAGGACCTTTCTGTAAAAGTTGTAAAATGAGTAGTAAAAATCCGATTTGAAGGAAAATGTGGGCTTTTATGGGCATGTGTTAGGTTCGGCTAGGCTTGGGTAACAAAAAAAATGGACACATTTCATTTTACGAGCCTAGGGACTAATTTGTAAATATGTGAAAGTTTAGGGGCAAAATTATGATTTTTCCAAATTATGGTTTTTGGACTGATTTGAACAATGTGATAATTAAATGAGATATTTTGGTACCGAGGGAAGTTCGTGTGTAAATAATGCAACCTATATTATGTATTCAATATTTTATTATTGCATGACTTGTACAATTATCATTATGGATTTGTTCGGAAAAGATTCGATACGGCGAAACTCGCAGTTGAACCTTAGGAATAGTTAGGATACAAATGTCATGACATTAGGGTTATGAGTTTACGTGTAGGACCATATCTGGGATATGGCATCGTTATGAGATTTCGTGTAAGACCATGTCTGGGACATGGCATTGATATAAGAATCGTGTAAGACCATAGCAAGGCTATAGGTATCGATATGTGATCCCATGTAAGACCCTATCTGGGATATGGAATTGGTATGATTCTATGTGTATGTGATTCCCGAGTATCCTTTAGTATTCCAAGTGGTTCAACGGGTAGTCCAAAGATTATGTCAATGAAATGACAAGGTATGAACATGTTGAAAGGGTACAGGTATGTACACAAAGCTCATACATATTGAGATTATAAATCGATGAGATCTCGATAAGAAGTGAATGAATAAATCATGATCACGAGTTTTATTGTGCATTATGTAAATGACATTATTTAAAATGTATTTATGATGCTTGATGACATTGTGATAGATTATATTATGTTATGTGTACAATAATGCATGGTTAATGTTGTTAATTATTTACATGCAAACTTACTAAGCTTTATGCTTACTCCCCTTTCTTTTCCATTTTCTTATAGTATTGCCAAGCTAGCTGGGAGATCGAAGGACGTCGGAGACTCGATCACACTATCAATTGGAACTTTTGGGTATAGTTAGTCTCAACATTTTGAGTATGGCATGTATAGGGACTTGGTCTTGTTATATGTTATATTGGTTTAGCCAAATGTGTTGGCTTATGATGATACTTGATTTATTTTATATAAGGCCATAGGATGTGGCTCATATTGATTATTGGGTTGTAAACCTATTTATATATGCATGCATGTGCCAATGTCATTATGATATGGCCTATGGTTATTGATGGTCGAATGATAAGGAATTGCCATGTATGAGCCTTGTTTATGAATGTTTAAGTGCTTACGTGTGCGATGTTGGAGGTCATTGAGATGTGTAAGTGTGCATGTGTTATTGAGGGTGAAAAATGGCTTAGAAAATAGCCTTATTTTGTCCACACGGTTAGGCACACGGGTGTGTGTCTAGGCCGTGTGTGACACACGGCTAGCCCCAAGAGCGTGTGTTCTGGCCATGTGTCCCCTACACCTTAGTTTTGAGATACAGAATGCCCAGTAGCAAACACACGGGCATGAGAAATAGCCGTGTGAAAGACACGGCTATAGGACATGGGCATATGCCCAGGCCGTGTGAAGTCTGCACTTGATTTTAGGAATTTAATTCGCCACTCGGCCTAAGGAAACGGGCGTGTGCCTTGGCCGTGTGACCTTAATTGGTTGATGACGTCATAAACAGAATCTCCCCTATTTTGGACACAGCCTAAAGCACGGGCGTGTGATATGCCATACGGTTGTGTCCCTTCACCCACACGGGCGTATGGACCTTTTTGATAAAAATTTTCTAAGTTTTCCCAGAAGTTTCTAAAGTTCTCGGTTTAGTCCCAAACCACTTCTAATGTATGTTTTGGGCCTCGTAGGCTCGTTTAAGGAATGATATGAATGTTTATGAAACGTTTTAATTTTGAGTGGAAATTCATGTCTCAATTTTGTATAATTGCTTGCGTATAAGTCCGGTAACGCCTCGTACCCTGTTTCTGTGTCGAATACGGGTAAGGGATGTTATATTTAGTGGTATCAGAGCTACGGTTTAGTCAATTCTCAAACTAATTGTAACGCCCCTTACCCATATTCAACTCCAGAATCGGGTATGAGGCATTACCAGACTTGACTTGCTTGAGCATTCGACTTTGGGCTATAAAATTCGTCCCAATTTAAAACTTTTTCATTTACAATCGTAACGTCCCTATCATGGGTCTACAAGACCCTTTTCATATACTCGAAATGCTGAGGGACCAAACCGAAACTTTTACACACTTGAAAAATTTTGACATAAAATTTGACCACACGCCCGTGTGAAGAGTGGGACACGCCCGTGTGACATATCACACACCCGTGTTCCATGCCCGTGTAGAATTATTTTATTTTCAAACCTACAGGGGTTTTCACACGGCCGAACACACGCCCGTGTTCTTGGCCCGTGTGCTCCACACGGCCTAGACATGCCCGTGTCCTCGCCCGTGTGTAAAAACTTGAGTATTCTGTTTGTGACGTCAGTAACCCATTTATGGGCACACGGCCTAGGTACACGCCCGTGTGTCTAGCACGTGGTCGACACTGACTTGCAACACTAACATGCAGGAGACACACGGCCAAGTCACATGCCCATGGGACCGACCGTGTGTCACACACGGTCTAGACACACGCCCGTGTGTCTACCCGTGTGGACCAATTCAAGGCTATATTCCAAGCCATTTAGCCACCCTCACTTGCACACATTCACGCATCATCACAATACATTTTCAAATCATCAATTATAACTCTTGAATTATCACATTTGAATCATGAAAATCAAATCTTCATCCCATATACGAGGGAGAACTATTACTAGTACAATTACAACCAGCTTGAGCCATCATCTATGGCTATACACAACCGTACCATAAACTCTTTTAGGCCAACACATTTGGCTACTTTAACTAAGACTTAATTAAACCAAAATAAGATCCCTATACATGCCATATCTTAAGAAGACTTGAATCTCATACCTAAGTGTCGATAGTGTGAAAGCATCTCCGACGGTTCCCAACCCGAGCTAGTTAAGTTAACCTATAAGAGATATGAAAGGAAGAGGAGTAAGCAATAACGCTTAGTAAGTTCATATGCAAATGATAAGCAACTATTGTCATTTATCTATTACCCTCAACCACAAGGTAATATAATGAGATTTACACTAAAGGTAATAGTTACCCATTCAATCATTCATAATGCTTACTCATTCTAAACTTTCACCTGTCACAAACTCATATCATAAAACATTGTTCATCTTTACTGGCATTTATCACACAAAGCCACATACAAATTTCACTTAATCAAGTTTCTCGTTATCACCCCGGAATAATAATAAATACTCGGTGGTTTCGCACACAGCCCATCATTCAATATTTAATAAGGTGGTATCGCACACAACTCACCATTTATACTAAACACGATGGTATCGCACACAGCCCATCAGTAACAAATAATAAGGTGGTATCGCACATAGCCCACCATTGATAATATTGGCAATGGTATCGAACACAGCCCATCGCTAACAATTTATAAGGTGGTATCGCACATAGCCCACCATTTAATAATTAATAAGGTGGTATCACACACAGCCCACCATTATTACACATTCACGGATATTTATCCACATACATTTTCCTTTTTTGAATGTTCATCCGAGAATATCCTCACACACTATCATTCTTAAATAGATTTCTACAATAATCATTCGCATTCACGAAATGCATTTATAAATATAACATATGCAATCAGGGTGCATCGTTAACGCATAACTCACCATGGTTTCCTCATATACCGAATTCACCTCAAATGAGTTCTAGGCACATACCTGTACCTCTCATAGTATAACCTCATACTTTCTCATTTTCAACATACCTGTTGAATTATTCAAAATGCTAAAGAACACTCTTGAATTTCATACATATAGTACCAAATCAGCATCATACCCCCGATAGGGTCTTACATGAAATATCATATCGATGCCATGTCCCTGACATGGTCTTATGCGAAATCTCACACCGAGGCCATATTCCAAATATGGTCTTACACGGGACCTTAATTATCATAGTATCATGCTATTTGCATTCCCTCTATTCTTAGATTCAATTGAAGACTTTCAATTCTTGACATCTCGTAAAAACGTATTTAATATATTCATAGAGTCAATATACAATTCATACATCATCGAAATATTAAATACTTAACTATAGTTGAATTATTAGCACAGAAACTTACCTCGATACCGAAAAGGGTAGAAAGGGACCTATTTCTCCATATTTCTCTTTTCTCCTGTTCTAGGTCCGAATCTCATTTGCTTTGATCTAGAACAATAAAATTTACTCATTTAATCACCACACTAATTAATACATTTTAAAAATTCTATTTTGGCAAAATTACCATTTTGCCCTTAAACTTTGGCAAAATTATGATTTTGCCCCTAGGCTCGTATATCAATTCTCGTCCAACTTATTTGCTAATTAAGCCTAGCCGATTCATATTTCCTCCTATAGCAACTTTAAATTTCAACTATTACACACATTTACCACTCATATCACAACCTTTACAAAAAGGTCCTTTTAGGTGTTTTCATGATAACACCCTTCATAAAAGTTGTTTATCTAACAACTAAGACTCATTTTCTTTCATAAAAAATACAGCAAACAACTCAATTGCTCTCATGGAAAAACCCTAAACTCTTAACCATTTTGCAAAATAGTCCCCTCATTAGCTAGCTTAAGCTTCAAGAAAGGTCACCAAAATCACTTACTTGTAAGGAGGAAAGCTTGGCTGAAATTTTGAGTTCTTAACCCCCATTTTGGCTGCTCATTTTCGGTGGAGAGGATGGAGAGAAAAGATGATATTTTCTTTTCTTTATTTTATGATTAAAAATCAATTTTTATCACCAAATTTCCACCTAACAAATGACAAAGTCCTTTCTTGTCCCCCCTATGGCTGGCTATGACCTTTAAAAAGGCCTAATTTCACATTAAGGGCCTCCAATTAAAATTCTATGGCTATGGGCACCTTTAGCAAATAAAATAGAACTTTCGTACTTTATGCGATTTAGTCATTTTTCGCGATTAAGCATGAAATCGCTAAAATTAAAGCACCAAAATTTTCATGCACCCTTATAATCATGCTATAACCCATAAAATAAAATTAAAATAAATTTTATCTGACCCCAGATTAGTGATCCCGAGACCACTGTTCCGACTAGCCCCTAAATCAGGTTGTTACAATTCTCCCCCTTAGGGATTTTCGTCCCCGAAAATCTTACCAGAAGAAGTTGTTTTCAACTTTCATGAAACGTTTCCACCAACTTTTCAAAATTACAAATCGATTTACCCTCAATCTCTCTTGCCAAAGACCTTTAAGCTGTAGTACACAAGGTTGAAGCACAACTTTAAAATTTAAAATTACTCTGTCTCTGGGACACATATACTCAGTAATCTGACAAATGTGAACTCTGCACATGCTAAAATGATCATCCAGATCTTTATCGAATAATTCACTACAATCCAGATGACATTCCCCTCTTTGGGAATCATGTCGATCCAAATTCGAAATCTATAGTATTTTATCGCACTTTCTCCCTAGAATCTTCACTAACTGAAATAGTCCTGACTTTGAACACTCTGAAAATTTAGCTTTTACCGGTCGACTACTTCCAAACATAAACTCAATCATATCGTGATGTGTACTCAATTGCCAAAACATTTTTTTCTTAAATGAGTAGACATGCCACTACTAAGCCTCATACCAAAACTTCTGTATAAGTTCTGGATTCATCAACTTGCAAATTTCATCTCAAGATAATAATAATAACGGAAATCTTATCCGACCTGAATTTTAACACCTGAAACAAACTCATTCGGAGCTTATTTAGAATACCATTCACTATCACTCTTTTGAACTTCTCCGTTTCACAGGGAAAACTCGCTTTAGCCATTAACATCGCTAAAACTAGGAGATTATCAACTAAGGTCAATCGAGTAACTAACTCGCATTGATTAAACGGCGATTTTCCATCCAGATATCTGTACTATGTCCACTATCCGAGAAATGTTTCAATAACTATACATACTCTTGTAATAGCTCAAACCATCGTCACTATCTTACATTCAAATTTTTATAGCAACATTAGATACTCTAGCTCATCAGGATTCAGAAAGCACACGACGTTTTTCCACAAATCATATTATATCATCAATTTCACAACACGGGTACAAAAGTTATCGTCTCTGGATCACCAATCTAACAATTCTTTTCGACATAACTCTAACCACCCAAATATGTAATCTACCTCTTTACACTCTGGTATTAAAACACCTTTCAATTTATTCATTAGCGCATCACTAGATCTCATAAATTCTTTTTCTCGATTCAAACTGAACTCAGTACTAGAACTTTCAGGTAATAGTACCTTCAATAGCTTTTAACTTTATCACCTCAGTTAGAAAATTTGAAAAAGCATATCTCTATAATATGCTCCCTAGAATCTAATTCCCTCATTCAGACTATCCATCTCCCTACTAGTGAATACACAGAATTTATTCTCTTTGTTGAAGCATGCGTAAGTATACACATAGCTCAAATCATATCTCAATAAGTCAATCTACTCTTTTCTCCATACTGAGAATACAGTTCAAACACACAATCCTTTGAATTTCTCTTGTTATGCTAATCGAAAACCTTTACTATCGCCTTAGTTCAAGGTAACAGGGATATCTCAATTGAATGCATTAACTTTATCCGACTTACCCAAAAAATCCATCGCACAAATTGAAACTTGTGATTTCACTTCTTATACTTTTGTCGATATTAACATCTTATACAAAAATCAGAGATATTCATATACTAGAATTATCACCTTTCTATGATCAAACTAAAAGCGTAATCATGGTAGATATAACTATCACAACCTGAAGAACACACTTTAAAGATAACCATGATCAGTAGAAACATAAGGGTAGTCTCACATAAAATTTTTATTACCAACTTCATCCTCAAAAAACCAAAATAGAATTACGAGGAGATAAAGGAATGTCGATTTCAATCAACCAAATCGACAACCACTTCGTCTGATTTTACAATCAGCTAACATTCTCACGCGATCGTAATTTCATAAAAATGAACAACCACATAACCCCTGAAGGGAAATAGATATCTATACAAAATACTCAAAGAGATCATTATAATCCATTCAACCATGATTGTCATAATCAACCACTTTTATTATACCTTTCACTAGTGAACATCAGTTCGGAAAGATCTCGTTAAGCACACACCTCATGCTTCCTACTCAATTGAGTCAATTAGCCGAGGCCAACTTTCTCTTTGCTCGTAACATTGCATAATCAGTACAATCTTTAAAACATTCAGATATTCCTTCCAAAACTGTTCTCACCTTCCAACTACCTTTATCTCTATATACATTACTAACTGTTTCGCCACTGAACTCTTTTATTTCATACTCATGAACTTGTTTAACTTGACTCTCGTAAAAATCTCATTATAAATCAACAGTGGTAAGGGGGGTGAGGTCATAAAGCCTCTAACTTGTCTCTTATGACTGTACACATATGACTCAACATTCTTCATTAATGAAATATCATCGTAATTACCCAACTCGCTCCAAGCGAAATTTCCACACTTATTCATGATAAAATGTTTCTATCATTCAAAATTTCGAACAGTGATTTTACTAACGCAGGCTCTATAGTAATATCTATTCAAGTATTCAACATTTAACTCTAATTTCTCTTACCATCACTTATCAAATTAGAGGATGTCTTATGGGTTTGAGTACGTCGTTTACTTGATTTCCATAGTCCAACTATGGTCTTACTCGTATCACAATATCATAGCCTAGTTATAATCTTACACGTTGTCACGATGCCATAACCTCGCTATGGTCTTACACGAAATCTCGTATCGATACCAATGCCATATCCCAGATACGGTCTTACATGGAAACACATGTCGATGCCAATGCCATATCCTAAATATGGTCTTGCACGGGATCTTATATCGATGTCGACGCCATATCCCAGATATGGTCTTACACAATTTCATACCGAAGCCAGGTCCCAGACGTGGTCTTACACGGAATCACATATCGTTCCTAATGCCATGTCCCAGACATGGTCTTATATGGGATCACATGTACTACCATGGTCCAACCATGGTCTTATTCATCAATTTATCATTGAACGACCGTACTCATCTCATGCATTCTACTTAATTTAACTTCCCAGTTCAACTCCCACACTATTTTAATATTCGCGGCTTCATAACAGAGTCATAAAACAAAACATTACACATCCTCTAATTCAACAGTCACACATGAGATTCAACTATGTGGACAAACTGATTATACATCATTCAAACAAATGTACATGTACACATATCTCGTTCACTTGGTAAGTTTACTCATCATATTCACTTAATCAAATATGTTGAGCATATAACACCATATGCATGTCGAACCAACATAGATAAGCTTATCACCATATAACTTTCATTTCATTCATCAACCTAGGAAGATCTCATTTCATACCTTACCACACACATGTCATGAAATTCTATTCATACCTTTTTGAATTCCTCACATCATAAACACATTTTAATTGTCTCGTTATCAATTTCAACATTATCGAAAATAGCTCGGTTGGAAATCATCTCTGTTTTAACAAAATAATTTCATAAGAGCCGGGAGATATCACACTATCATGAGTAGTAATATGGCATGTATAACTAAACTCTCGTACGCTAGGTTAGTCCGAGAGTCGACTAAACCATAGCTCTAATACCACTAAATGTAACGCCCCTTACCCGTATTCAACTCCGGAACCGGGTATGAGGCATTATGGGACTTGACTTGCTTGAGCATTCGACTTTGGGCTATAAAATTCGTCCCAATTTAAAAATTTTTCATTTACAATCGTAACGTCCCTATCATGGGTCTACAAGACCCTTTTCACATACTCGAGATGCTGAGGGACCAAATCGAAACTTTTACACACTTTAAAAATTTTGACATAAAATTATACCACATGCCCGTGTGAGGAGTGGGACACGCCCGTGTGACATATCACACACCCGTATATCGATTCTCGTCCAACTCCTTTGCTATTTAAGCCTAGCCGATTCATATTCCCTCCTATAGCAACTTAAAATTTCAACTATTACACACATTTACCACTCATATCACAACCTTTACAAAAAGGTCCTTTTATGTGTTTTCATGATAACACCCTTCACAAAAGTTGTTTATCTAACAACTAAGACTCATTTTATTTCATAAAAAATACAGCAAAAAACTCAATTAATCTCATGGAAAAACCCTAAACTCTTAACCATTTTGCAAAATAGTCCCCTCATTAGCTAGCTTAAGCTTTGGGGGTTCCAAAACTACAAAAATTTTCAAGAAAGGTCACCAAAATCACTTACTTGCAAGGAGGAAAGCTTGGCTGAAACTTTGAGTTCTCAACCCCCATTTTGGCTGCTCATTTTTGGTGGAGAGGATGGAGAGAAAAGATGATATTTTCTATCCTTTATTTTATGATTAAAAATCAATTTTTATCACCAAATTTCCACCTAAAAAATGACAAAGTCCTTTCTTGTCCCCCCTATGGCCGGCTATGAACTTTAAAAAGGCCTAATTTCACATTAAGGGCCTCCAATTAAAATTCTATGGCTATTGGGAACCTTTAGCAAATAAAATAGAACTTTCACACTTTATGCGATTTAGTCCTTTTTCGCGATTAAGCATGAAATCACTAAAATTAAAGCACCAAAATTTTCATGCACCTTTATAGTCATGCTATAACCCATAAAATAAAATTAAAATAAATTTTCTCTGACCCCAGATTAGTGATCCCGAGACCACTGTTCCGACTAGCCTCTAAATCAGGCTGTTACACTAACATAGCGTGTGCACGAGTCTAGCTATACATGCCATAAATGAATTGTTGTAGTGTGACGACTCCTGGCCTTTTAAATTGTATTTTCATATAGTAATGGATCCCAATCGAGCTGAAGTTAATGATGAAGAAAGTAATGTGCCGGCTCCTGCTTAAGGGGCAGCCCCAGTTGAATGTAGACTCGTAACTGTGAGTCAGAGAGGAGGAGAAGAGGCTAGGGAAGCCTTTCTCCATATGATGAACGCCTGGTATACGAAGTTCGTTCGAACGAACCTGAACGCTCAACCCTCTCCACCCCCACCTATTCCTCAACCCGTTCCTGTAGCACCCCAAGGTATGGATTTTATGAGATTGAATAGACCTCCAGTGGATAAAATTTGAAAGCAAAGAGCCGAAGAGTTCCGAGCTAGTATAGATGATGATCCCGAAAGGGTAGAGTTTTGGCTCGAGAATACCATCAGGGTATTTGATGAGTTATCACGCACACCCAAAGAATGTATAGAATGTGTTGTGTCACTTCTAAGAGACTCAGCTTATCAGTGGTGGAACACCCTTGTGTCGGTTGTACCAAGGGAGAGATTTAATTGGGAATTTTTCCAAGAAGAGTTTCGTAAGAAGTATATTAGTTAGAGGTTTATTTATCAGAAGAGAAAGGAATTTCTTGAGTTAAAACAGGGCTGAATGACGTTAACAGAATATGAGCGTGAGTTTGTGAGACTGAGTAAATATGCTCGAGAATGTGTTTCGACTGAAGCCATCATGTGTAAAAGATTTAAAGATGGGATGAACGAAGACATCTGATTATTGGTTGGCATTCTCGAAATGAAAGAATTCGTTGTGCTTGTAAGGCCAAAGAGTTGGCCAAAGAGAAAAGAAAAGCTGAGTTTGAGTCTCGAGAGTCGAAGAAAAGACAGATGGTAAAGTCATTTCAGTCCTCATCTAAGAAACCGAGATAGTTTAATACTCGATTAAGTGCTTCAGTTGGTTTTTCGAACAGAAACCATGGGAAACAGTATTCAGGCCATAAGGCTCAGACTACTTCGATAGCGAGTGTGGGTAATGCTCGACCTAGTAGACCTGAATGTCCATATTGCCGTAGACGTCACCCCGGTGAGTGTCGGGTGAATGATCTAACTTATTTCAAGTGTGGTTCCAAAGATCACTTCATTAGAGATTGCCCCGAGATGGTTGGAAAGGAGAAATTTCAGAGTGCAAGACCGGGTAATACTACTCCTAAAGGGAGGCAACAGAGAAATCTGGGAAATGGGGCTTGTAGCAAGAGTGCACCTAGAGATCCAGCTGTGAGGCCCAAAGGTAGAGCACTTACGAGGACTTATGCCATTTGCACTCGCGAAGAGGCTTCATCTCCTGATGTGATTACGGGTACTTTTCTCTTTATGATACTTCTGTTGTTGCTTTGATTGATCCGGGATCTACCCATTCGTATGTATGTATGAAATTGGTATCTAGTATGAATATGCCTGTTGAGTCTATAGAATTTGTGATAAAAGTGTCAAACCCTCTAGGCAAGTATGTGTTAGTTGATAAAGTATGTAAGAATTGCCCTTTGATGATTAGAGGTAACTGTTTTTCGGCTAATCTTATGCTTTTTCCATTTGATGAATTTGATATAATACTTGGTATGGATTGGTTGACCATTCATGATGTGGTAGTAAATTGTGGAAGAAAAATTATTGAGTTGAAATGTGAAAGTGGTGATATTCTTCGGATTGAATCAGATGAATCGAATAGCTTGCCTGTAGTGATTTCTTCTATGACTACTCCGTAATGTATAATAAAGGGTTGTAAAGCTTATATTGCTTTTGTGTTAATTACAAAAGAGTCTAAGTTGAAAATTGAATCAGTGCCAGTAGTATGTGAGTATCCAGATGTGTTCCTTGAAGAATTGCCCGGATTACCTCCAATTAGAGAAGTTGAATTTGGTATTGAGGTAGTCCCTGGTATTGTACCTATTTCAATTGCTCTGTACAGAATGGCTCCGGCCAAATTAAAGGAGTTAAAAGCTCAGTTGCAAGAATTGACGGATAAAGGTTTTGCGAGACCTAGTTTTTCTCCGTAGGGTGTACCGGTATTATTTGTGAAAAAGAAAGATGGATCTATGAGGCTTTGCATTGACTACCGACAGCTCAATAAGGTGACCATAACGAATAAGTATCATTTGCCTAGAATAGATGATTTGTTTGACCAATTGAAAGGAGCCACAGTATTTTCCAAGATAGACTTGAGGTCTAGTTACTATCAGTTGAGAGTTAAAGACTCGGACGTGCTGAAAACTGCATTTCGGACGAGGTATGGTCACTATGAATTTTTGGTTATGCCTTTTGGTTTAACAAATGATCCTGTTGTATTTATGGATTTGATGAACTGCATTTTTCGACTGTACTTGGATAACTTTTTTTGTTTTTTTTATTCATGATATATTGATTTATTCTCTTGATGAGACCAAGCATGCCGAGCACTTAAGAACAGTTTTGCAAACTTTGAGAGATAAACAGTTGTATACTAAGTTTAGTAGAAGTGAGTTTTGGCTTCGAAAATTTGGATTTTTAGGGCATATTATTTCGGGTGATGGTATTCGAGTTGACCCGAGTAAGATTTCAACAATTGTTGATTGGAAACCACCGAGGAATGTTTCCGAGGTTAGAAGCTTTCTAGGCTTAGTCGGTTATTACAGACGATTTGTTAAAGGATTTTCCATGATTGCTACTCTGATGACAAAATTGTTACAGAAAGATGTCAAGTTTGAAGTGACAGAAAAGTGCCAACAGAGTTTTGAGAAACTAAAGGTATTGTTGACTGAGGCTCCAGTTTTAGTACAACCTGAATCTGGAAAAGAACTTGTGGTTTATAGTGATGCATCCTTGAATGGATTGGGTTGTGTACTTATGCAAGAGGGCAAGGTGATAGCTTATGCCTAGAGACAGCTGAAATCGCACGAGAAAAATTATCCGACACATGATTTGGAGTTAGCCACCATTGTGTTTGCATTGAAGATTTAGAGACACCATTTATATGGTGAGAACTGTCGTGTGTATACTGATCATAAAAGTCTAAAATACTTGATGACTCAAAAGGATTTGAACCTAAGACAACGGAGATGGTTAGAGTTGATAAAATATTATGAGCTAGTGATTGACAATCACCCGGGAAAGGCGAACGTGGTCGCCGATGCCTTGAGTAGGAAATCCTTGTTTGCATTGAGGGCTATGAATACAAGGTTGGCTTTATCAGATGATGGTTCTATTCTAGCTGAGTTGAGAGCTAGACCGATGTTTCTCTAAGAGATTTATGAAGCTCAGAAAAGTGACAGTGATTTGCAAGACAAGAGAGTTCAGTGTGAGTCAGGTCTTGAATCGGACATTTGGATTAGTTCTGATGGATGTTTGATGTTCTGAGATAGGGTCTGTGTACTGAGAGATGATGAGCTTATTCGAAAAATTATGCACGAAGCACATAGTGGATGTTTATCTGTTCATCCAGGCAGTACGAAGATGTATAATGACTTGAAGAAAATGTATTTGTGGTCGGGAATGAAAAGATACATTTCAGAGTTTTTATTGAGATGCTTGGTTTGTCAATAAGTGAAAGCCGAACACCAAGTACCATCGGGTTTACTTCAGTCTGTGATGGTTCCCGAGTGGAAATGGGACAGAATTACTATGGATTTTGTGACGGGTTTGCCTTTGACACCAAGAAAGAAAGATGCCGTATGGGTTGTTGTAGATCGATTGAAAAAGTCGGCTCATTTTATACCGGTACGTACAGACTACTCCCTTGATAAATTAGCCGAATTGTATATTTCTGTAATTGTGAGATTGCACGGAGTGCCTTTGTAGATTATATCAGATAGAGATCCGAGGTTCACTTCACGATTTTGGAAAAAAGTTACAAGAAGCGTTGGGTACGAAATTGAATTTTAGTATCGCTTTTAATCCACAAACTAATAGTCAGTCTGAACGAGTAATTCAAATTCTTGAAGATATGCTGCGGTGTTGTGTTCTTGAGTTCCAAGGTAGTTGGGAAAAGTATTTTCTATTGGTGGAATTTGCCTACAACAATATTTTTCAGTCGAGTTTGAAAATGGCGCCTTATGAGGAATTGTATGGGCGTAAGTGCCAAACACCCTTGTATTGGACCGAACTCAGAGAGAATCAGATTCACGGAATTGATTTAGTCAGGGAAACCGAAGAAAAAGTAAAGGTAATTTGTGATTGCTTGGAAGCTGCGTCGGATAGACAAAAATCGGACGCAGATTTGAAACAGAAAGAGATTAAATTTTAGGTCGGTGATACGGTATTCCTGGAAGTATCTCCTTGGAAGAAAGTTTTGAGGTTTGGCCGGAAAGGCAAATTAAGTCCACGCTTTATTGGACCGTATGAGATTACTGAAAGAATAGGGCCGGTAGCGTATCGGTTGGCTTTGCCATCTGATTTGGAAAATATCCTTGATGTGTTCCACGTGTCTATGTTGCGCCGTTACTGATCAGACCCTTCGCATGTGATTTCACCGACAGAGGTTGTGATTCGACCGAATATGACTTATGGCGAAGAGCCGGTTAAGATTTTTGCTCGGGAAGTCAAATAGTTGAGGAATAAAAGTATAGCCATTGTGAAAGTATTATGGAAAAGACATGGGGATGAAGAGGCTACATGGGAACCTGAGGAAGCCATGAGAAAACAGTACCCAAACCTTTTCACCGGTAAGATTTTCGGGGACGAAAACCCCTAAGGGGAGAGAGTTGTAACATCTTGATTTTGGGTCTTGTCAAAATAGTGGTTCCGAGACCACAAATCCAAAGTAGAAATATTTTTTTTATGATTTTTTTGAAGTCCATGACATGTTTGCATGATAGTTTGAAAGTTTCATGAAGAAATTTTGTGAATAAGTGTCCAATTTAACTTTTAGGACTAAATTCCAAAAGTTGCAAAATATGAGATTTTAGAAGATTTAAGCATGAAATAGCTTTGGATTATAAATTAGAAGTCCTTAAATAGAAATTTGACCAATTTTTATTTTTATGGACACAAATGGGCATGAATAGGTAAAATTTGAAAGTTTAGTAAAAAAGGTATTTTGGTCATTTAGTAATTAAAAGATTAAAAAGGGAAAAATGAAGCAAAATTTTCTCATCTTCTTCAAGCTAGGGCTGGAACTTTGAAGCTTTCCATAGCTAGGGTTTCTTCACTTTTCAAGCTTGATTGTAAGTGCATCCTAGCCCCGTTTTTAATGTTCTTTACATTTTTAAAGTTGTTATCAACCGATCTAGCTATTTCTACCATTTATTTGAGCTAGGGTTCATGTTTAAAAGTTTACCCATGTGTGACATGCATGCGTTTTGATGTTTCATGGTAGATTATGAAAGTTTGATGCGTAATAAACATCTTTTACTAAGTGATTTTTTATGAAAACACCTAAAAAGGACCTTTTTGTAAAAGTTGTAAAATGAGTAGTGAAAATATGATTTTAAGGAAAATGTGGGTTTTTATGAGCATGTGTTAGGTTCGGCTAGGCTTGGGTAACAAAAAAAATGGACACATTTCATTTTACGAGCCTAGGGACTAATTTGTAAATATGTGAAAGTTTAGGGGCAAAATTGTAATTTTTCCAAAGTAAGGTTTTTGGACTGATTTGAACAATGTGATAATTAAATGAGCTAAATTTGCTATTATAGATCAAGAAAAACAGAGTCTGGACCTAAACCGAGGAAAGAACAAGGTTGTGGACTAAATCGAATAGTTAGCCATATTTTGGTATCGAGGTAAGTTCGTGTGTAAATAATGCAACTTATATTATGTATTTAATATTTTGTTATTGCATGAATTGTACAATTATCATTATGGATTTGTTCGGCAAAGATTCGTTACGGCGAAACTCCCGGTTTAACCTTAGGAATAGTTAGGATACAAATGTCATGCCATTAGGGTTATGAGTTTACGTGTAAGACCATATCTGGGATATGGCATCGTTATGAGATTTCGTGTAAGACCAAGTCTAGGGCGCATGGCATCGATATAAGAATCATGTAAGACCATAACTAGGCTATAGGCATCGATATGTGATCCCATGTAAGACCATATCTGGGATATAGCATTGGTATGATTCTATGTGTATGTGATTCCCGAGTATCCTTTAGTACTCCAAGTGGTTCAACGAGTAGTCCAAAGATTATGTCAATGAAATGACAATTTATGAACATGTTGAAAGGGCACAGGTATGTACACAAAGCTCATACATATTGAGAGTATAAATCAATGAGATCTTGGTAAGAAGTGAATGAATAAATCATGATCATGAGTTTTATTGTACATTATGTAAATGACATTATTTAAAATGTATCTATGATGCTTGATGACATTGTGATAGATTATATTATCTTATGTGTACAATAATGCATGGTTAATGTTGTTAATTATTTTCATGCAAACTTACTAAGCTTTATGCTTACTCCCCTTTCTTTTCCATTTTCTTATAGTATTGCCAAGCTAGCTCGGGGATCGAAGGACATCGGAGACTCGATCACACTATTAATTGGAACTTTTGGGTATAGTTAGTCTCAACTGGCATGTATAGGGACTTGGTCTTTTTGTTATATGTCATATTGGTTTAGCCAAATGTGTTGGCTTATGATGATATTTGATTCATTTTGTATAAGGCCATGGGATGTGGCTTGTATTGATTATTGGGTTGTAAACCTATTTATATATGCATGCATGTGCCAATGTCATTATGATATGGCCTATGGTTATTGATGGTCGAATGATAACGAGTTGCCATGTATGAGCCATGTTTATGAATGTTTAAGTGCTTACGTGTGCCATGTTGGATGTCATTGAGATGTGTAAGTGTGCACGTGTTATTGAGGGTGACAAATGGCTTGGAAAATAGCCTTACTTTGTCCACACGGTTAGGCACACGGGCGTGTATCTAGGCCGTGTGTGACACATGGCTAGCCCCAAAGGCGTGTGTTCTGGCCGTGTGTCCCCTGCACCTTAGTTTTGAGATACAGAATGCCCAGTGGAAAACACACGGGCATGAGACACGACCTTGTGAGAGACACGGCTATAGGACATGGGCATGTGCCCAGGCCGTGTGAAGTCTGTACTTGATTTTAGGAATTTAATTCGCCACACGGCCTAAGGACACGGGTGTGTACCTTGGCCGTGTGACCTTAATTGGTTGATGACGTCATAAACAGCATGTCCCCTATTCTTCACACGGCCTGAATCACGGGCGTGTGGACCTTTTTGATGAAAATTTTCTAAGTTTTCCCAGAAGTTTCTAAAGTTCTAGGTTTAGTCCCGAACCACTCTTAATGTATGTTTTGGGCCTCGTAAGCTCGTTTAGGGGACGATATGAATGTTTATGAAAAGTTTTAATTTTGAGTGGAAATTCATGTCTCGGTTTTGTATGATTGCTTGTGTATAAGTCTGGTAACGCCTCGTACCCTGTTTCGGTGTCGAATACGGGTAAGGGCTGTTACATTTAGTGGTATCAGAGCTACGGTTTAGTCGATTCTCGGACTAACGTAGCGTGTGCACTAGTCTAGCTATACATGCCATAAATGAATTGTGATAGTGTGACAACTCCTGACCTTCTGAATTGTGTTTTCATATAGTAATGGATACCAATCGATCTGAAGCTGATGATGTAGAAAGTAATGCGCCGGATCCTACTCAAGGGGCAGCGCCAGTTGAAAGTAGACCCGTAACTGTAAGTCAGGGAGGAGAAGAAGAGGCTAGGGAAGCCTTTCTCCATATGATGAACGCCTGGTATACAGAGTTCGTTCAAACGAACCCGAACTCTCAACCCCCTCCACCCTCACCTATTCCTCAACCTGTTCCTGTAGCACCCCAAGATATGGAATTTATGAGATTGAATATACCTCCAGTGGATAAAATTTGAAAGCAAGGAGCCGAAGAGTTCTGAGCTAGTATAGATGATGATCCCGAAAGGGTAGAGTTCTGGCTCGAGAATACCATCAGTGTGTTTGTTGAGTTATCATGCACACCCGAGAAATGTATGAAATGTGTTGTGTCACTTCTGAGAGACTCGGCTTATCAGTGGTGGAACACCCTTGTGTCGGTTGTACCAATGGAGAGAGTTAATTGGGATTTTTTCCAAGAAGAGTTTCGTAAGAAGTATATTAGTCAGAGGTTTATTGATCAGAAGAGAAAGGAATTTCTTGAGTTAAAATAGGGCCGAATGACGATAACAGAATATGAGCGTGAGTTTGTGAGACTGAGCAAATACACTCGAGATTGTGTTTCGACTGAAGCCATCATGTGTAAAAGATTTGAGGATGGGCTGAACGAAGACATCCGATTATTGGTTGGCATTCTCAAACTGAAAGAATTCGTTGTGCTTGTAGAGAGAGCTTGTAAGGCCGAGGAGTTGGCCAAAGAGAAAAGAAAAGCTGAGTTTGAGTCTCGAGAGTCGAAGAAAAGACAGATGGGAAAGTCATTTCAGTCCTCATCTAAGAAACCAAGACAGTTTGATACTCGATTAAGTGCTTCAGTTGGGTTTTCGAACAGAAACCATGGGAAACAGTATTTAGGCCATAAGGCTCAGACTACTTCGATAGCGAGTGTGGGTAATGCTCGACCTAGTAGACCTGAATGTCCACATTGCATTAGACGTCACCCCAGTGAGTGTCGGGTGAATGATCGAACTTTTTTCAAGTGTGGTTCCAAAGATCACTTCATTAGAGATTGCCCCGAGATGGTTGAAAAAGAGAAATTTTAGAGAGCAAGATCGGGTAATACTACTCCTAGAGGGAGGCCACAGAGAAATCTGGGAAATGGAGCAAGTAGCAAGAGTGCACCTAGAGATCCAGCTGTGAGGCCCGAAGGTAGAGCACCTGCGAGGACTTATGCCATTCGCTCGCGAAGAGGCTTCATCTCCGATCCGACACGGGTACTTTTTCTCTTTATGATACTTCTGTTGTTGCTTTGATTGATCCGGGATCTACCCATTCGTATGTATGTATGAAATTGGTATCTAGTATGAATATGCCTGTTGAGTCTACAGAATTTGTGATAAAAGTGTCAAACCCTCTAGGCAAGTATGTGTTAGTTGACAAAGTATGTAAGAATTACCCTTTGATGATTAGAGGTCATTGCTTTCCGACTAATCTTATGCTTTTTGCATTTGATGAATTTGATATAATTCTTGGTATGGATTGGTTGACCATTCATGATGTGGTAGTAATTTGTGGAATAAAAATTATTGAGTTGAAATGTGAAAGTGGTGATATTCTTCAGATTGAATCAGATGAATCGGATAGCTTGCCTGTAGTGTTTTCTTCTATGACTGCTCAGAAATGTATAAGAAAGGGTTGTGAAACTTATCTTTCTTTTGTGTTGAATACAAAAGAGTCTGAGTTGAAAATTGAATCAATGCTAGTAGTATGTGAGTATCCAGATGTGTTTCCGGAAGAATTGCCCAGATTGCCTCCAGTTAGAGAAGTTGAATTTGGTATTGAGTTAGTCCCTGGTACTGTAGCTATTTCAATTGCTCCATACAGAATGGCTCCGACCGAATTAAAGGAGTTAAAAGCTCAGTTGCAAGAATTGACAGATAAAGGTTTTACGAGACCTAGTTTTTCTCTGTTGGGTGCACCGGTATTATTTGTGAAAAAGAAAGAAGGATCTATGAGGCTTTGCATTGACTACCGACAGCTCAATAAGGTGACCATAAAGAATAAGTATCCTTTACCGAGAATAGATGATTTGTTTGACCAATTGAAGGGAGCGACAGTATTTTCCAAGATAGACTTGAGGTCTGGTTACTATCAGTTGAGAGTTAAAGACTCGGACGTGCCGAAAATTGCATTTCAGATGAGGTATGGTCTACTATGAATTTTTGGTTATGCCTTTTGGTTTAATGAACGCTCCTGCTATATTTATGGATTTAAGTGCTTACGTGTGCCATGTTGGATGTCATTGAGATGTGTAAGTGTGCACGTGTTATTGAGGGTGACAAATGGCTTTGAAAATAGCCTTATTTTGTCCACACGATTAGGCACATGGGCGTGTGTCTAGGCCGTGTGTGACACACGGCTAGCCCCAAGGGCGTGTGTTCTGGCCGTGTGTCCCATACACCTTAGTTTTGAGATACAGAATGCCCAGTAGCAAACACACGGGCACGAGACACGGTCGTGTGAGAGACACGACTATAGGACATGGGCATGTGCCCAGGCCGTGTGAAGTCTACACTTGATTTTAGGAATTTAATTCGCCACACGGCCTAAGGACACGGGCATGTGCCTTGGCCGTGTGACCTTAAGTTGTTGATGACATCATAAATAGATTGTCTCCTATATTGGACACGGCCTGAAGCACGAGCGTGTGATTTGCCACACGGGTGTGTCCCTTCACCCACACGGGCGTGTGGACCTTTTTGATGAAAATTTTCTAAGTTTTCCCAGAAGTTTCTAAAGTTCTCGGTTTAGTCCCGAACCACTCCTAATGTATGTTTTGGGCCTCGTAGGCTCGTTTAAGGGACGATATGAATGTTTATGAAAAGTTTTAAATTTGAGTGGAATTTAATGTCTCGATTTTGTATGATTGCTTGCGTATAAGTCCGGTAATGCCTCGTACCCTGTTCTGGTGTCGAATACGGGTAAGGGGTGTTACAAAATTACTACTTTGCCCCTAACTTTTCCATAAATTCCCATTTCATCCCTAGGCTCGGAAAATGAAATTTATGCAATTTACTCTCTATTCCAAGCCTAACCAAAATTTCAACATAGAATTTACAACACATATATTCTATAAATTTCAGAATTTTTCATCATTTTACAACTTTACATTTTAGTCCCTAAATCATGTTTTCATCAAAAATTGCTTTGTAAAAGTTGTTTATCTATCAACAACCTTTCATTTTCTACCATAAATTTCATATTTCCAGCATATTCATCCATAACTCATTTTCTATACTTTAATAACTTTACAAATTGATCCCCCAAATAGATAGATTAAGCTATCTCAGTTTTAAAAATATCAAAATTACTAAAAACGGGACAAGAAAACTTACCCAATTTGGCCAAGAAAGTTTCTTCTCTCTCTCCTAGGGTTTCCATGGAATATTTTGGGGAAGAAGATGTTAAAAATGATTTTTATTTCTATTTAATAATTTATCATCTTTTAATAATTTTGATTTTCAATTTAGTCCTTAGCCTTTTTCTCATTTTCCATGGATGAATCATCCAAAAATATCTACTAACTTTTAATTAATGGTCTAATTACCATATAAGGACCTCAAGTTTTGAATTCCATAGCTATTTAATCCTTATAGCTACTAGAATTCAACCTTTTCATTTTATGTGATTTAGTCCTTTCCCTAATTGAACACCTAATCGATAAAATTTTCGTATCAAAATTTTCACATGACTTTTCTAACATAATACAGACCATATAATAAAATAAAAATAAATTTTATTTTTGGCTCGGATTTGTGGTCCCAAAACCACTATTTTGATATTACCAAAATTGGGCTGTTACAGATTTTACACCAAAGATATTTACTCATTCAAAGATTTAAACGACATGGTAGATCAAACTATACGTCAACTTGCAGCTGCACCAGATGAACAACAACAGCTATGCATAACTTATCCGGCGGGCGAAACACCATTCGAGTTGAAGTCAGGATTAATACATTTATTGCCTACTTTTCGCGGTTTGAAAAATGAGAACCCCATACTCATTTGAAAAAGTTCCACATGGTTTGTCTAAGCATGAAACCAGAAGGAGTAATTGAGGATCAAATAAAACTACAAGCTTTTCCTTTTTCATTAGTTGACTTTGCTAGAGAATGGCTGTTTTATTTACTTCTAAGATCTGTTAATACTTGGTCTGATATATCTCGATTGTTTCTTGATAGGTTTTTCCCAGAAGCTCGAGCTACCGAATTAAGCAGGAGTATAGTCAAAATTCAGCAAAAGGAAGCAGAGTCACTCTATGAATTTTGGGAGCGATACAAAAAGTTCTGCGCAAGTTGCCCACAACATGGTCCGTCTGAAAAGTCACTCTTATAGTACTTCTACGAGGGGTTACTCCCAATGGAAATGAAGATGATTGATGCCGCTAGTGGAGGGGCTCTTGTGAACATGACTCCCCAAAGAGCTAGGGAATTAATTTCGACTATAGCTGCAAATTCTCAAAAGTATCGACCACCTACGGAATCTACGAGAAGGGTTCATGAGCTAAGTACTTCTTCCATAGTAAATAAGATTGATGAACTTACTAATGTGGTTAAAAATATGCTTGCAGGACAGGCGAACCCAACTCGATTGTGCGGGATTTGTGCTATGCTTGATCATCCTACCGACTCGTGCCTGATTTTACTTGAGGATACAATTGCACAAGTAGATGCCGTTGGAAACTTCCAGGGCTACCTCAAAGGCGTTACAATCCATATTCAAGCACGTACAATATAGGGTGGAGAGACCACCCAAATCTAAGCTATGGACTGAATCCTCGATATAATTAACCATATCAACCAAGACCACCTCCATCTCAACAGTATCAACCTCCAAAGTCATCTCTTGAAGCCATAGTAGAGAGGTTGACCATTAGCACTGAAAAGTTCCAACAAAAGTTTGAGGCAAACTTCCAAGAAATGATCAAAAAATAAGTAAGTTAGCACTTACGGTTAGTCATTTGGATAACCAAGGAAAATTGCCATCTCAAACCGAGCCGAACCCACGTCAAAATATGAGTGTTTTGATCGTGAAAAATGGAATAGAGTTAGAACCAGTACCTGGCACGAGTCGTGACCACGACGTTGAATAGGAAGCCGAACCAGCAGCTCCCATTGAGCCAGCACCTCATAAACCATTTGTTGTACCTCCCCCATACCCTGGAAGGTTCACCCAAGTTAAAAAGGAACGAGAGGAAAAGAAATCCTTGAGCCATTTCGGAAGGTAGAAATTAATATTACTTTACTTGATGTAATTAAATAGGTTCCACGCTATGCAAAATTTTTGAAAGAACTGTGCACCGAAAAAACGAAACTCCAAGGAAATGAATGGGTAAATGTGGGGGAAAACATGTAACATCCTGGAAAGGGCCTATGCATTTTCGGTTTAGTTGTACGAAGTGACATGTTTTATGAACTAAGAATAAATTTTGAATATTTTTGGAAACCCGGAAATAAGTGAAAATAAGTTAGAAATGAACATTTTTGGAAACCTGAAAATGTATGGAAATGTTAAGTTTAAAAATGGAAGGTGAACATTTTTGGAAACTAGGAAATGTAAGGAAAATGGAAAGTGAACATTTCTCGAAACTTGGAAATGTAAGAAAATGTCAAGTTCTGAGAGAGAACGAAAATTTTTGGAAACTTAGAAATGACCTAGAAATGACGAGTTTTAAGGTTTAAAAGGGGAAATTAAGGCAAGGTGGCCTTAAAAGAAAAAGTTTGTGAAATTTGACACACAACAGGCTTGGAAAAGTGGTGCAGAAGATGCCACTTAGGGCCTATGGAAATGGTGCCATATGCAAGAGGAATGGGCACGAGTTCGAGTCACTTGGGAAGCAAATAAAGGAGGTTTTATTTTTGCTTCCGGAAGATCGAGGTGGACGGCACATGCTTCTAGAAAGGAGGTGTTTTATTTTCATAAATATTCGATTAAAAGGGTGATAAATAAAGGATTTTTAAATTGGATTATTATGAAGAGATAAATGATGGATTTAAACTCTTTTATTTATGATAATTAAAGGATAAAGTTATCAGATAGAGGAGTGGTGGCCAAGTAAGGGACTCCTTAGATGATAATTTCGGCTATAAAAGGAAGGAAGGAGGGCTACTCATCAATTTGTGCTTCCTCCTTTCTCTACCGAATTCTTAGTGCTCTTTTCTCTTCTTTTCTTTCTTTTCTTTTGTCAAGCCGAAATTAAGTAGTTGTTGGAACCTAGCCGGATATTTTCCTCTCCATTAGAAGCCATAGCCGAATCTCCCTGTGAATCTAAGCAAGGAAGCGATCATTGAAGTATTAAGGGGATCTCTCGGGTTTCTCAACAGCGTCGACTACAAGGAGGAATATTTCGGGATCTAAGGTAAGAAACTATAAGATCCAAAGGTCTTGTTTTAAGTTTTAATGTTAGATTAAACCTAACATGTGATTATAGGAATTTCGATATCCCTAGGAAAGCAAGGATACTTTTCGGATTTGAGATCACAAAGAAGGAATACAACAAAGTTTTGGGACTTGATTCTTAAGTCAATCGGCAACAAGGTAGGTTTTCAGTATACAAATCCTACTAGGATTTGGTTTTAAAGCCAAAAAGGTTTATTAATGTGTTTAAATGATTGGCGAATATAGGAGTTAAGGATCTAAATCGGTAGATCGGTTTTTCGGGATTTCAAGGACTTCGTTAAGCGAATCGGTGTGTACCCACACTAACTTTTAATAAGATTGATGGTAATCTGTAAAATATGCATGTTTATAAGAATGTGGCTAAGGTACCATAACATGGTGCAGTACTCAGTCGTTTCCTACTCCTATTAGGATTATTAAATATGTTATATTTAACATGTGAAATATGATAAGAATGTGAATTTAAGTATGATATGCATACTATGAATAATATGGGGCATTCGGGTTATATGAAAAGGGAAGTGAATGTGGCGACTTCGGTCTCACTATCCGAATGTGGTGACTTCGGTCACATTATCCGAATGTGGTGACTTTGGTCACATTATCTCGAATGTGGTAACCGGTTACATTATCTCGAATGTGGTGTCTCATGACACAATTATCAGTGGCTATGCCACGAATTTATATGGGCGATGAGCACGTCGATCGCAATGATCGCTTCGATGGTGTGTAGCGGATGGAGGGTTGACTTAGTAGTCCCCACGGTGTGCGAGGTTGGTACGGGGATGTGTAGCGGATGGCATCTAGGTTTGGGTTTGGGTTGCATCATCATTTTTATACATTATATGAATAAGTATTGGATATGAAAAATGTATGCGATCTATTGAATTTTAGTGTTGTGTACACATTGAGTCTGTTGACTCACCCGTTGTGGGACTATTTTTTGGTGACGATCAATAATGGACCGGGTTGGCGGAAGCTTAGGGATGGCCATGCTCACTTGAAGTTTTATTCAATATGGATACTTAAAATTATTTAAGTATTTTAGAATTTTATTTTGGGATTTTACTTGATGTAATAAGGCCATAAGTTACATTTCTTTACTTTTATTTTTAATTACTATGTTACGAATTATTTTCAATTAAAAGTAAAATTTATTTCTTTAAAAATAAACCCTAATTGTTTTTTTTCATCTTAATTAATTGGACTTTAAAATAAGATCAATGGGTTTTTAACTCAAGCCCAACCCAAAACAATATTTTTTTTAAAAAAAATCGCACAAGTTTTTCCTAAGGAACAAAAGAATTTGAAACCGGTTTACTTAAGGAACATACCAGATTCGGTTCAGGCTCGTGGGCGGGTTTGGGGTGTTTCATTTGTATATCGAGCCCGCTTTTAAACTCTCGGCTGTGGGCTAAGGCCCAAAACGTTTTCAAATCGAGCCAAGTAAGCTTTTGAAAGGATTTTATGAAATAAACAGGTTTTTACGGCATGGCTCCTAAGTCTCGAACATGATCCCACGGTAAGTACCCCCTAACTATTTGTGTGATTATGTGTTATGAAATATGGAAGGGAAGAAAAGGAATGGAGCGTAGAATAGCATGATAGGAACTTGAACCCTAGGACTAGTCTACTCAAACACAAACACATAAGACTTAATGCACTAAACAAACCTATGGCTAAGTCACTAAGTTAGGGTGTGGTAACCCACATGCGCATGTTTAGGATTGGATCCGGAAGATCCTGGTACTTAAGCAAGTCCTAGTGACTCACCTCCTCTTCGCAGAATCCTACCAGTGCGTAGCTTCGGTTCACCCTAACCCAAGGGGGCTCGGTGAGGTGTGGCAACCTCTCAATGCGCATGTCTAGGAATGGTTTCGGTGGGAGCTTGGTATTTAAGCGATCCGCGTGACTCACCTCCTCTCCACTCGAATCTGCACGGTGTGTAGCTTTGGTTCACCCGACCAAGAGGACGCGGTCATAGGCTAAACACAATGACTAAAACCCGAAAGGGAACTAGTGTGTTTTTTTAAAACAACAAAACCCTAGTTTTAAAACTCTTAAAATTACTCTTTTAAATTGCGAAAACTATCTTTACTTCTCGAAAAATTTTCGATTTGTGAAATTACAAAAGTACCCTAGTGGTAAAATTACAAAAATGCCCTTGGTTTATAAAATGACCAACTACCCAACATTTTGCCAAAATTTCATTATTTTATCAATGTTCAAAAACCCTAATTTGCAAATTATCAAAAATACCTTGAACTTTGGAAATTTCAAAATTGCCCCTAACTTATAAAATTACCAAAATGACACGATTTCCAAAATTTTTGTAACACCACCATTTTGGAAAGTACAATTCTCAAAAAGAACCCTCAAAGTTTTGCAACTTTTGGAAATATGCCTGGTTTATTAAATTTTACAAATTTACCCCGGCTTGTGAAAAATTACTGAAATACCCCTGAGGTCAAAATTTCCGAAATACCCCCGGATTTTAAAATTTTTCCAAAATACCCCAGGAATTTAAAAATACCAAAATACTTTGTGACGAAATCAACAAGGAACTCTTTCTTTCGAAAAATTACGAAAATACCCCTGTAGGACAAAATTACGAAAGTACCCCTGGGTAGTGGAGAAGCAATAACAATGAAAACTACAACCTTTCTCTGAATGAACGAAGGTTCATAATTGTTTGATGAATGTACGAATGAATGAAAAGACTATGTGCATGTATGAATACGAAAGAACCACTCCTAAAACTCTTGTCATAAAATTCCTTCGCGGGTAATCAAGTGAAACAGAAGCACTAACTCATAAAACTTCTTAATCAGATTCTAACGTTAGAAATGAGCTCTAGAGGACGTGGTCGTCGTGGACGAGGTAGAGGAAGGATGACGGTGTCAGAACCCGTTAGATCGGGTCAAGGGTCTGACAATGAGATACCACCGCCACCACCACCCCAGACTATTGGTGTTGAGCGAGCAAGCTCGAGACGGGGATGATCTTTGTCGCAGTCGCGGCCGCGAGTTTTGGAGTTGGTGGTCGTGCGCAGAGTAAATTCGGGAACCCGTAAGTAAGTGCGTCGAGCGGCCCGAGCTAATGGAGCCGAAATGTTTCGTGGAGTTTGGTGTGGCACCCGATTCGGTGAGTAATCTTGGTTGGAAGCAATAGAGCGCATCATGGATGAGCTTGACTTGACCTCGAGGAGAAGTTAAAAGGAATGGTGGCACCGTTACGCGATGAAGCGTATCGGTGGTGGTTGATTGTCCGGGATGGTGCCACACCGAGGATCCGACACAGGAATATGTTAAGGAAGCATTTTGAGAAGAAGTATGTGGGAACCGGGTATACTTGATGAGCAAATGAAGGCATTTCTGGGGCTGGTTCAAGGGAACAAGTCCGTGGCGGAGTATGAGGTGAATTCCTAAGGTTGAGCCGATATGCTCGAGGAGTAGTGGCAACCGAGCATGAGCGCTGTGTCCGTTTTGAGGACGGGCTAAGGGATGATCTTGAGACTGTTGATAGCACCGCATCAGGAGCGGGAGTTTTTCGCTTTGGTAGAAAAGGCCAAGGTGGTTGAGGAATCAAAGATTCTACAAAGCAGACTGTGGATCGGAATAGGCCCAAAAGAGGTTTTGGATCGTCTGGGAAGGCTCAAAAGAGGACTAGAGTTGATGGGCCGCAAAATCAGCAAGCGGGTGCAGGATGGCAGTATCGTCCTTGTGAACATTGTGGGAAGAAGCACTTAGGGGAGTGCTGGAAAAAGGCGGGAGGATGTTTTCGGTGTGGGTCCAAGGACTATATGCTCAAGGATTGTCCTAAGAAACCAGATGAAGGTCGACCAGCCGCTCAGAATGTTAGTCAGGTTGGTAGAGGAGGACAGCAACCGCAACGAGGTCGTGGTTCGAGTAATCGAGGTAACAATGCTGGCAGAGGCCGTGGAACACAAGGCAGAGGTGCTGCTAATGCTGAGGCAAGGCAACCGGGTTTGGTTTATGCGATTCGCCGTAGGGAGGATGGAGACGCACCGGATGTTATAACCGGTACGTTCTTTATTTATGGCAAGCCTTATTATGCCTTAATTGATGTGGGCTCGACCCATTCATATGTTGCATGTAGTGTAGTGGAAACACTAGGCCTAGACTCTGAACTTTCTGATAGGGAGATAACTGTAGTAAGCCCATTAGGCCAAACTGTAATGGTGGATAAGATCTTTCGGAATGTACCCCTAGAGATTCAGGGAGTGAACTTTTGGGCTGACTTAATGGAACTACCTTTCGGGGAGTTTGAACTTATACTTGGAATGGACTGGCTAGTAGAGCACCGAGCCGTGTTGGATTGTGCGGCTAAACGAATAGAACTAAGGACCCCAGAGGATGAAGTAGTAGTAATGATTGGAGAGAGAAGAAACTACCTGTCCAACGTAGTTTCGGCGTTGAAGGCTGAGAAAATGGTTAAGAAAGGGTGCAAGGCGTTCTTAGCCTTCGTAAGTGCGTTAGGTGGAAAGGAAGAAGGTATCAGTGGAGTTAGAACGGTGAAAGACTTTGAAGATGTATTTCCGAAGGAATTACCAGGAATACCCCCAGATAGGGAGGTGGAGTTTCGAATAGACTTGCTGCCAAGAACAGCTCTTGTGTCAATCACTCCATACCGAATGGCGCCAAAGGAGTTAGTTGAGCTCAAGGCTCAAATCCAAGAGTTGTTGGATCGTGGGTTCATACGACCCAGTGTGTCTCCATGGGGAGCACCAGTTCTGTTTGTAAAGAAGAAGGACGGAAGTATGCGTATGTGCATAGATTACCGTCAGTTGAATAAGCTGACCATCAAGAACAAGTATCCTTTGCCAAGGATCGATGACTTGTTCGATCAGCTGAAGGGGGCCGCAGTATTCTCAAAGATAGAGTTAAGGTCGGGATATCACCGGTTGAAGGTGAAGGAGGCGGATATCCATAAGACCGCTTTTAGGACAAGATACGGCCATTTTGAGTTTGTGGTGATGCCGTTTGGATTGACAAACGCTCCGGCAAGCGTTCATGGATATGATGAACCGAGTTTTCCAACCATACTTGGATAGGTTCGTCGTTGTGTTCATCGACGATATTTTGGTGTACTCCAAGTCCAAGAAGAGCATGATGAACACCTACGAATTGTCTTTTGCAAGTATTAAGGAGAAGAAGCTCATGCCAAATTCAGCAAGTGTGAATTTCGGCTTAAGGAGGTGGCATTCCTAGGACATGTGGTATCGCAGAAGGAATAAGAGTGGACCCTAGGAAGATCGAGGCAGTGTTGGATTGGAAACCATATAGGTCCGTGGTGAGATTCGAAGTTTCTTAGGGTTGGCAGGCTATTACAGAAGGTTTGTGGAAGGGTTCTCGTCAATAGCCGCACCTTTGACAAAGTTACTAAGGAAGGAAGTACCCTTTGAATGGTCTGATAAGCAATAGAAGAGCTTTGACAACCTTAAGAAGGTGTTGACGGAGGCTCAGGTGTTAATCAAATAGGAGGTGGGAAGGATTTTGCGGTGTCTTGTGACGCTCGTGATACGGGATTAGGATGTGTGCTAATGCAAGAAGGAAAAGTAGTCGCTTATGCGTCTCGGCAACTAAGGCCTCATGAGGTTAACTACCCAACTCATGACTTGAACCGGCAAGCAGATGGTTTTCGCCCTTAAGGTTTGGAGGCACTACCTCTATGGAGAGAGGTCGGTGATCTGCCACAGCACCACAAGAGCCTTAAGTATCTGTTGACTCTCGAAGGAGTTGAACTTGAGGCAACGAAGGTGGGTGGAGTTGTTGAAGGACTACGATTATTCGATAGAATATCATCCGGGCAAGGCGAATGTGGTAGCCGATGCCCTAAGTCGGAAGGTTGTGTCGATCTAAGGGCTATGTTCGCTCACTTAAGTTTGTACGATGATGGAAGCTTTGTTGGCGAGTTTCAAGTCAAGCCCACATGGTGAAGGAGGTGAAAGAGGGACAGTTGGTTGATAAGGATCTAAGTGTTAAGTTACGCAAGTGCGAGCGGGAATTAAAGGATTATGGCGTTAATGATGAAGGAGTATTGTGTTACAAAGGAAAAGTCCGTATGCTTAGAAGGACAAGGAGTTAAGACGAAGGATTCTTTGGGAGGCGCATAGTAGCCCTTATGCTATGCATCCCGGAGGCATTAAGTCGCATGCAGAGATCTAAGGGAACAATTTTGGTGGTCCGATCTTAAGCAAGAAGTGACCGAATTTGTGGGGAAATGTTTGACGTGTCGACAAGTTAAGAAATTTGAACACCAAGTTCCATCGGGATTGCTTCAACCAATCGAGATTCCGCAATGGAAGTGGGAGAGAATTACCATAGATTTCGTTAGTGGGCTTCCCCTTACGCCTACTAAGAAGGACTCGGTATGGGTGATAGTGGACCGTTTGACTAAGTCCGCGCACTTCATCCCGTAAGAGTTGACTATTCTCTTCAAAAGTCGCTAAGTTATATGTGGCGGAAATTGTGAGGTTACATGGTGTACCGATGATCGATCATCTCCGATGAGAGACCCAAGGTTTACGTCTCGGTTACGGAGGGCACTTCATCAAGCTTTAGGCACTAAGTTGGACTTCACTACGGCTTTTCATCCACAATCGACGGGCGATGCGAACGAGTTATACAAGTGTTGGAGGATATGTTGAGAGGTGTGTGATGGATTTCGAGGAAGTTGGGAAGACTACTTGCCTTTAGCCGAGTTCGCCTACAACAACAACTATCGAGGCTAGCATTCGGATGGCACCATATGAAGCATTGTATGGTCGGAAGTGTAGAACTCCTACTTGTTGGGTGAGTTAGGAGAACGTCGAGTTTTGGGTCCGAGTTAGTGGCGGCGAAGAGAAGGTTGAGATGATTCGAGCACGGTTAAAGGAAGCCTCGAGCAGGCGTAAGTCGACGCGCAGACCTTAAGCGGAAGGAAATAGAGTTTGAAGTGGGAGACCAAGTGTTTCTGAAGGTCTCGCCTTGGAAGAAGGTGATGAGGTTTGGTCGCAAAGGGAAGTTAAGCCCAAGGTTTATAGGGCCCTATAGATCTTTGGGCGAAGTTGGGCGGTGGCATACCAATTGGAGTTGCCACCAGAGTTGCAGCAGATGCACGACGTATTCCATGTGTCCATGCTACGTCATTACCGATCGGATCCGTCTCATGTTGTACCAGTTGAAGAAGTGGAGCTAAGGCCAGACTTATCGTATGAGGAAGAGCCAATTCAAATATTGGAACGTGATGTGAAAGTGTTACGTAGGAAGTTAGTTCCTCTAGTCAAGGTGTTATGGCGCAATCATGGATCGGAAGAAGCTTCGTGGGAACCAGAAGAGGCAATGCGACAACAATACCCTCAATTATTTTAGTTAGGAAATTTCGAGGATGAAATTTTTTTTAGGGGGGTAGAACTGTAACATCCTAGAAAGGGCCTATGCATTTTCGGTTTAGTTGTACAAAGTGACATGTTTTATGAACTAAGAATAAATTTTGAATATTTTTGGAAACCCGGAAATAAGTGAAAATAAGTTAGAAATGAACATTTTTGGAAACCTGAAAATGTATGGAAATGTTAAGTTTAAAAATGGAAGGTGAACATTTTTGGAAACTAGGAATTGTAAGGAAAATGGAAAGTGAACATTTCTGGAAACTTGGAAATGTAAGAAAATGTCAAGTTACAGAGCCGAACGAAAATTTTTGGAAACTTAGAAATGACCTAGAAATGACGAGTTTTAAGGTTTAAAAGGGGAAATTAAGGCAAGGTGGCCTTAAAAGAAAAAGTTTGTGAAATTTGACACACAAACAGGCTTGGAAAAGTGGTCTGAAGATGCCACTTAGGGCCTATGGAAATGGCGCCATATGCAAGAGGAATGGGCCTGAGTTCGAGTCACTTGGGAAGCAAATAAAGGAGGTTTTATTTTTGCTTCCAGAAGATTGAGGTGGACGGCACATGCTTCTAGAAAGGAGGTGTTTTATTTTCATAAATATTCGATTAAAAAGGGTGATAAATAAAGGATTTTTAAATTGGATTATTATGAAGAGATAAATGATGGATTTAAACTCTTTTATTTATGATAATTAAAGGATAAAGTTATCAGATAGAGGAGTGGTGGCCAAGTAAGGGACTCCTTAGATGATAATTTCGGCTATAAAAGGAAGGAAAGAGGGCTACTCATCAATTTGTGCTTCCTCCTTTCTCTGCTGAATTCTTAGTGCTCTCTTCTCTTCTTTTCTTTCTTTTCTTTTGTCAAGCTGAAATTAAGTAGTTGTTGGAACCTAGCCGAATATTTTCCTCTCCATTAGAAGCCATAGCCAAATCTCCATGTGAATCTAAGCAAGGAAGCAGTCGACTGAAGTATTAAGGGGATCTCTCGGGTTTCTACAACTGTCGACTACAAGGAGGAATATTTCGGGATCTAAGGTAAGAAACTATAAGATCCAAAGGTCTTGTTTTAAGTTTTAATGTTAGATTAAACCTAACATGTGATTATAGGAATTTCGATATCCCTAGGAAAGCAAGGATACTTTTCGAGATTTGAGATCACAAAGAAGGAATACAACAAAGTTTTGGGACTTGATTCTTAAGTCAATCGGCTACAAGGTAGGTTTTCAGTATACAAATCCTACTAGGATTTGGTTTTAAAGCCAAAAAGGTTTATTAATGTGTTTAAATGATTGGCCGAATATAGGAGTTAAGGATCTAAATCAGTAGATCGGTTTTTCGGGATTTCAAGGACTTCGTTAAACGAATCAGGTGTGTACCCCACACTAACTTTTAATAAGATTGATGGTAATCTGTAAAATATGCATGTTTATAAGAATGTGGCTAAGGTACCATAACATGGTACAGAGTACTCAGGTGCGTTTCCTACTCCTATTAGGATTATTAAATATGTTTTATTTAACATGTGAAATATGATAAGAATGTGAATTTAAGTATGATATGCATACTATGAATAATATGGGGCATTCGGGTTATATGAAAAAGGGGAAGTGAATGTGACGACTTCGGTCTCACTATCTGAATGTGGTGACTTCGGTCACATTATCTGAATGTGGTGACTTCGGTCACATTATCTGAATGTGGTAACTTCGGTTACATTATCTGAATGTGGTGTCTCATGACACAATTATCTGGTGGCTATGCCACGAATTTATATGGGCGATGAGCACGTCATCGCAGCTGATCGCCTTCGATGGTGTGTAGCGGATGGAGGGTTGACTTAGTAGTCCCCACGGTGTGCGAGGTTGGTACGGGGATGTGTAGCGGATGGCATCTAGGTTTTGGGTTTGGGTTGCATCATCATTTTTATCTGTTATATGAATAAGTATTGGATATGAAAATGTATGCTCGATCTATTGAATTTTAGTGTTGTGTACACATTGAGTCTGTTGACTCACCCGTTGTGGGACTATTTTTTGGTGACGATCAATAATGGATCGGGTTAGGCGGAAGCTTAGGGATGGCCATGCTCACTTGAAGTTTTATTCAATATGGATACTTAAAATTATTTAAGTATTTTAGAATTTTATTTTGGGATTTTACTTGATGTAATAAGGCCATAAGTTGCATTTCTTTACTTTTATTTTTAATTACTATGTTACGAATTATTTTCAATTAAAAGTAAAATTTATTTCTTTAAAAATAAACCCTAATTGTTTTTTTTCATCTTAATTAATTGGACTTTAAAATAAGATCAATGGGTTTTTAACTCAAGCCCAACCCAAAACAATTTTTTTTTTAAAAAATCGCACAAGTTTTTCCTAAGGAACAAAAGAATTTGAAACCGGTTTACTTAAGGAACATACCAGATTCGGTTCAGGCTCGTGGGCCGGGTTTGGGGTGTTTCAAAACATTTCTGCAGTACTACAAAGAAAAATTCCACCTAAGTGTGAGGACCAAGGTATGTTTTCTATATCCTGCAAAATAGGTAATATTGGAATAAAGAAAGCCATGTGTGATTTGGGAGCATCTATTAATGTAATGCCTTTATCTATTTTTAAATTGCTAAACACGGGTCATTTGAAAGAAACAATGGTGATTATTCAATTTGCAAACAGGTCATGCGTATATCCAGAAGAGGTGCTGGAAGATGTCCTCGTAAAGGTAAATGAACTAATTTTTCCTGCAGACTTTTACATCATCGATATGGAGGACGGCCACTCAAAAAATGCTTATGATATTCTACTCGAGAGACCATTTCTAAGTACTGCATGTACAAAGATTGATGTTCGAAGTGGAACTCTCACTATGGAATTTGATGGTGAGATGGTAAAATTTAATGTTTATGAGGCGATGGGTCAACCAAACACAATGTCAAATATTTCTAGTGTTGATATTATTGTACCACTAACGAAATTTCATTTTGAATATCATGAAGGGGATGGATTACAAACTGTACTTTCCAAAAGTTTAGACCTCAATACGATGGATAAATTGGAGGAGATAATGACATTCAGAGAACCGATTCAAGAAACCATTGCTCTATTGGAGACTCCTCAATTCCCTAGAAGCCAAGGTAAGTACTTTGAAATTTCTCCTTCTAAAACTAAACTATTGCCTTCTATTTTGTAGGCCCAAGAAATAGAGCTTAAACCATTGCCGGAACACCTGAAGTATGCCTATCTAGGTAATGGAAACACTTTACCAGTTATAGTTTATAGTAAACTTTCAAAATTGGAAGAGGAGAATTTAATTCGAGTCTTGAGAGACTGTAAAGGGGCTATCAGATGGACGATTGCTGACATAAAAAGGCTAAGTCCCTCGACTTGTATGCATAGAATACCGTTAGAAGAAAACACAAGCCCAAAGAGAGAAGCTCAAAGATGCCTTAATCCACCAATGATGGAGGTTGTCAAAAAAGAAATTCAAAAGCTACTAGACACTGGGATGATCTATCAAATTTCCGACAGTAATTGGGTCAACCCAATTCATGTGGTACCCAAGAAAACTGGTATGACTGTAATAAAAAATGCAATAGGAGATTTAGTTCCCACTCGAGTCCAAATGGGTGGAGAGTCTGTATAGATTACAGAAAGTTGAACTCTTTAACTCGAAAATACTACTTTCCACTTCCTTTTATTGATCAAATGTTAGAATGTTTACCAGGAAAAACTCACTACTGTTGTTTTGATGGTTATTTAGGTTTTTTTTTTCAAAATTCTAGTGGCACCGGAGGACCAAGAGAAAACAACGTTTACATGTCCCTTTGCCTCACCTACAGACGGATATCGTTTGGTTATTGCAATGCGCCAGCCACATTCCAGAAGTGTATGGTAAGTATATTTTCCGACTATGTCGAGAAAATAATTGAGGTATTTATGGACGATTTTACAGTTTATGGTAATTCTTTCAATGAATGTCTGTCAAACCTCATTAAAATTTTGGAGAGATACCTAGAATTTAATTAATTCTTAATTATGAAAAAAATTCCATTTTATGGTAGATCAGGGATTGATTTTAGGGCATACTGTTTGCACTGAAGGGATCACAGTCGATAAGGCCAAAACTGATATTATCAACTCACTTCCATACCCTACAACTGTGTGGGAAATTCACAGTTTTCTTAGTCATGCAAGTTTTTACAGGCGCTTTATAAAGGACTTTTCGAAGATTTCGCGACCACTGTGCAACCTTTTGCAAAAGGATAAAGAGTTCGAATTTGATTAAGCGTGCAAGGACGCGTTTGACACTCTCAAACAAAAGCTTGTTTCAGCTCCTATAGTACAACCACCAAATTGGGATTACCCTTTTGAGCTCATGTGAGATGCAAGCGACCAAAGTGTAGGAGCTGTCATTTGGCAAAGAATTGGGAAGGAACCTCACGTCATATCCTACGCCTCTAAAACACTAGATGCTACCCAGAGCAATTACTCAACTACTGAAAAAGAATTATTAGCCATTGTTTTTGGTTTGGAAAAATTTAGATCGTATTTATTAGGCACTAAAGTTATTTTTTTTACCATGTAGCGTTGAAATATTTGATCGGGAAAAAAGAGGCAAAACCTAGGTTGATTCGATGGATTATTGTCTTACAAGAATTCAATCTCGAGATCAAGGACAAGAAAGGAAGTGAGAACTTAGTAACTGATCATTTGAGTTGAATTCCCTTTTAAAAAGACAACACACCTCTTAAAGATGACTTCCTAACTTATCACGTTTCGAAAAGGACAAACTTAAGAGATGTAACACCCCTCACCCTTATTCATTGCCAGAATAGGGTTACGGAGTATTACAGGACCTATTACAAAATTATACATGCATTTCTCATACATTTATCATCATTAAGCCATCATCATTCACAATCATCCATATTGTCCCCATTACGAGCCTACGAGACCCAAATCACGCATTAGGAGTGGTTTGGGACTAAACCAATAACTTAAGAAATTTTTAGAAAACTTAAAAAAAATTTCACAATACAGAGGTCACACGCCCGTGTGACCCAGCTGTGTGTCTCACACGGCCAAAGACACACCCATGTCATAGGCTGTGTGGACATTCGAAATGGAATCACATGGCTGTGTCCCAGCCCGTGTCCGACCCCGTGTAACTCTCTGACTTGGGTCACAAGGCCAATACACATGCCCGTGTGGCTAGCCTGTGTGCCCTTAAAATGGCCACACACACCCCCTGTGCCAGGCCGTGTGCTAGGCCGTGCCAAACCTGTTGGGTATACTGACTTATGCCACACGGCCAAGTCACACGCTTGTGTGCTGGGCCGTGTGGAGCATACTGACTGATCACACACAGCTGAGACACACGTCCGTGTCTCTACCCGTGTGGACAAAATAGGCTATTTACCAAGCCATTTTGCCACCCAAATTGCATGTACCTACACCAACTCAATTGGCACAAAAACATGGCATAAATAGGCATTCAACCAACCTCAAACAAGTATAATTCATACCATTTCAATACCAATATATACAAAGCACACAATTACTATAATATACCATTCAATTTCAATGCCAAATTCACATTCACATTTCAACTAAATGGACACTTTCAAACATGCATCATTATGCCAAAACTCAAAAGCATATAACTTCCCAAATATCAACCATTCACCACAAACATTATCATAGCAATTATCAACACAAAACAAGAGCAATTTGCACATAAATATACACAACCAAATTAACCAAAGCAAGCCAACTTTCATTGTTATATACAAAACCAAACTCTTAATATTTACAAGCCATTTCAAATTACTAAATTCATTAACAACACATATATCAAAATGACCAAAGTCCCTATACATGCCATATACTCAAAATACTTAAGTTCAAAAGTACCAAGATGATAGTAGGATAGTGTGATGAAGTCTCCGATGATTCCCGAATCTGAGCTAGCTTTGAAATCACTATAAAACACAAAAAATAAACAAAGTAAGCTATAAAGCTTAGTAAGATCGTATGAAAATAATAAGTAAAACTCATCATTTAATTTACCATTCAAAATATGTATACAACATACACAAAATAAGTAACCACAATGTTAAAATGTATTCAATCATCTATATAACCATAAGCTAAATTCTTTCATATGTTCGATGTATATACAATTTTTGTACATACCTGTACTGATACATATCTATTCTCACCATTTCATATCTTCAATATACCCATTGAACCATTTGGAATAATAAAGGATACTCGGGAATCTCGCACTCTAAGTGCCAATATATATATAGCCGAAGCTATCTCAATAAATCTTTCATCGAAGTGCCAATACATAGCCGAAGCTATCTCAATAATGCTCACTCCCGAGCTATCAATGGGTCTGCTCACACAAGCTGACAGTCATGATGAAGCTACACGGTGCTGCTCATACAAGCTAACGAAAATCGACAACACATGCTGGATAACTCAGCCACCGGTAGGACGTATGAACCAGCACCAAAAACAATAATAACCCCTAATGACATGTCATTCTTATCCTAATCTATTCTTAAGGTTCAACCGGGATTTCCAATGCCAATGTAACAGCCCAATTTTGGGGCTAGTCAAAATAGTGGTTTCGGAACCACTAATCTGAGGCCGGAGAAATTATTTTTAATATTATTTTATGTGTTATAGCATGATTATTTGAGTACATGAAAATTTTGGTGAATTAATTTTAGTGATTGCATGCTTAATTTTGAAAAAATACTAAATCGCATAAAGTGTGAAAGTTTTGTCCTACAAGATAAAGGTGTCAAATAGCTATAGAACCTTAAATTAGAGGTCCTTAATGTGCAATTAGACCCTTTAGGGAGTTTTGGCCGGCCATAGGGACAAAGAAATGACATTGTCAAAGGTTAGGTGAATTATTTGGTGACTTAATTGATAAATAATCATAAAATAAAGAAGAAAAGAGATATCATCTTTTTTATTTTCTCTTCCCCACCGATTATTCACTCAAGAAAGGGCCATGGAAGCTTGAAAATTTTAGCAACCTTTAATCCTTGCAAGTAAGTCATTTTGATGGTCATTTTTGATAATTTTTGTACTTTTGGAACCCTTGTAGCTTAAGCTAGATAATGAGGAGACTATTTTGCACTATGATTGAAAGTCTACGATTTTTCCATGAGAGTATTAATGTTAAATAAACAACTTTTGTGAAAGGGGTTTCCATGAAAACACCTAAAAAGGGACCTTTTTGTAAAGGTTGTTAAATAGGTAGTAAATGTGTGAAATAATTGGAATTGTGAGTTGCTATAATAGTAATTAAGGTTCGGCTAGACTTGGTTAATGAGGAATTTTAATGAAAATCAATTTACGAGCCTAGGGGCAAAATTGTAATTTTTGTGAAATTGTAGAGGCAAAACGATAATTTTGCCAAAGTAGGAATTTTGAAATGTCTTGATTAATGTCATGATTAAATGAGTGAAATTTTATCAATATAGATCAAGAAAAATGGAGTCCGGACCTAGACCGGGGGAAAACCAAGCTAGTAGATTAACTCAATCTAGTCGCCCACTTTTTGTGTACGAAGGTAAGTTGTACGTAAATAATACAATGTTATTACATTTATGCTTTAAACAATTGATATTGCATAAAATGTTTGATTATTGCCATGAATATGCATGATGAAAGTTGATGTGATATACTCTCGGTTGAACCTTAGAAATAGATTGGATATTCAAGCCATGACATTTGATTGATATGTGCGCTAGTGTAAGACCATGTCTAGGACATGGCATCGGCCACATTATGAGAGCCAGTGCAAGGCAATGTTTGGAACATGGCATCAGCATTGAGTCGAGAGCTAGTGTAAGACCATGTCTGGGACATGGCATCGGCATCGTACTCTTGTGTGAAGCTTATCGGATATCCTTTGGTATTCCAATGGGTTCAACGGGTAAATAAAAGATTATGTCAAAAGTAAGAAAAGTTACGCCTATGTTGTAAGTGATATAGGTACATACATGAGATTCATGAGAAATGAGCTCGAATTATGTTGTGTGATTAGTAAGGGTGGAAATGAGTAAGTTATGCCTTAAATCATCCGAGAATCATGTGCAAGTTTATATTATGCTATGAGCATGATAATGCATAGTAATTGTTGTTAATTATTTACATACGACTTACTAAGCTTTATGCTTACTCCCTCTCCTTTCCATTTTCTTATAGTGCCGCAAAGTTAGCTCGGGGATCAAAGGACGTCGGAGGCATCGATCACACTATCAATCTGAACATTTGGTATAGTTAGATTTATCAGTTTGAGTATGGCATGTATAGGGACTTTGTATTTTGTTAAGTGTCATATTGTTTCGGCTAAATGTGTTGGCTTGTCTTGAAGAGGAATTCATTTTGTATAAGGCAATAGTTGATGGTTAATACTTGTTGTTAATAAATGCAATTGTTGGTGTTTTCATGAATGTGGTTATTGTAACACCCCTAACCCGAGACCGTCACCGAAATAGAGTTAAGAGGCATTACCAGACAATCAGAACGTTTCATTACTATTTCATGACACAAGGTCAAACATTAATCAAATATATTCATTCATAAGTATATAGTCCCTTATGGAGGTCTTCGAGACCTTAAACACGTGTTAGAAAGGGGTCGGGACTAAACTAGAACACATACAGAAATTCTCAGAAATTTAAAACTTTTCAAAGTTTCAGGGTTACACGCAGTGAAAGCGCACTGTGCCTCCCACGGCTGATAGACACCCCCGTCTGTCTTCCCTGTGTTCGAACCTGACTTTACTCCACGGCCACCAAGCACGCCTGTGTGCCTTGGCCGGGGTCAATTCTGACTTGGCTCCGAGGCTACCAAGCACGGCCTTGTACTTTGGCCGTGGTCGATCCTGTTGAAACCACACGGCTACCAGGCACGTCCGTGTGCCAAGGCCGTGTACTCTTAGCCATCTACTGACTTAGCCCCACGGTCACTAGGCACGCCCGTTTGCCAATCCGTGTGACAATATAGGCCATTTACAAGGCCAATTTGCCACCCACACAAGGGTCAATCCTACAAGCACATTTAAGCATAATCCCACACACAATTTAGCAACCAATTTCATGTCAAGTGATCATCATATCATCACATACATATACCATATTGCTCAACCAAAATATACATAACCTATAATGTCATTCTTACCTATCATGAAATTATTTACTGCATCATATAAACACCATGGTCGAAATTTCATATCTATAATTTAACTTAATGATCAATCAAGCCACATATTCAAATACCAAACATAAACACATCAGAAATTATAGTTTCATATTAAGTTAACATCATAGCCGAATTCACTTAAGACCAAAACACTACAATTTAGCCATATTCGCATGGCATATATTTGTGTACACACCATTCGGAATAACTCAAAAAGTAACATAACCTATACATGCCATAAACTTTAAGTTTAACCTCAAAAAGGTACCAAAATATAGATGATAGTGTGACGAGCTTTAATGATGATCCCCGAGCACGTAACGATCACCCGAAGTAAATCTAAAACACGAGAGCAAACAAGAACCAAGTAAGCTTTAACAGCTTAGTAAGTTATAAGCAATTATAAAACAATGTATCAAACATTATAATAGACAACTTTCACATTTCATAAACCTTAATGTCGAATATCCCAACATTTAATAATAACATTCATCTAGATCTATAGTCCTCTTCTCACCTTAGAACAAATACACATATATATACTACTGAAGTTCATACTCACATTTCAATCCATATAAATCACATATTAATATGTATAATACGGAATTATCATTTCAACAACTAAACTTACTTATCATCCAAAAGTTGATTTATCTTCGCATACCTGGTCATTATATTTTGTTTAGTACATTCGTTAACTATTACAATTAAAAGATCGGCAAACCTACACACTCCATACAAAAAGCTATTAACGTATCACATGCTTAATGTCGTCATATTAATGCCTTGCACACTTAGTGCCAAATTCTTGTAACGTATCGCACACTTAGTGCCGTTACCTTTAACTTCTCGCACATTTAGTGCTAAACAACCGATTTCGTACACTTAGTGTTCGGTATTTAATTTCGCACACTTAGTGCCCATTGACCAATTTCGGACACTCAGTGCTCAGTATTTAATTTCGCACACTTAGTGCCCATTGACCGATTTCGCGCACTTAGTGCTCGGTATTTAAATTCCATACATTCTTGCATTTTCCAAACTTACTTCTCATTTATATATACATGAACTTACATCTCAATTGCATATATACAATTTAGCTTATTTCATCTTCAAATCTACATTACATTCAGCTAAGTCATTTTTATATAAGCATGCATCACATTCGGCTATATCTATTTCTCAATTCAATAACACATATAGTTATACCATTAACATATATGTTTACATTACATTCAACTCTAATCATCTTCCAACTAATATTCCATTCGGTAATATCAATATTGTACAAATTTACCACTGTGAAATACATATGCATCATTATAGAAAAATTTAATTCAATTCAATTGCTTAAAAACTTGCCTCGAGTATCGATGGACTACGTTTTCCGACTATTCGATTAACTTCTCCTTTCCCGATCTAATCTCGATCTATTTTGTTCTTGATCTAAATAATTTCAAATTAAGCTTATTCAAAAATTTTTTTCATTCAATTTAGTCCAAAAATGCATAAAAGGGAAATTTACATTTTTACCCTTAATATTTCACATTTTAACAATTTAGTCCCTATTGCACAAAATACAAAATATTCAAAATTTGACCACACTTCTTTAGGGCCGAATATTCATAGTCCTAATACAAGCTCATACATTTCATTTATTTTGCATTTTAGTCCCTCAAAAATTTATTTTTGCATTTTAATCAAAATTACTCAATTTCATCAAAAATTCAAAAACAAAATTTGTTAATCTAACACATATAATCAATATTTCATCATCAAACCACAAAAACAACAAGCTTTCTTCAATGGAAATTCACGAAATACACAACCAATTCAAAAATTCAAGCATGGGCTAGCTAAATCACATAGCAACGATCTCAAAAACGTAAAAATTATAAAAAACTGAACTCAATTACATACCTTAATCAAGCATGTAAGGGCCGAAAGTTGCAAAGCTTAAACTTTCTCTTCTTTCTCTTAGTTTCAGTCACTTGAGAAGAAAGATGAGCACTTTTCATCTTTTATTCAATTTAATATATTATCATATATTAAATTATATCATTATAACATAAAATACAATAAAAAAATTTTCAATTCACTATTTCATGCAAATTTGTGCCGGCCACTATGTTCAATTATGGGTAAATTATCCTATCAATACTTTAATTTATAAAACCATCATCAATTTGGTACTTACACTTTTAACCACCAAATTTTCTTTTTATGTGATTAAGCCATTTTTCACAATTAAGCACCAAAACGATTAAATTTTAATACGAAAATTTCACATACACCAATTCACACATAATAAACATAGAAAGTAATATTAAAATATTTTTATGACTCGAATTCGTGGTCCCGAAACCATCGTTCTGATTAGGGTAAAAAAAATCGGGCTGTTACAGTTATTACATGGGTTGGTTGATAATAAGAAATGTTGTAGGTGATAGAAAATAACTTGGATTTGAGGCGTGGATGCCTTGGTTGTGACTGATTTAGTCATGTGCTTTTGCTTTTGATGGTACTATATGATGTGTGTAGATGTGTGCTTGAAAGGGGTGACAAAGAGGCTTGGAAAATAGCCTAACAACCGTCCACACGGGCAGACACATGGCCATGTGTTTAGGTCGTGTGTGACACATGGTTGCCCCATGGGCATGTGTTGAGGCCATGTGTCCCCTGCACCTAATTTGTAAAACTTCAGTTACACGGTGGGCTGCGGTGTGTGTGCCAGGCCGCGTGACATCCTGATTTCTCGCGAGGCACAGGTCAGGCTCACGCACTGGCTAAAGACATGGCCATGCCAGCCACACGGCAGTGCCATGAGTCCACACGGGCGTGTGCCCTTATTTTTTTAGAGAAGTTTTCCAAAGTTTTTTTTAAAGTGCCTAGTTTAGTATCGAACCATTTCTAAAGTATATTTTGGATCTCGTAGGCCCATATTAAGGATTTTAAGATGTAGTTTGAAAAGTTTTAAATTTGAATGAAATTTCATATTCTAGAAATGGTTGTATGTACGTTATTAAGTCAAGTAACACCTCGTACCCTGTACTGGTGTCGGTTATGGGTAAGGGGTGTTACATTTAGGTGTATCAGAGCTATGGTTTAGTCGATTCTTGGACTAACCTAGCATGTGTACGAGTCTAGCTATACATGCCATATATGAATTATGATAGTGTGATGACTCCTAACATTTTAAAATGTGTTTTTATATAGTAAATGAATCCCGACGGAGCTGTGGCGGATGATGTCGAGAGTAATGTGCTGGCTCTCGCAGAAGGGACCGCGCCCGTCGAAAGTGGGCCCGTGACACTGAGTCAGGGCAGAGGGGCTAGAGAGGCCTTCCTCCGTATGCTGAATGTATGGTATTCGAAGTTTGTTTGTGAAAACCCGAACGCTTCGCCTCCTCTACCCCCTCCAATTCCCTAGCCTGCCCCTATAACTCCCCAAGTAGTGGAAACGGTTAGAAGAGAAAAACCTCCAGTAGATAGAATTTGAAAGTAAGGGGTTGAGGAATTTAGAGCGAATATAGATGATGACCCAGAGAGAGCAGAATTCTGGCTAGAAAATACCAGTAGGGTATTCGATGAATTATCTTGCACACCTGAGGAATGTATGAAGTATGTTGTATCACTCCTGCGAGACTCGACCTACCAATGGTGGAACACCCTTGTGTCGATTGTACCAAGGGAAAGGATTACATAGGAGTTTTTCCAAAAGGAGTTTCGAAAGAAGTATATTAGTCAGAGGTTTATAGACCAGAAAAGGAAGGAATTCCTTGAGCTAAAACAAGGCCGAATGACGGTAACCGAGTATTAGCGTGAGTTTGTAAGGCTTAGGAAATACGCTCGAGAATGTGTATCCACCGAAGCCATTATGTGTAAGAGGTTTGAGGATGGATTAAATGAGGACATCCGATTATTTGTTGGTATTCTAGAACTAAAGGAGTTTGTGGTGCTTGTTGAGAGAGCGTGCAAAGCCGAGGAATTAGCCAAAGAGAAAAAGAAAGCTGATATTGAGTCCCGTGACTCAAAGAAAAGACAATTGGGGAAATCATTTCAGTCCTCATCTAAGAAGTCAAAAGAGTTCATCACCCGATCAAATGCTTTAGCGGGATTCTCGAGTAGAAATAGGAGTAAGCGGTACTCGATTTCTAAGGCTCAGACCACTTCTATTGCGAGTGTTGGTAGTGCTCGACCAAATAAATCGAAGTGTTCGCAGTGTGGTAGACGACATTTCGATGAGTGCTGAGGAAATGAAAGAGGCTGTTTCAAGTGCAGTTCATTAGACCATTTCATCCGAAATTGTCCTGAAATGGAAGGAAAAGACAGAAAGCAAGAAGTGCGAGCGAGTAATGCTCCTTCTAGGGGTAGACCACAGAAGAACCCGGGGAGTGGGGCTAGCAGCAGAGGTGTGCCTAGAGATTTAGTCGTGAGGTTTGAGGGCCGAGCGCCTGCAAGGACTTATGCCATTCGCGCTCGCGAAGAGGGAACGTCACCAGATGTGATTACGGGTACTTTTTCTCTTCATGATATCTCTGTTGTTGCTTTGATTGGTCCGGGGTCTACCCATTCTTATGTTTGTATGAAATTGGTATCTAGTATGAATATGCCTGTTGAGTCCACAAAAATTGTCATAAAAGTGTCAAATCCGTTAGGCAAGCATGTGCTAGTTGACAAAGTGTGTAGAAACTGTCATTTGATGATTAGAGGCTATTGTTTTTCAGCTAACCTCATGTTATTATCGTTTGATGAATTTGACCTAATTCTTGGCATGGATTGGTTAACTGTTCATAACGTGTTAGTAAATTGTGGTAGTAAGTTTATTGAACTGAGATGTGAAAATGGGGATATTATTCAGGTTGAATCAGGTGAACCAGATAACTTACCTGTATTGATTTCTTCTATGACTGTTGAGAAATACATGAGAAAAGGGTATGAGTCTTATCTCGCGTTTGTGTTGAATACTCAAGAGTCGGAGGTAAAGATTGAGTCAGTGCTTGTGGTATGTGAGTATCCAGATGTATTTTCGGATGAGTTGCCTGGATTGCCTCCAATTAGGGAAATTGAGTTCGGTATTGAGTTGGTCCTGGGTACGGCACCTATTTCGATTGCCCCATATAGGGTGGCTCCGATGGAATTAAAGGAGCTAAAAATCCAGTTGCAAGAGTTAACGGATAAGGGTTTTGCAAGATCGAGTTATTCTCCGTGGGGTGCTCCCGTACTTTTCGTGAAAAAGTAAGACGGGTCAATGAGATTATGTATAGACTACTGACAGCTCAATAAGGTCACAGTTAAGAACAAGTATCCTTTGCCAAGGATCGACGATTTGTTTGACTAATTGAAGGGAGCCACAGTGTTTTCTAAGATAGACCTGAGGTCTGGTTACTATCAATTGAGAGTTAAGGAGCGAGGATGTCTTGCAGCGCATTTCGACGCAGGTATGGCCACTATGAGTTCCTGGTCATGCCCTTTGGCCTAACAAATGCTCCTGCCGAGTTTATGGATTTAATGAATCGTATTTTCCAATCGTATTTGGATAAGTTTGTCGTTGTTTTTATCGATGACATATTAATTTATTCTCATGATGAAAGTGAGCATGTGGAGCATTTGAGAACTGTCTTACAAACTTTAAGAGATAAGCAGTTGTATGCTAAGTTTAGCAAAAGTGAGTTTTGGCTCCGACAGGTCGGATTCTTAGGACACATCATGTCGGGTGATGGAATTAGAGTTGACCCGAGTAAGATATCGGCTATCGTTGATTAGAAACCGCCGAGGAATGTGTCAGAGATTAGAAGCTTTTTGGGCTTAGCTGGATACTACAGACGGTTTGTTAAAGGATTTTCCATGGTTGCTACTCCGATGATGAGGTTGTTATAGAAAGATGTTAAGTTCGAATGGACAGAGAAGTGCCAACAGAGTTTTGAGAAGCTAAAAGCATTGTTGACCGAAGCTCCAATTTTAATGCAACCGGAACCGAGAAAGGAATTTTTTGTGTATAGCGATGCATCCTTAAATGGATTGGGGTGTGTGCTTATGCAAGAAGGCAAGGTAATAGCTTATGCCTCGAGACAGCTGAAGCCACATGAGAAAAACTATCCGACTCACGACTTAGAGTTAGCCCCCATAGTGTTTGCACTGAAGATTTGGAGACACCATTTGTATGGCGAGAGATGCCGAGTGTTTACTGACCATAAAAGTCTAAAGTATTTGATGACTCAAAAGGAGTTGAACATTCGCCAACAGAGATGGCTAGAGCTCATAAAAGATTACAAACTGGTAACTGACTATCACCCGGGGAAGGCAAACGTAGTCACCGATGCTTTGAGTAGGAAGTCATTGTTTGCCTTGAGGGCTATGAGCACTCAGTTGTTAGTAACCGATGATGGTTCAATTTTAGCCGAGACGAGAGCGAAACCAATGTTTTTGCAAGAGATCTGCAAAGCTCAGAAAGGTGATAAAGAATTGCAAGCTAAGATGACTCAGTGCGAGACAGGTATAGAATCAAACTTTCGGATTGGTTCAGATGGCTGTTTAATGTTTCGAAACAGAATTTGTGTACCCAAAGACGATGAACTTATTCGGAAAATTTTGCATGAGGCACATAGCAGTTGTATGTCTATTCATCCGAGTAGTGTGATAATGTATAATGACTTGAAGAAAATGTATTGGTGGTCGAGAATGAAAAGAGACATCTCAGAGTTTGTCTCTAAGTGTTTAATTTCTCAACAAGTGAAAGCCGAACACCAAGTACTTTCGGGTTTACCTCAACCCGTGACGGTTCCCGAGTGGAAATGGGACTGTATTACCATGGATTTTGTGTCTGGTTTGCCATTGACGCCAAAGAAGAAAGATGTTGTATGGGTTGTGGTCGATAGGCTAACTAAGTCGGCTCATTTTATACCGGTGCGTACTGATTATCCACTTGAGAAATTTACCGATTTGTATGTTTCTGAAATTGTGAGGATTCATGGAGTACCTTTATCGATCATTTCGAATAGATATCCAAGGTTCACATCACAATTTTGGAAAAAGTTGCAAGAAGCGTTGGGGACGAAACTGAATTTTAGTACTTCTTTTCACCCGCAAACCGACGGACAGTCGGAAAGAGTAATTCAAATTCTTGAAGATATGCTGCGGTGTTGTGTTCTTGAGTTTCAAGGTAGTTGGGAAAAGTACTTACTGTTGGTAGAGTTTTCCTACAACAATAGCTATCAGTCGAGTTTGAAAATGGTGCCTTATGAGGCTTTGTATGGGCGTAAGTGCCGAACGCCCTTGTGTTGGACCGAACTCAGAGAAAATCAGATACACGGAGTTGACCTAGTCAGAGAAACCAAAGAGAAAATAAAAGTATTCGTGGTTGTTTGAAGGTCGCTTCGGATAGATAGAAATCTTACGCGGATTTGAAACAAAAAGAAATTGAGTTTCAAGTCGGTGATAAGGTGTTCTTAAAAGTATCTCCGTGGAAGAAAGTCCTCATATTCGATAGGAAAGGCAAATTAAGCCCACGTTTTATTGGGCCATACGAGGTGACTGAGAGAATTGGACCGGTAGCATACCGATTAGCTTTGCCGTCTGAGTTAGAAAATATCCACGATGTATTCCATGTGTCTATGTTGCGTCGTTACCGTTCTGACCCATCACATGTGATTTCACCAACAGAGGTTGAGATTTGTTCAGATATGACCTATGGTGAAGAGCCGGTTAAGATTTTAGATCGAGAGGTCAAGAAATTGAGGAATAAAAGTATAGCACTCGTGAAAGTGTTATGGCATAGACATTGGGTTGAAGAGGCCATGTGGGAGCACGAGAACACTATGAGAGATCAATACCCGAACCTTTTCACCGATAAGATTTTCGGGGATGAAAATCCCTAAGGGAGGGAGAATTGTAACAGCTCGATTTTGGGGCTAGTCAGAACAGTGGTTTCAGAACCACTAACCCAAGGCCGGATATATTATTTTTAATATTATTTTATGTGTTATAGCATGATTATATGAGTACATGAAAATTTTGGTGAATTAATTTTAGTGATTGCATGCTTAATTTTGAAAAAGGACTAAATCGCATAAAGTGCGTAAGTTTTTTCCTACAAGATAAAGGTGTCAAATAGCTATAGAACCATAAATTGGAGGTCCTTAATGTGCAATTAGACCCTTTAGGGAGTGTTGGCCGGCCATAGGGACAAAGAAATGACATTGTCAAAGGTTAGGTGAAGTATTTGGTGACTTAATTGATAAATAATCATAAAATAAAGAAGAAAAGAGATATCATCTTTTTCATTTTCTTTTCTCCACCGATTATTCACTCAATAAAGGGCCATGGAAGCTTGAAAATTTTAGCAACCTTTAATCCTTGCAAGTAAGTCATTTTGATGGTCATTTTTGATAATTTTTGTACTTTTGGAAACCTTGTAGCTTAAGCTAGCTAATGAGGGGACTACTTTGCACTATGATTGAAAGTATAGGGTTTTTCCATGAGAGTATTAATGTTTTTTGCTGAATTTTTATGGAAGAAAATGAATCTTGGTTGTTAAATAAACAACTTTTGTGAAAGGGGTTTCCTTGAAAACACCTAAAAAGGGGACCTTTTTGTAAAGGTTGTTAAATAGGTAGTAAATGTGTGAAATAAATGGAATTGTGAGTTTCTATAAGAGTAATTAAGGTTCGGCTAGACTTGGTTAATGAGAAAATTTGATGAAAATAGATTTACGAGCCTAGGGGCAAAATCGTAATTTTTGTGAAAGTCTAGGGGCAAAATGATAATTTTGCCAAAGTAGGAATTTTGAAATGTCTTGATTAATGTGATGATTAAATGAGTGAAATTTTATCAATATAGATCAAGAAAAACGGAGTCCGAACCTAGACCGGGGGAAAACCAAGCTAGTAGATTAACTCAATCTAGTCGCTCACTTTTTGTGTACCAAGGTAAGTTGTACGTAAATAATACAACGTTATTACATTTATGCTTTAAACAATTGATATTGCGTAAAATGTTTGATTATTTCCATGAATATGCATAATGAAAGTTGATGTGATATACTCCCGGTTGAACCTTAGGAATAGATTGGATATCCAAGCCATGACATTTGATTGATATGTGCGCTAGTGTAAGTGTAACACCCTTAACCCGAAATCGTCACCGGAATAGGGTTAAAAGGCATTACCGAACAATCGAAACATTTCACATTCATTTCACGACACAAAGTCAAACATATTCAAACACGAGTATATAGTCCCTTATCGAGGTCTTCGAGACCTTAAACACGTGTTAGAAAAAGGTCGGGACTAAACTGAACACTTAAAAAAATTTCCAGAAACTCAAAGATTATTTTTCCAAACTGCAGAGGTCACATGCCCGTGCAGTCAGGCCGTGTGCCTCACATGGCTACCAGACACACCCATGTGTCCAAGCTGTAACACCCCAAACCCAACCCAAACACCCCGACCGGATCCGGCATGTCACTAAGAAGATTTTAGAAAAACTTGTCGCATCTATTATTATTATTTTTAAAAAACATAGTTTAAACGTTTATCGGGAAAACTTAATAATTTGAAAATTAAGTAAAAGAAATAAATTTTAATTAATGCCTTAGTGAATAAAACCGAAATTTTACCTCTGAGTTCTAGTATTTAAACACATGCCTTAATTTCAATTAATCGAAAATAAATCTAAATGTATGGAAACCCAAAAACCGAAGCATAAAACCAATAAACAGTAGCCAGTGGCCTTATTACAATAAAATATAAAACCAGATAAATTGAAAAAACTAAGGGAAAATAATAAAATCAACATCTTTTATTGAATCAAAATGAATCCATGCATGGCCACCTTACGCTCCTCTCCGGCCTCTGGCCCTATGCACTAGGTGTTACACGAAAAATGTTAAACAACGGGGTGAGTCACGAGACTCGATGTGCAACCCTCATGCACCATCGATTGGGCCTTAGCCCACGTAACGAATAACGAGAATATCATACAACAGAACTATGCAAAGCCCATCCCAATCCTAGATCCATCCGCTACACACCACCCTTTACCCGCCAATCACACCAATGGGGATTTCTACAATCAACCCACGCCGCTACACACCATCGATGGCGGTCATGCTGCGATTAGTCGCTCATCGCCGATTTGTGACATAGTCCCCGAAGCGGATCGTGGCGAGCCACTACAACAGAGATAGTGGCGAGCCACGAGCAAGTAACACTCCCTTTTATCAATCACTGGCCCCGTGCAACATAGAAATCGGCATACATATCATATCATGTTAAGCGGAGACATTCAATTAAGAATGACAGAAATCACTAAACTGGTGATTCGCCTTTACCCACCACGGGTTTTCAACAGCCATGCCAATATTTCGGCATTTAACAGAATATAACAGGTTTATATGCATACTAATCAAGAAATCTAAATGATGTGAGAATGTTACTGGACTGATAAATACGTAGGACTACCCTCTATGTCGATACCCTCGCTAATCGGATCTACTACCCTTTGTCTACAACTTTCCCCAAAAGCCGGAAGAACGCGAAGTTAAGGTTTCCCCTATACCGATTAGACCCCTGAAGTAGGGTGATTCGAGTGCTACTGATTTAAAACCTTAGGCGATTGGATCTCCTTCAAATCCCGAAATGCCGCGAAAGAAAGAAAAAACACAAGACCAGTCTCCATATAGCCATTCGGCTAGGGTCTCTAAAAACCAGGAAAAGATTGAATTACGCGAATCGACACTTACCTTCAGTTTCCTTCAAGATTCGGCACAAGCAGACACCACAGAGGAAATTCGGCAATCACAGGAGATGAGATCTAGGGATTTCGACTTTTAAGAAAATCCCAGAAAGATGAACAAGAGAGATACTGATGCGTTTTCGACTACAAGAACCAAACAAGAGCGTAGTTTTGGATTTTAGTGAATGGAAGAAGAATAACAATGGGGATCAGAAGATTTAGCTAGGGGGAATTTCAAAGAAGAAAAGAAAGGGTGAGGGAGGTGGTGATTTTCGGCTTTTGGAAGAGAAAAGATGAGAAAAGAAAACAAATGAGATGGCCTTCAAACTTTCGGCACACCCCTTTCCATACTAAACCGATTCTCCCCCCCTCTCTTGTGTTTGATTTTCGACCAACTCTGCAACCCAAAGGATAGCTCTCATCTTTTTCCCTTATCCTTATCAGAACTCACATCCAAAAGAGTCCTACATCACACCACTCCTTCCCTTTTTTTTCTGCTCATTATCCACTTAAATAAAACATTAAAAGTCCCTAAATTTTAGCCTTGTTGCCGTCCCCTCCCTTGCTCCCTTTTAAGTGTCGAAATTGGCCCAATTTCTTGGGCCCCATGCGGCCACACTTGGGCCTCCTCACCTGCCCAAAACGTCACTTAAAGCTCCCCCTTTTCTGCGCCCCTTGTGACTGGGCCACAAGCCCAATTTGCTAACTTAAACAATAACTACTATATTTTAAGCCCTAGAGTGTCTAAACATAATGTTTAGTCAAAGCCTCGGCCCAATCCTTGAGCCCAATTTGGACCTCTAATTCTCAAATTAACACATTAAACATGTCTATACATTAAATGCATAAGCCCATTAATTCGGGATATTACAGTTCTACCCCCTTAAAATAAATTTCGACCTCGAAATTTACCTGATCAGAAGAGATGGGGATACTGTTGTCGCATAACATCCTCTGGTTCCCATGTCGCTTTCTCTGCACCATGTTTTCGCCACAAAACCTTGACCAAAGGGACGGGCTTCCTTCTCAGCACTTTTACATCTCGCTCCAAGATTTGCACTGGCTCCTCCTCAAAAGACAAGTCTGGCCTTACTTCAATCTCTTCCACCGGTACAATGTGCGATGGATCGGAACGGTAACGTCTTAGCATCGAGACATGAAACACGTCATGTATCTGCTCCAACTCTGAAGGCAACTCCAATCAATACGCCACTGGGCCCACACGTTCTAGCACCCGATAAGGTCCAATAAACTGGGGACTTAGCTTGCCCTTACGTCCAAACCTCATCACTTTTTTTCACGGCGACACTTTCAAAAAGACTTGATCTCCCACTGCAAATTCCAACTCCTTACGTTTTAGATCCGCATAAGATTTCTGCCGATCAGACGTTTTCTTCAGCCGAGCCCGAATTAACCTAACTTTTTCTTCCGTCTCCGAGACTAGTTCTGGACCCAACACCTGACGTTCACCTAACTCTGTCCAACAAGTAGGAGTACGACACCTCCGTCCGTATAACGCCTCATAGGGTGCCATCTGAATACTAGATTGGTAGCTGTTATTGTACGCGAATTCTGCCAGAGGTAAATACTCCTCCCAACTACCCCTGAAATCAATGATGCAACCTCTTAACATATCCTCCAAAATCTGAATTACCCTCTCAGACTAACCATCAGTCTGCGTATGGAAAGCGGTACTAAAGTCTAACCTTGTTCCCATTGCCTGATGCAGAGCCTTCCAGAATCGTGACGTGAACCTAGGGTCTCTATCCGATATGATCGACACAGGTACACCATGTAGTCTCACAACCTCAGCCACGTACAGCTTAGCCAACCTTTGTAGAGAATAGTCAACACGAACCGGTATGAAGTGAGCAGACTTTGTCAGTCGATCAACAATCACCCAAACCGAATCCTTCTTAGTGGGCGTAAGAGGTAACCCACTAACAAAATCCATCGTGATTCTTTCCCATTTCCACTGCAGAATTTTCACCGGCTGCAACAACCCCGAGGGCAACTGGTGTTCCGCCTTCACCTGCTGACACGTCAAACATTTACCCACAAATTCGGTTACCTCTCGCTTCAGACCTGGCCACCAGAATTGCTCTCGGAAATCTCGATACATCTTCACCCCTCCAGGATGCATAGCATATGGGCTACTATGCGCCTCCCGCAGAATCATCTACCTTAACTCAACATCCTTTGGCATACAAATTCTCTCACGAAAACACAGAACCCCATCACCATTCAAACTATAGTCCTCTCCTTCACCACTTTGCACTTGCCAGAGTCGAGCACTCAAGACATCGTCTAGAAGCTGCTTCTCTTTGATCTAACTTGTCCACATAGGTCTTACTTGGAGTTCAGCTACCAAACTTCCATCCTCATACAGACTAAGATGAGCAAACATTGCCCTCAAATCTGCTATCGCCTTCCTACTCAGGGCATCCGCCACCACGTTAGCCTTACCCGAATGATATTCGATTGAGAAATCATAGTCCTTCAAGAGCTCAATCCACCCACGTTGCCTCGCATTCAACTCCTACGGGTAAGGAGATACTTGAGCTCTTATGGTCCAGTGTAAATAATCGATTCTCCCCATACTGGGTAGTGCCTCCAAATCTTGAGAGCGAACACTACCACCGCCAATTCTAAATCGTGCGTAGGGTAGTTCAATTCATGCGGTCTCAAGCTGCCGAGACGCATATGCAACAACTTTTCCATCTTGCATCAACACACATCCTAAACCCGTGTGTGACGCATCACGATGAGCGGTAAATTTTTTCCCGCCTCTCATTTGAATTAACACCGGCGCTTCGTCGCATTCTCTTGACTTCTCAAAGCTCTCTCACATTTTGTCGGTCCACACAAGCGGTGCTCCTTCCTCAATAACTTAGTTAAAGGTGCCGCTATTACTGAGAACCCCTCAATGAACCTTCTGTAACACCCGGCCAATCCCAAGAAACTTCGAATCTCCGCCACGGACTTGGCGGTTTCCAATCCAATACGACTTCTATCTTCCGAGGGTCCACCCTAGTTCCTCTCGGAAACTACATGCCCCAAGAAAGTCACTTCCTTTAGCCGAACTCACACTTATCGAACTTTATGCATACAAGCGCTTCTCCTCTCGAATTTGTAACACCACACGAAGATGTGCATCATGCTCCTCCTCGGACTTGGAGTAAACCAGGATATCGTCGATGAACACCACCACGAACCGGTCAAGGTATGGTTGAAACACCCGGTTCATTATATCCATAAATGCTGCTGGTGCATTTGTTAACCCGAACGGCATCACCAAGAACTCATAATGACCGTACCGAGTCTAAAACGCCGTCTTATGAATGTCTCCTTCCTTTACCCTTAACTGATGATATCCCAACCTTAAGTCAATCTTAGAAAAAACCGAAGCTCCTTTGAGTTGATCGAACAGGTCGTCGATTCTTGGCAGTGGGTAGTTGTTCTTAACTGTCAACTAAATAAGTTGACGGTAGTCCATGCACATACGCATGGATCCGTCCTTTTTCTTCACAAATAGGACCGGGGCTCCCCACGGAGACACACTCGGCCAAATAAAACCACGATCCAATAGTTCCTGGATCTGAGCTTTGAGTTCCACCAACTCCTTCGGCGCCATTCTATACGGAGCAATAGACACCGGAGCCGTACCCAGAAGTAGCTCTATTCCAAACTCCACTTCGCGATCCGGGGGTAATCCGGGTAATCCGGGTAATTCTTTAGGAAAGACATCCGCGAAATCTTTGACTGTTCGAATCTCATCAACAGTCACCTCCTCAGCATCCAAAGTACTAATAAAAGCTAGAAACGCGTTACATCCCTTTCGAATCATCTTAACAGCTTTTAATGCGGACACTACGTTGGACAAGTAATTCCTTCTTTCTCCTAACACAACCACCTCCCCGCCTTCCGGGGTACTCAACACCATGCGCTTAGTCTCACAATCCAACTTAGCACGATGTTTCATCAACCAATCCATTCCTAAGATAAGATCAAACTCTCCAAACGGTAATTCCATTAAGTCTGCCGGGAACACTACCCCTTGCGTCTCTAAAGGTACGTTCCTAAACAGTTTGTCCACTACCCTAGATTGTCCTAAAGGACTAATCACAGTCATCTTCCTAGAAGTTGTTTCAGAGTCTATACTTAGGGTCTTAGATATCGAGCATGCAACGTAAGAGTGGGTTGATCCAATATCAATCAAAGCAAGAAATGGATTATCAGCTATAAGAAACGTACCGGTTATGACGTCCGGTGCGTCACCATCCTACCGTCGGCGAGCTGCATAAACCAGACCCGGCTGTCTCGCGTCTACATTGCCTGCACCCCTACCAGGTGCTCCACGACCCGACTGGACCCATTTCCTCCTCCGGTGGGCCACGACCCTTGGTAATGGTCGACCACCCCTCCTAACACGATCGGAACCTCGCCCGGTGGTCAGACACGATCCACACTGTGGACAGTCTTTCACCATATGGTCCAGAGACCCAAAACTGAAGCATCCACCAGTTCTCCTCCTGCACTCTCCATAATGCACCTTCCCACACGAAGGACATGATCGATTCTGACCCGTCAGAGCACGAGCTGGCCCATCAGACCTAGGCCTTTTCTGAAAATTCCCAAATGATCCCGACGGCCCAAAATTCCTCTTATTCCTATTCCGATCTTTATCCTTATTTTGCTTTTTAGTCCGCTTCACCTCTTCAGATATTTTAGCTTTCTCGACCAGGACCGCAAAGTCCCTTTTCTCGTTGCGGTGCTACCAACACCCTCAACTCATCCCTTAGTCCATCTTCGAACCGTACACGGTGCTCATAGTCAGTCGCTACAATCCCTCGAGCGTAACGGCTCAACCGTAGAAACTCTGCCTCGTATTCAGATACAGACTTACTTTCCTGTACCAAATTTAGGAATGCCTTCCTCTGTGCATCCACATAGCTGGCCCCAACGTACTTTCCCTGAAATGACTCCTTAAAGAAATCCCAGTCAATCTGGTCTGCGACAGTACCCTCATTTACTGTGAGCCACCACTGATAAGCCTCGTCTCGAAGAAGAGACACGACCCCCTTCAAATTTTCTTCTACAGTGAAGTCAAGGTCATCCATTATACACTCACTTGCCTCTAACCAATACTCAGCTGTATTAGGGGCTACGCCAGAAACACCCCTAAACATCTCTACTCCGTTGTCTCGGACTCGTTCCGACACAGATTTCTGAGCTCCTGAACCCGTGCCTGCCCCAGCAACTCTTTCGAAGACCCGCAACATCGCCTGAGATACCGCATCATCTCCAGGCGCCTGGTCCCGTAATTCTCCCTCCACAGCTGGCATATCCGGCATCTCGTTTCCTGACCCGTGGCCAGACCCTACTGGCTCTGACACGGTCATCCTACCCCTGCCACGACCTCGCGACAGACGTCCACGACCCTTTTATACTCATTCTACTGATTTGCGTTTATCTGATTAGAAATTTTATGAATTATTAGTTCTTTCTACTGATTAACCACGAACAGTCTTATGAACAGTAGTTTTAGAGTAGTTCTTTCGAATTCGAATCACATCCACAAGTTTCAGTCTTAAGTTTGTCTCCTATTTCTAGGAACCACATACATCCAACCATCACACATCAACATACAGACAACATCCATGAACCCACATTCAACACATAGGGTATTTTCGTCATTTTACTACCCAAGGGTTGTCCCATAATTTTATCCTACAAGGTTTCTTTGTAATAAAGTATCTTGGGGGATTTTCGAAATAAAGGGATATATATATATAATTTTTTTTAAAAAAATAGGGGTATTCTGGAGAATTTGATTTCAAAAGAATAATAGTGGCGTTCAGGTGTTTGTGGTTTTTGGGTTGTTGTTGTGTGTTGTATGTGTGTTTTTTTTAAATCTGTTGACTTTGTAAATCGGGGTATTTCTGTAAATCCGGGGGTATACTTGCAAATCATGGGTATCTTGGTAGTTTTCAAAATAAGGGTATTTTGGTAATTTCGTAAAGTAGGGGTATTTTTGATAATTTGGTAAACCGATGGTATTTCGGAAATTTTGTAAACCAGGGGTATTTCGGTAATTTTGCAAATTTTGTTAATTTCCAAATCAAGGGCGTTTTGGTAATTTTCTTTTCAAATCAATGGCGTTTTAGTTGTTTTTCAAACTAAGGGCGTTTTGGTAAATTTTTACAAAACTAGGACATTTTAGTAATTTTGTGAAAATAAGGTGGCTGATCCCTTTCGGGTTTTAGTTATAGATTTTGGCACGACAACAAATCCTCGTGGCTAAGGTGAGCAGATCACTTTGTGCACGGTAGGATTCAGCGAAGAGGAGGTGAGTCACTAGGGATCGCTTAAGTACCAAGCTCTCCTCGAATCCAATCCTAGACATGCGTATGCTGTTGCCACACCCTAGTCTTGTGACTTGTTTACGAGTTTGTTCGGTTGGATTAAGTCTTATGGAATTGAAGAGTTGTTTAACTAGGCCTAAGGTCCATCAAGCTCTAACTAGAATAATCTACGTCCCTTAAAGCCCATCAAGCCCACATACATATATAACACACTGAGTGAGTTCGAATACTTACCTAGCGGACTTGGTGAGACGCAGTGCCATCCGAGAAAACCATCCTGTATTATTTATAAACATGCATGTTTCCAAAACCTATCTTTAGAAAACGTTTTGAGCCCAAACCCCAAAGTCGAGTTTTGAAACTCGCTCTGATACCAATTTGTAACACCCTCAACCCGGCCCAAACACCCCGACCGGATCCGGCATGTCACTAAGAAGAATTTAGAAAAACTTGTCGCATCTATTTTTTTTTTAAAAAACATAGTTTAAACGTTTATCGGGAAAACTTAATAATTTGAAAATTAAGTAAAAGAAATAAATTTTAATTAATGCCTTAGTGAATAAAACCGAAATTTTGCCTCTGAGTTCTAGTATTTAAACACATGCCTTAGTTTCAATTAATCGAAAAAAAATCTAAATGTATGGAAACCCGAAAACCAAAGCATAAAACTAATAAACAGTAGCCAGTGGCCTTATTACAATAAAATATAAAACCAGATAAATTGAAAATACTAAGGGAAAATAATAAAATCAACATCTTTTATTGAATCAAAATGAATCCATGCATGGCCACCTTGCGCTCCACTTCAGCCCGCTCCTATGCACTAGGTGTTACCTGAAAAATGTTAAACAACGGGGTGAGTCACGAGACACAGTGTGCAACCCTCATGCACCATCGATTGGGCCTTAGCCCACGTAAGCGAGAATAACGAGAATATCATACAACAGAATTATGCAAAGCCCATCCCAATCCTAGATCCATCCGCTACACACCACCCTTTACCCGCCAATCACACCATTGGGGATTTCTACAATCAACCCACGCCGCTACACACCATCGATGATGCGGTCATGCTGCGCTTAGTCGCTCATCGCCGATTTGTGACATAGTCACGAAGCAGATCGTGGCGCGAGCCACTACAATGAGATCATGGCGAGCCACCAGAGCAGAACACTTCCCCTTTTATCAATCACCCAGCCCCGTGCAACATAGAAATCAGCATACATATCATATCATGTTAACGAAGACATTCAATTAAGAATGACAGAAATCACTAACCTGGTGATTCGCCTTTACCCACCACGGTTTTCAACAGCCATGCCAATATTTCAACATTTAATAGAATATAACAGGTTTATATGCATACTAATCAAGCAATCTAAATGATGTGAGAATGTTACACACCTGATAAATACGTAGGACTACCCTCTATGTCGATACCCTCGCTAATCGGATCTACTACCCTTTGTCTACAACTTTGCTCAAAAGCCGGAAGAATGCGAAGTTGAGGTTTCCCCTATACCGATTAGACCCCTGAAGTAGGGTGATTCGAGTGCTACTGATTTAAAACCTTAGGCGATTGGATCTCCTTCAAATCCCGGAATGCCGCGAAAGAAAGAAAAAACACAAGATCAGTCTCCATATAGCCATTCGGTTAGGGTCTCTAAAAATCGGGAAAAGATTGAATCACGCGAATTGACACTTACCTTCAATTTCCTTCAAGATTCGGCACAAGCAGACACCACAGAGGAAATTTGGCAATCACAGGAGATGAGATCTAGGGATTTCGACTTTTAAGAAAATCCCAGAAAGATGAACAAGAGAGATACTAATGCATTTTCAGCTACAAGAACCAAACAAGAGCGTAGTTTTGGCTTTTAGTGAATGGGAGAAGAATAACAATGGGGATCAAAAGATTCGGTTGGGGGGAATTTCATAGAAGAAAAGAAAGAGTGAGGGAGGTGGTGATTTTCGTCTTTTGGAAGAGAAAAGATGAGAAAAGAAAACAAATGAGATGGCCTTCAAACTTTCGGCACACCCCTTGCCATACTAAACCAATTCTCCCCCCTCTCTTGTGTTTGATTTTCGGCCAACTCTGCAACCCAAAGGATAGCTCTCATCTTTTTCCCTTATCCTTATCAGAACTCACATCCAAAAGAGTCCTACATCACACCATTCCTTCCCCTTTTTTTCTGCTCATTATCCACTTAAATAAAACATTAAAAGTCCCTAAATTTTAGCCTTGTTGCCGTCCCCTCCCTTGCTCCCTTGCTCAAGTGGTCCTTGAGCCACACGGCAGAGACACACGCCCGTGTCCCTTGACCATGTATGCAAAATAGGCCATTTGCAAGGCCAATTTGCCACCCACACAAGGGTCATCCCTACAAGCTCAAAGCAATACCAATTCATACTTTTAAATGCATTCAAACATACCATTTCATGCACCAATTAATCATCATCCATATCACCTACTTCTATACCTAATATCATCACAAACAGGTCCATTCAAAGCAACAATTATACAACTCAAATCATATATATATATATCAAGCATTATATAATCTATGCCATAATTCATCTTCAAACTACATCTTTCATCAACCACATAATCATGAAATATACCATACTCATAGCTCATTCATAAGTTTAACATCATTCAACTTCCAAGCCAAATCACATGGCAAGGATTAAGCATTTCAAAACATGCCATAACTTCTAGCCTATACATGCCATATATCAACTATATACATCTTTCCATAAGTACCAAAATGGTTAGCCGATAGTGTGATTTAGTCGCTGACGATCCCCTGATCCGAGCAAGCTTTACTGACACTGTAAAACAGAGAAACAATTCACACAGTAAGCTTTCAAAGCTTAGCAAGTTTGTAACATAATACATAATACTCATTAATATTGATACATTATACCTAAAACAAACCATCACATAGATTAATTCACAATCACATATAACATACCATCCACATATAATATGCTCAATTAACCTTCCATAATCTCATCTATAATTTCATCAACCACATAGGTTCCGAACGTACCTTAGCCAACACTTAGCTATTGATTGCATATGCTACTCAATACTCACTTTTTCATTTCGACCATCTTTCATCATTTCTTCGGTTCAATCGCAGACTTAGTGCCTAAATCGTTAACCGAAGCTTAGTTAACATCGCACACTTAGTGCATCTATATCAAACCGATCTTAAATTGGTATCGTACACACAGTGCCAACCACAAAACCGAAGCTTATATTAATTTGCACACACAATGCTAATCATCTCAGTCACATTTCCAAATACGCACACTTAGTGTCACATAACTCAAGCCCTCACATAGAATTCACAATTCAATAATATCAAACCATTCATTTCATAACATTAAACATAGTTAAGTACACATATTATGACTGAACTTACCTCGGACGTCGAAATATCGAAACGGTCGATTAATCGAGTACTTTATCTTTGCCTCGATCTCGATCCGAACTTCTCCTCTCTTGGTCTATACACATTCAAATTCAACTCATTCAATCACCAATTCATTCAATTCAATCCAAACACATATATTTAGGGTATTTTAAAAAATAGCCCTCACATTTTCACATTTCAACACTTTAGTCCCTAATTCATCAAATCACCAAATATACACAATTTGCTTGTACCCATGCCTAGCCAAATTCTTACTATACTCATACAAGTCCAAATATTTCATTTATTTCATAATTTATGTAACACCCCAAAATTGGGCCTAGAAGAGTTGGGCCTATTTGTCCCCGAGCGTAGAAGCATCTTAGAATTTTTGAGAATATGAGAATGGCATAATCGTAAGTTGGAGTTATTAGGTAAGTGAATTTGGAAGGTTACGGGGCTTCCATGAAGTTCTGGGATCAAACCTGAGCTTTAGGAAAAATTTTGGTTTCTGGGCACTTAAGTGGGGAGAGCTAGTGGAGGCAGGATTTAAGTGTAATTGTGGGTGTTGTGATAACAAAAAGAGCAAGGTGGCCTAGTGGAGTTGGCGTCACTTGTGTAGCTAGGGAAGGGGGGTTCAAATCCCATGGCTTGCAATTGTAACTTTTATTTTTATGCTAAGGGAGAGGAAGAGGTGGAGTTGGAATGGGATTCTGCTAGGTGAAGGTTTAAAGTGGTCAAACCGTTTGAATGGGTGATGGAGAGTGGATTGTGGAGTAAGTGGGGGAGAGAATCGTGGGATATGGTGGGGTGGAAGAGTTTGCCGAAAATGGGAGGGTGTAGGGGGAGAGTTTCGGTCATGAGGGTTGTGTCATTGTAGAGAGTGTTTTCGATTTGGTTGAGGGGTGTGTCGAATTTTCTTGTATGGTTTTGAGGAGTAAAACATTTGCCAAGTGTGTTATAGTAACATTTCGGGTATTTTCTTTCTTTGGTGGTCTTTCTTTCTTCCTTTCTCAATTCTTTCCATTTTTTCTTTCTTCTTGTCGAATCTCTCCTAGCTTTCTCTCATTTGTTTTGCCTTTTTGTGCATTGTTTCTCCTTTATTGTTACCAAGTCACTTTTGGCTGAATCATCTTCCCTAACCTCTCAATTCTTTTCTTTTTCTACACCATAGTCGACTGCATAACCTCTTTTCTACATCTTTTTGTGGTAGACATCCAGCGAAGTTAGGTTTCTTTTTCTCATTTTCTGCTCCACGTTCCATCTTTGTTTGCTATCCTGTGCTGCCGAACCTTCCTCTCTTATTTGGTTTTCTCGGTTGCAAGGTAACACTTTCGTTTCCCTTTGATTTCTTTACTTCCTCTGCTTTTCTCTCTTAAGCCAAAACACTCAGGCTTACTTTTGACTGTTAGGCCGAATCTATCACTCTTCTCCAATTCAACTGCTGAAACTCTTTGGGAAGCAATTATCGTTTAGTGGTACTGTAGTAAAGGTAAGGAGTTTGAAACGCATTCTTATTTGATTCTAGTAGAGACTATCGGGACTGCTTGGGTAAGAGTTCGGTTCCTCTTCTCTATATGGAAACCGAATGTTGGATGATTATCTAACGTTCTTCTGTTTATTAAACCATGGTAGGGTCTTGATTTCTGTATACAAGGGATAAGACCAAAGGCTAGGTTCATCTAAGGAAATCATCTTACGATAAGAGGATTAGTTTAATAAATGACTCTATTTACATTTATCAAAATAGTGACTAAGCTGCTGTCAATAATCGCCATAGGTGTTGGGAAGGCGTTTGGGGAAAACAACTCGTGCACAGGTGTGTAGTTTCACACCTTTATTCGTTTTGTTATGTATTATTCTGTGTGTCGGTTTAAAGCTGAAATACCCTTAATGGGTGACCTAATAAGATACCCTAGTGGGTGAATTGGAAATAGCCAGGTGAGTAATTTATGATTATACCCTTACGGGTAGATTTGGCATGATTTGTGTATTCTCATTTATCCGCTATATTGGTACGTTCATGCATGCACTATATTATTATGTCATGGTATGTTGCATGGGATCGGGATATTGATGATCGGGGAAGTGTAATCTGGTGGCTCTGCCACATATTCTCGTGACTCTATCACATTTTGTCTAGTTGCTATGCCACGTATATTCTGTTATTCTGGTGGCTTTACCACAATTTCGGCGATGAGCAGCGTGACTGCCATCGAGGTGTGTAGCGGATGGAGGGTTGATTGTAGAAATCCCCACAGGTGTGTTGGGCTGGTACGGGTGGTGTGTAGCAGATGGATTACTAGGCTGGGCCGGGTTGCATTGCATATATTATCTGTATAACCATGCTAATAGGGCTAAGGCCTAGTTTGATTCTGAATGGGCCTCAGGCCAGTTTGTTTTCGTAAGGGCTAAGGCCCAGTTTGCATCTGAATGGGCTCGTGCCCAGTTAATGTCCGATTAGGGGATTACATACTGAGTTCTCGTAACTCACCCCCTCTGCTTTAATCTTGCAGGTAATCCCCAGCATTGAGGATTTGGAGCCGAGGCGAACTCTGTGGTGGCTACACATCGTAAATTTAGTAAATTTCGTTTTTCTTTATTTTAAGATTATTTAATTTGGGTTATGTTTTGTAATAAGGCCTTTGGGATTTTAATTTTCTTTTAGCTTTTAATTCGGTTGATATTTACTATTAAATGTTCAATACGGGATTTTCCTAAAACATTAATAACTGTTTTCCAAAATGTTAACAAACGGTTTACAAACTATAATTGATAAAATACTGGGTTCTCTTACACGTCGAAAACAGTTTTCAAGATATCACAATTTTGCAAATCACGAAATCTGATTTCTGTTATAAATAAAGTTTCAAAATAAAAGAATTAACAATGTTTTACAACAACACCGTAAAAGCAGATTTAAATTTCACACACAACATAGCTCGAAGGCTTCAAAAAGAATACGAAGTTTGTAACGAACACTTAATTTTCAAACAACTTATCCATGTGACATTCCAGATCCGGTCGTAACGTCTAGGTCGGGTTTGGGGTGTTACATTTTAACCCTTCAAAATAATATTTTCACAATTTAGCCCTAATTAGCTAAATTCATCAAAAATTCAAGAACACAACATGTTCATTTAACACACATCTTTCATTTAACACCAATACTCATCACAAAGCTCACCATTTCATCAATGGCACATCTCATAAACATCATAAATTCTCAAAATTAAGACATGGGTTTCAAACTTTACGAAGCAACGATTGCAAAAAATGTAGAAATTATCAAAAACCGAACAAAACTCATACCTCAATCAAACCAAAAGCTAGCCGAAAATTTAGGGTTCTTCTTCTTTTTCTTTGCTACTTTCGGTCAAAATGAATGAATAAAATATGACCAATATCATTCTTTAGTTTTATTATTATCATATTATTAATCTAGTTACTATATTAACCTTATACTAAACATATATACATATAAACATTAAGGGCATTAATGTCCTTTATCCATCCACTATCTAAATATTGGCATAATTTCCTCATAAGGCCTCCTTATTATAAAGACAACAATAATTAAGCACTTAATAATCAGCACACAGTATTTTACACTTTATGCGATTAAATCTTTTTTCATAATTCAACACACAGTCGATAAAATTACCACACAGAATTTTCACACAGGCTATATCACATATAGTAAACACCATGAATAATATTAAAATATTATTCCGACCTTAGATTTGTGATTATCGAAACCACTATTTTGACTAGGGTCTTAATCGGACTGTTACAGTAAGACCATGTCTGGGACATGGCATCGGTCACATTATGAGAGCCAGTGTAAGACCATGTTTGGAACATGGAATCAGCATTGAGATGAGAGCTAGTGTAAGACCATGTCTGGGACATGGCATCAGCCTCGAAATGTAAGCCAGTGTAAGACCATGTCTGAGACATGGCATCGGCATCGTACTCTTGTGTAAGGCTTATCGGATATCCTTTGGTATTCCAATGGGTTCAACGGGTAAATAAAAGATTATGTCAAAAGTGAGAAAAGTTACGCCTATGTTGTAAGTGATACAGGTACATACATGAGATTCATGAGAAATAAGCTTGAATTATGTTGTGTGATTAGTATGGGTGGAAATGAGTAAGTTATACCTTAAATCATTCGAGAATCATGTGCAAGTTTATATTATGCTATGAGTATGATAATGCATAGTAATTGTTGTTAATTATTTACATGCGACTTACTAAGCTTTATGCTTACTCCCTTTCCTTTCCATTTTGTTATAGTGCCACCAAGTTAGCTTGGGGATCAAAGGACGTCAGAGGCATCGATCACACTATCAATCTGAACATCTGGTATAGTTAGATTTATGATTTTTAGTATGGCATATAACACCCCCAAACTCGACCTAGACGTTATGACCGAATCTGGTGTGTCACATTGAAGTGTTTTTCGAAAACCATGTTTTCATTGAAAACCCTTCTTGAAATTTAAAACTTCTTGCCATTTACAACTTGAACAAAACCTCAATTTGCATTTGTTTATTTTCAATCGTGGTTTATTTAGAAGTTATTCCCTTTAAAACGTTATTACCTTTAAAACCTTATTGTTGCGGAAGCTTAATTTAAAACAAATGATTTACGAAAGCGTGATATTTAAAAAAATTGAGTTCCAGAAACGTAGCGTTTGAAAATAGTTATTGTTTTTGAAAATCGTGTTCTACTTCTAGCAGATACTGATCACAATCAATAAAATCCCAAATTTAAAATCCAAAAATTATAGAGGCCTTATTACAACCCGAATCAAAATCAAAGTGCTTAAGTAAATGAGCAAAACAAAAGTGCAGTTGTGTGGCCCTCTCCGAGTCCCTCGCAGCTCTGAACCGTCTAACGCTGGGGATTACCTGAAAGGTTAAAAACAAGGTGAGTTTACAAAAAACTCAGTATGTAATCCCCTTATTAAAGAAATAGTCAGTATACAAAAACAGAATCAGTCTGGGCCTGAGCCCTTTAACAGTAACAGTATAGCTCAGTTCAGAGTATATGTGGGCCAAAGCCCAAAACAATATCATTTGGGTCAGAGCCCATAACAGAATCAATTGGGCCTAGCCCATCACAGTAACAGTCTCAGTATGAATGGTGCATGATGCATGCAAACCCATCCAACCCTGCACTTGCCTCCGTCCAACCCTGCACTACCTGTGGGGAATAAATCACCCACGCCATCCCTACACTTACAGTGTTAGCACCGTTTGCAGCACTAACCGAAATCGTAGCAAAGCTGCTAGTACATATGCGGCTTTAAGCCTTCAGTAACGGTCTCATAATTGGCACATAGCCATCGGTAACTGTAATAAGATCAGCACATAACAATCAGCTATGGTAATATAACCGGCACACAGCCATGGGTAAGTATAATCGACACAAAGTCATCAATAATTATGACCGGCACACAGCCATGGATAAATATGATCGACACAAAGTCATAATCAAGACGGCACAGAGCCATAATTAGGTTGGCACAGAGCCATAATCAAATTAACTGGCTTAAATCCATCGGTAGGTCCAGAGTCGTCTCGTGCAACCCGTGCGACCTTAACAGATCATTACTGGGTCCACAGTCGTCTCGTGCGACCCGTGCGACCCTATCAGAACAGTACTTCCTCCATAACCAATATCCCAACCCCATGCAGTATGTCGTGTATGCAGAATGTCTGGCCCACAAATCATCATATCATTCACAATTAAGTCAATCAAATCATAGTCATACAATCACAGTCAAATCATAGCACAAGTCAGTCATTTACCCTCGAGGGGCAAAATAGTCATTTTACCCTATAGGGGTATTACGGTCATTTTACCCTACAGGGGCATTACGGTCATTTTACCCTATAGGGGTATTATGGTCATTTTACCCTACAGGGCATTACAGTCATTTTACCCTACAGGTGCATTACGGTCATTTTACCCTACAGGGGCATTACGGTCATTTTACCCTACAGGGGCATTACGGTCATTTTACCCTACAGGGGCATTACAGTCATTTTACTTATTTTGGGGTCTCGGTGCAGATAATGACCTCTCCGAAGGTCTACAGTCGCCTCGAGCGACACAGATAACCTAGATGGTCATAACTGTGTAAATGGGCCCAAGGCCCATTATTCGGCCCAAGTGGGCCCAGACGCTCGTGTGGCCCATTTAGCCCAAATTCAGTCACGGCTATGCGAACTACATAGCCCAGTCCAGTATTTGCCACTTAACGTGGATTTTATCCGTGTGGGGCCCATGAGCCCATTGGGCCCACATGACCCATTTCAGCCAAACGAGGCCCAAGATCACGAGAACGCTCGTAGTGGCCTCTACAATCTATTGCCCATGATTTGTGGGCTCGGTTTACCACACGAGCGATCACACGCTCGTGAGGCCTCGAATGCCGAAGTTTCGGCTTTTCAGCTTTTGTCGATTCACAGCAGAGATAGTGTGATTACACACCTTTTCGAGTTTTGATAGTAACAGATTTGGTGTACTGTTACACACCCTTTTTGGCTTTTAAGCCGCTTATCACTTATGGAAAACAGTTACACACTTGACTGCGAAATCGAGTGAACAATTCACCACGTCAAGGCCTTGAACGAACGAAAGTAGCTTAATGCCCTTAGATCACCGATTAAGAATCGATCTCACGACCTCGTCGATTATCTGCTTAAACAATGAAACTTATAAGACTGGATTGTTTACAAGAATAAGACTTAAGACCCCCAATACTGAAAACGTAGCAAAATCAGCCAACAAGCCAACTTACCCCCCTAAATATTCAATTGAAAGATGGAAGAAGAATCTTGAATGCCTCTGCACTCCTGAGGAACCCCTTCACTCTTTGCAAGTTTTGAAACCCAAAGAACATATTCATAACATAAATGACAAAGAATCCGTCACAAAAGACCGAAATACTTGGCTTAAACCATGAAGAAAATAATAAGAAGTAAACAAGAGTACTAGAAGAGAATCGTGTGAACTCACCACAGCGCAATAGAGTTGAGAAAGGAGTAGCAAAATCGGCTCCATAAAATCACAGTGTAATAGGAGGGCAAAAGAAATGTATTCGGCCTAGGAAGAGAAAAGAAAGAAGAAAGAAAAGAAAGTGAGGAAAAGAGATAGAGATATTCGACCACTTCACAAGAGCAAATAATGTCAGTTCAAAACCGATAGGGGAGAAAACTAACAAAAATTTGATAGAGGGAGTTATGGAGAGAATACCGAATGAAAGAATGGTGAATGAGAGAAGAGATGTATTTGTCTAAGCAGTGAAGAGGAAGTGCCAAAACCGAAACAATAAAACACTCCCCAAAACAAATGCTAGCTCGGCTTTAGAGAGGAACACAAACAAATCTCGAAAGGCCCCAAAATGCTCTCAATAACTGAAAAATGAAAACACACCCCCCAAAGTCGAAACTATGAGTTCCCCTTAGCAAATTCAGCACAAACACTCCCACACACTCCAACTTCCTTGATTCACTCCACCAATCTCTCCATGATTTGCTCCTACAATCTCTCCATGACCAATTCAAACACCTCTTCAGCAGTGTTTCAGTCCAACTCTTCTACCTTCCCAGCTCAAGCAGCAAAATAAACACTCCATTGCTTATCCTAGGATTTGAACCTCAAACCTCACAGTTACACAACACGCCACTTTCCACTAGGCCACAAGCTCCTCTTGTGTCATTAAACAAGCATTATTACTAATAAAGCCTACTATAAAGCACAAAGGGTTTTATTCACTTAAAACTAAAATTTTTGCTAAAGCCCAGGTTTGAACCTAGGACTTCTCCAACACTTCTCAGGACCCTTAACCACTCAAGAAGTTATTTATTTTTGTCCTTCCCTTGCACATCCAATTACTTATGTGCAGCCTTCACTGTTCCCCTACTCAAGGCCCATTCCTTCTAGGCCAAGTTTGGGGCATTACATGGCATGTATAGGGACTTGGTATTTTCTTAAGTGTCATATTCTTTCGGCCAAATGTGTTGGCTTGTGTTGAAGAGGAATTCATTTTGTATAAGGCCATAGTTGATCGTTAATACTTGTTGTTGATAAATGCAAATGTTGGTGTTTTCATGAATGTGGTTATTACATGGGTTGGTTGATAATAAGAAATGTTGTAGGTGATAGATAATAACTTGGATTTGAGGCGTGGATGCCTTGGGTGTGACTGATTTAGTCATGTGTTTGTGCTTTTGATGGTGGTATATGATGTGTGTAGATGTGTGCTTGAAATGGGTGACAAAGAGGCTTAGAAAATAGCCTAACAGCCATCCACATGGGCAGGCACATGGCCGTGTGTCTAGGTCGTGTGTGACACACGATTGCCCCATGGGCATGTGTTGAGGTCGTGTGTCCCCTGCACCTAATTTGTAAAAACTCAGATTAGCACACAGACTAGGCACACGGTTCATGTGCCAGGCCGTGTGACATCTTGATTTCTTACGAGGCACAGGTCAGGCTCATGCACGGGCTAAAGACATGGCCATGCCAGCCACACGGCTGTGCCATGAGTCCACATGGGCGTGTGCCCTTATTTTTTTTTAGAGAAGTTTTCCAAAGTTTTTTTAAAGTGCCTAGTTTAGTATCGAACCATTTCTAAAGTATATTTTGGACCTCGTAGGCCCATATTAAGGATTTTAAGATGTAGTTTGAAAAGTTTTAAATTTGAACGAAATTTCATATTTCGGAAATGGTTGTATGTACATTATTAAGTCAAGTAACGCCTCGTACCCTGTACCGGTGTCGGTTATGGGTAAGGGGTGTTACAGCCGAATCCTCGTCGAATAAGTCTACAATGTCGTATTCACAATTTATGCAATATCAAAGCATTTAAATTACAATTATAACAAAGCTTATTACATACGAACTTACCTCAAATACCAAAACGGCAATTAATTCGATTAATCTGAAACTTTGTTCTTTCCCTGATCTAAATCTGTATTTCGCCTTTCTTGATCTAAATGTAATCAAAATTAACTTATTTAATAATCCCTCTATTCAATTTAGTACAAAATACACATTAAGGCATATTTACACTTTTTCCCCTAATGTTTCACATTTTCACAATTTAGTCCTTATCTCATAAAAACACAAATTCATGCAATTCAACCTAAACCCATGCTAGCCAAATTTCAATTAGGTCCCTAACAGCCATATTTTTCATTTATTTCACAATTAAACCACAAAATTTCAACATTTCTCAATTTAATCCCTAATTGGACTTTTTACTAAAAATCACTTTACAAATGTTGTTTATCTAACAACAAGCATGCATTTTCTATCTTCAAACATCACAACATACATAGATTCATCAATGGAAAAACTCTAAACCTTTAACAGTTTTGCAAAATAGTCCCTGGGCTAGATAAATTAAGTTGCAAGGATCTCAAAAATATAGAAATCACTAAAAACGAGACAAAATAAATACCCAATTGCAAGGAATGAAGTTGCCGAAACTTGAAAGAATTAAAATGGCTTCTCAAGCCCTAAAATTCAGTTGTAGAAGATGATATGAGAACAAAATTTTGTTTTATTTTATTTAATTAGCTTTTTTTTACTAAATACCAAAATTAAACTTTAAATTTCTATCAAATTTCAATAATACCAATCTCATAGATGTTGGTCTAATTACCACTTAAGGACTTTAACTTTAAGATTCCATAGCTATTAGACACCTTTAGCTAATAGAACACCACTTTTGCATTTTACGTGATTTAGTCCTTTTTATCAAATTAAACACTCAAATGATAAAATTTCTTAACGAAAATTTCACACAACTATACTATAATGCTGTAGACCTTAAAATAATAATAAAATAATTATTTTAAATTTGAATTTGTGGTCCCAAAACCACTGTTCCTATTTGACTAAAAACGGGCTATTACAACTCTTCCCTCTTAAGAATTTTTGTCCCCAAAAATCTTACCAGAAAAGAGGTTAGGGTACTGTTTTCTCATAGCTTCTTCGGGTTCCTACATAGCCTCTTCGACATAGTGACGTTGCCATGTAACCTTCACTAGAGCTATGCTTTTATTTCTCAACTGTTTAACCTCACGAGCTAAAATTCTGATCGGTTCTTTGCTATACGTCATATCAGGTTGAATCTCAATCTCAGTCGGAGAAATTACATGTGACGGATCCGGTCATTATTGTAACACCCTATACCCAAGTCTGAGACTGAGACTGGATACGAGACATTACCATACTTGAACTTAAGGAAACATGTACTTACGGGCTGTAAAATTTTGTTTCGAAATAGAAACTTCTCTTTCTTAATCAAAACATACGTTTCATGGGCCTACGAGGCCTTAAACACCTATCCGAAAACTTTAAGAACTCAATCGGGAACTTTTCCTCGAAACAGGGGTCACACGCCCATGTGACTTGGGACACGCCCGTATACCCCTAAGACATGCCCGTGTCTTCCACCCGTGATCGACACTGGCTAATTTCACATGGCCTTGACACGCCCGTGGCTTTGGCCCGTGTGCTAAACTTTGGCATTCTGACTTATCCACACGGTCCATACACACGCCCGTGTACTTCAGCCGTGTGGTAATTCAATTTACAAGTGCAAGGTGCAGACTTCACACGGCCAGGGCACACGCCCATGTGCTAACCGTCTGTCACACACAGCCTAAACATACGGCCGTGTGATTAGCCCGTGGTCTATTCTGACTTAAAACACTAATATGTAGGGGACACACGGCTTAGACACACGCCCGTGTGTCTATCCCTGCGGGCACCTAGAGGCTATCTTCCAAGCCAATTGCCACCCTGATATCAAGATCAATCCAATACTCAATTCAATAACTCAAGTATTACATCTAACATGAACAAGAATGCATACTTCATTGATAGATAAAAACATACATACTTAATCATTCATGACCAATCTCTTTGGTCATATACAAAAAGAATACTAAGCTTGATAGCCAAAACTTTGGCTAATTCTAAAACATAACTCAAAATGAAATGCTTCATATGCATGCCATACTTAATATAAACAACTTGGCTATACCAAAATAGCGATTGATAGTGTGCTCCGAGCTCCGATGACGATGATCCACGAGATTAGCTTGGCGGGACTACATGGAAAGAAAGAATTAAAGACTAAGCATTTCGCTTAGTAAGTTTGCATGTAATGCATATAACAACGTATATAAATAAATATACTTAACATACTCATTCATCATAAGCAAAGGCATTTCTAAGTTCACATGCTTGAGCTTACTTACTCTTAATGATTCTTACACTTATCATGGTACTTACTAGTCTCGTGTTTGTAAGGTAAACAAGGTACCTGTATCACTTAATCATATAGATTAGCATACTTTGTTAAGGTAAGCATGATCTTAACTTCATCGTTCATAACATGAATAATACTCTCAGTTCACTATGACTAACATACTTTGATGATAGCTTTACTTGTTTAACTTTATTGCTTTCTCATTTATTCTTTACTCATTTGCCTGATGAATTACTATGAATAACCGAGGATACTGAATCTCATCTCACAAATATCTCGATGCCAAAGCCATACCCTAGATATGGTCTTACATGGGATCTCTCAACTTGGTATCGATGCCATGTCTTGACATGGACTTACACGAAGTCTTCCTTGTGTGTTCCATTGGGAACTTACCATTGCCATGTCTTGACATGGTCTTACTTGGTATCTTCACTCATGAACGGGTTAATGCCGAGCCTTGGCTTGGACTTACATGAAATCTTCCTTGTTACTCACCAATGCCATGCCTTGGCTTGGACTTACATGGGATCTCTATCTCATGATAGCTTTTCAATGCCAAGACTTGTCTTGGACTTACATGACATCTTTACATGGAGACTCACCAATGCCATGCCTTGGCTTGGGCTTATATGGGTCTTCATCTCATAATAACTCTTCAATGCCAAGACTTGTCTTGGTCTTGCATGATAACTTGCTTGATTTTCGATGCAATGCCTTGTCTTGGTCTTATACGGACTTCCTTGTCTCATGTGATAGATCGAGTATCCTAAGTAATTTAACTTCAATCGGGACTTTCTCATACTTAATCTCATTGATTTCTTTGTTTAGCATAGCATCAAAAATCTCATGGAATTAAGATATATTCTACATCATACTAAGCAATTCAATGATATTAATCATAAAGCTTAGAAATCATACAAACTTACCTCAATGTACAAAATGTATGTAGAAATGCAATTTAGTCCTCGACTTTGTTCTTGCCTCGGTTTCGATCCGGGCTTCATTTTTTTGATCTATAATAATAATTTAGCTCATTTAATACACACATTGACTAAAGTGACTCTTAACTCATACTTCGGCAAAATTACCATTTTGCCCCTAAACTTCCTCATAATTACATTTTTGCCCCAAGGCTCGTAAAGTGATTTTTATTCAACTTTCATGAACTTCATGCTTAGCTGATTCATTCTCTTAACTATAACAATAATCAATTCTCACTATTTCTATCATGTATGACAAATTTCACAACTTTTACAAACTAGTCCTTACTAGCATTTTTCATGAAATTCATTTAGGAAAAGATGTTTATCTAACATCAAACTCTCATAATCTTTCATAAAACATCATTTTACAAGCATGTCATACATGGTTAGATTTATGAACATGAATTCTAGCTCAACTTATAGCTATAAATAGCTAATTCATAATACGAGGACTCCAAAAATACGAATAATATTAAAAACGGGGCTAGGATGCACTTACTAGCAAGCTTCAAAAAATTGAAGAACCCTAGCTATGGAGTCTCTCAAATTTTCGGCACAAGGGGAAGAAGATGGATAAGATTTTTGTCATCTTTTTCCCTTTTTAATCATTTAATTGATAAATGACCAAAATGCCCTTCTCACTAAACTTTCAAAATTTCTAACTCATGTCCATTTTTGTCCAAAAATTATAATTTGGGCAAATTGCTATTTAAGGACTTCTAATTAATATTCCAAAGCTATTTCATACTAAAAGCTTCTAGAATCTCAAATTTTGCAACTTTTGCAATTTAGTCCTAATGGACCATTCAATGACAATTTCATAAAATCTCTACATGAAACTTTCATACTATCATGCAAACATATCTTAAACCTCAAAACTCATTTTACTACTTTGGAATTGTGGTCTCGCACCACTGTTTCGACTAGGCCCTAAATCGGGATGTTACGGTTATCGTCGCAACATCGATACATGAAACACGTTGTGAATCTTTTCCAACTCTGACAGTAAAGCTAGTCGATATGCCACTGGCCTTATTCATTCAATAATCTCATACGGCCCGATGAATTGCGGACTCAATTTGCCTTTGCGACCAAAACGAAGTATTTTCTTCCACGGAGATACTTTCAGAATTACTCTGTCACCAATCTAAAAATCAATGTCTTTCGTTTTAAATCTACGTACGATTTATGTCGATCTGAAGCTACTTTCAGACTGTCGCAAATTACCTTTACTTTCTCTTCAGTCTCTCTAATCAAATCAACCCCGTGAATCTTTTTCTCACTAAGCTCGGTCCAGTACAATGGAGTTCGACATTTACGACCATATAATGCTTCATACGGTGTCATTTTTATGCTTGATTGAAAGCTATATTTATACGTGAATTCAACCAATGACAAATATTTCTCCCAGTTGCCTTCAAATTCTAAAACACAACAACGAAGCATATCTTCGAGAATTTGGATTACTCTCTCAAAATGACCATCAGTTTGCGGATGAAATGCGGTACTAAAGTTCAACCGCGTACCAAGAGCTTCTTGCGATTTCTTCCAAAATCACGACGTAAACCTCAGATCTCTATACGAAATAATCGAAACTAGCACTCCGTGCAATCTAATGATCTCAAATATGTACAATTCAGCCAATTTATCAAGCGAATAATCTGTACGTACCGGAATGAAATGTGCCAATTTCGTCAATCGATCAATGACAACCCAAATAGCATCTTTCTTCTTCGGAGACAGGGGTAATCCTGATACGAAATCCATTATAACTTTATCCCATTTCCACTCTGGTATCATCACAGGCTGTAGTAATCCCGAAGGTACTTGATGTTCAGCTTTAACTTGCTGACGAACCAAACATATCGACACAAACTCTGAAATGTCTCGTTTCATGCCTGACCACCAGTACAATTGTTTCAAATTATTATACATTTTAGTACTCCCCGGATGTACGGATAAACAACCATTGTGTGCTTCGTGCAGAATTTTTTGAATAAGCTCAAAATTATTTGGTATGTAATGGTATGCAAATTCTACCTCAGACCATTAAACAATCATCAGATCTGATCTGATAGTCTGAATCACTAGTCGATTCACATTGCACTCTTTTAGTTTGCAACTCATTGTCACACTTTTGAGCTTCACTAATTTGTTGAAGAAATATTGGTTTAGCTTTTAATTCAGCCGAAATCGAACCATCACTATATAAAGTTAGCTGTGTATTCATCGCTCGTAAAGCAAACAATGATTTTCTGCTCAGAGCATCTGCGACTAGTTTGCTTTCCCCGGATGATAATCAATTACTAACTCATAATCTTTTAACAACTCTAACCATCTTTGTTGTTGCAAATTCAAATCTTTCTGAGTCATTATATACTTCAAGATCTTGTGATCGGTAAAGATGTGGAACTTTTCACCGTACAAATGATGTCTGTAACACCCCTAACCCGTATCCGTCGCTGAAACAGGGTTTCAGAGCGTTACCGAAACATTCAAAACATTTATCGCTTAATTCAGGTAAGTTACTATTCATTCACCGAGGTCATTCATAATGTCCCTTAAATGGACCCTCGAGGCCCAATACGAGCATTAGAATCAAATTGGGACTAAATCAGAAATTCAGGGAATTTTTCGCAAAATTCTAAAATTTTCCAAGGTGCAGGGCTCACACGTCCGTGTGGTCCAAGGGACATGCCCATGTGCCCTTGGGACACGCCCGTGCTGCAGGCCGTGTTCAAAACTAGGTAGCTCTCTGACTTGTGCCACACGGCCATGCCACACGCCCGTGTGCTAGGCCGTGTGGATAATTAATTCAATTCGAATTAGGTGTAAGTTTCACACGACCAAGACACACGCCCGTGTTCAAGACCATGTCTCCCACATGGCTGAGACACACGCCTGTGTCTCTGCCCGTGTGCTCAATTTTGAGCATTCTATTTTTCTCGTATTTAAGGTACAGGGGACACACGGCCAGGCCACACGCCCATGGGGTAGGCCGTGTGTCACACACGGTCTAGACACACACCCGTGTGTCTGCCCGTGTAGACAAAATAAAGCCATTCCTAGCTTAATTTCTCTCCCAAAATCACACCTATGACCTGCACTTAAACTCACATCCAAATGCCAACCATTTCAAGCATCCATCTCAAGCAAATTTCATCATCTACAAGGCATACCACTACATGCATACATGTTCATAATCTTGCCTTGGTTTAGTCCATATGTTAGGCATAATTTGATCGATTACTTAACACATGTGTAGATTCCATAGTATGACAATACAAATATATCAAATCAAACCATTATTCCAATGGCTAGATTACAAGCATCATTTATGTTTACATGCCAATGTGGCCAATATAACCTATACATGCCATTACAACCATAATTGATTTACCATACTGTAACGACATAGGCCGATGGATAGTGTGAGTGATCTCCGCCAAGCTTCCAATCCAACGAGCTTCTAATTTACTCTAAAACAGGGGAAAATAAAATAGGGTAAGCATTGTATGCTTAGTAAGTTCGTATAACATGGTACTTAACTTACCATTTATTCTATTTTGAGGTAACTATGTAAGGCATATTCAATCAATTTGACCTCAAGATCCTAATTGCCCTTGTTAGTCATATAATCCATAATAACATCAAGACATGTATGAGCTCAACAACAATTAAATTTCCAAGCACATATTCTATCCACAACATGTATTCATTTATCGTGTATAAATCATCTCTTATTATTACAAGTATAGTCTCATAATAGCTCATTTCGAGTTCAGATCATTTCATGTCAAGACCTTACTCATATTTTTCGAATATTAAGGTCACACAAGTAGTAGTACACACAAGGTGTACGAGTCTATAATCAAGGATGAACTTATATTCATCAATCAAATTCCAAGTACAAATATCATCGTCTCATATTTCCATGTATCAATTATCACATATCATCATTTTCGTGCATTTCAATAAGATACATGTAATAACTCATTTCTTAATCATAATCTTCTCATGTCAAGAGTTTTGCCCGTTAAATCTTTCTGGAATATCGATGGATACACCGGTAGTACACTCGAGGTGTACAAATTAGAATCCGTCAATTCATGTTCATTAATACCCATAAGGTACAATTTCAGAGAGTACACTCTCGAGCCACACATGTATACAACAGGATTACCAGTCCAGGCTAAATCCTTTTTATGACATATGCTCTAAAGAGCTTGATATGGATTACCCGTCCGGGCTAAATCCAATCCATAACGTATGCTCGAGAGGACTTATATCAGAATTACCTGTCCGGGCTAAATCCTTTTTAGAAATGAGGTCAATAGGATTACTCGACCGAGCTAAATCCCACCAGCAACAAATGTAGGACCTCTTTCATTTCTGGAAATCACATATCCATCGATTTTCCATTTATTCAAACGGGATTTAACATGTTTCAAGCATTATCGGGCATGTGATTATTTCATACATCCACAACATTCATAATATTCAAATAAACACATTCCACATTCATTTCAAGCATATAAGTAACATTCTCATCGTTTATTCTTTATCATCTATCGGGCATTATCATTTAATTTAAACATTTTCATTTATCGGGCTTAGTCAGATATGTAATCATTTCACATATTTATGATATTTATGCAATTTAGATAAACACAATCAATGCAAGCATGTAAATAAACACAATTTAGTTACACGAACTTACCTCGACAAATGTTCGTGTACATAAATCTACTAATCCGACATTTTCCTTTTTCCTCGTTCTAGCTCCAAATTTGATCTATCCAGATCTATACGAGTAAATTTAACATTAATTTATCATATTTCACATTCAAGTGGACTCAATTTTCATTCTAGGCAAAATTACCATTTTGCCCCTAGCTTTTCCATATTCCATTTTTGTCCCTAGGCTCAGAAAATGAAACTTGTGCAAATTACTCCCTATTCCAAGCCTAACCAAAGCCCCATTAAAAAATTTACAGCACATGTATTCATAAAATTTCAGAATTTTTCCTTCAATTTCACAAGTTTACATTTTAGTCCTTAAATCATGTTTTCATCAAAAATCACTTTGTAAAAGTTGTTTATCTATCAATAATCTTTTTTCTACCATAAATTTCTAATTTTCAGCATATACATCCATGACCCATTTTTCATATCTTGATAACTTTTCAAATTAATCCCATAAATAGATAGTTTAGACAATCCCGATTCCGATAATATAAAAATCATTAAAAACGGGACAATGAAACTTACCCAATTAGGCCTTGAAAGTTTCTTTTCTCTCACCTAGGGTTTCCATGTGTTTTTAGGTTGAAGCTGACATAAAATAAGATGATAACTTTTATCATCTTTTTAATTAATAAGTATATTGATATTTCCAATTTAGTCCTTGCCCTTTTTCTATATTCCCATGGATGAGTCACCCAGAAAAATCTACATACTTCTCTTAATGGTCTAATTACCATATAAGGACCTTAAGTTTTGAATTCCATAGCTATTAGATCCTTATAGCTACTAGAATTCAACTTTCACATTTTATGCGATTTAGTCATTCTCGTAATTAAGCACTCAATCGATAAAATTTTCGTACCAAAATTTTTACATGTCATATCTAACATAATACGGACCATATAATAAAAAAAATAAATTTTATTTTTGGCTCGGATTTGTGGTCCCGAAACCATTGTTCCGATTACACCGAAATTTGGCTATTACAATGTCATCATATTTTCAATGCAAATACAATAGTAGCCAATTCTAAATCGTGCGTCGGATAATTCTTTTCATGCGGCTTCAACTGTCTAGAGGCATAAGCTATCACTTTACCCTCTTGCATCAAAACACAACCAAAACCATTTAATGATGCGTCGTTGAAAATTACAAACTCTTTACCCGACTCAAGTTGAACCAAAACTGGTGCCTCAGTTAGTAATGCTTTCAACTGATCAAAACTCAATTGACATTTTTCAAACCACTTAAGTTTCACATCTTTCTATAGCAATCTAGTCATCGGTGTAGCAATCATCAAGAATCCCTTAACAAAACGTCGATAGTAACCAGCTAATCCCAGAAAGCTTCTAACTTCTAATACATTTCTCGGTGGTTTCCAGTCAACAACGGCTGAAATCTTGCTCGGATCAACTCGTATACCTTCCGCTGAAACAATATGTCCCAAAAATCTGACCTCTCGGAGCCAAAACTCACATTTGCTGAATTTAGCGAACAATGGCTTATCTCTCAAGCTTTTTAGCACAATCCTCAAATTCTCGGCATGTTCAGACTCATCTCGTGAATAGATTAGAATGTCGTCAATGAATACAACAACAAATCTGTCCAAATACGGCCTAAAAATTCGATTCATCAAGTCCATAAAAATGGCAGGAGCATTAGTTAATCCGAAAGGCATAACAAGAAATTCATAATGCCCGTACCTTGTTCTGAACACAATTTTCAGCACATCTAAATCCTTAACTCACAACTGATAATAACCAGATCTCAAATCAATCTTCGAGAACATTTGTTTCTCCTTTCAACTGATCAAACAAATCATTAATTCTCGGCAAAGGATACTTGTTCTTTATCGTAACCTTGTTGAGCTGACGATAATCAATACAAAGTCTCATTGATCCGTCTTTCTTCTTTCCGAACAACACTGGCGTACCCCAGGGCGAAAAACTAGGTCGTGCAAAACCTCTATCGGTTAACTCTTGCAACTGAAATTTCAACTCTTTCAATTCTGTCGGAGCCATTATGTATAGAGCTATAGATATCGGTGATGTTCCTGATATTAATTCAATAGCAAACTCGACCTCTCTGATCGATGGTAACCACGGTAATTCTTCTGGAAATACATCTGGATACTCACAGACTACTGGAATTGATTCAATCTTCGATTCAGCCATTTTCGTATCCAGTACATAAGCAAGATAAGCTTCACAACCTTTTCTCACATATCTTTGAGCTAATACCGATGATATCACAACAGGTAATCCAATCGATTCATTAGATTCAATCCGAAGGATTTCATTATTCTGACATTTCAATTCAATAGTCTTTTGTCTATAATTCACAATAGCATCATGCAGTGTCAACCAATCCATACCCAGAATTACATCAAATTCATCAAACGGTAATAGCATCAAATTAGCTGGAAAACAATAACCCCAAATCATCAAAGGACAACTCTTGCAAACTTTATCAACTAAAACATATTTGCCTAAGGGATTCGACATTTTAATCACAAACTCAGTAGACTCAACAGGCAAACTCTTACTAGACACCAAATTCATACAAATATATGAATGAGTCGATCCAGGATCAATCAATGCAACTACATTAGTGTCACATAGAGAAAATGTACCAGTGATAACATCGGGTGACGACGCATCTTCGTGAGCGCGGATCGCGTAAGCTCTAGCAGGTGCTCTGGCCTCAGATCTCACAGCGGAGTCCTTTGCCGTTCCTCTACTACTAGTCACATTCCCCAGATTTCTCGGTGGTCTCCCTCTAGTGGCAGGATTTCTCGGTCTTGCATTCTGGAACTTATCTTTCTCGGCTAACTCAGGACAACCTCTAACAAAATGATCTTGCAAGCCACATTTAAAACAGCCTCTATTATTCATCCAACACTCACCAAAATGTCATCGACCACACTGTTGACACTCAGGCTTATTGTTTCTCACGCTGCCAACACTCGATACTGATGTAACTTGAGTCTTAGGACTTGAGTATTGCTTTCCACGATCTCTGTTTGGATACCAGATTGAAGTATCCGAACGAATGTACAAATCTCTTGATTTCTCTGATGAAGACTGATATAGTTTATTCATCGTTCTTTCTCTTGAATCTCTAGCTTCAGAATTCGCCTTTCTCTTTTCTTTGCCAAGTTCTTCGGCTTTGCAAGCTCGATCAAATAATACCACGAGTTCTTTCAACTCTAGAATCTCGACTAGCAGTCTGATGTCTTCGTTCAATCTATCTTCGAACCTTTTACACATAATGGCCTCAGTTGAAACACACTCCCAAGCATATTTACTAAGTCTTACAAACTCTCGCTCGTAATCGGTCACAGACATACTACCCTATTTCAGCTCCAAAACCTCTTTGCATTTTTTATCGATAAATCGTTGACTGATATATTTCTTCCTGAACTTAGCTTGAAAGAATTCCCAGGTAACTCTTTCTTTCGGTACCACAGACACCAAAGTATTCCACCATTGATATGCAGTGTCTCTCAGAAGCGATACGACACATTTTAAACACTCTGCCGGTGTGTAAGAAAGTTCATCAGGTACTTTGATAGTGTTTTCAAGCCAAAACTTGGCTCTCTCAGGATCGTCGTCAACATTAGCTCTAAACTCTTCGGCTCCCTGTTTTCAAATCTTATCAACAGGTGGCTTGTTCAATCTTAAAAGTTCCACACCTTGAGGAGCTACGAGAACCGATTGGGGATTAGGTGGGGGTGGAGGTTGTTGAGCAGCTGGATTTGTCCGAACAAATTCTGTGAAACACTCGTTCATCATTTGGAAGAATGCTTCTTTAGCCTCTCCTCCCTGGCTACCCGATACGGGTCTCGACTCAGATTGCGCTACTCCGTGAATGGAGGCAGGTGCATTACTTTTAACATCATCAGGTACAACTCGATTGGGATCCATTTACTATATAAAACACGATTTAAATTGTCAGGAGATATCACACTATCACAGTTTTTATATGGCATGTATAGCTAGACTCTCACATATGCTACGTTAGTTCGAGAATCGACTAAACCGTAGCCCTAATACAAATAATGTAACACCTCTCGCCCGTATTCATTGTCGGAATAGGGTTATAGAGCATTATCGGACCTATTACAAAATTATACATACATTTCTCATACATTTATCATCATCACGCCATCATCATTCACAATCATCCATATCGTCCCCATTACGAGCCTATGAGGCCCAAATCATGCATTAGGAATGGTTCGGCACTAAACCGATAGCTCAGGAAATTTTTAGAAAACTTAGAAAAATTTTCACAATAAAGGGGTCACACGCTCGTGTAGAGACACGCCCGTGTCGCAGGCCGTGTGGAAATTTGAAATGGAATCACATGGCCGTGTCCCAGCCCGTGTCCGACCCCGTGTAACTCTCTGACTTGGGTCATATGGCAAACACGGCTAGCCCATGTGCCCTTAAAATGGCCACACACGCCCGTGTGCCAGGCCGTGTGCTAGGCCGTGCCAAACCTGTAGGGTATACTGACTTATGCCACACGGCCAAGTCACACGCCCGTGTGCTGGACCGTGTGGAGCATACTAACTTGATTTAAAATTTAACACTAGAGGACACACGGTTGTGTAACATAACCATGTGTCACACACAGTTGAGACACACGCCCATCTCTCTGCCCGTGTGGACAAAATAGGCTATTTACCAAGCCATTTTGCCACCCAATGTGCATGTACCTACACCAACTCAATTGGCACAAAAACATGGCATAAATAGGCAATCAACCAACCTCAACCAAGCATAATTCATACCATTTCAATACTAATATATACAAAGCACACAATTACTAGAATATACCATTCAATTTCAATACCAAATTCACATTCACATTTCAACTAAATGGACACTTTCAAACATGCATCATTATGCCAAAACTCAAAAGCATATAACTTCCCAAATATCAACCATTCACCATAAACATTATCATAGCAAATATCAACACAAAATAAGAGCAATTTGCACATAAATATACACAACCAAATTAACCAAAGCAAGCCAACTTTCATGGCTATATATAAAACCAAACTCTTAATATTTACCAGCCATTTCAAATGACTAAATTCATTAACAACACATATATCAAAATGACCAAAGTCCCTATACATGCCATATACTCAAATTACTTAAGTTCAAAAGTACCAAGATGATAGTAGGATAGTGTGATAAAGTCTCCAACGATTCCTGAATCCGAGCTAGCTTTGAAATCACTATAAAACATGGAAAATAAACAAAGTAAGCTATAAAACTTAGTAAGATCATATGAAAATAATAAGCAAAACACATCATTTAATTTACCATTCAAAATATGTATACAACATACACAAAATAAGTAACCACCATCTTAAAATCTATTCAATCATCTATATAACCATAAGCTCAATTCTTTCATATGTTCGATGTATATACAGTTTTCATACATACCTGTACTGATACGTATCTATTCTCACCATTTCATATCTTCAATATACCCTTTGAACCATTTGGAATAATACAGGATACTTGGGAATCTCGCACCCTAAGTGCCAGTATATATATAGCCGAAGCTATCTCAATAAATCTTACACCAAAGTGCCAATACATAGCCGAAGCTATCTCAATAATGCTCACTCCCGAGCTATCAACGGGTCTGCTTACACAAGCTGACAGTCATGACGAAGCTACACGGTGCTGCTCACACAAGTTGACAAGAATTCGTAACACATGTTGGACAACTCAGCCACCGGTAGGACGTACGGACCGGCACCCAAATCAATAATAACCCCTAATGACATGTCATTCGTATCCTAATTTATTCCTAAGGTTCAACTGGGATTTTCGATGCCGAATCTTCATCGACTAAGTTCGTAATGTTATATTCACTATTTATACAATATCAAAGCATTTAAATTACAATTATGACAAAGCTTATTACATACAAACTTACCTCGGATACAAAAACAGAAATAAGTCGATTAATCTAAAACTTTTTTCTTTCCCCGATCTAAATCTGTATTTTGCCTTTCTTGATCTAAATGTAATCAAAATTAACTTATTTAATAATCTCTCTATTCAATTTAGTACAAAATACACATTAAGGTACATTTACACTTTTGCCCTTAATGTTTCACATTTTCACAATTTAGTCCTTATCTCATAAAAACACAAATTCATGCAATTCAACCTAAACCCATACTAGCCGAATTTCAATTAGGTCCCTAATAGCCCATATTTTTCATTTATTTCATAGTTAAACTACAAAATTTCAACATTTTTCAATTTAATCCCTAATTAGACTTTTTAATAAAAATCACTTTATAAATATTGTTTATCTAACAACAAGCATGCATTTTCTATCATCAAACATCAAAACATATATAGATTCATCAATGGAAAAACTCTAAACCTTTAACAATTTTGTAAAATAGTCCCTGGGCTAGATAAATTAAGCTGCAACGATCTCAAAAACATAGAAATCACCAAAAACGGGACAAATACATACCCAATTGCAAGGATTGAAGTTACCGAAACTTGAAAGAATAAAAATGGCTTCTCAAGCCCTAAAATTTGGTTGTAGAAGATGATATGAGAACAAAATTTTGTTTTATTTTATTAATTAGCTTTTATTTACTAAATACCAAAATTAACCTTTAAATTTCTATCAAATTTCTATAATACCAATCTATGTCCACTAAGATATTAATGGTCTAATTACCACTTAAGGACTTTACCTTTAAGATTTCATAGCTATTAGACACCTTTAGCTAATAGACCGCCACTTTTGCACTTTACGCGATTTAGTCCTTTTTATCAAATTAAACACTCAAACGATAAAATTTCTTAACGAAAATTTCACAAAACTATACTATAATGCTGTAGACCTTAAAATAATAATAAAATAATTATTTTAACTTCGGATTTGTTGTCCTGAAACCACTGTTTCAATTTGAGTAAAAATGGGCTATTACAAGAGAGACTCACGATATTATATTTGGGACGATCCATACCTATGGAAACACTGTTCTGATCAGGTAATTCGACATTGTGTCGTAGAAACTGAAGTACAATCTATCCCTTCTTTTTGTTATTCTTATGCTTGTAGAGGGCATTTCAGTCCTAGACGTGCTGCACATAAAGTACTTGAGTGTTGATTGTTTTGGCCACACATATTTTGTGACGCTTATTTATTTTGAAAAACTTGTGAGAGTTGTCAAAAAGTGGGAAATTTAAGCCAAAAAAATGATATGCCCCTAACAGCTATACATGTATGCGAATTTTTTGATGTATGGGGCATCGATTTCATGGGACCGTTTGTTTCATTATTTAATAATGTTGACATTATTCTCGTTGTAGTTTACGTATCTAAATTGGTAGAAGCTAAAGCTACCCTACATACCGATGATAAAACTATAGTGGATTTTTCTAACGAACTCTATTTTTTTCCAGGTTTGGCATACCAAGAGCATTAATCAGCGATCGAAGAACTCATTTCTAAAGCGTCCTCACTATTTTGCAAAGCGATCACTTCCACCATCCTCCGGCCCATTAAATATACACGGGGAGTATACTTTTCTCCACTCTTGTTATTCTTTTTGCACATTGGGGGCAATGTGGGCTAAGTAGGGGGTTCATAGGATCATGCCATACTTTCTTCTTTGCATGTATTTTGCTAAAAATAATTTTTTAATTCTTTTTTGAAAATAAACCTTTAATTCTTATGTTTAGTTTACTTAAATAAGTGGGTGAATCATGAATAACTATTGCTTGCTTGATCAATGAATATTTTGTAGAATTGAAAATGTTATGCCTTAGTCGATATTTCATGAAAATTGTTGGTTTTGTTGAACTTGCCTAATGAAAGTACTCGTTTAAATAAATAAATAAATAGATTTGCTAATAGCTTGGTTAAGAGTGAAGATTTGGAAATGTGACCAAGTTGAGTAACCAGGATGAGGTGCTTGGGTTGTCATCTCATTTCGCGTCAAAAGGTTTGGTGACGAGCCGAAGCTTATAACACTATGCTAACCGAGCTGCCTTAAAATAAATCGATTAGGGATATATGAAATTGAGTAACCAGGATGAGATGCTTGGGTTGTCATCTTGTTTCGCGTCAAAAGGTTTGATTATGTCTCGAATTTGTTAAAAATAAATAAAGAGAACGTGTCGGGTTGAGTAACCGGGGTGAGGTGCTTGGGTTGTCATCTCACTTCGCGTCAAAAGACTTGACTACGTTTGAAAAAATAAAGAAATAAAAGTATATATTGGGTATGATCGTTTCGCATGTTTAATTAAGCCTAAATTTAGTGAAATAGTTAAATTTTACATACTGTTCGAGATTTTATAAAATGCTTATTGATTGAGTTTAGCAATTGATTATTTTTTATTCACCTAATTGTTTGCAATATGCTTGACTAGGAAAGGGGGTTTTGATTTTGAAAAAGATATCATGCCTGAGGACAAGCATCGGCTAAGTAGGGGGAATCTGATAGCAAGATAAATTCGTATTTTTAATATATTTATTTTTGGATAATTATCAGATAAATGCTATTAAATTTGGATTTTTCTTATCAAGAATGAAGTTGGTGTGCTGAATTGAAACTCTTACAAAAAGGGGCTAAACTGGAACAAAAAGCAAAGAGAGGTCTTGATTGAAAGATTGAAGATTCAAGGATGAATGGATAAAGATTGAAGGGTTGAAGATTTTTTTAAAAGTGACTGGATAAATATTGAAGGATTTTTTATATTGTTACAACTTTGTAATTAGTTTAAATTTAATCTCTAGTTTAAATTTGATTTATAAATTTTGAATTATTTAGTGAAAATATTTAGTGATAATATTTAGGAAAAATCTAGCTAAACTTTAGCACTAAAAGTGTGTATAAATACCTAGTGGCTACAGCCAATTGAACAAACACTTTACCTTTGGCATTTAATAAATTCTTTATTTTTTTTCTCCCTTCTTGCGTCAGTGCTCCATTATGCTATTTTAGTTCTTTTTCTTTTACTTTCAACTTTTTGGTTATTTGTCTTCCAAGCCCTTTCCCTTTCCCACTTTTCACAATTCCATTTAAACAATTTATTTTTAAGCATGATTCTTTTCATGATTAACTAAACCCTTTTTAGTCTTAACCCGATTATTGCTTCGACAAAGAAATCGTGAGATATAAACCCACACTAAAAAATTTGCAATTCGATATTCGTTATCTCTTCGGTATATGGGATAGTACAAATTCGTCATTCAAAATTGATTCGATTTCAATTCAAAAAGCGTGCGTTGGGTTGGAATCATTTGACATACTGTTGGGAAGTTGAGTCGACGGTGATGTATTCAAAATATCGTGAACAAATTGGCGTGTTCAATTGGAAAAACTAGTTGGATTCCGTCAAGGGAGATAGTGATCGAATTTAAATGACCCACATAGTTGAGGTCGTTATTTCGAGTTAGGCTTTTCAGATCGCAAGACTGTCGAAGTCTTAAATTACGGGTACATGCCACGTGGTTGGAAATTCGACAAGGGTTGATTTGCAGGTGATACAGAGATCGACTATGAGAGGAAGAGTTGGCTGTTTGAGGGATCCTCGATTGCTATAACCAGCTTATCACTTCGAAAGGAAAATCTATTTTAAGGATCGATTCAAGATTGGAGCACACCGAGGCTAAGGCTAAGCTAAAAAAAATATTTTATTTATCCATTTATTTTATTTTCTTAAATTTATTTTTGCATTTTCAAATCTATTTTTATTTCATTTTTCGTATTTCCTTATTTTATTATCTTAATCGATTTAAACCCCTCATTTTTATTTTTATTTTCAGCATTTTTACGCACAGGTCGTGGGCATGACTGTGACCGCGACAAGAATTCTGGTAACGGAAAAAGGCAAAATTAGATAGCCAGTCCCTGTGGATTCGACCCTACTACTCTATACTGCTAATTACTGTTATTTTGTCATAGGAATTTATATTTGGTGGTTTCGACGCTTATCATACATTTATCAAATAAATTAATTGTTTAAGAATGTTATCTTTTAACATTGTTTTTTAAATTAAGTTTTCAAGTTAAAATAGGTTTCTTTTACCAATAAAGAATGTTAGACAGTTAGCTTTTCAAGTTAAAATAGTTTATCAAATTGGCTTTTTAAATCAAATATAAAAAAGTTAGAGAATTTTAAGCTCCCTTTGGTTTTTGAAAGCATTTTTCATTTTTTAGTTTTAGAAAACAATTTTTATTTTTTAAAAAAATATAAAAAACACATTTGATAAATAAAAACAAAAAATTAATTACAATAATGAAAACATATTTGGTATGTAACACCCCTAACCCGTATCCGTCGCCGAAATAGGGTTACGAGGCATTACTGATCAGATCACAACATACAATATAGATTTATGCATCTATTCTCAAACACCATTCAATCATAATCATATTGTCCCTTTTAAAGGGCCAACAAGGCCTCAAACATGCTTTAGAAGTGGTTCGGGACTAAACCAATAACTTACGAAAATTCTTGAAAACTTAGAAATTTTCAAACAGGCAAGGTTCACACGCCTGTGTGAACAGGCCGTGTGCCTCACACGGCTCTAGACACGCCCGTGGCCTAGGCCGTGTGAAAACAGGGCATACATACTGACTTAGGTCACACGGCTGACCACACGCCCGTGTGCCCTACGAAATGGCCACACACGCCCGTGTGTCAGGCCGTGTGTTAGGCCATGCCAATCCTGTAGGGTATACTGGCTAATGCAACACGGCCAAGTCACACGCCCATGTGCTAGGCCGTGTGCCATTTAGGGGGGTATACTGACTTGTGCCACACGGTCGGTCACACGCTCGTGTGTGAGACCGTGTGGAGCATAGTGACTTCAATTCAATTTCAGCACCAGGGGACACACGGCCGTGTAGTATGATCGTGTGTCGCACACGGCTGAGACACACGCCCTTGTCTCTGCCCGTATGGACAAAAATAGGCCATTTGGGAGGCCAATTTGCCACCCTTTCTCATGCTCACCTAAACAAATAAAATAATACAATTTCAACACATTTATTGGTAACCAAAACATGCCAATTCATATACATATCATTCCATTTCATAGTTAACCATTTCACTACTCAAATCATAACCATAAACATACCAAAACAATATATTATCACCAACCATTTCACCTATCTTCCCTATGCATTCTTCTTATCATTTTATCAACTAATTCATGCCACAAAATATACCAATTCATCATCCCTATAACATACCAAAACAACCATGATATATCATTGGTAATTAATCAAAACAATTAACCACTTAGCTATCGCAACAACCATACCAAACATGCCAAAACACAAGGCCATATATATACATCATATATCACTTACCAAATTCATAAATTAAGCTAACTTAGATTACCAAATACACACCAACATGTACATCATTTACAAGCCAACTCTCATGGCTAAAATCACAACTCAAAACATATCACCTTAACACTAGCCTATACATGCCATATACCATATATACATAACATCAAAAGTACCAACAAGTTGATCGATAGTGTGGCGATGTTCCTGATGATCCCCGAGTCCGAGCTAGCTTCGATTATCTACAAAATAGGGAAAAAACACACAAAGTAAACTTTAAAAGCTTAGTAAGCCATATACAAATAAAATTACCACATAAATCAATATCATTTTCATTAATAGGCAAATCATGAATAAGCGTATAAAAAATCACAAACCTTTCCCATTGAACACATATTCAAATTCATAAGAGAATTCATCAAATACTTCCCTTTTCAATACTCGTATGAATCTCGTACGTACCTGAGTCACTTAACTCATTCACACATTTTTTCTCGACTTGACTTTGCCCGTTGAACCATTCGGAATCGTTAAGGATACTCGAAAATCACATATAACTCGTACAATGCCATATCCCGGATATGGTCTTACATGTTATCACATATCGATGCCACTGTCCCAGACAGGGTCTTATACGAAATCATATAACGATGCCAATGTCCCAGACATGGTCTTACACGTAATCACATCTCGGTAATCCTAATGTCATGATTTGTATCCTATACTATTCCTAAGGTTCGTACGGGACTTTCGGATATTGTAACCCTGTCGATTCTTACTCGTATTTGATCATTCAACTTTCATAACAATTCAATGACAATTAAACATATATAATTCAATTTAAAGACATTTATTTGTATATGAACTTACGTCGTATATACGATGAACGAATCGGATCGACTACTCGACAACTTTCGATTTCCCCCGATCTAAATCCGATTTCTTTCTTTCTTGATCTATATGAATTCAAATTTAACTCGTTTATTCATCAAATCATTCAATTCAGTCTACAAATACATATTTGGGAATTTTTACATTTTAGACCCTAAAATTCCACATTTTTATAATTTAGTCCCTAATTCACAAATACACAAAATTCATGAAATTTCATTAAACCCAAGCCTAGCCGATTTATACTTGAATCCCTAGAATCCCAAAACTTTCATTTATTTCACATTTTAACCCCCCTCAATTTTCAAAATTCTCAATTCAATCCCTATTATGCATTTTCATCAAAAATCACTTTATAAAATATGAAAATCTATCATCCAAATTTCATATTTTGTAACAGTCCCGTTTAGACCCTAGTCAGAACAGTGGTTTTGGGACCACAAATCTGAGTTAGAAAATATTTTAATATTATTTTTTCGTGCCTTTGATACGTGATTAGTATGTGTGAAAACTTTCGTGAGTTAATTTGTCCGTCTGTGTGATTAATTGAGCAAAGGACTAAATCGCATAAAAGGTAAAAGTAGCCTTCTATTTGATTGAGTGGCCTAATTGATGTGTCTTCTTATATATGAGGCCTTATATTGTAAATTGGCCATTTAGTAAGATGGTGGACGGCATATTGATTTTTATATGGCTTTTATTTATTAGTTATAAAAGGTAGAATAATAATGATAACATATTATATAATATAATAATAAAAACAAAAGAAAGAAGATAGTGGAATGTTCATCCATTGTTCACCGAATGTTGAAGGAAAAAGAAAGAATAAAAGCTTTTAAGGGTTCGGCTATAAGTTGGCTAAATTAAGGTATGGATTTTGATCGGTTTTTGATAATTTCTACGTTTTTGTAATCGTTGCTTCGTGTTCTTCAAAACCCATGCTTCAATTTTGTTAATTGATGAATATTTTGAAATGTGCCATTGATGAACTCATGTGTTTTGTGATGTTTGATGGTGAAAAATGGAAGATATGTGTTTAATTAACAAGTTTTGTCTTTGGAGTTTTGATAAATTTGAGTATTTTGAGCTTAATTGAGAAAATAATATTTTGAGGGACTAAATTGTGAAATAAATGAAATGTATGGACTTGATTGAGCATGGGTGACATTCGGATAAGCATGAGTAACATGAAATTTGGTATATTTTGTGATTTTGTGATATAGGGACTAAATTGTCCAAATGTGAAAATATGAGGGTTAATTTGTAAATTTCCCTAAAAATGTGTATTTTGATTGAATTGAATGTTTTGGTGAATAAATGGGTAAAATTTGAATATTTATAGATCAAGAACCGAAGAAATTAGACTTAGATCACGGGAAATCGAAAGTAATTGAGTAGCCGTATTTGTTTCTGTTAAACCAAACTCAAGGTAAGTCGATATACAAATAAATGTATTTGCATTGAATTATTTGAGTATATATGATATTTGAATTACTATGATTATCCATTGTGATGGAATGTATGTGAAATTCGAGTTGATTAGTAAGTCGACAAGCTGTTAAAGTCCGAGAAGTCCCGTGTGAACCTAGGAATAGATAGGAAATATGTATGTCATGACATAGGTGTCCAATATGTAATATCATGTAAGACCACGTCTGGGACGTTGGCATTGATTTGAGATTTCGTGTAAGACCTTGTCTGGGACAATGGCATCGATATCTGATTACGTGTAAGACCATGTCTGGGATATTGGCATCGTATTGATTCGTGTAAGACCATGTCTGGGACATTGGCATCATATTGATTCGTGTAAGACCCCGTCTGGGACAATGGCATCGATATCTGATTACCTGTAAGACCATGTCTGGGACATTGGCATCGTATTGATTCGTGTAAGACCCTGTCTGGGACAGTGGCATCGACATCTGATTACATGTAAGACCACGTCTGGGACGTTGGCATTGTACAACTATTCCGAGCATTCTGATTATCCTATTAGATTCCAAATGGTTCAACGGGCAAGTCCGAGATGTGAATGACTAAGTGAACTGTATAATGATTAAGGTACGTTGAAAGGTACACTATGTATGTGTATGAAAGGTAAGTATACATATATGAACTTACCAAAATGAACGTGAATATGGATTTGATGAGATAATATGTGATGTATAAGCTTGAATGAGCTATGTGCATAAGTGATGATTGATTTGATAAATGTTGTAAGTAATGGCTAAACAAATGACCCAAAAGATATGTGATTAATTTTGCACATGAGAAGTATTAATGTTGATGTATAAAATGTAGCTATGTGTATTATGTGCTAAGTTTATTTGTATATGGCTTACTAAGCTTTTGGAAAGCTTACTCTGTGTGTGTATTCACTCTGGTTTATAGGTCGTCAAAGCTACAAAAGGCTCGGGGATCGTCAAGGATCGTCATTACACTATCAAACTCAACTTTGGTACTTTTGAATGTGTATATAACCTAATATGGCATGTATAGGCTAGTCATTTGGTATATGTTTGAGATGAAATTAGCTATGTGATGTGGCTAGTTATAGGTTGGTATTATGCAATTGTGAATATGGTATATGATGTTGGTTTCGGTATGATCACATGACTATGAAATGGTCAAGTTTATGGTAAGCATATGGATGAAATTTGAGTATGTATGGTTGATCAAAGAAAGGGTAATATGGAAGGTAAATGTAGATGAATCATGCTTGAATGTATATGTGTTTTAGTTGTTCAAATTGTACATGAAATGAATTGGTATTTTGCTTGTAGGGTGGACCTAAGTGTGGGTGGCATTTTGGCCTTGTTAGTGGCCTGTTTTCCCTACACGGCCATGGCACACGAGCGTGCCTGGTGGTCGTGTGATTAAGTCAGTATACATGCTCTGTTTTGACACGGCCAGGACACAAGCGTGTGTCTAGTAGCACTGGGAGGCACACGGCCTGACTGCACGGGGGTGTGACCTCTGTAACATAGAAATGTTTTTAAATTTCTAAGAAATTTTGTATGTATCTGGTTTAGTCCCAACCCTATTCATAAGCATGATTAAGGTCTTGTTGACCTATAAATGGGACAATTTGATTGTGTTGGATGAATTATATTATAAAATGTCCGTAAAAGTTTCCGGTCTGTCTGGTAACGCCTTTAACCCTAATCTAGCGACGGATATGGTTTAGGGGTGTTACATTTGGTTGGTATCAGAGCTACGGTTTAGTCGATTCTCGGACTAACGTAGCATGCCAGAGTCTAGCTATACATGCCATATTATCTGAACTATGATAGTGTGATGAATCCTGATGTGTGAAATGTGATTTTCGTATAGTAATGGATCCCGAAAGAGCCGTAGCTGACGATGTAGAAAGCAATGCACTTGGTCCCGCTCAAGGGACAGCGCCATCTGATCCGAGACAGGCTACGAGCGATCAAGAAGGAGAAGCTAAACAAGCTTTCTTCCAGATGATGAGTGAATGGTTCACTCAATTTGTAATAAATAACCCGACTGTTTCGCAACCTCCGCCCTCAGTTAATCCCCCTCAGACATCTGCTATGCCTCAGACTATGAATCTAAATCTGTTGAACAAGCCTCTAGTCAATAAAATCCGTAAGTATGGGGCTGAAGAGTTCAGGGCTACCAGTGATAACAATGCCGAAAAAGCCGAGTTTTGGTTAGAAAACACTATTCGAGTATTTGATGAAATGTCACTAAATTCAGAAGAATGCATAAAATGTGTCGTATCATTGCTACGAGATGTAGCCTATCAATGGTGGAAGACCCTGATTTCGGTTGTTCCGAAAGAGCGGGTGACATGGGATTTCTTTCAGATTGAGTTTCGGAAGAAATACATCATTTAAAGATTTATTGATCAGAAACGAAAGGAATTCCTAGAATTGAAGCAGGGCCGCATGTTTGTTACTGAATACGAATGAGAGTTCATGAGATTAAGTCAGTATGCTCGGGAATGTGTATCGTTAGAAGCGATAATGTGCAAAAGATTCGAGGATGGCCTTAATGAAGATATCCGCTTGCTAGTCGAGATTTTAGAAATAAAAGAGTTCGTTGTACTTATAGATCGAGCGTGCAAAGCTGAAGCACTCGGGAAAGATAAAAGAAAAGCTGAGTCTGAAGTCAGAGATGCGAGAAAGAGATTTCTGAGTAAATCATTTCAGTCTGTTTCGAAGAAATTCAGAGATGAACATAGCCGTTCAAAGGCTATCATGGGACATTCGAGTAGAGATCAAGCGAGGTCACAGTTGAGCTCCAAAGCTCCAGCTACATCGATGGCTAGTGTTGGAAATGTATGACCCGAATGACCTGAATTTAAACATTGTGGTAAAAGGCATCCGAGACGTTGTAGATTGAATGACCGGGCTTGCTTTAGATGTGGATCGTTAGATCATTTCATCCATGATTGCCCAGAGTCAGTTGAGTAAGAGATTGTTCAGAATTCGAGATCTGAGAATGTTTTAACTAGAGGTAGACCTTCTCGAAACGTAAGAAATGTCAGTGGTAGTCAGAGAGCTATGAAAGACTCAGTTGCGAGATCTGAAGCTAGAGCGCCTACCAGAGCATATGCCATCCGAGCTCGTGAAGAAGCTTCATCTCCAAATGTTATAACGGGTACATTTACTCTTTATGATACTTTTTTGATTGCATTGATAGACCCAGGTTCTACCCATTCGTATGTATGCATGAACTTAGTATCCAGTAAGATTTTGCCTGTAGAGTCTACTGAGTTTGTTATAAAAGTATCAAACCCCTTAGGTAAAAGTGTACTGGTTGACAAAGTATGCAAGAACTGTCCGTTAATGTTTTCCTGCTGATCTGATGTTATTACCTTTTGATGAGTTTGACATAATTTTGGGTATGGATTGGTTGACATTGCATGATACTGTTGTGAACTGTAAAAGAAAGATTATTGATTTGAGATGTCCGAATGATGAAATAGTTCGGGTTGAGTCTAATGATTTGAATGGATTGCCTGCTGTGATATCTGTATTGAAAGCTCAAAGATATGTGAAAAAGGGATATGGGGCATATTTTGCTTATGTGATTGACTCAAAAGTATCTGAAAAGAAAGTTGAATCAGTTTCTGTTGTCTGTGAATTTTCTGACGTTTTCCCTAAAGAACTACTGAGATTGCCTCCGATACGCGAAATTGAATTTGGTATTGATTTGTTGCCTAGTACAACTCATATTTCGATAGCTCCGTACAGAATGACACCAACAGAATTGAAAGAGTTGAAGTCTCAGTTGCAAGAGTTAATTGACAGAGGGTTCACAAGATCGAGTTTCTCGCCTTGGGGTGCTCCTGTTCTGTTTGTGAAAAAGAAAGATGGCACGATGAGAATGTGCATTGATTATCTCGTCAGTTGAACAAGGTGACCATAAAGAAAAAATATCCATTGCCCAGAGTCGATGATTTGTTTGATCAGCTTAAAGGAGCTATCGTATTTTTGAAGATAGATTTGAGATCGGGATACTATCAGTTGCGAGTAAAAAAAACAATTCAGATATTCCGAAAACTACTTTTAGAACGAGGTACGGGCATTATGAGTTTTTAGTTATGCCTTTCGGACTAACGAATGCTCCTGCTATTTTTATGGATCTGATGAACAAAATTTTTAGACTGTACCTAGACCGATTTGTTGTCGTATTCATTGATGACATTTTGATTTATTCACGTGATGAAATTGAACATGCTAAACATCTGAGAATCGTGTTGCAAACTCTGCAAGAAAAGCAATTGTATGCGAAATTCAGCAAAAGTGAATTTTGGTTGCGTGAAGTTAGTTTTTTGGGACATATTGTTTCGGCTTCTGGAATACGAGTTGATCCAAGCAAGATTTCTGCTATTCTGGAATGGAAACCTCTGAAAACTGTGTCTAAAGTCCGTAGCTTTCTGGGACTAGTTGGTTATTATCGTCGGTTTGTAAAAGGATTCTCAATGATAGCTACTCCATTGACTAAATTGCTTCAGAAAGATGTGAGATATGAATGGTCCGATAAATGTCAAAAAAGTTTTGATCGATTGAAAACTCTGTTAACCGAAGCTCCAGTGTTAGTACAGCTAGAATCGGGTAAAGAATTCGTGATTTACAGTGATGCTTCGTTAAATGGTCTGGGATGTGTTTTGATGCAGGAAGGCAAAGTTATAGCTTATGCCTCGAGACAATTGAAGCCGCATGAAAAGAACTATCCGACACACGATCTTGAACTAGCTGCGATTGTGTTCGCATTAAAGATTTGGTGTCATTATCTATTTGGTGAGAAATGTCACATGTTTTCAAATTACAAAAGTTTGAAATACGAGATGGCTCAGAAAGATTTGAATCTGCGACAGAGAAGATGGCTAGAACTGTTGAAAGATTTTAAGCTTGTGATAGATTATCATCCAGGTAAAGCTAATGTAGTTGTCGATGCATTGAGTCGAAAGTCACTATGTGCGTTACGTGCTATGAATGCTCAATTAGATCTATCTGATGATAGTTTTGTGTTAGCTGAATTGAAAGTTAAACCGTGGTTTTTACAACAAATATGTTATGCTCAGAAAGTGGATAATGAAATGTTAGCGAAACAGGCTCAGTGTAATTCGAACTCTGATTCTGAATTTTGTGTGGATGATAATGATTGTTTGAGATTCTGAGATCGAATTTGTGTTCCAAGAAACCCTGAGTTAATCCAGTTGATTTTGAATGAAGCACATAATAGTCGTCTATCTGTTCATCCGAGTAGTACAAAGATGTACCATGATCTGAAGCAACATTATTGGTGGTTTGGTATGAAATGAGACATTTTTGACTTTTTTTCGAAATGTTTAGTCTGTCAGCAAGTTAAAGCTGAACATCAGGTTCCATCTGGTTTGCTACAACCGGTTCTGATTCCCGAGTGGAAATGGGATAAAGTAACGATGGACTTTGTTTCTGGTTTGCCTTTGACTCCGAGAAAGAAAGATGCAATTTGGGTTGTGGTTGATAGATTGACGAAATCAACCCATTTTATTCCGGTACGATCTGATTATTCACTTGATAGATTAGCTGATCTTTACATTTTTGATATTGTGAGATTGCATGGAGTACCATTGTCCATTGTGTCAGACAGAGATCCGAGGTTTACATCACGATTCTGGAAGAAATTGCAAGAAGCCCTAGGTACTAAATTGCATTTCAGTACAGCATTTCACCCACAGACGGATGGTCATTCTGAACGGATTATTCAGATACTCGAGGATATGTTGAGATGTTGCATTCTTGAGTTTGACGGTACGTGGGAACAGTACTTACCACTGATTGAATTTGCATATAACAACAGTTTTCAGTCAAGTATCAAAATGGCACCATATGAAGCTTTGTAAGGACACAAATGTCAAACACCTCTGTATTGGACTGAGCTAAGTGAAAATAATTTACATGGGGTCAATTTGATAAAAGACACTGAACAAAAAGTGAAAGTGATCCGTGATAATCTGAAAGCAGCATTTGATCGTCAGAAGTCTTATGCGGACTTAAAACGAAAGGATATTGAGTTTGAGATCGGTGAAAAAGTGTTTTTGAAAGTGTCTCCGTGGAAGAAAGTACTCAGATTTGGCCGTAAAGGCAAATTGAGTCCGAGGTTCATCAGACCATATGAGATTATCGAGCGTGTTGGGCCAGTTGCGTATAGATTGTTGTTGCCCTCCGAGCTAGAAAATATACATAATGTATTTCACGTATCGATGCTTAGACAATACAGATCCGATCCGTCACATGTGATTACTCCGTCTGAGATTGAAATCCGATCTGATATGACCTACGAAGAAGAATCGATCCGTATCTTAGCTCATGAAGTGAAAGAATTGAGAAATAAGAAAATTTCGTTAGTGAAAGTGTTGTGGCATTGACACAGAGTGGAAGAGGCTATGTGGGAGCCTGAAGATTCAATGAGACAACAATATCTGAATCTATTTAACGGTAAGATTTTCGAGGACGAAAATCCCTAAGGGGGAGAATTGTAATAGTCCAGTTTAGACCCTAGTTGGAACAGTGGTTTTGGGACCACAAATCCGAGTTAAAAAATATTTTAATATTATTTTACTGTGCCTTTGATACGTGATTAGTATGTGTGAAAACTTCCGTGAGTTTATTTGTCCGTCTGTGTGATTAATTAAGCAAAGGACTAAATCGCATAAACGGTAAAAGTAGCCTTTTATTTGATTAAGTGGCCTAATTGATGTGTCTTCTTATATATGAGGCCTTATATTGTAAATTGGCCATTTAGTAAGATGGTCGACGACATATTGATTTTTATATGGCTTTTATTTATTAGTTATAAAAGGTAGAATAATAATGATAACATATTATATAATATAATAATAAAAACAAAAGAAAGAAGATAGTGGAATGTTCATCCATTGTTCACCGAATATTGAAGGAAAAAGAAAGAATAAAATCTTTTAAGGGTTCGGCTATAAGTTGGCTAATTTAAGGTATGGATTTTGATTGATTTTTTATAATTTCTACGTTTTTATAATCGTTGCATCGTGTTCTTCAAAACCCATGCTTCAATTTTGTGAATTAATGAATATTTTGAAATGTTCCATTGATGAACTCATGTGTTTTGTGATGTTTAGTGGTGAAAAATGGAAGATATGTGTTTAATTAACAAGTTTTGTCTTTGGAGTTTTGATGAATTTGAATATTTTGAGCTTAATTGAGAAAATAATATTTTGAGGGACTAAATTGTGAAATAAATGAAATGTGTGGACTTGATTGAGCATGGGTGACATTCGGCTAAGCATGAGTAACATGAAATTTGGTATATTTTGTGATTTTGTGATATAGGGACTAAATTGACCAAATGTGAAAATATGAGGGTTAATTTGTAAATTGCCCTAAAAAGGTGTATTTGGATTGAATTGAATGTTTTGGTGAATAAATGGGTAAAATTTGAATATGTATAGATCAAGAACCGAAGAAATTGGACTTAGATCGCGGGAAATCGAAAGTAATCGAGTAGTCGTATCTATTTCTGTTAAACCGAACTCGAGGTAAGTCGATATACAAATAAATGTATTTGCATTGAATTATTTGAGTATATATGATATTTGAATTACTAAGATTATCCATTGTGATGGAATGTATGTGAAATTCAAGTTGATTAGTAAGTCGACAAGCTATTAAAGTCCGAGAAGTCCCGTGTAAACCTAGGAATAGATAGGAATTACGTATGTCATGACATAGGTGTCCAATATGTGATATCATGTAAGACCACATCTGGGACGTTGGCAATGATTTGACATTTCGTGTAAGACCCTGTCTGAAAAAGTGGCATCGATATCTGATTACGTGTAAGACCATGTCTGGGATATTGGCATCGTATTGATTCGTGTAAGACCCTGTCTGGGACAGTGGCATCAATATCTGATTAAGTGTAATACCATGTCTGGGACATTGGCATCGTATTGATTCGTGTAAGACCCTTTCTGGGATAGTGGCATCGACATCTGATTGCATGTAAGACCGCGTCTAGGACGTTGGCATTGTACGACTATTCCGAGCATTCTGAGTATCCTATTAGATTCCAAATGGTTCAACGGGCAAGTCCGAGATATGAATGACTAAGTGAACTGTATAATGATTCAGGTACGTTGAAAGGTACACAATGTATGTGTATGAAAGGTAAGTATACATATATGAACTTACCAAAATGAATGTGGATATGGATTTGATGAGATAATATGTGATGTATAAGCTTGAATGAGCTATGTGCATAAGTGATGCTTGATTTGATAAATGTGGTAAGTAATGGCTAAACAAATGAGCCAAAAGATATGTGATGAATTTTGCACATGAGAAGTATTAATGTTGATGTATAAAATATAGCTATGTGTATTATGTGTGTAACACCCCAAACTCGGACAAGACACCACGCCCGAATCTGGTATGTTACGGGGGAAAACGTCTTTGAGTGATCAGTTTTTTTTCCATTTAAAAGCGGGGTGAAAACATAGTGAATTTGAGGAAAAATCCGAGTAGGCTTGTTTGATTAGATTTTGAAAACTTATCCAGAGTATATAGTTTAAACGAGTTGATTTCATTTAGCATTTCCAATAGTTCCTTGGTGCTATTTTGAAACATTTTAGGCTTAGTAGAAAATCAAGTTTGATTTGGAAATCATTTGATTTTATTGTATAGCAAAACATAGCGAGATACCCGATGGTATAGTTTAAAACACATTGCGATATAATTTTGAAAACGTTGTCTTTCCAAGTTTTAGTAAATTTCATGCCAAGTTATTTGTTAAGCGGTAGCTTAATCTAATTAAAACATACCCATCATAAAACATAATTTAAAGGCCTTTTACAAATCAAAATTAAATCTCAAATAAAAATAAGTAAGCTAAAATACCCAAAGTGAATAGTCCGAGCAAAACTTTTATTAAAGCATGGCATGTGCACCCCGAGTCCACCAGGCTCCATGTCCGCGTCTCACGAGTCACTGAAATGTCAAAGGAGAGGGTGAGTCGAATGACTCGATGCATAAATCCCGCTCTGAAGAAACAACATGCTAACACACATCATACATAGCAACATAATTAATGCAACCTGATCCTAACCATCCGTCTCGCCTTTTCTACCCGTGTGGTACCAAACCACTTTGGTGGTGCCAAACCACTCGGTGACATATAGTCACAATGTGTTACCAAAACCTTTGGTGTCCCAAAGACACAAATGTGCTACTAAAGCAATTGGTGACCGTAGTCACAAATCAATTGATGGGGCCAACCCATCGTGTGATACCCAATCACTAGCGACGATCCCATATCTCATGTGGGGCCAACCCACGGTGGTATTAACCACACGGGGACAAGTCGCAATGAGGTGCCCAACCTCTGGTGTCCCAAAGACACAAATGTGCTACCAAAGCTTTGGTGACCGTAGTCACAATAATCGAATGATGGGGCCAACCCATCGTGTGATACCCAATCACTAGCGACGATCCCATATCTCAAAGTGGGGCCAACCCACGGTGGTGTAAACCACGGGGACAAGTCGCAATGAGGTGCCCAACCTCGGTGTCCCAAAGACACAAATGTGCTACCAAAGCACTGGTGACCCAAAGTCACAAAGTGTGTTACCAAAACACTGGTGCTCGTCAAGACACAAAATATCACCGCTCTCCACTCATATCACCCATCAACATACCATACTCATGTGATCATGCATATCATACTGCCAAGTCATGCCTATCATGCTAATATGTTTGACTCATACCCCATATCACATACATACATAGCCATGATACCATATAGATCATCGATAAACTTGTAACAATCTTGACTTACACGAGTCCAAGATCATACCCATTAGGGTATCATATCAATCATCACTGTTTCATTACTTATCACACAAAGTTATCAATCATATTACTAAGCGGAAGTGTGTTAGTTTACACACAGCAAAGCGCAACCTCTAATACAAAAGAAACGATCTAAAGCTCCTTGTATACTTGGTCCTACAATCGGCCAAATAGGAGTTAGACATCTATAACATTCGGCCAACACGGGGTTAGGCACTAAGACCATTCGGCCAAAGACATATAAACCAAGGGGTTAATATTAAGCCATTACCTTATTTCTTGCGAATGGTTTGGTTTCCAACCAAACCTCGAACCAACGATGGTTCTCCTTCCAACAATCGGCACCCTATAAGACAAATAATTAATCCCAATCACCTTTGACTTGATCGGAAACAAAAGATTGAACTAACAATACTAACACCAATCACTTACCCTTACTAATCAATTGATGGAAGAAAACGGCTCCTCTTGCTCCTCACGATTGATTTGGTTTCCTTCCAAATCACGATCAACCAATGGTTCTCGACAATCGGCCTTCCCTTAAAAACACAACAATTAGTCTCAGCCCTAGGCTTAACAAGAATGAACCATCAACCAACTTCTTACCATCACTTACCCAACGGTTTGAGTAGGAAGACTCCTTTTGCTTGCTTCCAAAAGGCCCTTCACCAACCCGATTGCACCACCCGAGATGAGCACCAAAAACTCCACCAATATTCGGCCAAAATAAACACCACTAAGAGAGAAGGGATATTTGGCCAATCTCATTAAACAAGAAGGAAGAATTCGGCTTTACTCAAAGAAAGAGAATACAAGTGAAAGATGAGAAGAAAAGGGGTTGGTATTCGGCTAATGACAAAAATGATGGAAAAAGGAGAAGAGAAAAGGAGTACTTCCGGTTTAAGAAGAAGAAAGGAATGGTGGAAAGGTTTTGGGAAATAACTTTCGGCTTCTAATGATCAAGGAGGAAAGAAGTATGAGAAGGGCTCAAAGATGCATTCGGCTACCAAGAAAGCAAGGTTCGGCAACTATAGGAGTTTGGTGTTTTCGGTTTCAAGAAGTGAAGAAGATGAGAGAAATTCTCTTGAAGTTTCGGCTACAAAAGACAAAAGAGAGAGAGCTTTTCTTCTTTACCAAATGTGACCGAAAATGCACCCCAAAACCAAGGTACATTCGGCCTTCCCTTCTCCCACACTAAGCCGTCCACACTCCCCCCAAATCCCCTAAAATTCGGCCACCACTCCTCAAAGTACTCCAAGCCACTAATTCAAAAGCATTTGAATTAGTCCCCTTCCACAATTCACTCCTTGCCGTCCATCTCACCCATAGACTAGGTCCAAGGCAGAGTTTGAACTGCCTACAAACTCTCCCTTCCTAGGCGTCAAAAAGAAAGCCAAAAGGTGGCCACTCCGCAACTTGAACACAAGATCTCTCCCTCCTGCAAATGACGCCACACACACAAGCCTTAGTGGCGCCTATCCTGCCACTCCACCAGCTCCTTTCTTGTTCAATAAAACACCAAATAAAACTCTTATACCCAGCTCCAACAGCTCCCCTGACTTAACACCCAAAAATCAAAATTTTCCCATTCACTCAGGCATACACCTAGACTTCAATTAAGCCCCCAAAACATAGAAATAGCCACGCAGCACACTAGACACATGCAATTTCATGCAACAACAAAATAACCCCTAACAGGGATATTACGGTTCTACCCCTCTTAAAAATAATTTCGACCTCGAAATTACACGATCGAGAAGAGTTGCGGGTATTCTTTGTCTCATCATATCCTCGGGTTCCCACGTAGCTTCTTCTACGCCATGATTCCGCCAAAGTACCTTAACCAAAGGCATGGACTTCTTACGCAGAACCTTCACATCTCGATCAAGAATCTGCGCAGGTTTCTCCTCCATGGTCAAATCTGGATTTACCCCGATCTCTTCCCTTTGCTACCACATGCGGCGAATCGACGATACCTCAGAAGCATCGAAGCGTGAAAAACATCGTGAATCGACTAAGCTCTGCGGCAACTCAAGCCGATACGCCATCGGTCCAACTCGCCTCAAAACCTTATACGGCCCAATAAACCTCGGACTTAGCTTGCCTTTCTTCCCGAACCTCAACACCTTCTTCCAAGGCGAGACCTTCAGGAATACTCGATCCCCCACAGCGAACTCTATATCTCTTCGCTTAAGATCGGCATAAGACTTCTGCCGGTCCGAAGCTTCCTTCAATCTAGACTGAATCAACTTAACCTTGTCTTCGGTTTCAGCAACCAACTCGGGTCCCAACAGCTGGCGTTCACTTAACTCCGTCCAACACGTAGGTGAGCGACATTTCCTACCATACAACGCCTCATATGGTGCCATCTTGATGCTCGCTTAGTAACTGTTGTTGTAGGCAAACTCGCTAATGGTAGAAACTCCTCCCAACTACCTCGAAATCCAGGACACAACCTCTCAGCATATCTTCCAAGATCTGAATAACCCTTTCTGATTGACCGTCAGACTGCGGGTGAAAAGCCGTGCTGAAATCCAAACTAGTACCCAAGGCACGATGCAATGCTTTCCAGAACCAGCGTAAACACAGGATCCCTATCCGAGATTATCAAAGCGGCACACCATGCAACCTCACTATCTCTCGAAACATACGGCCAGCTAGCCGAAGCGAATAATCAACCCTCACCGGAATGAAGTGAGGTGATTTAGTCGGTCGATCCACCACTACCCAAATCGAATCTTTCTTGCTTGGCGAAGCGGTAACCCACCGACGAAATCCATGGTTATACTTTCCCACTTCCATCGAGGAATCTTCACAGTGAAGCAAACTCGACGGCAAGCGATGTTCGGCCTTGACTGTGACAAGTCGGACACTTCCCAACAAACTCTGTCACCTCTTTCTTCAAGCCAGGCCACCAAAACTGCTCTCTAAGATCCCTATACATCTTGCTACCTCCAGGATGCATAGCATAAGGACTGCTATGTGCATCCTGAAGAATCTTTTGCCTTAGCTCAACATCTTTAGGCATACAAGCCTTACCTTGGAAACACAGAACCTCATCACTAGACAAGCTGTAACCCTCCAAACCACCATCCTGCACTTGCAGCCTTCACGCACTCAGAACCTCATCCAATAACTGTTTCTCTCTGATCTGCTCAACCCAAGTAGGCTTAACCTGCAGCTCTGCCAGAATACTCCCGTCGTCATACAAACTCAATTGGGCAAACAAAGCTCTTAAGTCCGAAACAACCTTACGGCTCAACGCGTCTGCCACCACGTTAGCCTTGCCCGGATGATACTCAATCGAGCAGTCGTAATCTTTCAGTAACTCAACCCATCTGCGCTGCCTCAAATTCAAATCCTTACGAGTCGGTAGATACTTGGACTCTTGTGATCTGTGTAGACTATCGATCTCTCTCCATACAAGTAGTGCCTCCAAATCTTTAAAGCGAAGACTACAGCTGCTAGCTCCAAATCGTGCGTCGGATAATTGACCTCATGTGACTTCAGCTGTCGAGAAGCGTAAGCCACAACCTTACCTTCTTGCATCAGCACACAACCCAAGCCCGTATGTGATACGTCACAATACACTGTGAATTCCTTACCAGCTTCAGGTTGTATCAAAACCGAGCCTCAGTCAAAATCTTCTTTAACTTATCGAAGCTTTCACGATGTTTCTCGGTCCATACAAAGCGGAACTTCTTTCCTCGGCAACTTGGTCGCCGGCACGCTATCAACGAAAAACCCTCAACAAACCCGGTGAGTATCGGCCAAACCAGAAAACTCCGAATCTCACCATCGACTTAGGCGGCTTCCAATCCAAAAGCGCCTCAATCTTACGAGGATCTACTCGAATCCCCTCGGCCGACACTACATGACCCAAGAAAGTCACTTCTCTAAGCGAACTCGCACTTATCGAACTTAGCATAGAGTTGCTTTTCCCTCGGAATCGCAACACCACTCGCAAATGCTTATCATGCCCTTCCTCGTCCTGAGTACACCAAAATGTCATCTATGAAAACCACGACAGAATCGATCCGGATATCGCTGAAACACCCTATTCATCATATCCATAAACGCCGCTGCGGTGCGTTAGTCAACCCGACGGCATTACCAGAATTCGTAGTGCCCATCCCGAGTCCGAAACGCTGTTTTATGGATATCGCCTCCTTAACTCTTAATCGGTGATACCTGGACCTCAAGTCGATCTTCGAGAATACCGCATGGCGCCCTTCGGTGATCAAACAAGTCATCTATCCGTGGCAGCGGATACTTGTTTTTAATCGTCGACTTATTCAATCAGCGGTGAGTCTATACACATCCGCATCGTGCCATCTTTCTTCTTAACAAAAGTACCGCGCACTTACCGGCGAAACACTAGGCCTAATAAAACCTCGATCCAATAACTCACGGATGCGAGCCTTAAGCTCCACCAATTCCTTTGGCGCCATCCTATACGGAGCAATAGACACCGGCGCGATTAAGGTAACAGATCAATCCCGAACTCCACCTCTCGATCTGGCGGCAAACCCGGAAGCTCCTCGAAACACATCAGCAAACTCCTTAGCATGCGAACCTTCTCCACAAAGCAGACTCCTTAGCCTCCAACGCATACACATGAACTACATACGCTTCACGACCTTTCCGACCATCTTTCTGCGCCTTGAGAGCGGATACCACATTTGATAAGTAATCCCTCCTACTACCTATCATAGCCACCTCATCACCCTCAACCGTTTTAAGAACCATGCGCTTGGCCGCGCAATCCAACCTCGCCTGGTACTTGACCAACCAATCCATCCCGAGAATCAGATCGAACTCCCCAAGCGGCGGTTCCATCAGATCAAGAAACAAACACTACCCCTTGGAGTTCTAGGGGTACCTCTCTAAACAGATTTATCTACTACTACAGAGTGACCTAGAGGGCTAATCACGGTCATCCGCCTAGAAGATATCTCGAGTCTAAATCCATGGTCTCTACTATACTATCGGCAACATAAGAGTGCGTTGAACCCACATCAATCAAAGCAAAGTATAAGGAGAACCAAAATTCAAAAACGTACCGGTTATGACGTCCGGTGCGTCGCCCTCCTCTCGGTGCCTCGCAGCATACACCAAACCAGGCTGTCTAGCATTAGAACTACTCGCACCTCCTCGCCGGTGCTCCACGGCCCCGACGAACCATTACCACCTCTGCCATTACCACGGCCCCCCTGCGGTGGCGGTCCACTACCTCTGAACCGATTATGGCCCCGACCCTCGGTGAATCTCAGCCAACCTACGCGGGCAGTCCCTCACACGGTGCTCCAGAGAACCACACTCAAAGCAACCTTTTCCTCCAGTCCAGCAACCACCCCAATGAGATTTCCCACACCGATCACTGCTGCGGCGGTCCCCGCTAGCAAGCAACAAACCTAGCAGTGCTGGTTCGCCCACTCGGTCTAGCCCTCTTCTGCGCAGATTACCCGACGACCCAGAGAGGACCCAAAGCTCCTCTTATGCCTATTTCTGTCCATGCCCTGCCTCACTGACTCCTTAACACCCTCGGCTACCTTAGCCTTCTCAACTAAGACAGCAAACTCGCGCTCTTGCCGAGGAGCAATCAGCGACCTCAAGTCGTCTCATGAGACCATCCTCGAAACGAACACACCTCTCATGCTCGGTGGCCACAATGCCCTCGGCATACCTACTCGACGCCGGAACTCACCTCGTACTCAAGAATGTGATTTACTCCCTGAACAAGCCTCGAAATGCCTTTCATTTGGGAGTCGATATAACTAGCTCCGATGTATTTCTTTTGATATGCGTACTGAAATAATCCCATGTCGGGTCCTCTCGCCACACTATCCCGAACCGTGAGCCACCACTGATATGACTCATCCCGAAGAAGCGACACGATGCCCTTCAGCTTCTCTTCAGCAGTCAAGTCTAGATCATCCATGATCCGCTCGATCGCCTCTAGCCAATATTCAAGCGATCTTTGGGAGCAACACGAAACACCTCGGAAGAATTCGGCCCCATTGGCTCGGAGTCGGCTCGAAGCATTTCTAACTCCCGCACCACCACCTACACGGCTACTCTTTCCAACACTCGCAAGATCGCGCTGCGACACACTCGCGTCGTCCCCGCCCGATCTTGGAACTCACCACCTCCGGTGGTGGCGGAGCCAGTATCTCATTTTTGAACCCCGACCAGATCCTACGGGCTCGTAAAGCGTCATCCTACCACGACCTCGTCCACCTCTAGCGCTCATGACTAAACTTTCTCACGATTCGATTAAAGAATTTTATGCATCGATATTTATTCCCTTGTTTTAAAGCAAGTCTTATGAATATTTTAAGAGGATTTGTTCTCGCGAGTTCACTGAGAATCCTATCGGTTTCAATCTCTAAGGTAATATACTATTGCTATTCATCAAATCATATCACATCCAGCAAATCACAAGCAATAGTGCAGGGTACTTACAGGCGAACCGGTCTAGGAGACTCGGTGCCATGCCTTTCAAACCATACAAACCCTAAAAAAATAAACTCTTAAAAACTTTTTGGGCCTCGGGCCCACAGTATGAGCCTTTGAACTTGGCTCGATACCACAATTGTAACACCCCAAACTCGGACAAGACACCACGCCCGAATCTGGTATGTTACGGGGGAAAACGTCTTTGAGTGATCAGTTTTTTTTCCATTTAAAAGCGGGGTGAAAACATAGTGAATTTGAGGAAAAATCCGAGTAGGCTTGTTTGATTAGATTTTGAAAACTTATCCAGAGTATATAGTTTAAACGAGTTGATTTCATTTAGCATTTCCAATAGTTCCTTGGTGCTATTTTGAAACATTTTAGGCTTAGTAGAAAATCAAGTTTGATTTGGAAATCATTTGAGTTTATTGTATAGCAAAACATAGCGAGATACCCGATGGTATAGTTTAAAACACATTGCGATATAATTTTGAAAACGTTGTCTTTCCAAGTTTTAGTAAATTTCATGCCAAGTTATTTGTTAAGCAGGTAGCGAATCTAATTAAAACATACCCATCATAAAACATAATTTAAAGGCCTTTTACAAATCCAAATTAAATCTCAAATAAAAATAAGTAAGCTAAAATACCCAAAGTGAATAGTCTGAGCAAAACTTTTATTAAAGCATGGCATGTGCACCCCGAGTCCACCCCGGCTCCATGTCCGCTCACGAGTCACTGAAATGTCAAAGGAGAGGGTGAGTCGAATGACTCGATGCATAAATCCCGCTCTGAAGAAACAACATGCTAACACACATCATACATAGCAACATAATTAATGCAACCCGATCCTAACCATCCGTCTCGCCTTTTCTACCCAGTGTGGTACCAAACCCTTTGGTGGTGTAAACCACCGGTGACATATAGTCACAATGTGTTACCAAAACACTGGTGTCCTAAAGACACAAATGTGCTACCAAAGCTTTGGTGACCGTAGTCACAAATCAATTGATGGGGCCAACCCATCGTGTGATACCCAATCACTAGCGAGACGATCCCATATCTCATGTGGGGCCAACCCACGGTGGTATTAACCACAGGGACAAGTCGCAATGAGGTGCCCAACCTCTGGTGTCCCAAAGACACAAATGTGCTACCAAAGCACTGGTGACCGTAGTCACAATAATCGAATGATGGGGCCAACCCATCGTGTGATACCCAATCACTAGCAGACGATCCCATATCTCAAAGTGGGGCCAACCCACGGTGGTGTAAACCACAGGGACAAGTCGCAATGAGGTGCCCAACCTCTGGTGTCCCAAAGACACAAATGTGCTACCAAAGCACTGGTGACCCAAAGTCACAAAGTGTGTTACCAAAACACTGGTGCTCGTCAGCACAAAATATCACCGCTCCCTCCACTCATATCACCCATCAACATACCATACTCATGTGATCATGCATATCATACAAGTCATGCCTATCATGCTAATATGTTTGACTCATACCCCATATCACATACATACATAGCCATGATACCATATAGATCATCAGTAAACTTGTAACAATACTGACTTACCCGAGTCCAAGATCATACCCATTAGGGTATCATATCAATCATCACTGTTTCATTACTTATCACACAGGTTATCAATCATATTACTAAACGGAAGTGTGTTAGTTTACACACCTGGTAAAGCGCAACCTCTAATACAAAAAGAAACGATCTAAAGCTCCTTGTATACTTGGTCCTACAATCGGCCAAATAGGAGTTAGACATCTATAACATTCGGCCAACACAGGGTTAGGCACTAAGACCATTCGGCCAAAGACATATAAACCCAAGGGGGTTAATATTAAGCCATTACCTTACTCTTGCGAATGGTTTGGTTTCCAACCAAACCTCGAACCAACGATGGTTCTCCTTCCAACAATCGGCACCTATAAGACAAATAATTAATCCCAATCACCTTTGACTTGATCGGAAACAAAAGATTGAACTAACAATACTAACACCAATCACTTACCCTTACTAATCAATTGTGTAAGAAAAGCGGCTCCTCTTGCTCCTCACGATTGATTTGGTTTCCTTCCAAATCCACGATCAACCAATGGTTCTCCGACAATCGGCCTTCCCTTAAAAACACAACAATTAGTCTCACCCTAGGCTTAACAAGAATGAACCATCAACCAACTTCTTACCATCACTTACCCAGCAGTTATGTGAGTAGGAAGACTCCTTTTGCTTGCTTCCAAAAGGCCCTTCACCAACCGATTGCACCACCCGAGATGAGCACCAAAAACTCCACCAATATTCGGCCAAAATAAACACCACTAAGAGAGAAGGGATATTCGGCCAATCTCATTAAACAAGAAGGAAGAATTCGGCTTTACTCAAAGAAAGAGAATACAAGTGAAAGATGAGAAGAAAAGGGGTTGGTATTGGCTAATGACAAAAATGATGGAAAAGGAGAAGAGAAAAGGAGTACTTAGGTTTAAGAAGAAGAAAGGAATGGTGGAAAGGTTTTGGGAAATAACTTTCGGCTTCTAATGATCAAGGAGGAAAGAAGTATGAGAAGGGCTCAAAGATGCATTCGGCTACCAAGAAAGCAAGGTTAAGCAACTATAGGAGTTTGGTGTTTTTCGGTTTCAAGAAGTGAAGAAGATGAGAGAAATTCTCTTGAAGTTTTGGCTACAAAAGACAAAAAGAGAGAGAGCTTTTCTTCTTTACCAAATGTGACCGAAAATGCACCCCAAAACCAAGGTACATTCGGCCTTCCCTTCTCCCACACTAAGCCGCCCCACACCCCCCAAATCCCCTAAAATTCGGCCACCACTCCTCAAAGTACTCCAAGCCACTAATTCAAAAGCATTTGAATTAGTCCCCTTCCACAATTCACTCCTTGCCGTCCATCTCACCCATAGACTAGGTCCAAGGCAGAGTTTGAACTGCCTACAAACTCTCCCTTCCTAGGCGTCAAAAAGAAAGCCAAAAGGTGGCCACTCCGCAACTTGAACACAAGATCTCTCCCTCCTGCAAATGACGCCACACACACAAGCCTTAGTGGCGCCTATCCTGCCACTCCACCAGCTCCTTTCTTGTTCAACAAAACACCAAATAAAACTCTTATACCCCAGCTCCAACAGCTCCCCTGACTTAACACCCAAAAATCAAAATTTTCCCATTCACTCAGGCATACACCTAGACTTCAATTAAGCCCCCAAAACATAGAAATAGCCACGCAGCACACTAGACACATGCAATTTCATGCAACAACAAAATAACCCCTAACCCGGGATATTACAATGTGCTAAGTTTATTTGTATATGGCTTACTAAGCTTTTGGAAAGCTTACTCTGTGTGTGTATTCACTCTTTTTATAGGTCGTCAAAGCTACAAAAGGCTCAGGGATCGTAAAAGATCGTCATCACACTATCAAACTCAACTTTGGTACTTTTGAATGTGTATATAACCTAATATGGCATGTATAGGCTAGTCATTTGGTATATGTTTGAGATGAAATTAGCTATGTGATGTGGCTAGTTATAGGTTGGTATTATGCAATTATGAATATGGTATATAATGTTGGTTTCGGTATGATCACATGACTATGAAATGGTCAAGTTTATGGTAAGCATATGGATGAAATTTGAGTATGTATGGTTGATCAAAGAAAGGGTAATATGGAAGGTAAATGTAGATGAATCATGCTTGAATGTATATGTGTTTTAGTTGTGCAAATTGTACATGAAATGAATTGGTATTTTGCTTGTAGGGTGGACCCAAGTGTGGGTGGCATTTTGGCCTTGTTAGTGGCCTGTTTTGCCTACACGGCCATGGCACACGGGCGTGCCTGGTGGCCGTGTGAATAAGTCAGTAGCTAGCCTAATATTACACAGCCATGGCACACGGGCGTGTCTGGTGGCCATGTGATTAAGTCCGTATACATGCTCTGTTTTGGCACGGCTAGGACACATGGGTGTGTCTAGTAGCCGTGGGAGGCACACGGACTGACTATACGGGCGTGTGACCTCTGTAGCATAGAAAAGTTTTTAAATTTCCGAGAAATTTTGTATGTATCCGGTTTAGTCCCGACCCTATTCATAAGCATGATTAAGGTCTCGTTGACCTATAAATGGGACACTTTGATTGCGTTGGATGAATTATATTATAAAATGTCCGTAAAAGTTTTCGGTCTGTTTGGTAACACCTTTAACCACAATCCGGCGACGGATACAGGTTATGGATGTTACATATTTCATCATCAAACACCAAAGTACATATAGATTCAACAATGGCATATCACAAAATCATCAACCAATTCAAAAATTAGGGCATGGGCTAGCTAGTACTCAAAGCAACGATCACAAAAACATAGAAATCATTAAAAACCGAACTCAAATCATAACTTAATCACAAACACAAAGTGCCGAACCCTAAAACATGAAAATGGCTTCTTCTTTCTTCTATTTTCGGTGCAAAAAGATGATAAAATGGCCACCATATTGTTTTGTTTTAATAATATTAACATTAATAACCATTTTACAATTTTAATCTTAATTAAAACCATTTAAAAGCATTCATTTAATGGCCATTTATGCCAAATTCCACTATCAATGGTCTAATATCAACATAAGGACCTTTCATTTAATAAATCATAGCAATTAGACACCTTTATCAAATAGAATGCAACTTTTGCATTTTACGCGATTTAGTCCTTTTCTCAAATTAAGCATCCAAACGATAAAATTAAACCACGAAACTTTCACACATATATGCTATCATGCTGTAAACACATAAAATAATATTAAAAATAATTTTTGACCTCAAATTTGTGGTTCCGAAACAACTGTTCCGATTTAGCTAAAACTAGGCTGTTACATGGTAACTATTTTTTGTATTAAAAACATGACAAGTAAATTAAAAATTATTGCATTTATATAGGTTCAAACCAAGTTACTAGATTTAATACTTGAAAAATGGGAAAAAAAATAGTTGTTTATGTGTTTAAACCAACACCAATTTATTTACAAAACATTTTTTGTGAAAATAATCAAAATTTTCATTCCAAATCTAATTCAAAGGTAACCAAAGGTTCCAAAATATGCTAAAACATACCCAATATGCCAAATATACCAAGTCCATAGGAAAAATACTAAAAATGTAACACCCCTCTTACCTGGATTAATTCGATAACCCGAGCAAGCAATGCTACATTTGGACCCCGAGTCAATTTAATTCACATTCCATTTATATACTTTACTATTATCATTTTAAACTCCTTTGAGGTATCTCGGGTCATTTTTGGGCATCCCCTATGGTTTGGTTGCGATCAGAGGTTGTTGGGCCCCTTTCGGGACAAATTAAGCAAGAACAGGGTAAAATAGGACACTTATACCGATATTCATTATTCCAAGTATAAGTACAACTCCTCTGACACTGTTCATTTTTTATCTATGGAGTACATGTATTGATACAAGTTATAAAAGTATCTATACTTCTTTGCAAAAGACCCTAAATCATGCCCAAAACACTTATTTTAATGCCATAATCAATCTAACTCATTCCCAATCATCCATAAATCATTTTTAAAACACCTCTAATTATCACATATATCATTGTATAGCTCAAGTAAGTTCAAATAAGTTTACTAAATGTCAAAATACTTATGATACCCCAAGTATTTTGATAAACCGAAATAGTAACATATTTTAGGCCCACATTTAGTATGCTTTTGGATGAATTATCCCTTGATTTATGTAAAAAGGTGCTATTAATCCTTTCTTTTCATGTCTTATACTCAGGAAAGCACCAAAGGATAAAAATAAAGAGAAACGGGCTCAAAACAGACCAAAACGGACCAATGAGAAAATCGACACGGCCTGGACTTGGACCCACACGGCCGTGCCAAGTCAATCATCTAGAACACGGTCTAACCCTGACTCACACGGCCGTGTCTCATTAAAGAAATCCGAACACGGCCTGGCCACGATTCACACGGGCGTGCACCATGGTCGTGCCTCTGCCGTGGAGAAGAGCAATTTCATTCGGGAAAGGATACTTAGGGAGAAAGAAACATATTTCAAAGGCCTATAAATACACCCTAAGTATGACCTAAGAAGGAGAGCCCAAAGCCATCGTCTAGGGGCGCCGTGCAAGGCCAGAGAAGGCAGATTTGTGGGGATTCACTCAGGGATAGCTAGTTGATCCATCTCAAGAAGCCAGAATTATACCCAAGACGGAGGATCTCTCCTTCAATTCCTTCAAGGGGTTTTAGGGATTTCTTATGTTTTGTTTTATCTTTTCTCTTGAGATGTTTTCCTTTATTGTTATGAACTAAACCCTTCGGATACTCGAAGGGGATGAAACCTATGATGAATCTTGTTATTGTTTTCTGAATTATATGATAAATACTTAGTTTGTTCTTAATTATGTGACCTTAATCCAAATTTAATGTGCTTAGGTGGAGGAGGAATAGACCCTGCCTAAGAGTAGATCCAACATAATTAAGCGGAGTTGATCGCACGCCTAGAGATAGGGTGACGAGATTTTACCGGATTAGGGTGAAACCTAATATGGGAATCCATAGATCGATTTACTGCTATTATAGGGGGTTATTATAAGAGAATGAGAGTTCCACTAATTAACCTAGGGTTAGACATTATTCGCCTCGAGAGAGGGTTTAATATATGTTAGGGAGTCTTACGGATCAAACTAAGTGAATAAATCGTATGGTTCAGTGTTAGATAACAAGTGAAGTCTAGGTGGATTCTTCCTAGGGTATCAACTAAATCAACTGAGTTTTTCCGAAGTTATTTTCCAATTTCATTCTTCTTTGTCTTAGAGTCTTTAGTTTAGTAATTAGTTAATTTAGATTAATAAACAACTTCACTTATTTTAGGCTAAATAAAAGAAAGAAAGTTAATATTAGTACTTTTAGTTCCTTTGGGTTCGACAATCCGATCTTGCCTTAACTATACTACTATTCGATAGGTGCACTTGCCTCAATCGTTGTCAGAGTTAGTTTTCAGGTTCGATCATTCTTTTTATAAATTTTAAAACTCTGATTCACAGCGATCAAGTTTTTGGCGCCGTTGCCGGGGAACTAAAATATTAAGAAAGCTCTATTTTTATTACTTTAGCCATTATTTTTATTTTCCGCAATTTATTTTTAGTTTTAGTTTTAATTTTAAATTTGCTAATTTTTTTTCTTTCTTTCTTTTCCTAGTAGGTACCTCTAGTTTATGACTAGAAGGAACCCGAGAGGACCTTTAGTATACGACAGTGATATTGAAGCTACCGCTCGGAGAAATTGCAGAGAAATTAGGCGAGCCCTAAATTACACGGAAGAAAAGCGAGAAGACAGATCCAATCCTACTGAAGGGATGGACGAAAATAATCCACCACCACAAGATGTGGGAGAAAATAATGCTCCTCGTGCTATGTTTGATTATACTAAACCTCATTTAACAGGAGCTGAATCAAGTATTGTTAGGTCTGCTATAGATGCTAATAATTTTGAATTAAAGCCTAACACTATACAAATGATTCAACAGTTTGTTCAATTTGATGGTTTGCAGGATGAAGATCCAAACACTCATATAGCTAACTTTTAGAGTTACGTGATACCTTCAAAATAAATGGCGTTTACGATGATGCCATACGACTTCGGTTATTTACCTTTTCATTAAGGAATAAAGCTAAACAGTGGTTAAACTCGCTACCATGAGGGTCAATCACTACATGGGATCAAATGACCGAAAATTTTTTATTAAAATATTTCCCACCGGCCAAAACGGCCAAATTACATAATGATATCTCTTCTTTTGTGCAGATGGAATTAGAGACATTATACGATACATGGGAGAGATATAAGGATCTCTTGAGAAGGTGTCAGCACCATGGTTTACCCTTGTGGCTCCAAGTCCAAACTTTCTATAACGGTGTAAACCCTTCAACGAGGCAACTAATCGACTCAGCCGCCGATGGAACTCTGAATAATAAAACTCCTGAAGCAGCCTACGAATTTATAGAAGAGGTGTCACTGAATAACTATCAGTGGCAAGTTACAAGAACAAGGCCAACAAAAACCGCCGGAGTTTACAACCTCGACGCAGTAACCATGCTATCAAATCAGGTAGAGTTGATGAATAAAAAGCTTGATAGTTTGTGTTCTTCGTAGGTACATCCGGTCATGCAAGCAGACGCAAGTGGAAGCGTGGCGAATCTCGAGTACCCACCCTACCAACCGGCACAGAGAGCGCGAACAGATGAACTATATAAGTAACAATTTTAGATCTAATAATAACCCATATAGTAATAATTATAATCCAGGTTGGAGGAACCACCCAAATTTTTTGTGGGAGGACAAGGAAATCAAAAAGACAACAACCTCCTCAAAATTTCCAAAATCAGCCCTATCCACGGGAAAAGAAGCCGATTCTTGAAGAGATCTTTGAACAAATTCATAGCTTCCATGAGACCCGTTTTGAAGGCGAGACAACACTTGATGACCAACAAACATCGATCAAAGTGATAGAGAAACAAGTTGGAGAACTCACTAAGTCAGTTGAACAACTTACTGAAATGGTTTCTGAAATTCGATCAGTGATTTTCTCTAAAGCAACAGAGCAGGTAAAGCGATTACATAATCGAGAAGTGGAAAGGAGTTAGTTGAACCAAAGAAAAAAATACTACATGAAGATGACAAAGCAAAGGATACAAGAGTTGGGGATGTAACTCCAATACGCAAAGAAAGTAAACCACCAATCCCATATCTAGCGCAGTTAAAGAAAGAACGATTAGACGCCCAATACGGTAAGTTTCTTGAACTGTTTAAACAGATACATATTAACTTACCTTTTGTTGAAGCCATTTCACGATGCCGACGCATCGCGAAAAATTCTTAAAGGAACTCCTAACGAATAAAAGGAAGCTTGAAGAAGTATCCATGGTGGAGCTTAATGAAGAATGTTCAGCCATCCTCCAAAACAAGCTACCAACCAAATTAAAAGACCCAGGAAGTTTTACTATTCCTTGTTTAATTGGTAGTTTAAATATTAAGAAAGCATTAGCTGATCTAGGTGCCAGTATTAATTTAATGCCTTATAAAATGTTTAAACAACTAGATCTTGGGGAACCAAAACCCACTAGGATGAGTATTCAGTTAGCTGATAGATCTATTAAATACCCTAGAGGAGTTATCGAGGATGTCTTGGTAAAAATCGATAAATTTATTTTCCCCGTTGATTTTGTTGTGCTTGACATGGACGAGGACATTTAGGTTCCCTTAATTCTAGGCTGCCCTTTTTTAGCTATTGCCTGGGCTGTTATCGATGTAGGTGATGGTAAACTTGCATTAAGGATAGGCGATGAGGAAATTATTTTTCAAATTTATGATGCCATGAGATATTCTAGAGAACAAGATGATTCCTGTTATTTTATTGACACCACTGATCATATCATTCAAAACTCATTACAGGAAATTCTACATGATGACACGATGGAACTGTGTCACACTCAAGAATAGGGGGAATAAGATGAAGACCACGAGCTAAATTCAAAAATATCGTCATCAAGACAAACGGAAAAAGAAAGCATTGAATTCGATGACGACTTAAAACAAAAACCCTCTGTTGATGAACCACCTCAATTAGAATTAAAGCAACTGCCAAAACATTTAGAGTATGCATTCCTTGGGGAAAATTATACGTTACGATGTAATTATCTCTTTGAGCTAGAACCTCGGGAAAAAGAGGAGTTGATACAGTACTAAGAGAACATAAAAAAGCCATAGCTTGGAAAATCTCTGACATTAAGGGAATAAGCCCAACATTTTGCACCCACAAAATTTTAATGGAAGACGAGTACAAGCCATGCGTGCAACCACAAAGACGATTAAATCCTAACGTAAAAGAAGTCATGAAAGTCGAGGTAATTAAACTTCTAGATCTTTGGAATAATTTATCTTATTTACGATGCAAGTGGGTGAGTCTGTGCGAGTTGTCCCAAAGAAATGAGGCATGACCGTGGTACCTAACGAAAAGAATGAACTAATTCCTACCGGGTGATCCACAAAGTTGGAGAGTTTGCATAGATTACAGGAAGCTGAATGACGCCACTAGAAAAGATCACTTCCCTCTACCTTTCATTGACCAAATGCTAGAAAGGTTATCAGGACATATGTACTATTGCTTCCTAGATGGACTCTCCGGTTATTTCCAAATCCCAATAGCACCTGAAGATCAAGAGAAGACAATGTTCACATGCCCATACGGTACGTTTGCTTATCGAAGAATGCCTTTTGGATTATGTAATGCTTTTACTACCTTTCAACGTTGCATGTTGGCAATCTTTGATGAACTTGTAGAAGATATTATGGAGGTATTTATGGATGATTTCTCAGTATATGGTAATTATTTTCATCTTTACCTTAAAAATTTAAAACGAGTCTTGATGAGATGTGAGGAAACAAACCTTGTTTTAAATTGGGAGAAATGTCACTTTATGGTACAAGAAGGAATTGTATTAGGACATAAAATTTCTAGTAAAGGGATTGAGGTAGATAAAGCAAAGATTGAAACCATAGAAAAATTACCTCCTCCTAGTTCAGTTAAGGCCATTAGAAGTTTTTTAGGACACGCAGGATTTTATAGAAGATTCATTAAGGATTTTTCTAAAATAGCTAAGCCTTTAACAAAATTATTAGAAAAAGATGTTCCTTTCAATTTTGATCAGGAATGTTTAGACGCATTCAATATCCTTAAGGATAAACTAATAAATGCTCCGATTATAATTGCACCTGATTGGAATCTACCCTTTGAACTAATGTGTGATGCAAGTGATTTCGCAGTAGGTGCAGTTCTGGGACAACGAAGAGGCAAGCATTTTCAGCCAATCTATTATGCTAGCAGGACTTTGACACCCGCACAAGAAAACTATACCACCACGGAGAAAGAATTGCTAGCTGTAGTTTTTGCTTTTGACAAATTTAGACAGTATTTATTATTATCTAAAGTTGTCGTTTTCACTGACCACTCAGCTCTTCGTTATCTATTAACTAAACCTGATGCGAAACCACGACTCATGAGATGGATTTTACTTTTACAAGAATTTGATTTGGAAATACAGGATAAGAAAGGAGCTGAGAACCTTGCAGCTGATCACCTCTCTAGACTCGAAAACCTCCATATCGAAGAGCTAAATGAAGGAGAGATAAACAATTCATTCCCAGAAGAACAACTCTTTTCGATAACTCATTCTGAGGTACCATGGTTTGCGGATATTGCAAATTATTTAGCTACTAACATCTTGCCAAAAAAATTAACACATCACCAAAAGAAACGATTCTTTGCTGATGCAAAAAATGAATTTTGGGAAGATCCCTTTCTTTTCTCGAATATGTGCGATCGGGTAATTCAAGATGCGTTACAAGGACGAAGCAAGTAAGATTATAGAACATTGCCATTCGGGACCTTCGGGAGGACACTACTGATGGCATTAAGACAAGCACATAAGATACTCGAATCAGGTTTTATTGGCCCACTCTATTCAAGGATGCCAAATGTATGTCGCTTCATGTGATAAATGTCAAAGAACAGGTAATGTCTCTAAACGTGATGAAATGCCTCAAACATATATGCTATCATGTGAAATATTTGATGTATGGGGTATTGATTTTATAGGGCCATTCCCTAGTTCATTCAGACATAAATACATCCTAGTGGCAGTTGATTACATGTCAAAATGGGTGGAAGCCGAAGCTCTACCTACTAATGATGCTAGAGTAGTAGTTAAGTTCCTCAAGAAACTGTTCTCTCGATTTGGAATGCATAGAGCTATCATTAGTGATAGGGGCACTCATTTCTGTAATACTCAATTTGACAAAGTCTTAAAAAAGTATGGAGTACACCACAGGATAGCTACCCCATATCACCTTCAAACCAGTGGGCAAGTTGAAGTAGTAAACCGAGAACTCAAGCGCATTCTAGAAAAAACGGTTGAATCAAACAGAAAAGATTGGGCATTAAAAGTAGATGATGCCTTATGGGCCTATAGAACAGCATTTAAAACCCCTCTAGGGACATCCCCATACAAACTTGTATACGGGAAAAGCTGTCATCTACCATTCGAGTTAGAACACAAAGCTTTTTGGGCCATAAAGTTTTTAAATTTTGATCTTAGCACTACAGGAAAGAAAAGAATGATGCAGATGAACGAGCTAGATGAATAGAGAGCTGGGGCCTATGAGAACTCGAAACTATACAAAGAGGCAACTAAGCGACGCCACAACGCTCGTCTAAAGAAGTTGAAACAATTCGAAGTAGGGGACTTGGTCCTACTGTACAACTCAAGGCTTAAATTATTTCCTGGGAAGCTGAAATCGAGATGGTCAGGCCCATTCATGATCAAAACAATTTTTCCATACGGCACAATCGAGGTAACTCACCCCACTAAGGGCACATTCAAGGTAAATGGTCACCGACTAAAAATTTATAATGGTGCATATTTTAGAGATATGAGAGAGGAGCACTTGCTCCAGGAACCTTCTTTTAGAACCGAAAACAGGGAAAGTCTAGCTTAAGACTATAAACAAGCGCTTCTCGGGAGGCAACCCGAGCACTAACTTCCCTAACATTATACTTTTAACTGTTTAGCATCTAACTTCATACTAATTAATCTAATAAAGCGCAGGTTTTAGACCACACGGCCTTACACACGGGCGTGCCCGTGGCTGTGCGAAAGCCAGGGGATAAACCATAGGTGTGCCAGCGGCCGTGCACGACAAAGAAGAATCTTTTTCCTCAACACGAGCTGCGATAATATCCCACGCCCGTGCCGACTACCCGTGCGAGGTTACTGACTTATTAAGCACGGACTAAACACGCCCGTGCCACCCAACCGTGTAAGGTTACTGACTTATCAAGCACGGGCGTGTCATAAGCAACACGGCCGTGGCAAATCCACCTGAACGCGCCTAAAATTCAAAATCGTAAAAAACACGGGCGCATAAAAATCAAACACGGGCGTGGTCCCTGCCCGTGCTCGTATCCCTATTTAAGCAACTTTAACCGTCACCCTTCCCCCAAATCAACCCTAAACCAAATTTTAAGCTTCATCCCTCTCAAATCCGGCCACACTCAAACCCTCCACCGCCTCATCAAACCCTCAACCCTCTTATCTTTCAAGAAAACCACACTAAAACCGTGAACACGCCCGCGCCACCACCGTCTTTGCGGGAAAAACACGCCCGCCCCCCACCACCGCACACTGCAAAAACCTCACAAAGACCACCAGTGCCCGCCCGTGTGTCGACCAATTTGCACCATCACAACCCCTGGTTCCCTCCACTACTTCATTTTCTTGACTCAAAGTTTGATATATTTCATATTATTTTGTTTTGTTTAAAGTTTTAATATTAAACATGATTTATTTTATTTTAGAACTCATTTTAGAACTTATTGAATGTTCATAATCTTGATGATTAGTTATGTGTGCTATTTATCGTTGTTAGATGGACTTCATATTCTCTATTGATTAAAATCTTTTACAAACCTTCCTATGCAGAATTAGAATTGGTTGCTAATAGGTGAATAATTGTGTTTAGCATTTAAATATCTTGGGCCTAGATGACAATTTGGTACAACCATTACTTGAATATTCTTTATTCTCAGGTACAATGTCGTCATCACGAGGGAAACGAACCACGGCCGCACCAACTAAGAAAAGAAAGGGGTCCAGATCATCCTCAGCCAGTGTATCTTCCAAATTAAGACACTGCTTCCTCCAATTCTCTCAAGAAGCTCAGGAGGAACGATACAAGGCATTCCGGGAAAGACCTCTAGGAACCGATAGATGCATTGACTGGAACGTGATGGAACAGGTCGGATTAGCAACCGATATTCGAGCCCTCATATCGACCGAGTCGTGGGAGTAATTTTTCTCTATTATTGAGCCAACTTATTTGGAACTCACCCTTGAGTTCTGCACTACTTTTACCTTACAGACAGTGATGGCCCAGTACGATGACCCGGGCACAGTGCAATCCGCTTAGGAGGTACGGTACATCGACTAAGCGTACCGCAATTCGGCACGGCACTCGGACTCTATACGGAGGAATTTATAGAAGAAAATCCACTCTCCGAGTTAGACCATCAACTCCACTGCACTCCCCTCAACTGTTGGCGTAATTTAAGGCCCAACAAAGCGTTCTGACCCGATCGCTCAAGGCGACGACCCGCCAGCCCACCCCTTAAGGTATATCCACGCCATTCTTGCTCACACTATCACAGTCGACGTGAGAATACGGGTGTGGTGAATAAGCACGATGTCTACTACCTATCGTGCATGTCGGAAGGGCACGTTTCGACTGGCATACTTCATCGCTGTCAGGCAATTCAAAGACCAAACGGAGCCACATAGGAAGGGAATTTTATCGATGGGCCCGTACAACACAAGGTTGGCTCGATATTTTAGCCTCCTCAATACTGACGCCCAGAGTTCATCCCTCACACTGATTGGCCACATAGTTCCTCAAGGCATCCAAACGATGTCACACATGAGGATGATTAAATACCGTCGTGGGACTGACCCCCCCAATACCTATTAGTACAAACCACTGATGAGGAGGAACCTGAGGACATTACTGATGATGTCCCACAGGAAGTCCCAGCCCAAAGCTAGCAGCCATTCCATACAGCAGCTACACTATCGTATATCTCTGCATGCCTCGACCAGTATGAGCAGTATTTCACCGATTCAACTCGGTGTTTTGACAGGATCGAGGCCACTCTCCAACAGATATGCCATCATCTCCACATCTCCTCACCGACACCACCGCAGGATCCAGCCGATAATGAGGACCTTTGGGCCCTCTTATTTTCTTTTTTTTTAGTTTCCATTATTATCAGTCTTATTTGTTGCAATTCAAACTTTTTATCCGTTTATATTTTAGATTTTTATGGTATCATCGACTATCTAATCTTCGAGCATGCTTCACATTTATTTATTTAATTATGGCCCCGAGACATCTAACCGATGATTTCGCAGTTTCAAAAACACACTCCAAACAAATCACTAGGAGTAATTCACTATTACATAAGTCATTTTCCACATCCTCCATCTCAAGGAAACTATCCAAAAAGTCAGGGAGTTTCACTTACACCTTTCTCTTTTGATTTTGCTATAATACATTTACATATCTTTGTACATTAAGGGCAATGTACATCTTAAGTGTGGGGGGTGAAATCTTAAACGTGCCTAATTTTTTTCATTATTCTCAAAATCCTGAATTTAGTCTTGTTTGAAAGTAATTTCCTCATATTACTAATTAGGATGAAATTTCTGATGATTTATGATTTTTATTGATATGTTTTAGATTAAGTCATTGATAATTGTGCATTGATAATTAAATTTGAAGAATACTAGAGAATCAAGCATGATAAGTCTATTTTTCAGAAATTAAAAATTTTCTAGGTTGTCAAACTAAGTTTAAATATTACTTTGAAGTTTGAAATTTACGAGGTTGACGTCGAAATACCCATAATTTTTGTGAGATTTTGAGCCTTATAGAGCATACATTCTTTTTTCTGCTCACTTTATTAATTATGAGTGTGTCAACATTGATTTGTTATTCTAGAACTTGCATCGATTATACATGTCGAGACCACACTTTTGATTTGATATACAGAGATGATAAAGGCACCTAGGTTTTAACCCACTAACTCCATTAAAAGCCTACCTTCACAAATTAACCCCTAGTGAACCCTTTTTAATCCTAACAACCCTATTTATTGACTCACCCACTAATATTAACCCAAAACCCTTTGTAATTGTTATCACCATTCTTTCTAACTACCCCTATATCGAGATTTGATCTGATTAGTTGCCTAATTATGAATTTTAGTAATTTATCCTTTATTATGTATTTATTATATTCTTAAAAAAAAATGAAGTATATTCATTATTAGTTATGTGATTAAACGAGCTTATACATTGATTTAAATTCCAAATATCGAAGAAGAAGCTCGTATTATTAGTATTATTAGTTTTCAATTGATGTAATTAGTTCATTAGTTCTTAGTTAGGTAATTTGTCAATTCAATCTCGATTCTAACCCTCTAATTCAGCCTTATTCCATACCATTAACCCTAGCCCCTTTACAACCCTAACAAAGACCTTTTGATTTGTGTTTCATCTCATATTTCAGTGGTGGAGATTTGATTTTCATGCAAGCCTATGGGATTAACTCTTCATGTTTGACTTTTGAGTGCCTAAATTTTTAACCTTAAACACTTTGAGTGATTTGAGTGAATCTTTAGTGAGGATGTCAATCCTTAACAATTTCGAATCAGAGGTAATTATTTAGATGAAGGGAAACACCTATGTTTTGCGCTACAAAATATAAGGCTTATATTGTTTGAATTTTTAGGACACTTTGAGTTGAATTATCCATGTATAAATTATCTGTGAATTATGATGAAACGCTATCAATGACTATTATGAATTATAGGAAGTTCGTTTTAATTGTAAGTTGAGAATTTTGCTTGAGGACAAGCAAAAGCTTAAGTGTGGGGGTATTTGATAAACCGAAATAGTAACATATTTTAGGCCCACATTTAGTATGCTTTTGGATGAATTATCCCTTGATTTATGTAAAAAGGTGCTCTTAATCCTTTCTTTTCATGTCTTATACTCAGGAAAGCACCCAAGGATAAAAAGAACGAGAAACGGGCTCAAAACAGACCAAAACGGACCAATGAAGAAATCGATACGGCCTGGACTTGGACCCACACGGCCGTGCAGAGTCAATCATCTAGAACACGGTCTAACCCCGACTCACACGGCCGTGTCTCATTAAAGAAATCCGAACACGGCCTGGCCACGATTCACACGGGCGTGCGCCATGGCCGTGCCTCTACCGTGGAGAAGAGCAATTTCATTCGAGAAAGGATACTTAGGGAGAAAGAAATGTATTTCAAAGGCCTATAAATACACCCTAAGTATGACCTAAGAAGGAGAGCCCAAATCTATCGTCTAGGGGCACCGTGCTAGGCCAGAGAAGGCAGATTTATGGGGATTCACTCAGGGATAGCCAGTTGATCCATCTCAAGAAGCCAGAATTATACTCAAGACGGAGGATCTCTCCTTCAATTCCTTCAGGGGGTTTTAAGGATTTCTTATGTTTTGTTTTATCTTTTCTCTTGAGATGTTTTCCTTTATTGTTATGAACTAAACCCTTCGGATACCCGAAGGGGATGAAACCTATGATGAATCTTGTTATTGTTTTATGAATTATATGATAAATACTTAGTTTGTTCTTAATTATGTGAGCTTAATCCAAATTTAATGTGCTTAGGTGGAGGAGGAATAGACCCTGCCTAAGAGTAGATCCAACATAATTAAGCGAAGTTGATCGCACGCCTAGAGATAGGGTGACGAGATTTTGCCGGATTAGGGTGAAACCTAATATGGGAATCCATAGATCGATTTACTGCTATTCTAGGGGGTGATTATAAGAGAATGAGAGTTTCACTAATTAACCTAGGGTTAGACGTTATTCGTCTCGAGAGAGGGTTTAATATACGTTAGGGAGTCTTACGGATCAAACTAAGTGAATAAATTGTATGGTTCAGTGTTAGATAACAAGTGAAGTCTAGGTAGATTCTCATCTAAATCAACTGAGTTTTTCCCAAGTTATTTTCCAAATTCATTCTTCTTTGTCTTAGAGTCTTTAGTTTAGCAATTAGTTAATTTAGATTAATAAACAACTTCACTTATTTTAGGCTAAATAAAAGAAAGAAAGTTAGTATTAGTACTTTTAGTTCCTTTGGGTTCGACAATCCGGTCTTGCCTTAACTATACTACTGTTCGATAGGTGCACTTGCCTCAATCGTTGTCAGAGTTAGTTTTCAGGTTCGATCATTCTTTTTATAAATTTTAAAACTCTGATTCACAGCGATCATATTTCTACTAGAACTTTAATAATATCTTAATTTGGCCTATGTACATGCCATACTTTAAACGAAAAATATATCCATATATTTTCTTCCAAGCTTGGAGAAGTGATGAGATGCGTCAGAATCAAATCCTCGTAATAGAGCTTCACTTCAGTACTTTACCTACACGTTAGAAATCACACATTAAGCTTGTGAAAACTTAGGAAGTACACCGATAATTAAACTTACCTTTACACTAAATAAATAAAAACAATGTACAATAATATCATACTAAATAAGTTTGGAACATAATGACATTAGAATTTCCATATTATAACTTATTCAATATAATTCAATTCACTATCATTCCCTTTCACTAACACAAAAGCTTGTCACATTGATCATAGTTGTATTTTGTCTTTTAATATTTAACGGATGCCCAATGTAGACTTAACAGAACATGCGTGATGTACAAAAATAATACGGAGATATAACAAAGTGCAATAATAGAACAGAGTGGCCCCAAAGTGCATTAATAGAACAAAGAGCACGTTAACTATTTACTAATGACATGTCATCTATATCCTACTAGTTCATTTATTGTTTACATGGGCAAATGTAACAGAACTAGCTTTACATTCACATTTCAGAACAAAACTTAAATACTTTAGATTTTTTTTTTCAATTTAGTCATTGTTATAAAAATTCACTAAGCACTATAATAATATTTTTTTGGCAGATGAAATATAACACACTATCTCATAATATTCCATATACATTGTCATACCCCAAAACTGGCTAATCTGAATTTAAGGCGCATGGAAACGAAGTTGTCTGTTTTGGCACACTATATTAGTTAGTTCACCAAATTGTAAGCTTTTGGCAAATTTGAGTATTTGCCTATGGATGTATACCAAGATTTAGTTCTTGACGAGTTCTTCAATGGAAGAAAGAATTCGATAAAAAAAAGTAAGCCTTGTGTAGGTTACCGCCAAAGGTATAGTATGCCTAGTTTGCTCAAGCATTGTGAATAGTAGGTTTTGGTAACTAGATCTGGTTATAAACCAACATAACTGACTGGTCAAATAGCATATGGACAAGACTCTCATTTATATTTCTTTTGGATTCTGTAGGCAATTAGGAAGACACATTCTGAAATTTCTTGACACTCGTCAAATTCCACTAAACGGAAGTGAATTATATATACGTGTGAGGAGGGTTCATGAGAAGAGTTTCTTCTTCCTTCAAGATAATTTTTTATGTAACAACCCATTTTCAGTGTTGTTGAAAATAGTGGTTTTGGGACCACAATTCCGATATGTGAGTCAGTAAATATTAATTATTTAATAGTTATGAAATTATTTAAGTGTCGTATTAAAATTTGGTTCTGTATTTTTGACGTTTTGTTAGTTAATTAAGTATAAAGGACTAAATTGTAAAAGATGTAAAAGTTTATCTTTATTGATTTCTATTAACTAAAAAGCATGAAAAAGGAATGTTAAGGGATTTAAATGGTAATAATACCATTCTTAAAAGTGATGGACGGTGGTGGGAAATTAATTAGTTAAAATGTAAAGTTTTTATTTTATAACTATTATATTATATGTTTAAAATAAAATAAAAGAATTAGAAAAGAAAGAAAAAGGTTATTTCTTTCATCTTATTCACTTAGAATCGAAAACAAAAGGGGGAGGAGTACCTAGCTCACGACAAGCCTATTCTTGCAGATTGGTGAGTTGTTTTTAGTCCGTTTCTTGTAATTTTTATGTTTTTGGAATCTCGGAAGCTTGATTTAGCTAACCTAATGATTATTTTGTGAAACTGTTAAAGTTTTCATTGATGTTTTCTTGAAGCTTTTGGGGTTATTTGGTTGGTTTTGAAGCTTAGATATGTTAATGGACTAGTTTGTAAAGTAAAAGTTATTAGTTTTGAACTTAGGGACTACAATGTAATAAGTCCAAAAATGTGTATAAAATCATGAAATTTTGTATTTTAATAGACTATTGGAGTGTAACACCCCAAACCCGGCCTAGACGTTATGGCCATATCTGGCAATGTCACACGATAGTGTTTTTGAAACCTCGTTGTTACGATGAAAACATTTCATGTTGTTATCTTTGGTAATCCTTTGTTAGAACTTAGGAAGTCGTCTTTATTCATTTAAAACATTTGTTTTGAAACATCCCTCGTTGCGGAAGCTTTAATAAAACATTCTAGGTGATCATGTGTTTAGAAATTACTTTAACTTTTTGAAAACCGAATTTCCTACGACCAGCAGGTATAAATCCATAAAGTAAAATAAATAAATAAAAACCCAAATTTAAAACCAAAGTCCCAGGGGGTCCTTAAATTACAACCCAAATAATCAATAATAATCAAATTATAAATCGTAAATTGAAAACCATGAAGTCCAAAAATTACTGTGGTCATCGCTGAGTCCTCCATCGCACCGATCCGTCTAAATCTGGGGATTACCTGTGCACATTAAACAAAAAGGGTGAGTTTACGTAAACTCAGTGTGTAATCCCGTAGAAATAAACAAATAATCAGTATTCACGCAGTACCTGATTGAAGCAGTCTTGGGCCTAAGCCCTTTTGAAGATCGATGTGATTTTAGCCTTAGCCCATCTCGAAGACAAGTGTCAAAAATGCAAAGAGGGCCTTAGCCCATCACGATGTCGAGAGCGATACTTGATTATGCAAGAGCAAAATCCTACCCAACCAGCCTCTACACACCATCTCCGTCCAACCTTACACTCCATGTGGGGATATAATCAACCCACCCATCCCTACACTCCAAGTAGTACCAAATGTGGCACAAAGCGAAGAGTTTGCGGTGAGTCACGAAGAAATTAGGCTTAAAGCCTTTCAGTACACTTCCTCCGAATAACAACCCCCAACCCAATGCAATGCAACATACAATGGATGATATGCTATTATGCAATTCCAGTACATATATTCAGTTCAGATATTAACATGCTCAGTACAAATATCATTCAGTCAATTTCACACATTTAGGGGTCTAAGTAGCGCTTACCGACCCTACAGTAGGTTCACAGTCGACTTGGGCGACTCGTGCAACCTTAGAAACATTTCAGTTAAAATGGGCTCACACGCCCATGTGATCTGCCCGTGTGAGCCCACACGCCCGTGTGGCCCACTCGGCCCAAATTGGCCTTGGCCGTGTGATCCATTTTTAATGTAACCTGTAACACCCCAAACCCGGTCTATGCGTTTAGACAAGATTTGGTTTGTCACACCAATCATTCATTCGTTTATTTTTCATAGGGTTAAGATAAAATAGTGCTACAAAACTTTTTGTTATAAAACCAATGTTCTTAAGAAAACTTAACATATTTGAGATAAAACCATATTAAGAGTTTAGAAATAAAATTTAAATCATCCACACAATAAAACCATAAAACATAATAAGAGGCCTTATTACATCAACCCAATAATAGCAATTAAAATAAAAACTTAAATAAAGTCATAGTTTATTAAAAACCCAAGTTTGTAGTATGGCCTCCACCAAGTCATCTCCGGCCCAAGTCCCGTCAATTTCCATTACGAAATGGTTAATAAAAATTGGGTGAGTTACAAAGAACTCGGTGTGCAACTCACTTACCACCATTTTTAGGCCGGATCGTCAAGATATCATGTCGGGCTTGAGCCCATTAATGATTTTCAACCATACATTGTAAAGTAACATAATTTAAAGAAAAGAATGCATGAAATATGAATTTCCCAAACCAACCTAGTATCCATCCGCTAACACCCCGTACCAACCAACACACACTGTGGGGATCAAGTCAACCCACCCCGCCAAACACACCAATCATGGGCTTAAAGCCCTTAAATAATTTTGTAGTGCACTCTAGAACTAGATTGTGACATTGTCACCGAACTAGAGGCATTTAGCGAATTTGTGGCAGAGCCACCGAACTAGAGGCAATGAGCCATATTGTGGCAGAGCCACATAGAACTAGAGGCAATGAGCCATATTTGTGGCAAATGGCCATTCTTCTCTTCATATAACCCACCCCATGCAATCATGCGTATTAACAAATATAATCATATAATGATTTCCATTAATCCATATCATCGGTGGGCTTATCAATTAACCCTTCATTAGGCTCATATAAACAATTTATCAACTAGCCCATTTAGTAGTTTAGTGACTTTGGCCCATTTTAGCCCAATTTATCGAAGCAGTATTTTCAGCCCATTTAATCGAACTAGAGTATTATCGCCCATTTTATCGAACTAGAGTTTTATCGGCCCATTTTATCGAACTAGAGTGTTATTGGCCCATTTTATCGAACTAGAGTGTTATCGGCCCATTTTATCGAACTAGAGTATTATCGCCCATTTTATCGAACTAGAGTTTTATCGGATTTTATTCTCTCGGTTTTAACTGTTTTCATGCATTCACTCAAAATATGAGTTACTACGTATTTTTTTTCCCGTTTTACTATTTTACGATTTTATCACGTGAACTTACAACTTGATGTCCAACCGAAAATGAGTGTGAAGTTACACACCTGGTTATGGAGAGAACTAAACTTTCCCGCTCTTCAACACCTATACGTATTGTATTAATTAAAACACTATAATCTATAATAAAACCGATCTAACTATAGCGATCTAGAAATTTACCTCGGATTTTCAGTAAGACTTCTACTTGCGATTTCTCTCGATTGATGGTTCGTTAACCGAATCGAATCCACGAACAAATAATGGTTCGGAGTACGAACGACTTGAACAGATTGATTTTCCTCGGTTGAACGTCCACAACCCGGTGGGAAATCCGATTTGTCAAAGCGATCCTTTGCTTGTACTTAGGGGAATAACAGAACCTCCCTTCTTAGAAGGCTAAACACCGCCCTTTTCTTCCCTATTTTGAATGTCTTCAAAGACAAAGATCGTTAATCCAATCTAAGATAAATTTTCGAAATAATACCAAGGTTTAAAGATATGATTTCCTTACCACAAAAATCGATTCCAACGATTTGTGTCACCCCCACGACTTCTTGATTCCAACTTCCGTTATCGCACTAAAGTTTAACAAAATAAACGTTAATAAAATGAACGTTTATTTTGATCTAATAAAGCCTTCAAACCAACATTAATATTCGGCACTAACCACTAATAACTAATCAAACGAAAGAACTCTTACCTATAATCCACGTTTAAAAGAAAAGATTCGAGAATAGAATGGATTTAAGAAGGATTCGGCTATATGAGATTAAGAAGAGAAGAAAATAATTTGACTTATGAACACCTTAATATTCGGCCATGAGAGTGTAGGTAAGGAGAATTTCGATTGAAAAGAATAAAATTAGAGAAAGATGGTGATGATGTTGCTTGATTTCAAAGTGAATAGAAGGAAAAGAATGAAAGAGATGAGCTTTAAGATAGGTGCATATTCGGCTATGGTAGAAAGAAAAGTAAAAAGAATAAAATGGTCTCTTTAGGTTTTGGTAAAATCGGCACAAAGAGAAAACACAAGATTGGCACAAAGTGTAAAACAAAATGACCAAATGGTCATAAGAAACTAGGCTTACCAAGTGCACAAATTCGGCCAAAGGGAGAGAGTTTGAGAAAATTTGCAAAACTTGCACAAAACAAAAATGACCAAAAACTAAAACTAAAACTCTAGCCAAAACTATCACCAAAAATTCGGCTCCCCCCCTATAGCCATATTGCCGTCCAAGTACATGGTCTAATGACCAAGATATTGTTTCCAAAAATTCTTCCTTGATTCATGCCTCATATCTTCTCACCTTTCCTTATTTTCTTGATACCCTTCCTTAAATTCAAATTTTCCTTATTCCTTTGATATTCTAACCAAAAATAACAAGTCAACACCTTCCATATATGCTCTTGGCCGACACTTGCTATTTTGGTGCATAAAAATTCAAAATAAAATTTACCTAGATGCTAAACATGGGATTCGAACCTTCAACCTCATGCACAAGCTCATGCGCCATCACCACTTGTCCAATAATTCATCTTATGCCTCACTTTGACACTTAAATTAATTTATGTGTCAAAGTCACTTAATCCACTTCCATAAATAATTTCTTAAAATTAATAATATTCCTTCTAAAAAAAAATTTTAAAACCTTCTTCAGACTATACTAACCACTTAAAATAAATCAGAAAATTTTACTTTCTAGAATAATTACTCAAAGCACACATAGAAAATAAATTATTCAAATTTTCGTGGTGTTACAACTCTACTTCTAAAAGAAAATTTCGTCCTCGAAATTTACCTAGCTGAAAAAGGTGAGGGTATTGTTGCCGAATTGCATCCTCAGCTCCCACGTAGCTTCCTCCACTCCGTGGTTACGCCACAACACTTTGACCAACGCACACAGTCTTCTTTCTTAGCACCTTCACGTCTCGGTCTAAGATTTCCACCGGTTCCTCCTCAAAAGACAAATCCAAATTCAACTCCACTTCTTCTACCGGTACTATATGCGAAGGATCCGATCTATAGCGCCTCAACATGGACACATGAAAAACATTATGAATTTGACTCAATTAGGAGGTAACTCAATTTGATAGGCCTTTGGACCAACTCGTTTCACCACACGATATGGTCCAATGTATCTAGGACTCAACTTGCCCTTCTTCCCGAATCGAATATCTTCTTCCAAGGTGAGACCTTCAGAAGACTTGATCTCCTACGGCATACTCGATATCCTTACGCTTCAGATCCGCATATACGACTTCTGTCTATCCGAAGCTTCCTTTAACCGAGCCCGAATAACTTTCACTTTTTCTTCCGTTTGAAATCATCTCGGTCCTAACAACCGCCGATCACCTAACTCGAGTCCAACAAATAGGAGAACGACACCTCACGACCATACAATGCCTCGTAGGGTGCCATCCGAATGCTAGATCGGTAGCTGTTGTTGTACGCAAATTCCGCTAACGGTAGAAAATCCTCCCAACTACCTTTGAAGTCGATTACACATCCCCTTAACATGTCTTCCGAATCTGAATCACTCTCTCCGAGTGACCATCGATCGAGGATGAAAAGCGATACTAAAATTAAGCTTTGTACCCAAGGCTTCATGCAAAGCTTTCCAAAATCGAGATGTAAACCTAGGATCCCTATCCGATATAATCGATCACAGTACCCCATGCAACCTCACGATTTCGGATACATACAGCTTCGCCAACTTACGCAACGAGTAGTCCGTGACGCCTTTGGTAGAAAATGAGCGATCTTAAATCGACGACGATCAACAATTACCCAAACAGAATTTTTCTTAGTAGGTGTTAAAGGTAACCCACTAACAAAATCCATTGTTATCCGCTCCCATTTCCAAAGAGGAATCTTAAGCTGGTTGCAAAGACACGACGGCAATTGATGCTCGCTTTCACTTGCGACAAGTTAAGCATTTTCCCACAAATTACGAAATCTCACGTTTCAACCTGTGCCACCAATATCGTTTCACGAAGATCCCGATACATCTTATTTCCTCCGGTGCATAGCATAAGGGCTACTATGCGCCTCCCTCAAAATCATTTGCCTCAGATCTCGAATCCTTAGGCATACTGGACCCTTCCACGAAAACACAATACACCTTACGAATTTATTCCAAAATCCTCAATTTCACCATTTTCCACTTGCTTTGAAATAAAAGTCTCAACTTCTCATCTAAAATCTGTTTTTCCTTGATTTGATCCCACCACAGAGGTTTCACTTGAAGTTCCGCTACCAAACTACCATCCTCATACAAACTCAAATGGGCGAACATAGCTCTCAAATCGAGATACCACCTTACGACTTAATGCGTCCGCCACTACATTAGCCTTTCCAGGATGATACTCAATAGAGAAATCATAGTCCTTTAATGACTCCACCCATCTTCGTTGTCTCAAGTTTAACTCTTCCGAGTAAGAAGATACTTAAGACTCTTGTGGTCCGTATAGATGATAGACTTTTCACCATAGAGGTAATGCCTCCAAATCTTTAAGGCAAACACCACCGCCGCTAACTCCAAATCATGAGTAGGGTAGTTCACTTCATGCGGTCTCAATTGACGAGAAGCGTAAGCTACCACTTTCCCACTTTGCATCAATACGCAGCCTAAACCCGTATGTGACGCATCACAATAAATCTGTAAAAACTCCTTCCCGACCAAAGTTGAATCAATACCGGCGCTTAGTTAAAACCTTCTTCACCGCTCGAAACTTTCTTGTCGCTTATCGGTCCATATAAACAACACTCCCTTCCGCAAAAGCTTAGTTAGAGGTGCAAAGCAATCAATGAGAACCCTCAACAAAGCGCCTATAATAACCAGCCAAACCCAAGAAACTCCGATCTCGGCCACCGACTTGGTGGTTTCCAATCCAATACCGCCTCAATCTTTCGAGGATCCACCCTTATTCCTTTGGTGATACCACATGACCCAAGAAAGTCACTTCTCTTAACCAAAATTCACATTTCTCGAATTTGGCATACAATCGATTATCTCAAGCACTTGCAATACAATCCGCAAATGCGAGTCATGTTCTTCTTCGCTCCTCGAATAAACCAGAATGTCATCTATGAATACCACCACAAACCGATCTAAGAATGGTTGAAAGACCCGGTTCATCATATCCATAAATGCAGCTGGTGCATTGGTCAACCCAAACGGCATCACTAAAAACTCATAGTGTCCGTAACGGGTTCGAGCATTTGTCTTGTGAATATCCGCTTCTTTCACCTTAAGCTGGTGGTAACCCGACCTTAAATCAATCTTGGAGAAAACAGAAGCTCCCTTCAATTGATCAAACAGGTCGTCAATCCTCGGCAGAGGGTACCGATTCTTGATCGTCAGCTTATTCAATTGCCTATAGTCAATACACATACGCATTGACCCATCCTTCTTCTTAACAAACAAAACCGGTGCTCCCCACGGAGACACACTCGGTCGAATAAAACCCCGATCTAGCAGTTCTTGAATTTGGGCTTTAAGCTCCGACAACTCCTTCGGTGCCATTCTATAAGGAGCAATGGACACTGGAGCAGTTCCGGGCAAAAGCTCAATACCAAATTCCACTTCCCGATCTGGAGGTACACCAGGAAGTTCTTCAGGAAAAACATCCGAAAATTCCTTCACCGTTCTCACATCTTCCATCGATGACTCTTTGGCATCTAAAGCACTAATAAATGCTAAAAATGCTCCATATCCTTTTTCGTACCAACTTCTCCGCCTTTAACGCAGTAAATCACGTTTGTCAAGAAATTTCTCCGCCGCCTATCATAACTATCTCCTTATCCTCCGCATTCTTATCAACATCCGCTTTTCAAAGATACCCAATTGCGCCGGTGCTTAACCAACCAATCCATGCCTGAGAATGATATCGAATTCGCCAAAAGGCGGTTCCATCAAATTTGCCAGAATGTTTCTCCTTGAATTACTAAGGGCACGTCTCTAAACAATTTATTAACCAACACCGATGCCCTAAGGGACTAATCACCCTCATCTCTTTATCGGAAATTTGAGTCTAATTTCAAGTTTCCGATTATGGTGCTAGCAATGCACGAATGAGTAGAACCAATATCTATCAAGGCAATAACGGTACATCGTAAATGAAGAACGTATCAGTTATCACATCAGTGCATTGCCATCCTCACGACGCCCGACCGCATACACCAATCTGGGCCGTCTTGCATCCGCGTTGCCCCTAGGACCATTGCCTCGACCGCTGCACCTTGACCACGCCCGGCCCCATTACCACCACGACTGGTCCCCGACCTCTCGGTGGTTGCCGAACTCCTCTTGCGGTGGTGCATCAAGAGCACGAACTTCTTGAGTTGTATCCATACGCCGAGGCAACTCCTATATTGATGCTCCGTCGATCCACATTTATAGCAAGCACCCGCTTTCCTCCAACATTCTCTCGGAATGTCTTTTCCCACATTCGGCACAATCCCGACTGACGATTAACGACCATCGGTGCTCTTCCTTGAGTGGTTCCTCATTCGGGGCCTCTTCAGAATCTTCTCGAAGAACCCGAATGCTTGAGATCTTTCTTGCCTCGAATTTGCTCCCGATTTTGACGTTCCGAGTTCTTAGCCTCTTGGCTATCTTGGCCTTCTCCACAAGAGCGGCAAAAGTTCTAACTTGTTGTGGGGCTATCAGAACCCGCAACTCGTCTTTCAAACCGTCCTCGAAAGCGCACACAACGCTCATGGTCCGTTGCCACTATCGTTCGAGCATAGCGACTCAAACGTAAGAACTCACCTCATATGTCGCCACCGTCTTATTTCCTTGCACCAGTTCAAGAATTCCTTCCTTCGGGCATCCACATAGCTTGTTCCCACATATTTCCCTTGAAAGGAAGCCTTAAAGAACTCCCAATTAACCAAAGCGACATCGAGTGCCATCTCGGATAGTAAGCCACCATTGGTAAGCTTCGTCTCTCAACAAAGATACCGCTCCTCTTAACTTTTGTTCCACATTGCACTCAAGATCGCCCATAATTCGCTCTCATCGCCTCAAGCCAATATTCAGCGACATTGGGAGCTACACGAGAGACACCTCTCGAAAACCTCGGCTCCACTGGATTTGGCCGCCCGATATCGACCCACGAGCGGTTGGTCCAGCTCGGATCCGATGACTTTCAAGTACTCGCGGCATTGCTCGTGTCACAAAGATTATCCTCTTCCATATGGTCGTGCGATCCCGTCTCACTCTCGAGTGACGCAGTGCATCCATTTCCGACATATAACCTGGCACATCGATTGCGCCCCTAACACCTCGTCCTCTACCACGGCCACGCTACCGCGCGTCCACGACCACGCCCTCTAGTGCTCATGGCGAAAAATTCGATTAATCTGATTAAGAGTTTTATGAATCGAATAATATTTCAATTGTTTATTAACGATATCTTATGATATGAAAGAGATAGAGTATTTTCGCATCAATATCCTATTGTCTCAATCTCTACGGTTTTAACACCTAAAACTAGAAGTTCTAGAGTGTTTCTTATAATCATATCACAATGATAATAAACATACAGTATACAGATACTTACTTGACTTGGCGCGGGATGCTCATGGTGCCATACTACTTTTAATCAAAACTCTAGAAATTATTTTCTAACAAATTTCTTTATTGAACCCAAACCACAGCCGAGTTTTGAAACTGAGCTCTGATACCACTAAATGTAACACCCCAAACCCGGTCTATGCGTTTAGACAAGATTTGGTTTGTCACACCAATCATTCATTCGTTTATTTTTCATAGGGTTAAGATAAAATAGTGCTACAAAACTTTTTGTTATAAAACCAATGTTCTTAAGAAAACTTAACATATTTGAGATAAAACCATATTAAGAGTTTAGAAATAAAATTTAAATCATCCACACAATAAAACCATAAAACATAATAAGAGGCCTTATTACATCAACCCAATAATAGCAATTAAAATAAAAACTTAAATAAAGTCATAGTTTATTAAAACCCAAGTTTGTAGTATGGCCTCCACCAAGTCATCTCCTCGGCCCAAGTCCACGTCAATTTCCATTACGAAATGGTTAATAAAAATTGGGTGAGTTACAAAGAACTCGATGTGCAACTCACTTACCACCATTTTTAGCCGGATCGTCAAGATATCATCTTTGGGCTTGAGCCCATTAATGATTTTCAACCATACATTGTAAAGTAACATAATTTAAAGAAAAGAATGCATGAAATATGAATTTCCCAAACCAACCTAGTATCCATCCGCTAACACCCCGCACCAACCAACACACTGTGGGGATCAAGTCAACCCACCCCGCCAAACACACCAATCATGGGCTTAAAGCCCTTAAATAATTTTGTAGTGCACTACCGAACTAGATTGTGACATTGTCACCGAACTAGAGGCATTTAGCCGAATTTGTGGCAGAGCCACCGAACTAGAGGCAATGAGCCATATTGTGGCAGAGCCACCGAACTAGAGGCAATGAGCCATATTTGTGGCAACTGGCCATTCTTCTCTTCATATAACCCACCCCATGCAATCATGCGTATTAACAAATATAATCATATAACAGATTTCCATTAATCCATATCATCGGTGGGCTTATCAATTAACCCTTCATTAGGCTCATATAAACAATTTATCAACTAGCCCATTTAGTAGTTTAGTGACTTTGGCCCATTTTAGCCCAATTTATCGAAACAGAGTATTTTCAGCCCATTTAATCGAACTAGAGTATTATCGGCCCATTTTATCGAACTAGAGTTTTATCGGCCCATTTTATCGAACTAGAGTGTTATTGGCCCATTTTATCGAACTAGAGTGTTATCGGCCCATTTTATCGAACTAGAGTATTATCGGCCCATTTTATCGAACTAGAGTTTTATCGGATTTTATTCTCTCGGTTTTAACCGTTTTCATGCATTCACTCAAAAATATGAGTTACTACGTATTTTTTTTCCCGTTTTTACTATTTTACGATTTTATCACAGAACTTACAACTTGATGTCCAACCCGAAAATGAGTGTGAAGTTACACACCTGGTTATGGAGAGAACTAAACTTTCCCGCTCTTCAACACCTATACGTATTGTATTAATTAAAACACTATAATCTATAATAAAACCGATCTAACTATAGCGATCTAGAAATTTACCCTCGGATTTTCGTAAGACTTCTACTTGCGATTTCTCTCCGATTGATGGTTCGTTAACCGAATCGAATCCACGAACAAATAATGGTTCGGAGTACGAACGACTTGAACAGTTGATTTTCCTCGGTTGAACGTCCACAACCCGGTGGGAAATCCGGATTTCAAACATCCTTTGCTTGTACTAGGGGGAATAATGAACCTCCCTTCTTAGAAGGCTAAACACCGCCCTTTTCTTCCCTATTTTGAATGTCTTCAAAGACAAAGATCGTTAATCCAATCTAAGATAAATTTTCGAAATAATACCAAGGTTTAAAGATATGATTTCCTTACCACAAAAATCGATTCCAACGATTTGTGTCACCCACGACTTCTTGATTCCAACTTCCGTTATCGCACTAAAGTTTAACAAAATAAACGTTAATAAAATGAACGTTTATTTTGATCTAATAAAGCCTTCAAACCAACATTAATATTCGGCACTAACCACTAATAACTAATCAAAACGAAAAGAACTCTTACCTATAATCCACGTTAAAAGAAAAGATTCGAGAATAGAATGGATTTAAGAAGGATTCGCTATATGAGATTAAGAAGAGAAGAAAATAATTTGACTTATGAACACCTTAATATTCGCCATGAGAGTGTAGGTAAGGAGAATTTCGATTGAAAAGAATAAAATTAGAGAAAGATGGTGATGATGTTGCTTGATTTCAAAGTGAATAGAAGGAAAAGAATGAAAGAGATGAGCTTTAAGATAGGTGCATATTCGGCTATGGTAGAAAGAAAAGTAAAAGAATAAAATGGTCTCTTTAGGTTTTGGTAAAATCGGCACAAAGAGAAAACACAAGATTGGCACAAAGTGTAAAACAAAATGACCAAATGGTCATAAGAAACTAGGCTTACCAAGTGCACAAATTCGCCAAAGGGAGAGAGTTTGAGAAAATTTGCAAAACTTGCACAAAACAAAAATGACCAAAAACTAAAACTAAAACTCTAGCCAAAACTATCACCAAAAATTCGGCTCCCCCCCTATAGCCATATTGCCGTCCAAGTACATGGTCTAATGACCAAGATATTGTTTCCAAAAATTCTTCCTTGATTCATGCCTCATATCTTCTCACCTTTCCTTATTTTCTTGATACCCTTCCTTAAATTCAAATTTTCCTTATTCCTTTGATATTCTAACCAAAAATAACAAGTCAACACCTTCCATATATGCTCTTGGCCGACACTTGCTATTTTGGTGCATAAAAATTCAAAATAAAATTTACCTAGATGCTAAACATGGGATTCGAACCTTCAACCTCATGCACAAGCTCATGCGCCATCACCACTTGTCCAATAATTCATCTTATGCCTCACTTTGACACTTAAATTAATTTATGTGTCAAAGTCACTTAATCCACTTCCATAAATAATTTCTTAAAATTAATAATATTCCTTCTAAAAAAAAAATTTTAAAACCTTCTTCAGGACTATACTAACCACGAAAATAAATCAGAAAATTTTACTTTCTAGAATAATTACTCAAAGCACACATAGAAAATAAATTATTCAAATTTTCAGGGTGTTACATAACCCATGCTAGATAAATATTCATATATGTTTTTACTATTTACTTATATGTTCATTCAAAGCTGTCTACTTGAGTTATTGTCACTAAATTATTTATATCTTGAGCTACAGAATTCCAAATTAAGATCTTCTTGATGTTTTTGAAACTAGACTCAAATACCTTTCTACCATAAAATTTTTAAAATTTATAGTTTATCAAATAAGTACAGTAAAATCTTCAAATTTGTCCCTATTCTGCTGTTTGACAGCTTCAACCTTTCCTTTATAAAATTATTTATCTCTTAGTACAGAATTTGGATGATGTTTCCGTTTGTTTCTATTAAAAATATACTCATTAAGTATTTAAAAATATAAATTTAAGCTCCTAATTATTTTTTTACAATTTTTGATTATTTTTCAAAGTCAGAACAGGGGAACCCGAAATCATTCTGACCTTGTCTCACAAAATTTATTATATCTCATAATTTAAAATTTCATTGCTTACACTGTTTCTTCCATGAAAAACTAGACTCAATAAAATTTAATTTTATATTTTATTCAACCTCTAACTCAATTTCCACTATTTTTGATGATTTTACAAAGTTAGACTACTGCTGCTGTCCAAAACTATTTTAGTGCAAAATGTTGATTTCCAAGTTTATAACACCCTTATTTCCTTTCTCTACAATTTTTCGCATCATTTTCTCTTATTTCTCTTATTTCTCGACAGCAAGCAATTTCAGGTTTTTTGCTGAATCTCATTTTCTGCATTTTGGGTACACACCTATATCGTTTTTGCTTCTTACATAATCCCGAGATCACCAAAAACCTATAATCGACAATCCCAACTTTAGAATCGGTCTTAAACTAATATCAAACCGCATTCACGTACCAAAAGGTATAAGCTTGTTCGTTCATCACTTACCTTCTAACTTCGCACAATTCCACCACTACTCAACATGAGGGAGATAGCAACCGAAATGATTCGCTGCTATAAAAATAACCATTCCTCATTAACGAAGAGTTCAACAAAGTTAAGAACGAATTCAAAGCCAAAACCACTCGCCCAAACAACACAAGAAAACGCATACCTTATACGCTTCCCAAACGATCACCACTTAGAGTCAAATCGACGAACGTTAATTCCAGCCTCACGATTGACTCCTAAACAGTCAACAAAACACCCATTAATCCCTTATCCAGAGTAACATTCGAGTTTAATAAAATGGAAACTTACCGTACAACACAATTGCACGCTTGCACAAAGGGGAAAAGATGAAGAAAGACAAAGAAAACGGAAGGGGAATTCAAAGGAAATTCGGCAGCAAGGATTTATTATTTAGAAAAAAGATGAAAACCAAAAATTGAGAGTGGGGAGAAGAGAGAAAACGTCAAAAAGGTGGAAAAGAGTCCGAAATTTTTAAAAAAAAACTAAACAAAAAGATAATGCCTAAAAATCTGGTTACTCATCTCCTTAATTCTCTCCCTAACCTTCCACAACAACTCCACTACTCGAAATTTCAATTTGACTAGGACTCCACCACGCCACACGGCCAAGCAACAAAAATAATTCCCTTGCTCGCGCAGGGACTTGAACTCTAGACCTCCCACACGCCAACACACACTTTAGCCACCAGACCAGCAGGCCCATTCTGATATATTTTTATCAACTTTTAACTATAAGCCTACTGACCAGAGATAGGGCTTTATTCATAAAAATACCAAAATTTTCCTAAGTCAAGGCTTGAACTTGGGACCTCTCACACACACCCAGAACACATAACCACTAAAGCAGATACAGAATTGTGTGTCACACATACACGAAATAAAAAATTAAAATTTTGGGGTGTTACATAGAGGACTAAATTTAGATTGATTTCAAAATCGAAACTCAAACGTGAGAATTATAATAGTTTCGATTTTAGAGACTAAATTGTGGTAAATGTAAAAGTTGAGGAATTTTAGTATAAATTAAATTGAGTTAGAACATTATATTTATATGTTGTTTTATGTTGTTTGGATTGGTTAATTAAATCAAACTATACTTTAGATCAAGAATCTTAACGACTGGAAGATGTACGAGGAAAATGAAAAATTACTGACTAATCCCTGATAGTCAAACCATTACGATATCGACAAGTAAGTTCATATAATTTAAGTGATTTCAAGTTGCTATCAAGTTATGTTTAAATATTTATATATGTTCTATTGAAAGTTTGAATGGTTAATGAATTAGTATAAAAATTGGAATTTGACTTAATGATAATGAAATTGTATTGAATTGAAGTGTGGAGATAATTCCAATGAACATAGTAAAAGTCTCGTACATGAGGTTTTAGGTTGATTTTCGATGATACTGAGCTCCAGCATTTATTGCGGATTCAATGCTACATGTGACACAGATTTAGCATGGACTGGTAATCTGTTGTCGTTTTAAAGGTTTAGCCCGGACAGGTAATCTTACATGTATATATAGCCCTGGCCAGGCTATTTACTATGTCGTTAAAGGTTTAGCCTAGACAGGTAACCTGACATTGATGTACATGATTAGCTCGAACGAGCATCAGACGTTATTTGTACCTGTGTATCGAGTTTCTTTTACAAAGTTTCATCGGTAAAACAAGAGATGAGAAATGTGGAAAGTTAACGTGGATGATAGATGAATATTGAATATTTGAGATAGATTGTTTATTGATTTGGATTTTGATATATTTTCAATTGTGATTATAAGTATGATCATAAATCAAAATCTCACCCCTTTGACGTTGTTGTGTTATGCCATGATAGGGAAAATATTTTTGAATAACGAATTGCATTTAAATATTAAATGAATAAGATAAGTTACTTGTTTTAATTGTAAAAGCTTACTAAGTATTTTATATACTTACCCGTGTTACTATTTTTCTATAGATTTTGGACGTTCGGAACATGCCGATTGGATCAACGAGAGCTCACACCTAACATCATCTAATTCAGTAGATTTTGAAGCTTGAATGTTGGTTACTTGTGGCATGTATATAGGATGTTTTTGTTTCAAGATAATGATCATGTTTAGGTTCTTACTAAAAGCAACTTTGATGTAATAAGTGCTTATGTGATTATGTTAGTTAATGTTTGATTGGCTTTATAAGTGTTTAGATAATAATATGTTTAGGTATAAAAGTCTTGTTGTGAATGGTTGATTTTTCTTATATTTGAATTGTGATGCTAATAAGGGCATATTAGTTAGGCACATAAGTTGTATGTAAATTGACATATTTTGTTACTTTTTTATTAGGTTTATGAGATGGTAAATATTTGGCTTAGAGTCTAAGAATTTGTAGGTGAATCAACTTGAGTTTGAAGAAATTTTGGGTACACACGGTCTATGACACAGTCTGCTACATGGTCGTGTGTCCCACATGGTTGGATGACACGACCATGTGGCCGCTTTGATTTTCGGTGCGGGTTTGTCCACACGCCTCAGAGAGTTACACGGCCTGGCGACACAACCGTGTGACTCTGAGTTACACGGGCACAAGTTGTTACTTGGTTTAGCCACACGACCATATTCTTGAGCCACACAGGTTGAGCTCTACCATACAGCTGTGTGACCCCTGTTTTCACTTTTTACTCAAACTTTTTAACAGTTTCATTTTAATACAAAATTGTTCCTGGTTTGTTTTAAATGTTCTGTAAGCTCAAATTAAGTTCTGTTTTAATTGAATAACATGGAAAAATGATTACAAATAAATTTATTTGGTTATTTTTAATTAAATTGTGAATGATGTTAAAGTGTTATTGTTGTAATACCTTATAGCTCAGATCCGGCAACTGGACCAAATATAGGATGTTAGACTTTAATTCTTTCTTTTTCTTAATTATTAAATGTTATTTGCTAGTTGCTTTTTTTTTTTATGTAAACTGGAAGCTAAGGATTCTTAGAATAAACAAAGGGTGTTCCATCTCCTAGTAAGTTTGGTAACAACTATGCATGTTAAGAGATGCTATCAAGTATATAGACTGTAAGTTATGAATAAGAAGTCTTGCATGGGGATTATCTGTAGATGAAATGTTAGCAATTTGACTGTAAATTGGTTTTAATGGTGAATTCATGTTCTTTAAGCTGTTGTTGTTGCTGGTTCGAACTAAATGTATGAGTCTGGAGTTGGTAGCTGGCAGTAGGTGAGTCTTAGGTAAGTCCTTAATATCGACTCCTACAAGTCTTTCTAGATAAATCTTTTGTGATCAATGTTCTAGTATCAATGAATCGGTACTTGAATGACTATTGAAAATTTGTGTGAGATCTTGATATAGTGTCCTCGGGAGTCTGGTATGTAATGGACTATAGGTATGGATGCATATGATTTTGTGAAGCAACTGTGTATGTGTGTCTGAGATGTATACTGTGATACATGATTGTGTGGTGTGGTGTGTGTGTGAAACGTGTACTGAGCATGATTTGGTTAAAAAAATGAGTATAGCCTATTTGAATGTGTACCTATGTTAGATATGTGAGGTGTGATTGATAAAGATGGGGAAATAGGGTGTAACTGAGTGTTGAAAGGTTTTGATATGTGGGTTTTGACACCACGATGGTTTTTAATGAAGTCCGTTGGAACAATAACAACGAGTTATAGTATGATTTATTTCTCTTACAATTTAGTCAATACCTCGGATTTATTTTTCACAACATACGTGTCTTTTCAGTTACCTTAAGTATCTATCTTCACCCTCTACTAACACTGATAATTTCTATTTTATGACATTCTCAAATTCTAACACATTTACTCTCGATTTAACACTCTTCTCAACTCTGGGGTATTGGGGATGCTACATTTCTCCCTCTTCTTTAAAATAACAATTCACCCTCGAAATTTACCTGACTCAAATAGCTGAGGATATTGTCTCATAGCTTTTTCACTTTCCCATGTTGTTTCTTCAACATTACGGTGTCTTCATAATATACTTTGACCACACCTCAACGTGCGTACGTTGGGTGTAACACCCTCAACCCAACCCGATTCACCGAATCTATATCTCAAGTGTTACTAAACAATACAAAACATTTAATGAAAACATATTACATTTTCTCATTTAATTTAAACCTGTTACTAGAATTCCAAAAGAACTTAACATTTGGAAAGTTAAAGTAGAATATATGATAAATAATTCATTACATCAAATTTGATACAAATCCTTACAAGTTAGAAACTATTTCAAGACAAACTCTAAGGCGTGTTCAAAACTGCGCCACATATCCACTGTATGCATAACAGCTCACCCCGCCACAACCTTGGCGTACTCTTGGCGTTGTCCCTCCAAGCGAAGTCTCTTCGCAATTACTAAAAAGAAATAACAAATATTGTAAGTACAAAAGTACTTAGTGAACTCATTATACCTTGATGGAGACTTTGCAATCTTGTAGAAGTTGCTATGAGTGATATTATGTGTCATTTCCTTTAGCTGGTACCATACAGTCTTATCACTCCTTTATACGCCAGTTATCATACCATTATCATACTTAATCTTTCCTACCTTGTTAGATGAGGAATCCTTCCAATCATTCTATATATCTCTTGTCCCATAATACTTACTTAACAGATCACGTTGAATTAACTCAGTAATAATATTAATCTAATAACTCTTTTCAAATTTTCCTCAAAATTTCACAAAGTATTCTCCTGAAATAATACTATTCAAAATTGAAAATTTGGGGCGTTCTTTGCCAAGGCTTTTGAAGTTGTTGAGGGCTTTTTTCTTGCTAGAGATCATGGTTATCGTTAAATTATTATAAAAAGTTGCTACTAATTTGCTCTTACTATTAGGCTTATCGCCAAACTTTGGACTTATTCTTGTATTATATAATCGTTGGAGAGGTTGATGGTGTTTGTGTTGGTTTTGATTTTGATTTTATTAGAATACATTATATTCCTAGGTTAACCAATGGGGTTGGTCACAGTCTCGCTCATTGAACTCTAAATGATGGTTGCTCTTTTGATTTTTGTTTGGACAATTTAGATATCATTCATTGGTTGCTGTTGGATGAAGATATTATTGCTTAATTTATTTTATGCCCTTACATGCCTTTGCTTTTTTATAAAAAAAAAAAAAAGAACATATATTTAAAGAAAAAAAAAACTAGAATGATAAATAAAAACAAACAATGATAAATGGCATAACATGATTAAAATAGGAAAAAAATAAAAGAAAGGCCTACATTTAATTTATAGTTATTTTCTCCCATCCCATTTATGTTTTATATATAAGGTATGAAATTTTCAAATGCACTATTTTTAAAATTACATAACACTATGCCTTAGGATATCCGCAAGAGTTGCTTGAATCTCTCTTTGGTTTCTCTTTTCCATTTTCTTTTCCTCCCTCTTTATTTTTTTTCTTTAACTAATGTTTTGTTTTCGTTTTTACCCTTCAAAGATGGAGAATTCCATCATCTTCATTTTCCTTTCACTATCACTGTTTTCCAATAATTGTAATTTCTTCTCTCAAGTTCATGCTTCCAAATACAATCATGGAAAGGTTAAGTTCAAGCTAATCCATAGGCATTCACCCGAGTTAGGAAAAATGTCTGGAACAACCCTTGGACCTCCGAGTAGTACAAGGGAACGTATAAAACAATTGATACACAGCGACACTGCTCGGCTACGTGCGATTTCACATAGGTTGGTCCCAAGAAGGAAGAATTTTCAGGTCGAGACATTGCGTAGTAGCAACTTGGTTGAGCTTCCAATGCGATCGGCTGCAGATATTGGGACTGGACAATACTTTGTTTCGTTTCGAATCGGGAGCCCGCCGAGGAAGTTTATTATGATAGCTGATACGGGAAGTACTGTTACATGGATGAAATGCAAATACAAGTGCAAAACTTGTTTCGATGATAGGATCCATCATCATGAAAGGATATTTAATCCTAAAACATCACGTACTTTTATTCCAATTCCATGCTTCTCCAGTATGTGCAAGCAGGATCTTGCTCGATCTTTCTCTTTGCAAAAATGTCATCGGTCGACATCTCCTTGTGCCTATGATTTCAGGTTGATCAATCACCTCTTAATTTATATTGTGAAGTTGATATGGCCATTTCTCTTTTACAATTATTTATTTTACTTGGTTGAGTGAAAATATAGAATAATGGAAAGAGAAATTTAAAAAGGAAAATAATTTTTGAGTGCTTGATAAAATAGAACAATGTAGTAATAATTTGGTTAAAGTGGTGAAGTAAAATATACATTTCTTCACCATTGACCTCGACTATTTAAGTAAAATATTGATGTAGTACTGAATTATTAGTTACACTGAAGCTTATCGTTGTTCCTATTTAGTAATTAACCTTACGATTGTTCGTAGGTACTCCGATGGCACAAAAGTTCTCGGAATCTTCGGCAATGATACAGTTATAGTACGCCTTACCAACGGCAAAAAGATTAAAGTACCGGATGTAATGATCGGGTGTAGCGAGACAATATTTGGAAACTTCCACGACATTGATGGAGTAATGGGGTTAGGTTTTGACCAGCATTCATTCGCAGTGAAAGCAGCTGAGAAGTTTGGAAACAAGTTTTCGTATTGCTTGGTTGATCATCTGAGCCCAAGTGACCTCGTTAACTTCCTTGTTTTCGGCGAAGTGGATGATTCAACATTACCGAAAATGCAATACACGGAGTTGTTCCTCGGAATAGTGAATCCATATTACGCTGTAAACGTGTCTGGAATCTCCATCGATGGTGAAATGCTGGCTATCCCATCATACGCGTGGGATCTTAAGAGCGGTGGCGGGTTTATTGTGGACTCAGGTTCGAGTTTAACTCACCTAGTGGAACCCGTGTTCAATCAAGTCATCGCTGCTTTCCAGGATCCGATTAGCAAATTCAAGAAACTGTCATTGAGCGTGGGGCCGTCGGAGCCGGAATATTGTTTCGGTGATGTTGGCTATAAGGAGTCTCTCATGCCGAAACTGGAGGTCCATTTCGCTGACGGAGCTAAGTTAACGCCTCCGGTGAAAAGCTACGTGATTGATGCTGCGGAAGGGATCAAGTGCCTTGGGTTCGTCCTCACGCGTTGGCCTGGACCGTCTGTGATTGGCAATATTTTGCAGCAAAATCATTTGTGGGAATTCGATCTTTTAAATGGCAAGTTGGGATTTGCTCCTTCTAGCTGTACATTTGATGACTGAAAAAGGGACCAAAACTAGAAGCCATTGGAGTTGTCATATAACAGGCAATAATCCAATTTATTTCAGAGTTAGAATGATAGAATGTAAATGATATATCTATTCGTCCAAGTTAGGAAAAAGGAAAATAGAAATTCGTAATGTTATTACGGAGCTCGAGCATTCGAGTTATTGAAGTGGTAAGCTTGAGCAACTTATATATCTGGCTCAAGCAGGTTATGTCAATATTTTTTTTTATTTTTTTTAATATGATATGATATTTTATTTCTTTTCTAATTACTTTAAAATATTAGTTTTGTATCAATCCGGTTTTTACCCAATTTCATTACAGTTTTTTCTTAACTTATGAGAGTAGTTTCTTGGAGTTTATTAAATAGACTGGTTAATTTAATAATTAAGAAGATTGTAATGTGAATGTGAAAATATTAACAAAAATATATATGATTTGGAGAGTTAAAAGTACTTTAATAAAAATATCCATTTGAAAAACAGTTGGAGGGAATCCATTTTCACGATTATTTTCCAAAAATTTTCAAATTTCTCTCTATCTTTCCTCTCAACCAAACTTTCATTTTAGATTGATAAGTTGATTTTCTATATCTAGACAAGTTTTAAAAGATAAAATTTTGAACTTTTCCATTCTTCTTTTTTAGCTCACATTTTGACTTCTGAAACAGTGGAGGAGTAGATTTTTTTTTTCTTCTTTGCTTCATTTTGATTTCTACAGCAAGGTAAAGTATTTTCTAATATCTATTCGTAATTTTAAATTTGATTTTTTATTTTTATCTTCATTCTCTCCATTTTTAAGCATTCTTAAAGTTAGAGTGAGAGGACTTCGATTCCTGCTTTTCATATTGTTTTTGGTTATAAATGAGTATTCGATGGTGTGGGTTAGCTAAGGATCTAGTTAAAATATAATCTGGATCATGGTTTCTTGAGTTGTCATTATTGGGTGCTGAGAAGGTTTTGGAGAGAGAAATGGAATTAGTTGCTGTGGTAGGTGGGTTTTGGAAGTCTATTAGTTCTTGTTAATGTTTTTCAGATTATATTTTATGTTTGGTTGGGCTTAGACCTGCTCATGGGTCAGGTTACTCGGCTCGATTCGAAAGTCTGCTTAAAAAGTGGAAGGGTTTAAATAAAAATATAGGCCCAAAAAATGAGTTTAGACAAAAAAATAAAGCCCGTTTTAAAAACGGGTCGGGCTTCAGGTAAGACATTTTTGGCCCGAGCCCGGCCCGAATTTACTAAATAATAAAAAAATTTCTTCTATTTTTTGTTATTTTAATGATATTTTCTTATTATTTTCTCCATATTTTGCTACCATTTCACTATTATGTTACTACTATTTTTGTTGTTATTGTTTGGATATTATATAACACTTATTTTATTGTTAATTTTGTTATTATTTTAGAGACATTTTCTTGTTAAGTTGCATCTATCTTAGTATTATTTAAGTATACATATTTTTTTAAAATTTATTTTCAATTTATTCGGAAATATTTATTTTAATTTTTTTTAGAATTTCTGATGTATTATATATATTTAAAAATTATGTAAAAAATAACATAATATAAAAAAATTAATATAGGCGGGACAGGTCGGACCTGGGTTTTAGCATTTTTATTCGGGTCGGACTTAGGCAAAATTTTAAGCCCATTTTTGAGTCAGACCGGGTCTAGCAAACGGGCCTAAATTTTTGCTGGGCCCAACTCACCTCAAGTTGGGCTAAAAGAGAGTTCTCTTGAGCCATTATAGTAAATTTTCTTATAAGTATCATTTAAAATATTGTCATTAAATATTAAATTTATGTCATTATTTGTATTTGATGACATCACATCCATCATTACGACATTCATCACTAAAGGTTAAGAGTGACGATTCATTATTGTTCATCATGTATTATTGAGAATTTAGAGACAGAAAATGTATAATGCCACCTTATAATAGCATTTAATGAAAACTAGTTGTGTCACCCAATTATATAAAATTTCGTAATGTTCATTCATAACATCATCATAATTAAAATTTTATAATGTTCATTCAATGTATTTGTAGACGAACTTAAACATGTCCTTAATCTAATAAAAATGAGTTAAAGTTATCTCCAAAATGGATGTAAATAATAGTGTAATTCGTGGCAGATCAGTGTTCAAACTCGGGGTATGAGAGCTCGCGGAGAGAAGGGTCAGGAAACCCAAATCGATTCATCTACGTCCCAAGTACACATCCCTAAGCCTGTGGCTGATCAAGTCAAGCACATACCTACTATGGAGGCCATCATGAGTATGAAGACGATGTTATGTCACAGGCCATGCTTAGGGTGCTACAACGAGTAGCGGGAACCCAAAATGAATCTAAGAATAGAGGGACTATTGCTGAGAAGCCTCGATCTGATAGAGCCGAGTTATTTAGGGGCATTGCTGGGATGATCCCCACCGTAGCAGTATATTGGTTAGAAGCTGCAGAGAGAATTCTGGATGACATGGAATGTACCTTGGAGTAGAAATTGAAGGGCATGGTATCGTTATTGAGGGATGAGGCTTAGCATTGGTGGCAGACCATCATGAGGGGTACATTGACTGAGAGGTTGACATAGGAATATTTCCTGGATGCTTTTCAAAACAAATATGTGGGTACCAGATATGTTGAAGCTCGGAGGTTGGAGTTCATCGAGCTCAAACATGGGGATGAGTCTGTGGCTGAGTATGAAGTCAGATTCTTAAGGCTAAGTCGTTATGCTCAAGGAATGATTACAACTAAACATGATAAGTGCGTCAGGTTTGAGAGTGGACTGAGATACGAATTGGTGGTGCTAATAACCCTTTATATGGAAAGGGTTTTTGAAACTTTAGTTGAGAAACCAAAATCGTTGAGGAGGTGAAGCGTGTGGAGCGCGAAATGAGGGACAAGGCTAGAATCACTACTATGAAAGATGTTGGTCATGTTGTCCAGGCCCCACGACCTAATAAGTGGGCCCTAGACGATAGACCACGATAGAATATTGCTACTGTTTCTGATGACGAGAGAGCCCAAAAATGTGCTACTTGTGGCAAGAGATATCCAGGTGAATGTTGGAGAAGTTTGGGCGTATGCCATAGATATGGATCCTTAGACCATAAGATTAGGGATTTTCCACTTTGTAACAAGAAGATGCTAGCCCAGAACAGAACAGAGTTCAGAACCATAGAGTTGGACAGTAGCCTCAGAGAGGTCTGGGTCAAAATAGGGGTGGTAATGCTGGTCAGAGATAGAGAGAACCGGGTCAGGGTGCTAATTGAGTCGATGCAAGACAACCTGCACTTGTCTATGTAAAAAGATGCAGAGAGGACCATGGCGCTACTAACACCATAGCATGTACTTTTACCATTAATTCTGTACAGTACTTTGCTTTGATCAACATTGATTCGACCCATTTGTATGCTTCTTGCTTGATGGCTAACAATTTGGGAATTGAGGTAGAAGAAACTATTAGCAATATAAATGTACTTAGTACCCTATGACAATCTATTTTTGTGAACAAAATTTATAAGATGTGCCCGTTAGAAATTCAATGAGAGGTATTTCCGGCAAACTTGATGGAATTACCCTTCAATGAATTTGACCTTATTTTGGGGATGGATTGGTTGGTGGAACACCAAGTTAGTTTGGATTGTGCTTTAAAGATGAGTTACCTTGAAAACTCATGTTGGAAAGGAGATAGTGATGATTGGAGAGCGTAGAGATTACCTATCTAATGTGATCTCTACTCTGGTGGCTGAAAAGTTGGTACATAAAGGATGCGATGCCTATTTGGCTGATATTCTGAACACGAATGTCAACAAGTCAATTGTGGAGAACATTAGTATAGTAAGGGATTTTCCTTACGTCTTTCCAGAGGAGTTACATGAATTACCCCTGGAGTACGAGGTTGAATTTAGGATCAATTTATTACCTGGAACAGGTCCAGTGTCCATTGCCCTCTATCGCATGACACCCAAAGAGCTTATTGGAATCAAGGTGTAGTTATAGGAACTTCTGGCTCATGGATTCATAAGGCTGAGCGTGTCGCCATAGGGAGCCCATATTTTATTTGTAAAGAAGAAGGATGGAGCCACGAGTCCCTACATCGATTATCGGTAACTAAACAAGTTGACTGTAAAGAAAAAAATATCCTTTACCAAGGATAGACGATTTATTTGATCAATTTAGAGGTGCAAAAGTGTTCTCTAAGATCGATCTAAGGTCTAGATACTATCAGTTGAAAGTGAAGGAGACAAACATTTTTAAGACCACATTTAAGACTCGGTACGATAACTACGAGTTCCTGGTGATGCCCTTTGATCTCATGAATGCTCCAGTAACTTTTATGGTCCTGATAAATTAGGTTTTTTACCCCCTATCTTGATCAACTTGGTGTGGTCTTCAATGACGACATCTTGATCTATTCCAAGTTTGAAACGGAACATGATGAGCACTTAAAGGTTATCCTAGAGATTTTTTGTGAGAAAAAGCTTTATGCTAAACTGAGTGAGTGTGAGTTCTGGCTCCACGAAATGATATTTTTGGGCCACGTGGCATCAGCTAAGGGTATCTGAGTTGACCCAAAAAAATTGAAGCTATTTTGGACTGGAAATAGCCTAAGAACGCTAGTGAGATTTGGAGCTTCCTTGGATTAGCTTATTATTATAGGAGGTTTATGGAAGGGTTTTCCTTGATTGTAGCTCCTATGACTAAGTTGTTGGGGAAAAGTGCACCTTTCAAGTGGACTGAGAAGCAACAGGAAAGTTTTGAGAAGCTTAAGTCCATGTTGACTCAAGCACCTATTCTGAGCCAGCCTGAGTCTAGGAAGGATTATATGGTATACAGTGATGCATCTCATACTAGTCTTGGTTGCATTTTGATGCAAGACAGTAAGGTTGTGGCCAATGCCTCGAGAAAACTTAAGCCTCACGAACATAACTATCCAACCCATGATCTTGAGCATGCAGCTATTGTCTTTGCCATCAAGATTTGGAGGCACTATTTATATAGTGATAAGTGTTTTATCTACACGAATCACAAGAGCCTTAAGTACCTCCTTACCCAAAAGTATTTGAACTTGAGGCAAAGGAGATGGATAGAGTTGCTCAAATATTATGATTGTACCATTGAGTACCATTCGGGAAAGTCGAACGTTGTGGTTGATGTATTAAGTAGAAAGTCGATGACTGATTTGAGATTGATGTTCACTAAGTTGAGCTTGACGAATTGATGGAGGTTTGCTTGCGAAATAGCAAGTGAGACATACCTTAGTAGATGAGATTCAATCGAAGTAGTCTCTCGATGCTTCTCTTGCACCTCGATTCAGACAGATAGAGGAGGGTAAGACTACAGATTTTGGGCTTAATTCTGAAGGATTTCTATGTTTTTGTGAGAGATATTTTGTGCCCGATGATCAAGATTTGAGACAATCTATTCTTTGGGAAGCGCATAGTAGCCTATACGCTATGCATCATGGAGGGAATAAGATGTACCGAGATTTGAGGGAACAGTATAGGTGGCCAGGGCTTAAGCGTGAAGTAACTGAATATGTGAGTAAGTATTTGATGTGTCAGCAAGTCAAGGCTGACCATTCAGCCTGATATGTTGTACAGTGAAGAACCGGTTAGAATCCTGGCTCGAAAAGTTAAAGAATTAAGAAATAAACGATAGCTTTGGTTAAAGGTTTTTGGCACCGTCACGAGGTCGAGGAAGTTACCTAGGAACTGGAAGAAGCTATGAAAGTCCAATACCCTAACCTATTTTCTAGTAAGATTTTCGGGGATGAAAATTCCTTTAGGGGGAGAGTTGTAATAGCACGTTTTCAGTGGTTTCGAAAACAATGGTTTCGGGACCATGATTTCGACAAGTGAGTTAGTATTTTAGTATTTATTTAATTTTTTGAGTAATTATTAGGGTCATATTTAAGTTTGGTTAAGAAATTTTAAGGATTAAATAATTAATTAGGTAAAAAGGATTAAATTGAAAAAGGTGCAGAAGTTGATCTATATTAGTTAAAAGGATCAAATGGCTATAGGATCCTAAATTAGTGGACTTGGTGGGTGAATAAACATATAATATATTATTGGTAGTTATGGTCAAGGTTTATTTGAAATTTTCAATTAGTAATAAGGGTAAGTTGGTAAATTAGTAAATAAACATAAAAATTAATAAGTAAAAACCATCATCTTCTTCATTTGGAATGTTGGAAAATTGATTCTCCATTGCTATCCATCTAAAGCATTCGACCAAGCTCAATCCTTGTGCATGGTATGTGTTTGATGCCCATTTTTAATGATTTTTATATTTTTGAGCTTGTATTAGCTTAATATAGCTAACCTGTAACAACCCAAACCCGGCCCAAACACTATGGCCGAATCCGAGTTGCTACAGTGGAAAAGATTTTGGAAAACCTTACTTAGAATTTATTTAAAAGTTAATTCAACCAAGTTATTATAGAATACCGAGTGTGCCCGATGGCACTATGAAAACATTTTCGTGTTAATTTGGGAAAACATGTGACTTTAATTTAATATTGGTAATCATAGTTTAAAATAATTATTCGACATATGAAAAATAACAAAAATAAAGTGTCAGGAGGCCTTATTACATCCAAATAAACTAAAAACCGGAAATAAAATTTATCATAACTAAGATTAAAGTTCATTTAATTTAAATCCACCGCATGGCCACCTCGAGTCCAACCGGCTCCTCAACCGCCATCTACGAGTCACCTGAAAAATGTTAAAGGAGAAGGTGAGTCACCAAGACTCAGTATGTAACCCTTCCCCCGTATTTAAACAATTTCATACACAGCATATAATCAATCATCATGTACTAAGTCATGCACCCGACCTAGCCAACCAAACGCCTTTGTCTACCCCGTGTGGTACCAAACCACTGGTGGTGCCAAACCACTGGTGACATATAGTCACAGATGTGATGCCAAATCACTGGAGGTGCCAAACCTCTGGTGTCCGTAGACACAATCGATTGATGGGGCCAACCCATCGTGTGATGCCAAATCACTGGCGTCAATCCCTTATGATAATCTGTGGGGCCAACCCACTGTGGTGCTAAGCCACTGGGACGAGACGCGATGAGGTACCAAACCTCTGGAGGTACCAAACCTCTGGTGACCGTAGTCACAGTGTGTTACCAAAACACTGGTGCCCGTCGGCACGAATATACTGCCCCCTCCACTCATCAACCCATATCAAGTATTTATAATACTCATGCCATCATATGTTTAATCACATATATCATATCTATCATTAATCATAAACAACATATCATGCTTTCCAAAAGCATCATAAAATCTCATAATCAATCGGGACTTACTCAGTATCCTCGCTATGCCATTCATGGCATTAACATCTACATAGATCCAATTATCACATGCAAAAGATTTAGTACATTTAATTAACTATAAGTGTGTATGTACACACACATCACCGACAATAATTCTAAATCTCGAAAAGTCAATCGCCACACTGGCCTTCCTTGCCCCAAATGCTTTTGAACACTAGCCAACACACTCCAAGTGTGAATCGGTTTCACTTCCCTACAATCGGCACTTATCCAAAATTAGTAGCCTTCGCTTAATTGAATACTAATTAAATACTAAGAATAGAACCTTACCACTACTTACCAACTGGTTGACAAAGAATGGTAGATTAAATTTCCTGCTTTGAGATCCCGAAGTTCCTTCACCCGATCGATTGATAACAAGGATCCAAAGAGATCTACACTACTCTCAATATTCGGCCAAGACTACACCACATAGGGGAAAGAAATTCGGCACACCAAGGAAGTGAATTCGGCTAAAGAGATGCTGAAAATTTTATCAATAACAGCAGAGGAAAATCGGCAACAAAGTGGTAGATTATTCGGCCAATGGTGGAAGAAAGAAAAAGGAGAATAGGTGGGAGAAATCAAAGGTGAGTTTTGGCCAAATAAAATAGAAGAAAACTGGAAAATTTGAAGAATTCCCCAGGGGATTTCGGCAGTGAGCAGTGAGGAAAAGAAAAATAATAGTTCTTTGGAAATTTTCTTTGCTCTATTTCTTTGTACAAAAACAAACCCCAAAGAGTCCTAATGCTACCAAATTCTTCTCTCTCTTGCTGATAATTAAACTATTAATTATCACCTAAGATAATAGCACTTATCTTATATCCTATCTTAAACAATTTAAACAAAATTAAACCACTAATACAATCCCCCCCTTCCATTTAATATATGCAAAAATAATGAGCTTTATCTCATACAATTAAAAGTCCATTGTGCAGCCAACCATTTAAAACCAATTCAAATTAAAAACAAAATCCCACCTTTTATCCATTACCTCCCTTCAATTTAAAAAAATAAAAAAACAAAGCTCATCCTTATCTTCCCATGCCCATGTGCCGTCCAACTAGCAAAAAGCCAAAGAAAATAAAATAAAACCAATTGCAGCCTCCAAGGTTCGATCACCAGACCTTGCTGCTGCACGCCTTACTTCCAACGCCCAGGCCACTCGGCCACTTTGATTTTTATGCCAACAACCCCCATCATTTTATTTTAAACCCTTCTTACTCCAGCCCCATAACCGCACATAAAAATACAACGCCCAAAACACTGCTGCCCCCACTCGAACCAGCGCCCTTGCTCTCCTTCAGCGCCTAAGTGGCGCATGAGTGCCACTTTGCCAACTGGACTTCCATGTCCACCAAGCCACACTATTTGCTTTTAAGGCATACTTAGCCCAGTCCCTTGACGCACAAAAATAAAACAAAAATTGCTGCCCCAGCAGCTCGAACCCTTGCTCCCTTAGGCGTCACCTTCTAAAGCCCCCAAGCAGCGCCTCCACGCCACTTTGCCAGATCCTTTCTTGCGTCCTAAACTCCCCCAATTTATTTTAAGGCCTTCCTGCCCTATTTCCCCTTTATACCCTAAAAATCAAAAATTTTCCAAAGCCTTTCCCTTTCATCCAAGCATTCTTAGAACCTCTAAAACTCATCCAAGCACTCCCAAAAACCTACTAACACTTGATTTATACCCAATATGCACAGCCCCTAAACCAGGGTGTTACATAACCCGGAGGTCAGCCTGTAAAACTGTTAAAATTTTAGTGTAAGATATATGTAATTAGTTTACAAAGGGAATCAAATGAATATGTGGTAGATAATTTGTAAATTGAGATTTATTTCATGAAATTTCCCATCAATTGGGTGAATTTAGATGCTCATTATACACCTACTAACCTTGTGGTGTTGTAATTAGAAAAGGAAAGTATGCTTAAGTATATGAGAAATGCTTTAGTGATTTAATCATTTATATTTGGTAAGTTAAGTTCCTTAATACGAACTTACTAAGCATTAGTTTCCTATTTAGTTGTTTTTTTTTTGTAGATCATCGGAAGCTCAATCGGTTGGAATCTTGTTAAAGCTCTGTCACACTATCCGTCGATCATTTTGGTAGTTTCTTGTTATTTTGGCTTATGGTTATAAATGGCATGTATAGGGTTTAAGTGTAATAGGGCTTGATGTCAATATAGCCATTTGGTATGTTTGAGTTATGCCATGTTTAAGTATGTTTTAATATTCTTTTTGAAGTTGTAAATGATGATATATATAGATGAAGTTACACTTGTGCATGCTCTGTCTTACATTAGGTAAGTTATGGTTGAGTGGTACGCTTTTGAATTGGTTGTTGGTATGTCTGATCTAAGTTTATTGAATGAACTTGTCCAGTTGAATTAGATTATGTATGTTTTGTGATTGTGGTACCTTTTGTATGTACATTGGTTAGTATTATAGGTTGACTGAAATGGTATGTTTTGAGTGTGGTTGAAGTGTGTTTTAGGTCATGTGAATGTTTATGGAATCGGTGTGTCTTGGTGTGCAAGATTTGGTTTGAAATGGCTTGTTTTATAGGTAACATATGTTGCACACGGCCTAGGACACGGGCTGTCACATGGCCGTGTGTGGTCGTGTGTCATTATTGTTTTAGGTACAAGCTTCACATAGACTGAGACACGACTTGTGACACGACCGTGTGACTCAAGTCAGTATGTAACATGGTCTGGCACATAGCCTACGACACGATCGTGTCACCCAACATTGAATGCACACACGGTTTGGCACATGGCTTGCGACACAACCGTGTGGCCCTATTTTGAATACCCACATGGGAAGACACACGGGTTGGGACACGGCCGTGTGTCCAGACTTCGAATGTCCACACGGTCTAGGCTATGTCAGACGGCCTGGCCACGCGGTCATGTGACCCTTGTTTTCCAAATTTTCATGTTTTCTCCAAAATTTTCTGTTTTGTTTCAAATTGATCCCTGATTGTTTCCAAGTTGTTTTTGGGGCCCTGAAGGCTTGGTTTAAGGCCAAATTGTGTATTTTTACTATGATTATGTTGAACTATTAAATGTTGATATTAAGTTGTGTACAGGCCTAAATTTGCCTGGGGCCCATTAGCAAACAAGCCAAAACAAAATAAATAAAAAAAGTCCAAAGTTTTCATAGTCCAAATTACAAAATAATAGCAGGCCTAAAAAACCCCAATAGCCCAATCCAAACCCAATTACAACCCAACTAAACCATAGGCCCAAAATGGCCCAAGACCTAAACCAAGATCAGAAAACAGAAACCCTAGGGCTACCCTCTTGCGCCGCACGCCTCCGTACACTGCCAAGCCTCCAGCCCGCTCCACGTCGCCACCACGTACGGCCTCCGTACCTGCAAAGGACACAAACAACAGCAGCAAAAAACAAGAACTATATTGTATTTTTATTTTCTTCAACACTCGGCTATAAAATAAAAGGAGAAACCTTTGTAATTTTTTTTACACAGAAACGAATACCAAAAAAGCAGAATAAAAAACAGTTTGAATATTAAAGGTGATTTTTTTTCTTCTTTCTTATTTGTCGAATATTAGTAAACAATAGGGTAAAAACATTACATGTTTCTTGACGTTGCGCCACCATCGGAGGTCTCCTTTGGTCGCCAAAGCCATGGAAACCCATTAGGGTTTCGTTCGGGCTTCGTCCAAAACAGAACAGGGAGGCCGAAAGGCATTTTGATTTCTTTCCCCTTTTCATTTTCATCATTTTTGGCTCGAAAAACACCCAAATCGGGTTTGTATTTAGAAAAGAAAACTTTTTTAAAAAAAGGGGGACTTTAAAACGCTTTTCTTGCTTCCGGCAAGGCGGAGCTACGGTGGAGCAACGGCGGAGCCACTGCGCGAGCCTGCCGGCATCCTGGCCGGGATCTTGGTTCGTCCCAAAAAAAAACAGAGAAAAACCACTTTTTTAAAAAAAAAATGGACCAAATGCCTTTTTTTCTTTCAATTTTTGGCTTAAATAGCCCATCCATACGGCGGCGTTTTGGGGCAAGCCACAGAGGCCCAAAACGACGTCGTATTAAGGCCACCCGCGCGCGACCTGACCCGCTTCCTCAGGATCCACATGTTTTTACTTTGATGGACTAATTGCGCTGCAAGTCCTTCCGCATTTTTCTATCTTTTAATACAGTTTATTTTTTATTTTCAATTTTTACCCTATAATTTTTCTTCTATTTCAATTCGGTCCCGCGCAAAGTGACGCGTTTTGGAGGCGGGGATATTTACTTTTCGGTCCCTCCATTTCATTCGCGATCGCAATCCGATCCTTCCCTTTCTTTTTATTTTCGATTTTCCCCAATTTTTAATTAAAAGATTCGATTTAGTCCCTTTTTTTTGTTATTGTTGCTATTTCATTAGTTAATTTAATATTATTACTACTAATTACATTTTATTTCTTTGTGTGTGTTGATTTTATTTGTTATTATTGTCATATTATTATTCTTATCAATGTATTATTATTATTATTATTTCTATTGTTATTATTATTAACATATTATTATGATTATTTACGTATCATTATTAATTAACTATTATTTTTATTACTATTATTTCTTTAATATTTATCTAGTATTTGTAAATACATTTATCATATTATTATTTATTATATTTATATCCTCTTAAATAATTTCCAACTTTAGATCCTTTATTATTTGTATTATTATTTTTAACATTATTTTCATCATTGTTAGTATTTTTAAACTACCCAATATTTCTATATTTTTAATTCATTAGTAGTTATTATTAAATTTTAAATTAAATTTTAATTTTTATTTGTTCATTTACTTTTTTTATTATTTTATTTTATATACCGCTGGTTTGTTTTATTATTTTATTACTATTTACCTTTTTATTTATTTTTGCTCTTATTATTGTCATTTATTGCGTTCATTATTATCCTTTTTAAATCAAAGCATATAAGTTAAGTAAAAGCTTTTTTCTCGGGAATTCAAAAATGTTGTGTCCTAACTCACTGGATGTGACATTTTTTTATCTCGAGGTAAGGATTTCTAAAAATAAAGGCAATATTCTGTATTTGGAATTTTGAGAAATTGTGCCCTAACTTACAGGGTTCCAATTTTTCATTTGACCCAAATAACCGAATATCCTTCTTAAACTTAAATGCATGAGTTTTAAAAGTCAAAAGACAAGCTTAGTTTCGAGGATTGGAAATGTCGTATCCTAACTCACTGGGCGTGACATTTTACTTCTTCGAAATAAGAGGGTCTCAGTATCCGATTTAATTTATTCAAGTTTTCTTTTAAAGAGGATCGTATTTTAAAATCTTTTGAAATTTTCAACATTAAGTCATTAAGTAATCAATTAGGTACCAATTTTGGGCGTTACGAGGGTGCTAATCCTTCCTCGTACGTAACCGACTCCCGAACCCGTTTTTTTTTAAAATTCGTAGACCAAAATCGTTGTTTTAATAAATCAAACTGTTTATTAAAACAAGTAAATTACGAGGTGATCCGATCACACCTCATAAAATAAAAAGATCGGTGGCGACTCCATTTTCGTTTTTAAATAAAAGTCGGCCCTATTTTTTTTCAAAAAAAATGGTTTCGACAGCTTGAGGACTCCACTGGGGACAATAAGAGTCAAGCCGTAAAATTGATTATTTTCTGTCTTGTTGTCGAAAATTGAAAATCTGATTTGAAAAATTACAATCCTTTTATTGCATTTGTTTGTGTTATTTCATATGATTGCTGTGGTTTGAGTCTCGTAGAATATTTTCGCATCATATTGAATAAGGACCGTTTGGTCTTACCTGTTTTAAGTGGGAGTGAGAAGCTACTCCTTTCGTGAGGTTTTCACCTCGGTGCAGGATAGTGGATCGCTTTCGGGATACATTCGTACCTATGTCTTCTTGAGATTTTCATCTCCGTGCAGCCATAGGGAAATGTATTCCCCTAAACTAAACTCGGTCCGTATGAGCCTATAATGGGTGAGGATCGAGGAATCTACTAGTTCGGGTACCTCAACTTTAGAACCAAACCGCATGTAGAAGACCCTAGAGCCCACCCTAGATAACACTGTGCCAAACCCTAGCGGTTACCCAGATAGGTGCTTGATTCTTTTTCATTTGCATTGAGTTTTGTTTTTTTTTTTGTATATTGTACTGACTTATTGTGTTTTTGCTATGTTTGCATGTCATTTCATATTTCAAAGAGTGTCGATTCACGCTTGATTACTAAATTAGAGAGCTTGACATGAAGAACGAATTTCTTGATAAAATGGAAGATAATACGGCTGTCCGTATGTGGTCAGAGAAAACGCAATTAGAGAAAGGGGATAGTCTAGCTGAGGGGTACACGTCAGAATTATGGGACTACACCCGTATCAGCGTGACACAAAATAACCATCAGGAATTAAAAGAGATATGGGATTAGTGGAATGATGAGACCAAGCAGTTGTTCTACTATAATTATGGGGATTTGCCGTATCTACTCGACATCAAGGTAGACGAGCATTTATTCTGGGCCCTCGCTCAGTATTGGAACCTTGCATACAGTTGCTTTACCTTTGGGAAGGTAGATTTAGTGCCCACTGTGGAAGAATATACAGCCCTACTACGTTGTCCAAAGGTTCAAGTCGATAAAGCTTATTCTAGAGCCGCTTATGTCTCGACCTTTTGGAAGAAATTGATGAACATTACAGGAATGAGCGAACAGTGGATTACAGCCAGGATCAAGCAAAAAGGTGAGTGTAAGTGCATCCCATGGAAGAATTTGAGAGATTTGATTATAGCGCATCCTGATACGAAAAAGAGAGTCGATCTGTTTGCTTTGAACATCTACGGACTAATGATCTTCCCTAGGGCATTAAGGTATGTAGATGAGGCAGTCTCGGGTCTCTTTGATCGACTTGATAAAGGGGTCACACCTGTTCCTACAATCTTGGCTGAGACATTTAGATCTTTGAATTCATGTAGGAGGGCCGGTGAGGGCAGATTTATAGGGTGCGCGGAGTTGTTGTTAGCTTGGTTCCACAGTCATTTCTGGAAGGTGGATAAGGTTTCTTATCGGGTTTTCTCCGGGAATTACTCCCCATTAAAGGAGATAGTGGCCACGCCAAGAAGGGATGACATATCAGAGGAAAATTGGATAGCGCTCCTCCAAAATCTCTAGGAAGAAAACGTCGAATGGAGAGCTCCTTGGTTGATTCCCGACGAAATTCTTTACCGATGTGGGAGTTTTGACTGGGTCCTTTTGCTTGGGATTTGGGGAGCCATTGGGAATGCTCCTTTGCTCGTATTGAGGTAATACAGATCAAGACAATTCATACCGGCAACACATGGGCTAGCTCAATGTGAGTTTTCGTACATGGGAGATAACTACAAGAAAAGGGTAAAAGAGATTTCTAACGCTTGGAATCAGACTCGTCGAATGAAAAGGCTGGCCGTAGGTTCAATGACGACTCCCGGATACAGTGGATGGTGGAGTAAAAGAATTAATGATAATATCCCCGGGCCGAATTCAGAAGGCGCTCGACCGATGGAAGAGTACTTACAAGTGGTCCCGTCAGAACTAGAAATCATAAAGCAAGACTTCGAGAGGAAAAATTTGGAACTTGAAAAGAAGATAGAAAAATTGGAGGAAGAAAGGATGCATTTAAGGTTAGATGCTGATGTTCAAAAGCTAGAGGCCGAGAAATTAAGGATAGGAAAGAATAAAGCCGAGGAAGCCTTGGATAGTTTGAAGACGGATTACAAGAAATTACGTCTATCGATGAGAACCGCCGGATTGGGAAAAACGTCGGAGCAATGCCGACAAGAGATCCAAGAAGAAAGAACCAAAGCTGATCGGTGGGAGACAAAATTCCAGGAGGCTCAGGCACAGAAAGAGGCCCTAGAAAGGAGTTTGATAGAAACCCAAAATGACAAAAGAGAATTAAAGGCTAGAGTGGCAGAACTTGAAAAATTACTTCATCAGTATAGAAATCGTAATTATGAGGTTGAGTTGAGGGAAAGTTTGAACAAGATTGAAGAAATGAAAGGAAAGATAGAGGAACTAGAGTCTGCATTACAAAACTGTGAGCTCCGGGTACAGCTTCTTGAGGTAAGTGAGGAACGTTGGAAGGAACAGCTTCACCATTCTCAGAATAAGTTAGGAACAGAGATTACATTATGGGTAAGGCCGTGGCTCAGATTTGGGAGGTAGCCGATCATTTACAGACCTTGGCAATTAAGGTTGACATGCTAAGTGTGAAGTATGAGCTAGAATCAGATCGGGGTCAAGAGTTAGCTTCGTTGCTTAGGAAAGTTAAAACTTTGAGCAGTAGGGCAAAGCCATATTTGTAATCCATTTTATGTAAAGAATTTTGTTTTCTAGTAAAGTTTTCTAAATGAAATTGAATCAGAACCGACACCTTTTTACATTCATTTCATGCATTCGCATTACATCACATCATGTGCATTAAATTTCATGGAAAGACCCTAATTGGTTAAAATCATTTCAGAGTTAATCTGGAAACCAAGAAAAACTTACCAACCAAAAATCATTGCGGTAGCCGAGCAAAGACAAAAAACATGGATCAAATATTGGAAAGACTTGAACAACTGCAAAAAGAGATACAAGATCAACTACAATTGCAAATGCAAGAGCAACTGGCTAAAATCCAGCAAGACATGACGGACCGAATGTTGGAGTCCCATAGAAATATGATGACTCAGTTGACCCAACTGCTGACCGGAGGAATAGATAAAGGAAAGGGCCCCATGGTTAATGCTGGAGAAGATAATGAGGAACCTCTCTGTCATCCGGGTTTTACTCCAACAAATGCACAGACACAACCTGAGGTGTACCCTCGAAAAACATCCGTAACGATTAGGCCTCAACAATTTCAGGATGGTGTTTTGCATCGATGAACTTTCAAATTTGGATCGAGTTCTAACCTGGGGATAACCCAACTAATCCTGTTATCCCTCACCTTGATGAAGTGGCGAGCGTAAAAGGAAAGGGCAAGGGGCAGATTGCAAAGCGATTAGAGGACCGATGTAAATGGCTAGAGGAAAAATTCAAGGAAATGGAAAACACTGATAGTTAGCATGGAATCGATGCTAAGGATCTGAGTTTGGTCCCAGATCTAGTGCTTCCCTACAAGTTCAAAATGCCAAAATTCGAAAAGTATAATGGGACCAGTTGCCCCGAAGCTCACATCACCATGTTTTGCAGACGGATGACCGGGTATGTCAACAACAATCAACTATTAATACATTGTTTCCAAGACAGTCTGGTGGGAGCAGCATCCAAATGGTACAGCCAATTGAGCCGTACTAGGATTGGTTCCTGGAGGGACTTAGCACAAGCATTCATGAAGCAGTATAGTCATGTGACATATATGACTCCTGATAGAATTACTTTACAAAACATGGAGAAGAAAGCGAGTGAGAGTTTCTGGGCAATATGCACAGAGATGGAGGAAATTGCCATACAAGTTCAGCCGCACGCTCCTAGAAAAAGAAACTACGATACTCTTTATCAACACCCTAAAAGCCCCGTTCATCACTCATATGATAGGAAGCGCTACAAAAAGTTTTGGACATATAGTGATGATCAAGCGAAATGATCGAGAATGCGATAAGAAGTGGAAAGATAGATGCAGGAGAGAGTAACAAAAGGTCAACCTCGAGGAAAAAGGAAAACGAGGTGAACAACACAAGTACATATAACAAGGGTTACTCAAAATCGATTACTGTAAATCAGCCAAGAACGGTGGCTACTGGTCAACAAGGTTTATCAAGGCAAGAATTCAGCACAAAGCAAAACACTAAGAAGCTCCAATTTACGCCAATCCCAATGACATATAGGGAGTTGTATCAAAGTTTATTTGACACACACGTGGTATCCCCTTTTTACCTAAAACCATTACAGCCTCCATACCCCAAATGGTACGATGCAAACGCTCAATGTGACTACCATGCAGGAATTCTGGGGCATTCAATAGAAAACTGCACTGCCTTTAAGAAAATAGTTGAAAGACTTATTAAAATGGGCATTGTGAAATTTAATGATGCACCTATTACCAAAAATCTGCTACCCAATCATACTGATAACGGGGTAAATGCGATAGATGGAAATGTGGGGAGAAGAATCAAGACAGATATTGCAGAAGTAAAAACTCCTTTGAGATGGGTCTGGATGGAGATGGTAAAAAGGGGGTTAAGCATTTCGGATCCCAAAGGGAGTTGTGAAAACATGAGGAACTACTGTGAGTTCCCTCATGAAGAGGGGCACAAGATCAAGGAATGCGTAGAATTCAGAGCCTTGGTGCAAGGTCTGATGGACAATAAAGAGATAGAGTTCTGTGAAAAAGTTAAAGAAGAAGGAAGCATATGTGCGTCAGAATCAACAATAAAGGTCCCAAAAGCCAATTATCCTGTGGTCATCATTTCATGACTTAAAACCAACAAAGCTGGAGTACAGATGATACCAAAGATCATAATTCAAAAACCGACGGTCTTATCTTATTAGGATAACAAAAGGGTCCCCTGGAATTATGATTGCAACGTGACAATCTCGGGAAAGGAGGACTCAGCCAGCGCTTCAAAAGAGAATCAAAATGTAGGTTCTCATACGCGTAGTGGAAGGCGTTATGATTTGATAAATGCCCGAGCAGAACTCGTAAAAGGAAAGACCCTAACGGTGGAGCAAAAGAAGGAAAAAGCAACCAGACCTGAGTCGCTTGTTAATGAGCCATTAAAAGAGGAGGAAGCTAAGGAATTCCTGAAGTTTTTGAAGCACAGTGAGTATAGTGTTGTGGAACAGTTGCATAAACAACCAGCTCGCATATCTGTACTAGCTTTACTCTTGAGTTCGGAGGTACACCAAAGTGCATTGATGAAAGAGCTGAACGAGACATACGTTGCCAATGATATCTCTGTCAATAAACTGGACCGGCTGGTTAATAACATAAGTGTCGATAACTTCATCTTCTTCAACGATGATGAAATACCACCAGGGGGTATGAGATCCACTAAAGCTCTGCATATTACTACCAGATGCAAAGGGTATACATTGCCAGGGGTTCTGATTGACAATGGATCGGCATTGAACGTATTGCCCCTATCCACACTTAATAGGTTACCTGTGGATAGCTCACACATGAAGGTATGCCAGAATATAGTGAGGGCGTTTGATGGCACAGAAATGAGGGTCATGGGAAGAATCGAAATACCTCTGTTGATTGGCCCAACTACCTATGAGGTGGACTTCCTCGTAATGGATATCAAGCCCTCCTACAATTGCTTATTTGGAAGACCTTGGATACATTCGGCAGGGGCAGTGCCTTCGTCACTACATCAAAAGTTAAAGCTAGTATCAAAAGGTCGGGTGGTGACGATAAATGTCGAAGAAGATATTATCGCGGCCATAACCAGTGATGCGCCGTACTTGGAGACAAATGATGAGGCAATTAAATGTTCTTTCCGGTCTTTGGAGTTTGTGAATGCAACATTCATTACTGAGGGGAACAGGATTCCAGTGCCAAAAATATCCAAGGCTACCAGGATAGGATTACAGCTGATGGTAGGAAAGGAAGCTTTACCGGGAAAAGGACTAGGGAGACATCTTCAAGGAAGAGTTGAGGCTCCAATACTGAAGGACAAGCATGACCGCTTTGGCTTAGGGTACAAGCCAGATGCGAGACAAAGAAGGAAGTAACTGGAAAAGAGGAAGAAAGAAGAAAGGCACGCATGAGTGGGGAAGAAATCAAATGGGAACTAATGATATTCCCCCACATATCCAAAACTTTCGTATCGAGAGGGATTATTCATCCCGAGCGAAGGGTGCCAAGGAAAGAAAGTGTTGAAGAAATGTTGGGAAATGTTCACATCAATGCCATATATGAAGAAACAACTGAAGGAGGGACCTTGTCAGATATCCACCCTTATGAACCTGGGAGTGTTCTGAACAATTGGACTGTAGAAGAAATTCCTGTAGTTTTAAGAGCTTACTCAGAGTAATGTTCAAAACACACTTGTTGCTTTAAGCCTAGAAGCAATAAGAATTCCTTTATGAAATAGGCCTATGTCCAAACATCATTATGAAGTACATATTTGATATCATTTTGAGTAAATATTCTTTCATTCTTTCTATACAAGTAATTATGTTAGATTCTTTCATTCCTTTGACCTTTTTTCCGAATCATTCTTTCATTTCATTCATAATCATACCATACAAATAATTCTTCTTAAATTCATTTGTTCTTTGTATATTCCTTTGTACCTACAATAGGTTCTCGAATATCAATGACATGAGTAACGCTGCTAAGGAATTAGAACCTCCTTTTGAGCAAGACCTGTGTTTAGAAGGATCCCAGGACTTTGAAGATGACATAGACTGTGGCTTATCTCCGGACTTGTTAAGAATGGTAGAACAAGAGGAAAAAACAAATTCTACCTCATAAAGAGACAGTAAAGATTGTGACCTTGGAAGAAGGAAAGGTAGTGAAAATTGGAACGTGCATAATCGAAGAAACGAAGCGAGACCTCGTAGAGTTACTTCAAGAATTCAAAGATGTCTTCGCGTGGTCATACCAAGATATGCTCGGGTTAAGCACTAAAATTGTTGTACACTGCCTCCTCATAAAAGAGGATTGTAGGCCGGTTCAGCAGAAGCTCCGGAGAATGAGGCCTGACATTGTGCTAAAAATAAAAGAGGAAGTCAAAATTAGTTCGATGCCGAATTCTTGCAGGAGGTCAAATACTCATAATGGGTAGCCAACATTGTGCTTGTCCCTAAGAAAGATGGGAAGGTGCGAATGTGTGTAGATTATAGAAACTTAAATAAGGCCAGCCCGAAAGATAATTTCCCCTTGCCTCACATTGATACTCTAGTAGACAATACGGCAGGCTATTCGCTATTTTCCTTCATGGATGGCTTCTCGAGATACAATTAGATAAAATGCATCCTGAAGACATGGAAAAGACTACCTTCATAACCTTGTGGGGTACATTTTGTTATAAGGTGATTCCATTTGGGCTGAAAAATGTAGGAGCGACATATCAAAGGGCCATGGTGACCTTGTTCCATGATATGATGCACAAAGAAATCGACGTTTATGTCGATGATATGATTGCAAAGTCCCGAACAGAAATGGAATATATCCAAGTTTTGAGGAAGTTATTCTTGAGACTGAGGAAATTTCAATTAAAGCTCAATCCAACAAAATATACTTTTGGAGCTAGATCGGGAAAATTGTTGGGCTTCATAGTCAGCGAGAGAGGAATTGAGATTGACTCAGACAAGGTCCGGGCTATACAAGAATTGCCTCCGCTGCGCACTCAAAAAGAAGTCTGAGGTTTCCTTAGAAGGCTAAATTACATCGCTCGATTCATTTCACAATTAACTGAGAAATGTGATCCCATATTTCGTCTTCTTAAGAAACACAATCCAAGCGTGTGGGATGATGAATACCAGAAAGCTTTTGATAAGGTTAAACAGTACTTATCAAGTCCTCCAGTATTGTCACCTACATGCCCAGATAGGCCATTAATACTGTATTTTACATTGTTTAATAACTCTATGGGATGTGTACTGGGTCAAAACGATGATACGGGAAGAAGAGAAAAGGCGATATATTACCTCAGTAAGAAATTCACTGAGTGTGAAATGAGATATTCGCCAATTGAGAAATTGTGTTGTGCTTTGATTTGGACAACTCGGAGGTTGAGGCAATACATGCTGTACCATACGACGTGGCTAATCTCGAAGTTGGACCCTGTAAAATATATGATGGAGTCAACTGCTTTGAATGGAAGGATGGCTAGATGGCAAATTCTGCTCTCTAAATTTGACATAGTTTATGTGAGCCAAAAAGCCGTGAAAGGAAGCGCAGTAGCAAATTTTCTGCCAAGCAGAGCTCTAGAAGATTATGAGCCTCTGAACTTTGACTTCTCCAATGAAGAACTAATGTATGTGGTAGCTACTGAAGAAGACGCTACAAAAGATCACCTTTGGAAATTGAACTTCGGCGGAGCATCAAATGCTGTAGGTAATTGAATTGGGGCAGTCTTGGTATCCCCAAATGGAGATCATTATCCATTCACATGCAAATTGGATTTTGATTGTACAAATAAAATGGCAGAGTATGAAACATGTATCATGGGACTCCGTGCAGCCATAGAACGTAAAATTAGAGCGCTAGAAGTATATGGAGATTCTGCACTGGTGATCTACCAACTGAAAGGTGAATGGGAGACGAGAGACCCCAAATTGATCAATTATCAAAGGATAGTTCTGGGGTTAATTGGAGAGTTTGATGATATTACTTTCAATTATCTCTCGCGAGACGAAAACCAGATGGCAGATGCTTTGACTACTTTGGCTTCCATGATCAAAGTGAGCAAATAAGAGGATGTAAAACCCATTCAAATGAGTATTTACGAGGCCCCAGCTCATTGTTACAACATGGAGGAAGAAGAAAGAGATGATCACCCCTGGTACCATGATATATTATGATATGTGAGAAATCGTGAATACCCTCATCAGGCAACCGAGATTGATAAAAGAACGTTGAAAAGACTAGCCTATGACTATGTCTTAGACGGGGAGATCCTATACAAAAGAAGAAAGGATCAGGTACTATTGAGATGTGTGAACGCTATTGAAGCTAAGAAAATTCTTGAAGAAGTCCATGAGGGTGTTTTTGGAACACATGCTAATAGTTTCACAATGGCTAGACAAATTATGAGATTCGGGTACTATTGGTCTACCATGGAGGGAGACTGCATCAATTATGCTAAGATATGTCACAAATGCCAAATTTATGGAGACAAAATTCATGTACCTCCTTCTCCTTTGCATGTTATGACTTCCCCATGGCCTTTCTCTATGTGGGGCATGGATGTCATCAGGCCGATCTCGCCAAAAGCTTCAAATGGGCATCGATTCATCTTTGTAGTCATCGACTATTTCACCAAGTGGGTAGAGGCTGCTTCATATGCCAGTGTTACTAAGTCGGCAGTCAGCAGATTCCTAAAAAAGGAAATCATATGTCGATATGGAATGCCTGAGAGGATCATATCTGACAATGCATTAAACTTGAACAACAGCACGATAGCGGAGGTCTGCAGTCAATTCAAAATCAGACAGCACAATTCATCACCGTATCGTCCAAAAATGAATGGTGCAGTGGAAGTAGCCAATAAAAACATTAAGAAGATCGTGGGGAAAATGACTGAAACTTATAAAGATTGGCACGAGAAGTTACCATTTGCTCTCTATGCTTATCGAACGTCTATTAGAACTTCCACTGGGGCAACGCCTTTCTCATTAGTTTATGGAATGGAGGCGGTTTTACCCATTGAAATAGAGATACCTCCCCTTCGAGTTTTTTCAGAGCTAAAGTTAGATGAAGCAAAATGGATCCAGTCTCGATATGATCAGTTGAACTTGATTGAGGAAAAGAGGCTAAGGGCTATTCGTCAGGGTCAGATGTACCAAAAACGAATGATGCGAGCTTATGACAAAAATGTTCGCCTAAGAGAATTTCACGAGGGGGACCTGGTATTGAAAAAGATCCTCCCCATACAAAAGGATTTCAGAGGGAAATGGATGCCAAATTGGGAAGGACCTTATGTGGTAAAAAAGGATTTCTCTGGAAGAGCACTGATTTTGACCGAAATGGATGGGAAAAACTTACCCAATCCTATAAATTCAGATTCAGTCAAGAAGTACTATACTTAAAGAGGAAAAGAGGCCAAAGTGAAAACCCGCAAAGGGCGCTTTGAGACCTTCTTTAAAAAAAATAGAGAGGCCAAGGTGAAAACCCGCAAAGGGCACCTTGATACCAAAGGGGTTTTGAGTCGAAAATTCGAAAAGGGCGGCTCAAATTGTGATTAAAGATGGGGCATGCAGTTATCTTGCTATACTTGAATTAACAAGAAGGAGAGATGTTACGTCTTAGGGCATCAACAGAGTACTCTTGATCTCCTAAACACATGTTGAGCTCAAAATGGTCCTCAAGAAGTTCGTGCAGAGAAGCTCATGCTGCGATATTTGAGGCACCTATTTTCCTATCACTTATTTTGTATTCTAGCAATGTTTGCTTTCTTTAATTAATCCACTTTTCAGATTTTGTTCCTGATAAATTTCAGTTTTGACCATTATTATAATCTTTTTCAAGCATTTTACATTGAAATAACGATTAATGGACCAATAATACTCAAGCAAAAGGAGTTTTGCATACTACTTTGGAAGCTTCTAAATAGTACGAGACCTAAAACAGGACTATTATTTAGAACTAACCAAACCTAAGGGTTGGAAACGTTTGAGAAAGCATAGTCTAAATTGTGACTATTTCTTCGGATTTTTTTCTGTCAAAGATACCAGCTGAACAAGAAGGGCATGGTAACACATCAGTGATAGAACCTTGATAAACAACGAGTAATGACAACCCAAACATCAAAAAGAAATCATTCTCATGACATTCTGCATTCATGCAAATATCATTCATACACATCTAGTTAGGAGCATTTGATTCATTCTGATCATGACATCCTAATCATTTGGCATAGACATAGGCCCATGAAATCGATTATACAGGTCATGTTCCCCAGAGGACGGTGTAACAAGATCGGTGAATCCATAAATCCCATACCCCTGAAGTTGCAGTGGGATAGATTGAAGTCATTATGGTGGATCTTATCTTCCTGAAGTTGCAGTGGAGCAAATTGAAGCCACCAGCCTGATCTCCCTGAAGTTGCAGTGGAACAGATTAAAGCTACAAATTATGGCGGATCTTATCTTCCCGAAATTCTGATGGAAGCAGATTGAAGCCACCACCTTATCTCCCCGAAGTTGCGTGGAGCGGCATCAAGACAATGAATCTTATTTCCCTAGCGTTATAGTGGATCAGATTGAAGCTACAAATTGGCGGATCTTATCTTCCGAAGTTGCGATGGGAGCAGATTGAAGCCACCACCTTATCTCCCTGAGGTTCAAATGAGCAGATCGAGCGATAGTGAATCTTATTTCCACGGTGTTGCGGTGGAGCAGATTAAAGCTACAGATTACGGCGGATCTTATCTTCCTAAAGTTACAGTGGAGCAGGTTGAAATTACCAATTCTTATCTCCTTGAAGTTCCAGCGGAGTAGATCGAAGCTACAAATCTCTTCTCCCTAAAATTACATTCGAGCGGATCGAAGCACCAATTCCTATACCCTTGAAGATGCGGAGGGATGGAAGAAGGCTACTTGAAAAAGAGAAGCACCAAAGAAGTCAAGACTCGGTGAGACCGGGCAAATTTGGCCTTTCTTAAGGTCTTTGCTTCATTCCTGTTACATGACAATGAGCAAAGAGGGGCAGCTGTACAGGCCCAAATTTGCCCGGGGCCCATTAGCAAACAAACCAAAACAAAATAAAAAAAAAGAGTCCAAAGTTTTCATAGTCCAAATTACAAAATAAAATAGCAGGCCTAAAAAACCCCAATAGCCCAATCCAAACCCAATTACAACCCAACTAAACCCTAGGCCCAAAATGGCCCAAGACCTAAACCAAAATTAGAAAACAGAAACCCTAGGGCTACCCTCTTGCGCCGCACGCCTCCGTACACTGGTAAGCCTCCAGCCCGCTCCACGTCGCCACCACGTACGACCTCCGTACCTGCAAAGGACACAAACAACAGCAGCAAAAAATAAGAAAATATTGTATTTTTATTTTCTTCAACATTCGGCTATAAAATAAAAGGAGAAACTTTTGTAATTTTTTTTTTACACAGAAACGAATACCAAAAAAGCATAATAGAAAACAGTTTGAATATTAAAGGTGATTTTTTTCTTCTTTCTTATTTTTCAAAGATTAGTAAACAATAGGGTAATAATATTACCTGTTTCTTGACGTTGTGCCACCATCGGAGGTCTCCTTCGTTCGCCAAAGCCATGGAAACCCATTCGGGTTTCGTTCGGGTTCGTCCAAAAAAGACCAGGGAGGCCGAAAGGCATTTTGATTTCTTTCCCCTTTTCATTTTCATCATTTTTGGCTCGAAAAACACCCAAATCGGGTTTGTATTGAGAAAAGAAAACTTTTTTAAAAAAAGGGGGACTTTAAAAAGTTTTTCTTGCTTCCGGCACGGCGGAGCTGCGGCGGAGCTACGGCAGAGCCACCGTGCGAGCCCGCCAACATCCTGGCCGGGATCTGGGTTCGTCCCAGAAAAAAAGAGAAAAACCACTTTTTAAAAAAAAACAGACCAAATGGTTTTTTTCTTTCAATTTTTGGCTTAAATAGCCCATCCATACGGCGCCGTTTTGGGGCAAGCCACAGAGGCCCAAAACGATGTCGTTTTAAGGCCACCCGCGCGCGACTCGACCCGCTTCCTCATGATCCGCGTGTTTTTACTTTGATGGACTAATTGCGCTGCAAGTCCTTCTACATTTTTCTATCTTTTAATACAATTTATTTTTTATTTTCAATTTTTACCCTTTAATTTTTCTTCTATTTCAATTCGGTCCCGCGCAAAGTGACGCGTTTTGGAGGGCGGGGATATTTACTTTTCTGGTCCCTCTATTTCATTCGCGCACTGCAATCCGGTCCTTCCCCTTTCTTTTTATTTTCGATTTTCCCCAATTTTTGATTGAAAGATTCGATTTAGTCCCTCTTTTTGTTATTGTTGCTATTTCATTAGTTAATTTAATATTATTACTACTAATTACATTTTCTTTCTTTGTGTGTGTTGATTTTATTTGTTATTATTGTCATATTATTATTCTTATCAATGTATTATTATTATTATTTCTATTGTTATTATTATTATTAACATATTATTATGATTATTTACGTATCATTATTAATTAACTATTGTTTTTATTACTATTATTTCCTTAATATTTATCTAGTATTTGTAAATACATTTATCATATTATTATTTATTATATTTATATCCTCTTAAATAATTTTCAACTTTAGATCCTTTATTATTTGTATTATTATTTTTAACATTATTTTCATCATTGTTAGTATTTTTAAACTACCCAATATTTCTATATTTTTAATTCATTAGTAGTTATTATTAAATTTTAAATTAGATTTTAGTTTTTATTTGTTCATTTACTTTTCTTATTATTTTATTTTATATACCGCTGGTTTGTTTTATTATTTTATTACTATTTACCTTTTTTTATTTATTTTTGCTCTTATTATTGTCATTTATTGCGTTCATTATTATTCTTTTTTAAATCAAAGCATATACGTTAAATAAAAGCTTATTCTCGGAAATTCAAAAATATTGTGTCCTAACTCACTGGATGTGACATTTTATTATCTTGAGGTAAGGATTTCTAAAAATAAAGGCAATATTATGTATTTGGAATTTTGAGAAATTGTGCCCTAACTTACTGGGTTCCGATTTTTCATTTGACCCAACTAACCGAATATCATTCTTAAACTTAAATGCATGAGTTTTAAAAGTCAAAAGACAAGCTTAGTTTCGAGGATTGGAAATGTTGTATCCTAACTCACTGGGCGTGACATTTTACTTCTTCGAAATAAGAGGGTCTTAGCATCCGATTTAATTTATTCAAGTTTTCTTTTAAAGAGGATCGTATTTTAAAATCTTTTCAAATTTTCAACATTAAGTCGTTAATTAATCAGTTAGGTACCAATTTTGGGCGTTACGAGGGTGCTAATCCTTCCTCGGACGTAACCGACTCCCGAATCCGTTTTTCTAAAATTCGTAGACCAAAATCGATGTTTTAATAAATCAAACCGTTTATTAAAACAAGTAAATTACGAGGTGATCCGATCACACCTCATAAAATAAAAAGATCGGTGGCGACTCTATTTTCGTTTTTAAATAAAAGTCGACACTGTTTTTTTTCAAAAAAAATGGTTTCGACAAGTTGTATAATTATTTCTGTTTTGAAGTTAAACTTTCTAAATTGTACGGTAATACTCCGTAACCCTAATCTTGCGACGAAGATGGATTAAGGATGTTACAACATACGAATCCAAGTGTAGGTTTAAACTTCTTTAAATCTGCAAAATTGATTGTTAATTAAATTAAATGTGTTAATGCTAAATATTTGTATAAGTATTTTTGAAACGCAAAAATATGCGAATACGCTATGTATTCTAAAGGATTGATAAATTTGTTAAAAAGGAGGATTCCAAGTAAGTGATTCTGAACCTTCAGATATGTGATGTTATAAATGTCATTGTATGTTTTATTGTTAAATGAGATATCATGTTATTTCCTTACACGCATGTATTGTGATTATATAGCGTTATTTGATAAGCATGGAAAATAATCGTACCACCGTTTTTGTTGATTATCTTATTCGCATGTTCAGCGTGCCCACTGTCTGATATGTAAAATAAGTCTGAATTGCATGTAAAGCACACCTACTTAAAATATTATTTCTGTATGTTATATCACATGCATAGGGTTGCGATTATGTTAAAAGGTGGAAGTATTCTATCAGTTTAATAATCTACATATTCTGGTGGTTTAACCACTTTATCTTGCAGTATATCTGCAAATCTGGTGGCATGACCACAATATTCTATATCTGGCAGCTTGACTGCATTATCTAGTGACTTGTATACATAAATGGTGTTTTATTGGATGGAAATGATCATGTAAATTTCCAATCGAATCTCCTAGAAAAAAATTATCAACTTACTAGCATGTAAACACAAAAATTTTTAAGGGAACTTACTACCAAAGTACAATTAATTTGTCCTAATTTGGAAAGCATAAATGCAACAATAATGCAGACAATTTACCGATTAAAAAAAACATTAAATTTATCCCACTTTTGATAGCAATGTAGGTAACTAACGGCAAGAAACACTTTAATTTTACCTTATTGTGGATAACTTAAATACATTAAACATCCAAGTAAAATTTATTTAATTTTTCCAAAGTCGGACAGCCCCAAAATGTAGCTAATTTCCAGGACAATTTATCCTGGAAAAACACCTTCAAATTGTCCAAAACTAGACAACATAATCGCAGCAAATTTCCAGAACTTAAACAGCCTTCAAACGACATGTAAACACAACAAATTTCCAACACTTAAAAATGACATGTAACCATAACAAATTAATCTAATAAAACTTGGTTTATTACACTTCACAACTGAGCACAATACCTATTTAACCTTGTATGCCAACAGCATCAATTTGGACAGCATTACAAGTAATAATTAAGCAGCATCAAACTAATAAAATCATGGAAAACATTTAAACATGTAATAAACAAACCTAACTAACACAAGACAGCCACCTAATTTTATGGACATTTATAGTCATCTAATCAAATCTTTCCTTTTGGTACCTCTAAAACCGAATCAACAATGTTGATAAGAGAATTTTTTAGCACGAAAATAAAAAAACAAGTCTAAAAGAAGCTTATCAAAATTTTATTTTAAATCATTTCTAACCTTAAACGAGCTCCTTCCCCTTCATACTACCACTTTCCTCCTCTCCTTTAGCTATACAAAATCAGCCTTGTTAGAAATTGAAATACTTACCACAACAATAAGGTTCTTATTACAAAATATTTAAAAAATGTATCATTTTCTTAAAGCTTTCAGACAAGCTTTGTTGAAGATGCCCAACAATGCAGTAGCAGCAAGGATGTTTTGGTGCTTAACCATGCAACTATTTTTTTTTCTTTCAAACTAGTCTAGTTTATGTTGTAATCAGTCTTGTTGATGTACAAAGACTAGTTAGCTTATTTGTTTATGTTTAGGTGATGATTAGCTGATAAGTTAGCTTGTTTATGTGTGCAAGTTATATTTTGTGAGTTTCAATGTCATTAGTGGGAGTTTTTATGTATTAGGTAATTATTTGTAACAAAAGTGAACAATGCCTTAATGAAAAACATGTTAGCTAAGAGTGTTTAATGATCATCTTTCATTCTTCTTTTTCTTTTCTTTCATGTTTTTCTGTTTTTGTTGCAAAAACCTCAACAAATGGTATCTAGAGTCTATCATATTTGAGGGCCTTTTGTTCTTTATTGTTTGTCCCTTGCTGTTTGTTTGGAAAGAAAGAAAGAATCCATTGTTTTTTTGTTGCTGTAAAAAATGAGTTTTTCACCACCACCTGTTTTTACTAGTGAAAACTACTAGTGAAAATGAAGACTTATTTGCAGGCTCATGATTTGTGGAATGTGGTTGAGACTGATACAGAGCCACCTTTAGTGAGAGCTAATCCTACAATAGCTCAAATTAGACAACACAGTGATGACTGTTCTAAGAAATACAAGGCAATGGCTTGCCTGCAAAATGGAGTCTCGAATGTGATCTTCTCTAGAATTATGGCATGTGACTCTCCAAAGAAGGCTTGGGAGAAGCTGAAGTATGAATTTCAGGGATTTGATAAAACAAGGCAGCCACAATTGATCAATTTGAGGAGAGACTTTGAAAATTTGAAGATGAAAGAGTCTAAATCGATCAAGCAGTACTCTGATAGGATAATGGGCATAGTTAACAATATCATATTGCTTGGAGATGACTTTATTAATAGAAGAATTATTGAGAAAGTTATCACAACTCTTCCATAAAAGTATGAGTCAAAGATCTCTTCATTGGAGGACTCTAGGGATTTATCAATTATCTCATTATTAGAGTTGATAAATGCTCTTTATGTTCAAGAGAAAAGAAAGGCTAACAGATTGGAGGAGTATCCTAAAGGAGTTTTTTAGGCAAGAAGCAAAGATGGCTCAAGCTCAAGTTATAAGGGAAAGAAACCATGGTCAAAAAAGAATAAGAGGCCAAAAAGAGATGCTGCAAAGAAGAAGTTCCCACCATGCACTCACTGCAAGAAGTCCATACACTTGGAAAGATATTGGTGGTATGGGCTTGACATCCAGTGTAAAAGTTGCAAGCAACTAGGCCATATGGAGAAAGTTTGTAAAAATAAGGGAATGCCACAACAACAGCAGTAGAATCAAGTTCAAGCTCAAGCTTCTAATGACAATCAATCTCAGGAGGAGCATGTTTTCACTGTATCCTGTTTTGCAACCTCCAGTAGGGTCAAAAAGGATTGGCTAATTGATAATGATTGCGCACATCATATGGCATTAGATGAAAGAATGTTCAGGGAGTTAGATACCAGTTTTGTTTCAAAAGTCAGAATTGGGAACAGAAACTTCATTGAAGCCAAAGGAAGAGGAAAGGTTGTGATCAACACTCACTCAGGTATCAGAACAATCTCAGATGTCCTTTTTGTACTTGAAATTGATCAAAATTTACTTAGTGTTGGCCAGCTAATAGAGAAAGGTTATTCTCTTATTTTAAAAAATAAAGCATGTGTGATTGTGGACTCATCTAGTCATAAGCTAGTAACAATAGCCATGGATGATAGATGTTTTGTTCTAGATGTAAATCAGTTAAATTTGAAGACTTATGCTAGCTTAGTTGATAAATCATGTTTATGGTACAACAGACAAAGGCATGTTAATTACAGATTTCTTAGTTTTTTGCACAAGTTGGATATGGTTGAAGACATGTCTAAGGTTAATGTTAAAGATGAAGTTTGTGAGGTTTGCCAACTTGGAAAGCAGGTCAGATTGCCATTTCCAGTCAACAAAGCATGGAGAGCTCATGGTAAGCTTCAATTGGTCCATACTGATGTTTGTGGACCTATGAAAACTTCATCTCTAAGTGGTAGTAGGTACTTTGTTTTATTTATTGATGATTGCATAAGGTTTTGTTGGGTGAGTTTCTTAAAGAAAAAGTCAGAAGTAGTTAATTATTTCTAGAAGTTTAAAGCCTCATCTGAAAATTAGGCCAATTGCAAGCTCAAGACATTAAGGTCAAACAACAACATTGAATATATGTATCAGAAAAGTTTTAAAAACTATGTGAAGAGGCAGGAATTCAGCATCAACTGACCACAATTTATACACCTCAGCATAATGGTGTTTGTGAAAGAACAAATTGAACAGTGTTGATCATTTTTTATCCTTCCACCAAGAAGATTGTTATGAGTAGGGATGTGAATTTTAATGAAAACAGTGGATGGAAATGGAATGGCACTAATGAAAATATGCTTGAACAAGACCAGCAAGAAAGTGATCTACAACCAGTTGAAGATGAAGTTCATTTTGATGAAGGGTTTGATGACATACTTGTTAGAGGTGTAAGGCCTATCACTGACATTTATCAAAGGTGTGATCTAGCCATTTTGGAGCCTTCAAGTTCTAATGAAATTGCCAAAGAAGTTTGTTGGAAAGAAGCAATGCAAGCAAAAATGAACATGATACACAAGAATGATACATGGGAATTGGGGAACTGGTTGATAAGCTAGTCAAAAAAAGAATCACTGGTGTAAAATGGGTATTCAAGACCAAGTACAATGCAGATGGGTTAGTGAATAAGCACAAAGCAAGATTAGTGGTGAAAGGATACATACATCAATATGGAGTCAATTTTTTACAAACTTTTGCACTAGTTGCAAGGTTAAACACTATAACGCTCCTATTTGCTTTAGGAACTCAAAAGTAGTGGAAAATACATTAGTTGGATGAAAAATATGATTTTTTGAATAGTTTTCCCAATGAAGAGATTTTTGTTGAACAACCAGAAGTGTTCAAAGTGATTAGTGAAGAATCCAAAGTTTATAAGCTTAAAAAGGACTTGTATGGCCTAAAACAGGCTCTCAGAGCTTGCTATGACAGGCTTATCCGTCAAATATTGGGTTTGAAAAGAGCATTAGTGAACCTACTTTTTATGTAAAAAAAGATTCTCATTCACAAGTTTATGATACAAAGTAAAATAAAAATATTTTTGGTTTGGTTCAAAATTAAAACTAAACCAAATTCTCGTATCAAAACATGTTCAACAAAGATCTTCTTGAACCCACCAAATCAAAATTTTTCCATCATCAACATTATGACCCTATTTTCTTCAAATGACTTAAGTATGAATGTGCCCAAAAATTTGAGTGTGACAAATGCACTGGAAGAGCTAGATATTTACTACTTTCACGAAATCGATATATAATGACCCAAAATTTACGAGTATCGGAAAGTGAATTTTCGGGTTACTATTTTTGTTAAACGGATTCGTAAATATTTTTAATAAATATTTACGAAATTAGTTGTATGGTTAATTAGGTTTTGGTTAGGTGAATTAGTTTGAATTAAGGTTAATTAGGTATAAGGATTAAATTGAATAAAGTGTAAAAGCTTAATTATAGAATAGAGAAAAGTCAAGGGACTAAATTAGCAATTAAGCCATAAGTGCCAAGTGTGTGGTAATAGTGAAATACATGTGGTTAAATAAAATACATAAGTTAGTAATAATTACTTATTTACTTATTATATAAGTAAATATTATTTTATTATTAAATTATTATTATATTATATTAAAAATTATATTATATTAATATAATGACATAAAATAAAAGAAATAAAACAAATGTATGGAAAATATAATTCCATGTGTATGTATAATATACATATATTTATTTATATTAAATACATACTTAATATTTAAGTATATGAATAAAATATTATTATTATATTATAACTAAACAAATAAATAAAGGAAACAAAAAGAAAGAACAAACAGAATTGAAACGAAAACAGGGGAGAAAAGTGAGAAAGAAAAGAGAAAGAAAAAGAAAAGGGAAATTAGGGTTCTAAGGATTCAAAGTTAATTTGGTAAGTCAATTTAGCCTTTTTTTTCTTGTAATTTTGATGTTTTTGGAGTCCTAGAACAAAATACTACTTGATTTATGTTAAAATTTTAAAAGTTAGTGATTTTTTAGATACTGTTCATGTTGAATAAATTGATAAATTATGGGTTAAATTGAAAGAATTTCAAGTTAGAATTGGTTAAAGGATTAAATTGTAAAATAAGTTATAAGTTTTGTGTAATAGGGAGTAAATTGAGATAATTTCGAAATTAGGGTTTTATGGAGAAAATTAGAGAGTTAAGTTTAGTTATAAGTAGAAATTGAGTGAAAAATAAAGACTGGATGGAGATGAAAATGGAGAAAATTTTAGTTAGAGATTAAATTGGAATTTAGGCAAAAGTTAAATAGAAAATCAAAGTATTTGATGTGAATTGGTGTTGTTTTGATAATTTTAAATTGTTTTAATTTTCGTATCTAACGTCGTGCCGGAAACATCGGCTAAGAAGGGGAAAGAGAAAGTTGACGAGGAATAACACGAGGATATACGGTTTGTATTACTATAATTCAAATCTATTTATTATTAATTGTTATATTTTAATTAAAATGCATGGTAAGTAAAATGAGGTGAGTATTGATATTGAATTGAATAAAATTGAATTGAATTATGAATATATGTGAGTATTTGAAATGTATATTGATTGGAAAGTGGAAAGTGTGTAACGCCCCAAATTCGGCCTAGACGTTATGGCCGGATCTAGCATGTCACATCGAAGGTTGTTTAAAAGCTACGCGTTCAAATAAACTTTTCCTCAGTTTAACAACTTTATAACTTTTTTAAAACTTCGAATTTCATTGCTTACAAATTATGATTGGCTCAAGTTATATGCTTGCAAAGATGTTATTATTTTCGAAAACTTTGTTTGTTTGCAGAAGTCTGACTTAAGTAGTTGCGAAAACGTGATATTTTGAAAACAGTAATTATTGTTTTAAAAACCCTTGTTCAACCGTTTAACAATTCATAACAAACAGTATTACCAAATGAAAGTTTTAAAAGAAAATTCCAAAGGCCTTTTTACATAAAATATTACCCCAAAAATAATATAAAATAAACTAACCCCAAAATTACTAAGTTTCGTTAAGAAGCAAATTCAACGTATGGCCACCTTCGAGTCCTCCACGGCTCCAAATCCTCTAACGCTGGGGATTACCTGTACGGTTAAAAGAAAGGGTGAGTTACAAGAACTCAGTGTGTAATCCTCTGTCACGATCACGACCGCAGGCCCAAGCCCATGCGAAGATCGATTCGAGCCTTAGCCCCAAAATCATGGTAATAACAACAAAAATGCAGCCCAACCCAATCCAACCATCACACCACCCGTACCAACCCTACACACCATGTGGGGACCAAGTCAACCCACCCAGCCATACACACCAGAAGCGCAGACGAGCTGCTAATATCAACGCAGCAAAGCTGCCAGTAGCAGTATACGTGGCTGAGCTACTAAAATCAGAATATCGTGGCAGAGCCACTGAATCAGTATAACGTGGCATAGCCACCAGTACAGTACTTCCTCCATAAGCATAACCCAACCCAATGCAATATGCAGAGACATAATAAAATGATGTATGACATAAATAACCATCATAAACAATTAAACAGGGTACGCATTCAAAACTAGATCTACCACTAGGGGTATAATGGTCATTTGGTCGATAGGGGGTAAAACGATAATTTACCCTCAGGGGTATTCCAGTAATTTCACCCTTTAAGGGTATCTTCGGTAACTTTACCCTCTGAGGGTATTTCAGTAATTTACCCACTAAGGGTATTTCGATAATTTACCCACCGAGGGTGTTTCAGTAATTTACCCACTAAGGATATTTCGGTAATTTATCAACTAATAGCCTTTCTGAAGTCCCACTGTCGCTTCGAGCGACACAGGTTCCCTTTTGAGTTACTACGGTGTATTTGGGCCTAAAATCCTATTTTGGCCCAAATGGGCCCACACGCTCGTGTGGCCCGTTCAGCTCATTTTTGGTCTCGATTTTGTGAACTTCGTAGTCGCAGCAACGATCTGGTACTCACCATCGATTTCACCAACGTGGGCCCGCTAACCCATTGGGCCCACTTAGCCCACTTCGGCCCAACAAGGCCCATTACAGCCTCGGTTTCACGAGAGCGTTTGTGACACTCTGTACGATCTATTGCCATTACTAATGGCTCGGTTTATCACTACGAGTGTTCATACGCTTGAGTGGTTTCAGTTTTCGATACTCCGACTTGTCGGCAATTCGGCTTTTGGCCGATTCACAGAACAGTGCCATAATACACATGCAATAGTGTGAGATTACACACCTTAGCGAGTCGTGCGGTTAACCCTTCGTATCCCACCTTGCTTGAGAAAACAACCCAACCACCAACGATTACTAAGCACGATTGGCTTCACGCCCTAAATAAGAATCTGTACCAAAAATGATACACATTAGTGTGACTAAAGACCACATATATCACGTCACCACACATGGCACATTCGGCCAAACCAATATTATCACCATAGTTCTTACCTCACTTGAATGATGAATCAACACTAAAGGTTTGATTACAACAAACCACTTGCTCCCCTTCGCCTTATTGTAATCCCTAAGCCCAACGATGGCCAAAGCACAGAAAAGAACATTCTTTTAGTCACCAAAAGTAGGAAAGAACTTACGGTTTTTAAGGTAAAACCGAATAGAAGCAGCGTTATTGACAAAGAGAGATCTACAACTTACCAATTGACAAACTCCTTGCAACACCGTACTAGAAAAGAACAGAACTGCGATTCGGCTAAAGACTACTTCATAAGATGTCGTGAATATGCCCAACAAGAAATGATGGAGGATGTTCGGCTGCACCAGAATCAACTTCAAGAACCAAGGACGAGCGTTGAGAGAACAAGAAGAACAGGTTCGGCTATGAGAGTTAAACCGAAATAAAGAATATAAAGATGTGGAAAGAAAAGAAGCAAATCCAATTGAAGAATAAAAGAAAAGGTAGAAGAGATTCGGCTAAGAGAATTAAACTGCAAAGAAAATCGAATGATGTGGAAGGAAAAAGAAGAAAAAAACGATTGAAGATTAGAGAAGAGAGAAAAATATTTCGGCTATGGAGAGGAAAGAGTAGGAAGGAATTCGGAGAAGAAAAGAGAGGGATTAAGAATTCGGCAAGAAGAATTGAAAAAGAGATGACCCAAAATGCTCAAGGAAAAAGTACTGGAAACACGAAAATTTATACACTTTTTCATGCCCTTTTTAACTCAAATTATTGCAGTTTCAATTAAATTCTTGTCGAAAAATAATTAAATATTATAAAATAATTAAATTGTGCTAAAAATATGAACATGATGAATTTTAATTAATTTTATAGTTAATTTTTATTAATTTTGACTATTTTCGACAGATTCGCACAAAGGGTGAAAATTGATTCGGTAGACACTGCTCGAAGAATAAACCCAAGCAGCAATTTGAAGTATCAAGACAAATTTATCTCCAGCCCAAGATGGTCCAATTATGAATATTTAATCATAAATTAATTAATTTTAATTTATTCCCAATTTAATATGGGCTAAATAAATTAATCTTAATTAATTATGAAAAAAAGGGCCCAGTTGAACCACACCAGTTGAACCAAACCAATTGAACCGAACCGAGAAAAGAATTGGGCAGCCCAAACCGTCCATATGCTGACCCAAATCATCTTATTAGCTGATTAATTAAGCTTGCAAAGATGCCCTTGAAGACTTTTCAAAGTTGCATTCAACCCCCTCCACAATTAGTGGCTTTGTAGATTTGCCCCATGCCATATTTAGCAAAGTTGAAGCCATCAACTTTGCCACATAGATGACCGGCCAAGGGGGGTCTCTTTGGCTGATAGGATTTTCTATTTTTAGCAGCCATAATCAGCTATAAAAGCCACCCCTTGCTGATCATTCAAGACATCCCTCAATTCTCATTCACATCTCATTCTCTCTTCTCCTCTCTCACTTTCTCTCAACTTTTCATTTTTTATTTTCCCTTTGTTCAAGTGTCGATTTCTCCTCTTGGGAAAGAGGTCTTCTTAAGCCATCATTGAGCAGAAATTAGAGTGTTCATTAGCCACCTTGATAGCCGAGGACAACGGAGGACGAAGAACGGAACAATCAGTCAAGCCACGGAGAAACACCGGATTTGCTTCTTGTTCCCTATCTCTTTAAATTTCGTTGTTGTTTTGACAAACATGTTTATGAATATTTATGCTATTAGAATGGTTAATTTAATCAACTTAGCTTGAATTTAATTCGTGTTGGGTTGATTGCATGACGTCCTTTTAAATTATTAAAATTGTGTTTATGCTGTTATAGGCCTCGGTAAAATGCTTGATTAAGTAAAATCATGTCTAAGTTATTCTGGCATTATAATTGTTTAGATAACTAAAGAATTAATTATTTAAACGAATTAAAATTGTAATTAATGGACACAGTACTTAATCAGTGCATGTTTAATTTTTCTAAGGTAGTTGAAAATTAGATTAGCATTGTATTTGGTGATACATATGCCTTGCATAACTTGCAAGATTTTTGTGATTAAATTGTTTCAAGGTAATGACACTTTGTTACCTCACAAAGTCTTTTATATGCTTATTAGGTTGAATTAATCGTTTGAATTGACATAGGAATATGCGAAAGATTGTTTAATTTAATAAGTATGTATGTGCAATAACATGTTTACCTTTATAAATCTGTTTAATCGGTCAAATGAACATAGAAATATGTACGAGAGATGAATGGATTTTTTGATTTGTAAATATGTTCATAAGTTAGCAAATTACCGAGTTGCCGTGAATTTATTCGCAACAAGTATAAGCATAGGTTTAATAATTCTAAGGTAAGAAATGTAATTAATCCAACACAGTTATATCATCTTGATTAAAATCAGCTTTTGAATTCGTGCATTAGAACTTTATTTTACTTTGTTTTTTTTAGTTTTTAAATATTTCTTAAATCCAAATATTTTCCCTTCACCAAAGTGTTTGAAATCATTTTCATAAATAATTCTTTTACAGTCCCTGTGGGTACGATAACTCGACATTTACTTGTCACTTTATTACTTGTTGCGATTGTGTACACTTGCACATTTCCACCGTTCCAAGTTTTTGGCGCCGTTGCCGGGGACTGTTTTAAAAGACATTATTTGTGAAATTGTTAATTTTGCATTTTGGTCTATTTTTTCTGTTAAATTTTAATTCCATTTTTTTGTGTTTGTTTTGAGTATTTGTCAAATTATTGACTTACTTCCCGTAAACCACGAAATTGAAAGGACTTTCTGACAAAGGAGAAGACAAGCGAACCAAAGAAGGACCGAAGATATGAATTTCGAAAATCCAAACCAAAATCCAGGAGGAACATTCGCTTATAATACTCACAATTCGATCATTGTTGCCGATGATAGAAACTGTGCCATTCAACAATATGCCATTCCTCTATTCAACGAGCTCAATCTGAGTATTAAGAGACTCGAAATTGAGGCACAACAATTTGAGCTGAAGCCGGTCATGTTCCAAATGTTGCAAAATATGGGTCAATTTAGTGGGATTCCTGATGAAGATCCACATCTTCATCTTCGGCTATTCATGGAAGTGAGTGACTTATTTAAACTAGTCGGAGTGACTGAAGACACCTTGAGACTGAGATTATTTCCATACTCCTTAAGAGATAGAGCACGAGCATGGTTGAACTCCCTACCGTCCAGTTCCATAACTAAATGGCAAGAGTTGGTTGAACGTTTCTTAATGAAATATTTCCCTCCATCTTTAACCGCCAAGATCCGAAATGAAATCACTTTAATTCAGCAACTTGATGAAGAATCTTTATATGAGGCATGGGAGCGGTTTAAGGAGTTATTACGAAAGTGCCCTCATCACGGCATTCCTTACTGCGTTCAAATGGAGACTTTCTATATTGGTCTCAATATTCATACTAGAATGATGGTGGATGCTTCGGCAAATGGAGCCCTTCTTTCTAAGTCTTATAACGATGCTTACGAGATTATTGAAAGAATTGCCAGCAATAACTATCAGTGGCCAACCAACCGCGCAGCCTCAGAAAGACGAGCAGCAGTAGTACATAAAGCAGACACACTTGCTTCTTTGGCAGCCCAGGTATCCTCTATGTCTTCTATGCTTAAGAACATAATTGTTAATGGTTTCAATGGTAATCTGTCAGTCAAGAAATTAGACCGGTTTGAGAATATTTCTTGTGAATACTGTGGAGATGGCCATTTCTTTGAAAATTGCCCATCGAATAAAGACTCAAATTATTACATAGGAAATCAGAATTGGAATGGTCCGCAATCAAATTTTTACAACTCTTCATGGCGTAATCATCCAATTTCTCGCATGGAGTATTCAATGGGCGGACCATAGCGTATTTGTTATGCCATTTCGACCAAATTATCCATCGGAATATTCTCAAGAAGTGCAACAACCCCCATCAACTGAATCTTCAAGTGATCTTGAGAATCTGCTGAAGGCATACATAGTAAAGAATGATACCACTTTAAGAAATCTGGAGAATCAAATAGGTCAACTAACCAATGCAATTCGAAATAAACACCAAGGTATTTGGCCAAGCGACACAGAAAATCTAAAAATTTTAGGCAAAAAACATTGCAAAGCAGTCTCTTTACCAAGTGGAAAGATATTGGAGCCCAAGGTGGTTGAGGTTCAAGATGAGCCTGTTGTAGCTCAAGACAAAGAGAAATTTCAACCAAGTGTTGAAACTCCTGTATCACAGAAGTCAGATTCAGTGATTCTTGATGAGGTAAACTCTAAACCAGTTAGTTCTGATTATCTAACACCCTTGTTAGATGCAAAAAAATTTCCATAGAAGAGTTGTCTGGTTAAAGCTAAGATTCCACCATTGCCATATCCTCAACGATTCCAGAAGCAGTAACGAGATACTCAGTTGAAAGAAATTTTTGATGACAAGGTGATTTTTAATGACTTCGATACTGCTAAATCCTCGGATGTAGTTGAAGACTATTCTGTTATTTCCAAGATGGAATCACTGGCTTCTACAGAGCTGGAGCTCAATTCTATAAATGATCCGTTAGAATGCATTCCGCTGGAGGATTCACCAAGTTATGATGAAGACAATGAATGTTTGGCTTGGTTAGAAGCTCACTCAAGAAGTTCCACTCGAATCATTAGGGTTATCATCTCAAGAGTATACGCAACCAAAGTCATTGATTGAAGAGCCAGCTAAATTGGAACTGAAGATTTTGTCTCCTCATTTGAAATATGACTATTTGGGTCTATCTTTGACTTTACCTATCATTATTTCAGTTGATTTCATCAAAGATCAAGAAGAAGAGGCACTTGTGATTTTGGAAAGGCACAAGAAGGGTGTTGGATGGATTATTGCAGATATTCGAGTCACGGGTTGGAGGACTTGTAGGAATTACAGGAAGTTAAATAAGGCCACTAGGAAAGATCATTACAGATTTTCTTTCCCTAATAAGATGTTGGACAGATTTGATAGGAAAGAATATGATTACTTCTTAGATGGTTATGGTTGGTATGACAAATGGCCATTTGACACCACCATGGTCAATGACGATCCTAAATAAAATGAAGGGAGTTCTCTTCACTTTCTTTATCGTTATTTTATATTTTTAGTTTTTTTTTCTCATTTGAATAAAATGGTAGGCTTAGATAAAATTTTCTTTAGTTCATTACATTAATTAAAACTCTGTCTAGGAGATTGGGATTTAAGCGGGACCATCCGTGACCCCTCCAGTCTTTCCTGGAAGTTTAATTTAATGTAATTTTTCAAAAAAATATTTTTCTAAGTAGCCCAAAGAATTTAAGTATTTGTTTTGTTAAATAAAGGGTCAACTTTTAACCCAAGCACTAATTTCTTTGAGTTTTTTTTTATTTCAGTATAGGAGCTTAGGATCCAAAAAGGAGCTGCCATTGGGCTTAAGACACTACTAAGAAGGGAAATATTCAACCCTTTTTCCGCACAAACCTATAGCCCTTACCTTGCTCCACCGCCACTCCCAAGTAGCCGAATAGTGCATCTCACTTAACCCCTTAATGTTGCAGCCCTTAACTCCCTGAATCACCACGCCAAACACCTTTATTCGAAGTCACCAACTACCGCACCTAAACTGTCCTTAAAATTGCCACCCTCTTAACTCTAAACCTTACCATTGGCTACTCAACCACCTGCCTGAAACTGAAACCACCCTTAACAGATTTCCTAAGTTCGACACTGAGAGTCCCTTTATCTAGCACCATTCTACGAAGTGAACAGTTTGGTATAATGGCTATGCTACAACACATGGACCCTCAAAAATACGGGCTGACTCAATCAGATATGCATTTAAAATATATATTTCATAACCCGTTTATTTTTGTGCCTAAATTTCCAGACTTTATACTCGAACCATGGACTCCAATGTCGAGGAAGGAAAAAGATGAGTCAAATTCTGAGGGATCTACAAATAAATAAAAAGGGGGGATCTTTACTTTATTTCATTTTCTTTCCTAGGTTATTTAATATTTTAGGATTAGGTTAATTAGGAATTTTTTGCACAATAAAACAAGAGATAGGAATCATGAATAAAATCTGAACAAGTCACAAAGGCTATAGTGTGGCAATAGGTATATACATGTCTAGGATTGGATTTAGAGAGAGCTTGGTACTTAAGCAGTCAATTTGACTCACCTCCTCTTTCCTAAAATCCTACCTAGTGTATAATATCTATTCACTTTAAACAATGAGGACATTGTTCACTTTAAGTAGGGGGACCGAAAATTTGAATTAATTCCGCTCAGAATAAAATTTTCTTTTAATTATGATTAGGATATATTTTGTTCAATAATTTGAAATTTTGTTAGGTATGCTAAACTTCAGTATCAATAAAGTTCTATTATTTCAATAAGTTATTATGTTAGCTTAATAATGATATGAATGTATTTTTAATAAAGCATGCAAATTCGTACCATAAAATTTTTAGTTCCCTATGAAAAAAAATTAGACATGCATGAAAGTTTAAGTCTTTAGAATTGACTTAGTAATTTCTTGAGGCGAAATCCTAGGAAGCATGGAACGTTGAAAATGATTTAGGCAACTATTGTTTGGACCGTTTGAGCCTTTCAAGCCAACCATGATGAAATTTTTATCCATTGAAACCCAATTTTGAGACCTTATGGCCTAATTTTATTTGAACCCTTACAAAGTTAGCCATCAACTCTTTTAATTATCTTAAAAATGTCCCAAACACTAGACTCAGTACTATTCAGAGTATCGTTTGAAAATAAGTTTAGGGGAGTTAAAAAGAAGTATCAATTGCTCGAAAATTGTAGTAGATGAAGTGAGTGCTCGAAATTGAATTTAAAAAAAAACATGCACTCGAAATAAAATAGATGTACGAAAGAGCATAAGTTGGTGTATCAAAGGTAAAAATTTTGAAGGTTCGATTTACGCTGAGTCTAGGGTTTTTTTTTAAGCCAAAATTTATCTATCTTTTACCTACCCCTAAGCCCAGCCACGTTACAACCTTATTAAAGACCTATTGATTCAAAGTTCCAATGTTACCTACATTAGTGGAGAGAAATTGCTCGGTTCAACATATGAAGACATCAGTTAAGATTAATGATTGCAGTTTAATTTTTGAATAAGGAATTAAAATCAAAATGGTAGGGATTAACATGTCTTTATTAAGAAACATTTAGTCTAATTTTGCTAGTATAATAGTTGTTGGATGTAATTTGAACGATATGTATACTTAAGTAGCATAATTATCAAATTTCTTTTTTTTTTAGCCTAAGTATATTAAATTCATAATTTTGAGAAGAAAGTTGTTCTGAAGGAGTTTTTTAAAGGTATTCCGAGAAAATTCTTTTCAAATTTGTGCATTACTCGGGACGAGCAATGAATTAAGTTTGGGGGTGTGGAAACACGAAAATTTATACACTTTTTCATGCCCTTTTTAACTCAAATTATTGCAGTTTCGATTAAATTCTTGTCAAAAAATAATTAAATATTATAAAATAATTAAATTGTGCTAAAAATAAGAACATGATGAATTTTAATTAATTTTATAGTTAATTTTTATTAATTTTGACTATTTTCGACAGATTCGCACAAAGGGTCAAAATTGACTCGGTAGACACTGCTCGAAGAATAAACCCGAGCAGCAATTTGAAGTATCAAGACGAATTTATCTCCAGCCCAAGATGGTCCAATTATGAATATTTAATCATAAATTAATTAATTTTAATTTATTCCCAATTTAACTTGGGCTAAATAAATTAATCTTAATTAATTATGAAAAAAGGGCCTAGTTGAACCGCACTAGTTGAACCAAACCAATTGAACCGAACCGAGCAAAGAATTGGGCAGCCCAAACTGTCCATATGCTGAACCAAATTAGCTTATTAGCTGATTAATTAAGCTTGAAAAGAAGCCCTTGAAGACTTTTCAAAGTTGCATTCAACCCCCTCCACAATTAGTGGCTTTGTAGATTTGCCCCATGCCATATTTAGCAAAGTTGAAGCCATCAACTTTGCCACATAGATGACCGGCCAAGGGGGGTCTCTTTGGCTGATGGGATTTGCTATTTTTAGCAGCCACAATCAGCTATAAAAGCCACCCCTTCCTGATCATCTAAGGCATCCCTCAATTCTCATTCACATCTCATTCTCTTTTCTCCTCTCTCACTTTCTCTCAACTTTTCATTTTCCATTTTCCATTTGTTCAAGTGTCGATTTCTCCTCTTGGGAAAGAGGTCTTCTTCAGCCATCATTGAGCAGAAATTAGAGTGTTCATAAGCCACCTTGATAGCCGAGGACAACGGAGGACGAAGAACGGAACAATCAGTCAAGCCACGAAGAAACACCAGATTTGCTTCTTGTTCTCTATCTCTTTAAATTTCGTTGTTGTTTTGACAAACATGTTTATGAATATTTATGCTATTGGAATGGTTAATTTAATCAGCTTAGCTTGAATTTAATTCGTGTTGGGTTGATTGCATGACGTCCTTTTAAATTATTAAAATTGTGTTTATGCTGTTATAGGCCTCGGTAAAATGCTTGATTAAGTAAAATCATGCCTAAGTTATTCTGGCATTATAATTGTTTAGATAACTAAAGAATTAATTATTTAAATGCATTGAAATTGTAATTAATGGATGGACATGATGCTTAATCAAGTGCATGTTTAATTCTTCTAAGGTAGTTGAAGATTAGATTAGCATTGTATTTGGCGATACATATGCCTTGCATAACTTGCAAGATTTTTGTGATTAAATTGTTTCAAGGTAATGACACTTTGCTACCTCACAAAGTCTTTTATATGCTTATTAGGTTGAATTAATCGTTTGAATCGACATAGGAATATGCGAAAGATTGTTTAATTTAATAAGTATGTATGTGCAATAACATGTTTACCTTTATAAATCTGTTTGATCGGACAAATGAACATAGAAATATGTACGAGAGATGAATGGATTTTTTGATTTGTAAATATGTTCATAAGTTAGCAAATTATCGAGTTGCCGTGAATTTATTCGTAACAAGTATAAGCATAGGTTTAATAATTCTAAGGTAAGAAATGTAATTAATCCAACACAGTTATATCATCTTGATTAAAATCAGTTTTTGAATTCGTGCATTAGAACTTTATTTTATTTTATTTTACTTTGTTTTTTTTAGTTTTTAAATATTTCTTAAATCAAAATATTTTCCCTTCACCAAAGTGTTTGAAATCATTTTCATAAATAATTTTTTTACAGTCCTTGTGGGTACGATAACTCGACATTTACTTGTCACTTTATTACTTGTTGCGATTGTGTACACTTGCACATTTCCACCGTTCCAAGTACCCAAAATGTCACTCTCCAAAAAGAACCCGAAAGAAACACTCCAAAGCAAGGAAAAGTTTCAGTTTCCCCCCTTACACCAAATGACCGAAAATGCTATCCCAGAGTCCTCTTCAGCTGAAATTCCCCTTAGCTAGACTCCCACTTTCAGCCAACAGTTCCCACACCCCTTACTTCCACGATTTTCTCCCCTTTTTCCTCCTGCAATTCCTCTCATTCATCCATTTGAACCGTTTGAGCAATTCTCTAACTCTCATTGCAAAGTTTGATCCAAACTCTGCCTCTTGCTCTCCAAAGTCACAAAATAAAAACCTCCAGTTGCCATCTGTGGGATTCGAACCCCTTCCTCCCTTGCTCATCCATTGATGCCACAGCCACCTTACCATATGGCCAACTTGTGTCTCCTAAACACACACAGATTTACTTAAGTCCTGCTTCCAACCACTAAAGGACCAAAAACCAAAATTTCTCAAAGGCTCCGACTCACTCCCAGGCCTCCCTAGAACCCCAAAACACACTCAAATAACCCGCTGAACAAGCACAACATGCAATTATGCAAAAATTTATAACCCCTAATTTTTGGGATGTTACAATTCTACCCCCCTTAAAAAAAATTCGGCCTCGAAATTTACCTGATCAAAAGAGATGAGGGTATTGATGTCGCATTGCCTCCTCAGGCTCCCATGTGGCTTCCTTTAAACCGTGATTACGCCACAGCACCTTGACTAACGGAACAGACTTTCTTCTCAGCACCTTAACATCACGATCCAAAATATGTATCGGCTCCTCTTCAAATGTCAAATTAGATCTTACTTCGATCTCCTCTACCGGCACTACATGAGAAGGATCCGAACGATAGCACCTCAGCATAGAAACATGGAATACATCATGTATCCAGTTTAACTCAGGAGGTAGCTCAAGTTGATAGGCGACCGGTCCAACACGTTTTAATACCTGATAAGGTCCGATGAATTTGGGGCTTAACTTGCCCTTCCGTCCAAATCTCAGAATTTTTTTCCACGGTGAGACCTTCAAGAAGAAAAAATCTCCCACCGAGTATTCAATCTCTTTGCGCTTCAAATTGGCGTATGACTTTTGTCTATCCGATGCTTCTTTTAACCGACCCTGAATCAACTTCACTTTCTCCTCAGTTTTAGAAATTAGCTCTGGACCCATCAGTCGCCTCTCACCCAGTTCTGTCCAACAAGTAGGGGTACGACACTTACGACCATATAATGCCTCGTATGGTGCCATCTGAATACTAGATTGGTAGCTGTTGTTGTAAGCGAATTTCGCCAACGGTAGATAGTCTTCCCAACTACCTTTGAAATCTATCACACGCCTTCTTAACATATCTTCCAAAATCAGATACCCTCTCAGTGACCATCATCACTCATGGATGAAACGCTATGCTGAAATCTAACCTTGTACCCAGAGCTTCATGTAACACTCTCCAGAACCGAGAAGTGATCTAGGGTCCCTGTCCGAAATGATAGACACTGGTACCCTATGCAACCTTACAATCTCTGCCACATATAACTTGGCCAACTTCTGCAACGAGTAATCGGTGCGAACCGGTATGAAGTGGGCAGATTTAGTTAGCCGATCAACAATTACCCACACCGAATCTTTCTTAGCAAGCATCAGGGGTAGCCCACTAACAAAATCCATGGTTACCCTCTCCCACTTCCAGAGTGGAATTTTCACCGGTTGCAGTAATCCTAAAGGTAGTTGATGCTCAGCCTTCACTTGCAAGCATGTCAAACACTTATTTACAAAATCAGTCACCTCACACTTAAGTCCTAGCCACCAATACAGTTCACGTAGATCTCGGTATAACTTGTTTCCACCGGGATGCATAGCGTATGGGCTACTATGCGCCTCCCGCGGAATTGACTGTCTTAACTCAGAGTCCCTCGGAACACAAACTCTTCCACGGAAACATAGTACCCCTTCACTATTCAGCTCAAAATCCACAGTCTCTCCCCTCTTCACTTGTTGAAAATGAGAAACCAACAACTCATCCAACATCTGCTTCTCTTTAATCTGACTAATCCAAGTCGGTTTTACTTGCAGTTCCGCCAACAAGCTACCATTCTCAAATAGACTGAGACGAGCAAACATTGCTCTTAGATCAGATACCACCTTACGACTTAGTGCATCTGCCACCACGTTAGCTTTTCCTGGATGATACTCAATCGAGCAAATAATCCTTCAACAACTCTATCCATCTTCGTTGCCTAAGATTCAACTCCTTTTGGGTAAGGAGGTACTTAAGACTCTTGTGGTCAGTGTAAATGATCGACTTTTCCCCATACAAATAATGTCTCCATATCTTTAGTGCGAACAATACCGCAGCTAATTCCAAGTCGTGCGTAGGGTAGTTCACCTCGTGCGGCCTAAGCTGATGGGATGCATAAGCCACCACTTTACCCTCTTGCATCAGCACACATCCTAGACCTGTGTACGACGCATCACAATAGACAACGAATTCTTTTCCAGCCTCTGGCTGTATTAATACTGAGCTTCAGTTAGAATCTTTTTCAACTTCTCAAAACTCTCCTGCTAATTATCATTCCAAACAAACGGTACCCCCTTACGCAGTAGCTTAGTTAGGGGTGCAGCAATCAATGAAAACCCCTCAACGAACCATCTGTAGTACCCAGCTAGACCCAGAAAACTTCAAATCTCTGATACTGACTTCAGTGGCTTCCAATCCAATACGGCCTCAACTTTCCAAGGATCAACCCTAATCCCCTCGGCAGACATGACATGCCCCAAAAATGTCACCTCTCGCAACCAAAACTCGCACTTGCTGAATTTGGCATAGAGTTGTTTTTCCCTCAATATCTGCAGAACAACCCGAAGATGTGAATCATGCTCCTCCTCAGTTCTTGAATACACCAGAATATCATCTATGAACACCACCATGAACCGGTCTAGGTAGGGTTGGAAGACTCGGTTCATCATATCCATGAAAGCAGCTGGTGTATTTGTTAACCCAAACGGCATGACCAGGAACTCGTAATGTCCATAACGAGTTCTGAATGCTGTCTTGAACACATCCGCCTCCTTAACCCTTAACTGATGATACCCCGACCTTAGATCTATCTTAGAGAAAATCGAAGCTCCTCACAGCTGATCAAACAGATCATCTATCCTTGGTAGCGGATACCTGTTCTTAATCGTCAGTTTATTCAATTGACGATAATCTATACACAAGCGCATCGACCCATCCTTCTTCTTCACAAACAGTACCGGTGCTCCCCACGGAAACACACTCGGTCGGATGAATCCTCGATCCAGAAGCTCTTGAATCTGAGCCTTTAATTCTACCAGCTCCTTCGGTGCCATCCTATAAGGGGCGATAGACACTGGAGCCGTTCTCGGTAAGAGCTCAATGCCGAATTCGACTTCACGGTTTGGTGGAAACCGTGGAAGCTCTTCAGGGAATACATCCGGATACTCCTTTACTGTCCTGACATTCCCAACAGACAAACCCTTAGTATCAGATGTGCTGATATAAGCTAGAAATGCCTCAAAACCCTTGCGAACCAGCTTCTCGGCCCTTAACGCTGTGATTACATTGGATAGATAATCCCTTCGCTCTCCTATCACAATCACTTACTCGTCCTCTAAAGACTTCAATACCATATGCTTAGCAGCGCAATCCAAATTTGCACGGTGTTTCACTAACCAGTCCATGCCCAGAATGAGATCAAACTCGCCAAACGGCAGTTCCATCAAATCTGCCAAAAAGACAACCCCTTAAACGTCTAAAGGCACATTTTTAAACAACTTATTCATTACAACAAACTGTCCTAAAGGACTAATCACTGACATTTCTCTATCAGCAAGTTCGAATTGTATACCCAAATTTCCCGACACAGTACATGCAACATACGAGCGCGTAGACACAATATCAATCAAAGCTATAAATGGTACATCATGAATGAGGAATGTACCAGTTATAACGTCAGGTGCGTCGCCATCCTCACGACGCCTAGCAGTATAAACCAACCCTGGCTGTCTCGCCTCTGTGTTACCAGCACCTCTACCCGGTGCTCCGCGACCTCGTCCAAACCCATTTCCCCCTTGGGCTGGACCACAGTCTCTCGGTGGCTGCTGACCACCTCTCCCTGGCTGAACATATCCCTGACCCGCATCTTGCATCTGACCCGGCCTCTGTGTACAGTCTCTAACCCTGTGATATCTAGACCCACATCTGAAGCACGCCCCAATTCTCTTCCAACATTTACCCTGATGAGACAACCCGCACACGATTGCAAGGCTGTCATGTCCGCGCAAAGAACCATCGAACTCCGATTCGGACCGGTCCATCAAATTTAGGCCTCTTATGAAATCCATCTGAAGAACTTGAAGGCCTAAAATCTCTCTTATTCCTGCCCATTTCCTTCTCACGGTTTTGACGCTCAGAGCGTTTCACATCTCCGGCAATCTTAGCCTACTCGACCAAAGCAGCGAAGTCTCTTTCCCTCTGCGAGGCTATCAGTACCCGCAACTCGTCCCGAAAACCATCCTCAAATTGCACGCAACGCTCATATTCTGTTGCAACTATTCCTCGAGCGTACCGGCTCAAGCGCAGGAACTCCGCCTCATACTCTGCCACGGACCTATTCCCCTGAACCAGATTCAAGAATTCCTTTCTCCGGGCGTCCACATAACTTGGCCCGACATACTTCCCCTGGAAGGTCGTCTTAAAGAAATCCCATGTTACACGGTCGGCCTGTGTGCCTTCCCTCACGGTAAGCCACCATTGATATGCCTCATCTCGTAGTAAAGACACTACTCCTTTCAGTTTTTGTTCCACTGTGTAGTCCAAATCATCCATGATCCGCTCAACTGCCTCCAACCAGTATTCTGTTACATTTGGGGCTACACCAGGGATGCCCTTGAAGATTTCAGCCCCGTTTGACCGAAGGCGCTAAGAAATTGACCCTCGGCCCACTAACCCAATACTCGCTCCAGCAACCCTCTCCAGAACCCGTAGCATTGCTTGGGGCAGAGCATCATCCCCATCGGCTCGGTCGTGAGACCCTCTCTCCGTCACTGGCGATGCTGGCGCTTCCCTTTTAGGCATATGTCCCGATGCTGAGGACCCAGCCCTAGCACCCCGGCCTCTACCACGGCCACGTGTACCCCTTTCGCGACCTCTTGTACTCATCTCGACGTAACATATTAATCTATTTAAGAGTTTTATGGATCAGCTTATAGTTCTCATGATTATTAACAAGTGTTTTATGAAGAACGATAATAAGAGTTGTTTTCGCAGATCGAGTTTTACTACCATTTCGGTCTCTATAGTCTTAGTTCCCTAACTAAAGAGTTCAAAGTTATACTACTACTATCCCTAGTAGTTTTTTTTCAAAGTTAAATGCTATAGCATATAACAAAGTATAAGGTCAGGAAACTTACGGATTTGGTGCCGGAGACTCGGTGTGCCATACTTCCAGTAAGACTATCACTTTTTCTAAATCAAAGTTTAAACAAATTTGGAAAAATTTTAAAACCCATTCCACAGCCGAGTTTTGCAACCTGGCTCTGATACCATTAAATGTAACACCCAAATCCGGCCTAGACGTTATGGCCGGATCTAGCATGTCACATCGAAGGTTGTTTAAAAGCTACGCGTTCAAATAAACTTTTCCTCAATTTAACAACTTTATAAATTTTTTTAAAACTTCGAATTTCGTTGCTTACAAATTATGATTGGCTCAAGTTATATGCTTGCAAAGATGTTATTATTTGCAAACACTTTTTTTTTGTAGAAGTCTGACTTAAGTAGTTGTGAAAATGTGATATTTTGAAAACAGTAATTATTGTTTTAAAAACACGTGTTCAATCGTTTAACAATTCATAACCAAAAGTATTACCAAATGAAAGTTTTAAAAGAAAATTCCAAAGGCCTTTTTACATAAAATATTACCCCAAAAATAATATAAAATAAACTAACCCCAAAATTACTAATTTTTGTTAAGAAGCAAATTCAACGTATGGCCACCTCCGAGTCCTCCACGGCTCTAAATCCTCTAACGCTGGGGATTACCTGTACGGTTAAAAGAAAGGGTGAGTTACAAGAACTCAGTGTGTAATCCTCCTCTCACTGATCCACGATGCGGGCCCAAGCCCATGCAATATCAGTTCGGGCCTTAGCCCCAAAATCATGGTAATACAAACAAAAATGCAGCCCAACCCAATCCAACCATAACACCACCCGTACCAACCCTACACACCATGTGGGGACCAAGTCAACCTACCCAGACCTACACACCAGAAGTGCAGATGAGCTGCTAATATCAACGCAGCAAAGCTGCCAGTAGCAGTATACGTGGCTGAGCCACTAAAATCAGAATATCGTGGCAGAGCCACTGAATCAGTATAACGTGGCATAGCCACCAGTACAGTACTTCCTCCATAAGCATAACCAAACCCAATGAAACATGCAGAGACATAATAAAATGATGTATGACATAAATTACCATCATAAACAATTAAACAGGGTACGCATTCAACACTAGATCTACCACTAAGGGTATAATGGTCATTTGGTCGATAGGGGAAAAACGGTAATTTACCCCCCTCAGGGGTATTCCAGTAATTTCACCCAACGAGGGCATTTTAGTATTTCACCATTTAAGGGTATCTTCGGTAACTTTACCCACTGAGGGTATTTCAGTAATTTACCCACTAAGGGTATTTCGTTAATTTACCCATCGAGGGTGTTTCAGTAATTTACCCACTAAGGATATTTCGGTAATTTATCAACTAACAGCCTTCCTGAAGGCCCACTGTCACTTCGAGCGACACAGGTTCTCTTTTGAATTGCTACGGTGTATTTGGGCCTAAAATCCTATTTTGGCCCAAATGGGCCCACACGCTCGTGTGGCCAGTTCAGCTCATTTTCGGTATCAATTTTGTGAACTTCGCAGTCGCAGCAACCATCTGGTACTCACCATCGATTTCACCTACGTGGGCCCGCTAACCCATTGGGCCCACTTAGCTCACTTCGGCCCAACAAGACCTATTACAGCCTCGATTTCACGAGAGCGTTCGTGACACTCTCTACGATCTATTGCCATCACTAATGGCTCGGTTTATCACTACGAGTGTTCGTACGCTTGAGTGGTTTCGGTTGTCGATACTCTAACTTGTCGGCAATTCGACTTTTGGCGATTCACAGAACAGTGCCATAATACACATGCAATAGTGTGAGATTACACACCTTAGCGAGTCGTGCGGTTAACCTTTCGTATCCCACCTTGCTTGAGCAAACAGCCCAACCACCAACGATTACTAAGCACGATTGGCTTCACGCCCTAAATAAGAATCTGTACCAAAAATGATACACATAAGTGTGACTAAAGACCACATATATCGCGTCACCACACATGGCACATTCGGCCAAACCAATATTATCACCACAGTTCTTACCTCACTTGAACGATGAATCAACACTAAAGGTTTGATTACAACAAACCACTTGCTCCCCTTCGCCTTATTGTAATCCCTAAGCCCAACGATTGCCAAAGCACAGAAAAGAACATTCTTTTAGCCACCAAAAGTAGGAAAGAACTTACGGTTGGTAAGGTAAAACTGAATAGAAGCAGCGTTATTGATAAAGAGAGATCTACAAATTACCAATTGACAAACTCCTTGCAACACCGTACTAGAAAAGAATAGAACTACGATTCGGCTAAAGACTACTTCACAAGATGTCGTGAATATGCCCAACAAGAAATGATGGAGGATGTTCGGCTGCACCAGAATCAACTTCAAGAACCAAAGACGAGCGTTGAGAGAACAAGAAGAACAGGTTTGGCTATGAGAGTTAAACCGAAATAAAGAATCTAAAGATATGGAAAGAAAAGAAGCAAAGCCAATTGAAGAATAAAAGAAAAGGTAGAAGATTTGGCTAAGAGAATTAAACTGCAAAGAAAATCGAATGATGTGGAAGGAAAAAGAAGAAAAAAAATGATTGAAGATTAGAGAAAAGAGAAAAATATTTCGGCTATGGAGAGGAAAGATTAGGAAAGAAGTCGGAGAAGAAAATAGAGGGATTAAGAATTCGGCAAGAAGAATTGAAAAAGTGATGACCCGAAATGCTCAAGGAAAACGTACCCAAAACGTCACTCTCCAAAAAGAACCCGAAAGAAACACTCCAAAGCAAGGAAAAGTTTCGGTTTCTCCCCTTACACCAAATGACCGAAAATGCTATCCCAGACTCTTCTTCAGCCGAAATTCCCCTTTGCTAGACCCCCACTTTTCACCAACACTTCCCACACCCCTCACTTCCACGATTTTCTCCCCTTTTTCCTCCTCCAATTCCTCTCCTTCATCCATTTGAACCGTTTGACCAATTCTCCAACTCTCATTGCAGAGTTTGATCCAAACTCTGCCTCTTGCTCTCCAAAGTCACAAAATAAAAACCTCCAGTTTCCATCTGTGGGATTCGATCCCCTTCCCCCCTTACTCATCCATTGACGCCACAACCACCTTACCATATGGCCAACTTGTGTCTCCTGAACACACACAGATTTACTTAAGTCCTGCTTCCAACATCCCCCTCCACTAAAGGACCAAAAACCAAAATTTATCAAAGGCTCCGACTCACTCCCAGGCCTCCCTAGAACCCCCAAACACACTCAAATAACCCGTTGAGCAAGCACAACATGCAATTATGCAAAAATTTATAACCTCTAATTTTTGGGATGTTACAAAGTGATTTGAATTGAAAGTATGAGAAATATTGATTGAAGAGAAATTGATATAAGTATTGAGTGAAATTGAAATGTGTTTTGAATTCCCTATTAACTAATCGGGCTGAGTCGGATATAGTTAGCATGCCATAGGATTGGAAGTGTTCAGGGACACTTCGACCTCGAGTCGATGAGACACTGGGTGTCATTATATTACTTTGGATAGATTCGATGAGGTACTGGGTACCAACTTACTTCGACTTGGCTGATGAGACACTGGGTGTCAACTATTACTTCGAATTATCCGATGAGGCATTGGGTGCCATACTGGTGTGTTTTGGTTGGATCCGTGTATCCGCTAAAGTCCGAGTCGTGTTAATAGGGGTAAATAAATGAGTTGGTAATAGAAAAGATATTGAGTGATTTTTAATAAGAATTGAAATAAGATATTAAAATGAAATATTAAAAATATATATAATTTTTATATAGTGAGATGATGTTTAAATCTAAGTAAAGAAGTGCTATTTGGAAATAGCTATTAATAAGAAATGATAGAACAGTGTATGAACTGATTATTGAAAGACTAATGTTGTAAGATTCTAGATATGAAATAGTTATTGATGAAATGCATGAAATGGATATTGATATAGTAAGGAGATATGTAAATTAAAATGAAAAAAAATATATTTAAGATAGATATTATTATTAAGAAAAATTTAAAGTTTAAATGCATGAATGATTCATTGAAAGTAAATGGTGGTAAGATTAAATGTGCATATTTATTGTTTTTACCTTAAGTATTTGAATTATAGTAATACCACTGAGTGTATACTCAGCGTACGGTTTGTTTCCGTGCGCAGATTAGGTACAGTAATTTTGAAGAGTTGTATTTGAGATTGCGAGCATTCATCTCATCACATCTCCAAGTATCAAGAGGGTATGTTTTAAAATTTTGAATAGAATGGCATGTACTTAGGAAGATCAAGTATGTTCCAAGTAGTAGTAGGGACTAAAATATAAATTATTTAAATTTATTATATATACTTTTTATGTTCAAATATATTTAGTGATTAGCCAAAATCACTTTAGCACCAACTGTAATATTCCTATATCAGGTTCCTTGGGTCGAACATGGTATAGTGGTGTTACACGATATGAATATTATTGTAGATTATTTAACCGAAAGGCGAGGCGTTTGGAAACACCAACCCAGCATGAATATCCCATCATCTTTTAATCAAGACATAATGTTTCTGGCTGCAAAGATGTGGATACAGCTTATCTACATAAGAATCTCACCAGCCCTAAACGTTTCTAATGTTAACGCTTTTCGAGCTGTGTTGTTGTATTGTATTTTGCAGTGTAGATAAGTTTGTACCGACATGTGGATTTACAAGTCAATTCTTAATTGCATCAGTGGTAAGAAGGTCGAGATATTTTTCCCACACCTCATGACTGGCATGTGTAGGAAAGTAAAGGTGCCTATGTCGACAACAGAGCAGTTCGTCAAGCTGACTAAGAGCCTGCTCAAGAAATCCATTTACACTCAGTACATTAAGCTCCATAAAAAACATATCCATAATTGGAATGTTTAATGTAAGCAAAAGATGGATGTTTCGCAGTCCTTAAAGCGGAAGAGCAAGGAGAAGAGCAGAGCGAGCTAAGAACCAAGTGAGATGACTGACATGGAGTGGATGATCAGGTGGATGCAGTAGATGTCTGCGATGGGAATTCACTACACACAAAGGCACAATCTATCAGTGCCTAACCCACCACCGAATAATCCACCATTGGAGACAACCAAGCAAGCCGATGACGAGGAATGAGAGGAAGAGGAAAAAGGCAAGACCGAGGAGGAGGAGGAGGAAGAAGAAGAAGAGTCGACCCACGATGAGGATTTTGACAGTGTGTTCCAATCAGAACAACCATCCATCGGAGGAGTCAAGATTTGCACTCCAAGTCGTAATAGCCCAACCAACTCTATGGGTGCGAGTAGGGGTGTGCAAAATTCGGGTAAAACCGAAAAAATTTGGTTAACCGACCGAATTCAGTTAATCGGTTGGTTAACCGAATTTTTTCGGTCGGGGGTCGGTTAATTATTTTGTAATTTTTTTGTTAACGGTTAATTTGGTTCGAAACCGATCGATTAACAAAATTTTTTCGGTTTAATCGAAAATATTAATAAATAAAATTATAATATATAAATAGGCCCACTATTCACCTAAACCCAATCCAAACCCAAATATCTAACCCAACCCAATTACCCAATCCAACCCAATCATAAAAATTACAAATAATTTAATAAATAAAAATAAAATTCTAAAACTAAAAATAAATTTAAACCCAACTCAACACTAACAGTAACAGACACGACAGAAAAAAAATACATAACCTTCTTCAACTTCAAATCCCTAATTGAAAACTCCCAAAATCTCTGCCAAGCTAACCACCTTCCATCCGGCACTCCGACGTCTACCAGGTCACCATCGCGAGTTGAGGTACTTTCACCATCTGCAACTTCTGTTTTGAAACCAATTTCTGTGAAATGCAGAAGGTTGCGTCTTCACTGTAAGTTGTGGTTTGAGTATAGAGGGATGACATTAACTGATACGTTGGGTTGATTACTTGATTTATATGCCGGGCAGGGTGTGTCTCTTCCTCCCAAGTCGCCTTGCTACACCTGCACTGCATATAATAATTTGGTACAGTTTTTAAAACGAGAGGGATTTCGTAAGGGCTTCTTTCTTTGTAATTAAAATTATGTCCATTACTACATTGAAAAACAACCAACCATGTAATAAGAGCAGCTGCAAATAATGTTTTTGTCCCCATTTTTTAAAAGCCCCCCCCAAAAAAAACCCAGATTTTGATTTTCAATAATATTCAAAATCTATAAAAACCAAGTCTTTTTAAGAGCTCCAAGGCATTGAAACTCTAGGTTTTTGTTCTTTTTTATTTTTTTATTTCTTAGTTTTGGGTGTGGATGAATGAAAAAAATGAATGAAGGGGGAGACTAGTTATAGAGAATTACAATTGTTAAATTTAGTAATGGTGGGGAGGGTTTGTATGTTAACTTATGGCCAAAAACATTAATTTTTACTAAATATTGGGTATTTTAGATTCATGGTTCAGCTTTTTTTGCCATTTTTCAAGTTTTTTCTTAGATGATAAAAGTACTTCACAAAAACTTAGAAAAGGAAAAGGTTGCTCGAAACTTTAAAAAAAAAAGATATATTTAAGTGTGCAAAAGTTTTAATAATAGGGATCAGATTAGACATCTGAACCACATTAATAAGGTTGTTGAATGCATTTATGTAATGAAAGAGGGTTTAGACTTGGTTTAGACTTGGGATGGATGACGGTGGCGCAAGGGAAGCAGAAATGTTTTGTAATTTTTAGGCAAGTAAGGGATGAAACAAGCCATTGATGGACTATCATATTTTGCTATTTATTGCCATTTATTACCTTTTGGCAACATCTTCCATGCGGCCATTATAACTTATAATGTTTAATGTTTAATGTTTAATGGCCATCATAACATTATAAGGAATTCCCAACAATTTCACGAGAACTGCCACTGTAGCTTTAAATGTTATGATGCTAACTTTTTGTAACACCCCTAACCCGTATCCGTCGCCGAATTAGGGTCAAAGGCGTCACCAAACAGAACGGAGACTTTACAAACATTTCATAAGACAATTCATCAATCACAATCAATGAGTCCCTTTTTATAGGTCAACGAGACCTTAATCATGCTTTAGAATAGGTTTGGGACTAAACTGAACACATATAAAATTTCTCAGAAATTTAAAACTTTACTAAGTCACAGAGGTCACACGCCCGTGTGGGCTGGTCGTGTGCCTCCCATGGCTACTAGACACACCCATGTGTCCTGGCCGTACCAAAACAGAGCTTGAATACTGACTTATCCACACGGCCACCAGACACGCCCGTGTGCCATGGTCATGTACTCTTAGGCTAGATACTGACTATTTCACACGGCTACCAGGCACGTCAGTGTACCATGGCCGTGTATACTTGGGCTAGCTACTGTCTAAAACCCACGGTCACTAGGCACGCCCGTGTGCCATGACCGTGTAGCCAAAACAGGTCATTAGCAAGGCCATAATGCCACCCACACTTAGGTCAACCCTACAAACAACATACCAATTCATTTCAAACACATTTGACATTCAAAAACATATCAAACTAATCAACAAAGCTTTACATCCAATCTCATTTTCAAACATGCCATTTTGCACAGCTAAAGCACTTATACATTCAAGCATGATTCATCTACATTTACCTTTCATATAACCATTTCTTTTCTCAAACATACATACTCAAAATTTCATCCATATGCTTATCTTAAACTTGTCCATTTCATAGTTATGAGATCATACCAAAACCAACATCATATACCATATTCACGAATGCATAATACCAACATATAACTAGCCACATCACATGGCTAAGTTCATACCTCAAACTTATATCAAATAACTAGCCTATACATGCCATACTTATTATATACATTTTCAAAAGATACCAAAATGAGTTTGAGTAGTGTGATGACGATCCTCGATGGTCCCGAGCCTTCAGTAGCTTTGACAATCTATAAAATAGAGCAAACACACACAGAGTAAGCTTTCAAAAGCTTAGTAAGCCATATACAAATAAACTTAACATAAATCATTCACAAACATAGCTATTTGAATTCATTAACACATCTTCATCTCAAGCACATAAATAATCTCTTTGCTCACTTGGTTTGCCACTGCTTACCAATTCATCAAATCTCAAGCATCTCACTTGCTCATATCTCAAACATACATATATCTCAAATGTTCCTTTGCATCAATGCACATACTTACTCACCTTTCATGCTCATACAAAGCATACATATCAACGTACCTAAAATGGATGTACAATTCACATAGTCATTCATTTCTCGGACTTGCCCATTGAACCGTTCGGAACTAAATAGGATAATTAGAGTGCTCGGAATAGTCATACAATGCCAACATCCCAAACATGGTCTTACATGTAACCAAATATCGATGCCACTATCCCAGACAGGGTCTTACACGAATCAATACGATGCCAATGTCCTAGACATGGTCTTACACGTAAGTCTCATACCGATGCCAACGTCCCAGACGTGGTCTTACACGAAATCTCGAATCAATGCCAATGTCCCAGACATGGTCTTACATGATATCACATAATAGACACCTATGTCATGACATAGTTAATTCTATCTATTCCTAGGTTCTTACGGGACTTCTCGGATGTTAACAATATGTCAATCTTATCTCAAATTTCATATATCCAACATCTCATATGCATTCATCATCATCAATAGTCATATGAACATTCATAATTCAATACAAACACATTTATTTGTATATCGACTTACCTCGAATTCGGATATTCGTTCGGACTCGGTTATTCGACTACTTTCGCTTTCCCGCGATCTAAGTCTGATTTCTTTAATTCTTGATCTATACATATTCAGATTTAACCCATTCATTCATCAATTCATTCAAATCAATCCAAATACACATGTTTAGGGCAATTTGCAATTTAGCCCTCACATTTCATATTTGTACATTTTAGTCCCTATTTCACAAAATCACAAAATTCACAAAATTACCATATACCCATGCTTAGCTGAATGTTTATGTGTCTCATACAAGTCCATACATTTCATTTATTTCACAATTTAGTCCCTCAAAATGCTTTTTTCTCAATTAAGCCCTAATTACTCAAATTCATCAAAAACTCAAATACAAACTATGATAATCAAACACATATCTTTCATAATTCTTCATAAACACATGATTTCATCAAAGTCTCATCTCAAAAACATCATCAATTTTCAAAATCAAGACATGGGTTTTGTAGAGAACAAAGCAACGATTACGAAAACGTAAAAATTATAAAAAAACAGAAGTCAAAACTTACCTTAATCAAGAAGACAAAGAGCCGAATGTTAGAAAGCTTCAAACTCTTTCTTTCTTTTGTGTTTTCGGTGAAAGGATGAATGAATTAATGCCCATTTTTATGTTTTGTTTTTATCAAAAGACATTTTAATACATAAATGACATATTTAGCCTTTTACTAAACATATATACATATAAACATTATGGGCATTTATGTCTTTTATCCATCCACTAACTTAATAGTGGTCTAATTGCCTCATAAGGCCTCCTCTTTTAAAAGCCACAACACATAGGTACTTTAACAAATAGCATGCTAGTTTTGCATTTAATGCAATTTAATCCTTTTCTCAAATTAAGCATGCAAACGATCAAATTGATTCACATAAATTTCTCACATGCTAAATCATATTCTGCAGACACAGAAAATAATATTAAATTATTTTATTGACTCGAATTTGTGGTCCTGAAACCACTGTTCCGACTAGGGTCTAAACCGGACTGTTACACTTTTAATGTTTAATGTTTAATGTTTAATGGCCATTAAGCTATTGTTTAATGTTTTAAATCGAGTATTATTATGCTGTCATAAATTGAATTAAAGTTGGTGTTTTAGTGTATCAAATTTAGCATTTTCATGCTGTCGTAAATTAAATTAAGCTGTTGTTTAATGTTTCAAATTCAGTATTATTATGTTGTCCTAAATTAAATTAAAATATTCTGTTTAACTGTGTTTTTAAGTGTGCAAATTGTGGTGGTTCAAAAGATTATATTAATCTCTCACATTTTTAACATAATCCAACTCAACTATGTTTTTTCTAAAACTCAACATCAAAATATGTTTAATATTATATATATATTTTAATTTATTATATACTATTTTTCTTGCAAAATGTCAACCGAACCAACATCTATTGAGGGTAGTGTTACACCTCCTACTTCGATAGATTCTGAAAATTCAGGAGTTGGAGCTTCAAGCCAAACAAAGGGGACTACCGGGAAAAGAAAAGCCACTCCTCAAAGATCAGAAGTTTGGTCTCACTTCACTAAGATTATTAATAGTGAGGGTGAAAGTAAGGCTAAATGTAATTATTGTCAGAAGGAATTTTGTTGTGATATGAAAAAAAATGGCACAGGGTCATTGAAATATCATATTGGTTCATGTAAGAAAAATCCTAGTAATGTTGTTGACACTAGTCAAGGACAACTAGTTTTACCTAGAAAGGGAGTTGAAGGGGGGGAAGGGAATCTTTCAACTTGGAGATTTGATCAAGAAGCATGTAGGAAAGGATTAGCACAAATGATTGTGATTGATGAATTACCTTTCAAGCTTGTTGAAAGTGAAGGATTTAAGAAATTTATGTTTGTGGCATGTCTTACGTTTCATATTCCTTCACGAACTACTATGACTAGGGATGTTTATCAATTGTATTTAGATGAAAGGGCCAAGATAAAACAACTTTTGAGAAGTTCTTGTTCTAGAGTTTGCTTAACTACTGACACATGGACTTCTTTGCAAAGAGTTAATTATTTGTTTATCACTGCTCACTTTATTGATAACGATTGGAAATTGAATAAAAAGAATTTAAAATTTTGTCCAATTTCTAGTCATAAGGGTGAGTCCATTGGGATGGTGATTGAGAAATGCTTGTTGAATTGGGGGATTGATAAGTTGTTTCTTATTATCATATTGATAATACAAGTTTAAATGATGTTGCTATTGGTTATTTGAGAAAGAAATTTAACCCTCGAGGGGGTTTAGTTCAAAATTGTAAATATCTTTATATGAGATGCATGGCACACATTGTGAATTTGATTGTTGTTTAAGGCTTAAAGGAAATGAATAAATCTGTTGAACGTGTTAGGGGTCATTAGATATGTGAGACAATCTCCAGCTAGATTACAAAAGTTTAAGGAGTGTGTTGTGGTGGAAAAGATAGAGTGCAAGAAGATGTTGTGCCTTGATGTTTGTACTAGGTGGAACTCGACCTACTTAATGTTAGACATTGCTCAGAACTTTGAGAGAGCTTTTGAGAGATTTGAGGAGCAAGATACAAAATTTAAGGCTAAACTTGAAAGGGGTGAGGGTTGGCCTAGTGTGAATGATTGGGATAATGTCAGAAACTTGAGGGATTTCTTGGAACACTTTTATGAAGTCACTTTGCGTATATCTGGCACTTCATATGTCACGTCCAATAATTTTTTTGATGAGCTTTCTGAAATTGATATTCTTTTACGAGATGCTCAGTTAAATAGTAATTTTGATTTCAATGTTATGGCCATCAAGATGAAAGAGAAGTATGACAAGTATTGGGGTGATATTGATAAGATGATTTTGCTTATGTTTGTTGCTTGTGTTTTAGATCCTAGACAAAAACTAAAGTATCTTGAATTTGCAGTTAGTGAAATGTATAGTTCTGAAAAAGCTTGTGAAATGATGCAAAAATTGAAGGAATATTTGTATGAATTTTTTAATGAGTATAAGCCTCCACTTCATAGTACTTGTAGCCAATCGAGTGTGCCAACACATGTTTCTCTCGGTGAACCATAACAAAAAATGAAAAGGCGAATGCAAGCTTTGTATAAAAAGCGTGAGTTAGAAATTTGTGGTGAGGATAAAATATCTGAGTTGGATAAATATCTAGCTGAGGCTAATGAGGAATTTTTTGAAGATTTTGATATTTTATTGTGGTGGAAAGTGAACAGCCCTAGATTTCCCACTCTTTCAAAAATGGCCAGAGATGTGTTAGCTATACCGGTTTCTACGGTTGTTTCAGAGTCTGCATTTAGCACCGGGGGACGTGTGCTTGATCAATATAGGAGTTCTTTAACTCCTAAAATTGTATAAGCTCTTGTGTGTACTCAAGATTGGATTAGAAAATCATCATCACAAGAAGACATCAAAAAGATTGAAGAACAAATCCAAGAGCTTGACAAGATTGAAAATGGTATATTTATTGTTTTATTTTAATAGTTTCAATTTTTTTACCATATCACTCCTACTTATTTAATTGATTCATTGTTTAGATTTTTCTTGCAATGCATCAGAGCCTACCCTAAATTCATGAGCTTTCGTGAGTTGAAGGGTATGCTTACTATCTTATTCTTGTTAACTTATAATCTATTCGTTTGTTTATATTATTTGATTTTTTTTAAATGCGTATATTTCTATTATATGCTAAACTTTTGCACATGTTTTTTTCTTTTTGCAGGTTTAATGCAAATGGAGATTTTTTGGAGAGAAGAAATGGATACAAATGAACAATATTAAAGACTTACATTTCAATTATGTGTTAATTTCAAGACTTATGTAATGTTTTTAATTATGTAGTGATTCAAAGACTTATGTAATGTTTTTAATTATGTAGTGATTCAAAGACTTATGTAATCTTTTTAATTATGTAGTGATTCATTTCGGGTAATTCGGTTAATTCGGTTAATTCAGTTAATTCGGGTAATTCATTTAATTTGGTTAATTCGGTTAATTCGGGTAATTCAGTTAATTTGGTTAATTCGGTTAATTTTTAACTAAAAATAAAAAACATATAATTTTCGGTTAATTCGATTAACCGGCCGAATTAACAGAAAAAATTTTGGTTCGGTTAACGGTTAAAAATTTTGAAAGGTCGGTTAATTCGGTTAATGTTATTTCGGGTCGGTTAACCGACTGAACACCCCTAGGTGCGAGGACCACCACACCAAACATGGGTTGAGGGAAGGACCCGATAATCGAAGAGAATCGACAAGAATCCAATTCTGATTAAAACTTGGACTTAATTTAAATTTTATATTTTATTTGGACTTGTAATTTTAATTTGGGATGATTTTATTTTGTTTTGGAACTTTATTTATTTTCATATTAGTATCTATGTTAGTTAATTTCTATGTATTAACCCCTTACGATATGAGGAACTACAATTTGGAGCTAAATCGGCACAAGGAGGACCACCCAACCACATTAGGGACAATGTGCCAAATAAAGTGTGGGGGTAACATAGAAAGTTTTCAAATTTTTTATGTTTTTGTTAGTTGTTTTCATTAACTTTTATTTTTTTGTTTTTGTTTTTGTGCGAGCTTGTAGCAATACAAGTGATTGGTTAGGAGCATGTAAATAGGATTTTGCGTTTAAACTATAAACTTACCTCAATAGCAATCGATTTTAGGTTGTTTAATATTACACTAATTAGTTCATTTTGTTACACTGTGAATGGGTGATAGTGTGTTAGGTGTTGTAACGCCCCGAATTTGGGCCTAGAAGGAAATAGGTCTTGAGTGTGGGAACACATAAAAATTTATGTGTGCAAGAAAATGACATAAATGATTTTCTGCTTCAGTGGTTAAGTGATTTGGAGTGTTTAGGAGTGTCTGAGAAGTCCTGGGATCAAGCCTAGGCTCTAGCAAAATTTTAGTTTCTCTCTTAAGTGAACCTTGATTCTGGCCTGGAGGCCTTAAGAATAATTATGGTGAATTTATGACACAAAGAGCCTGTTGGTTCAGTGGTAGTGGCGTGTGGAGTGGTGCATGAGGTCCAAGGTTCGAGTGTTGGCGCAGCAACAATGAGTATTTATTTTGCTGCCCAAGCCATGTAGGAGGTGGAGTTGGACTGGAACACTGAGTTTGAATTGGTCATGAGGTGGTTCTAGGCAATTTGAATTGGATGTTGAGTGATTTGTGGAGTGATATGAGGAGAAAAATAAGGAGGATATTGTGGAGAGATGTGAGGAGTGGATCAAGGAGTAGGGGTGTGGTAGTGTTTTCCAAAAGTAGGATTTCCTTTGGTGCCATTTCGGTCATAGGCACTTAGTGCCGAAATTGTCTAGCTTTTGTTTATTTGTTTTTCGGTAGCTATTCCTCTTATGTTTTTTTTCTCTCATTTGGTTTCAAGCTTGTTTTGGTAGTCGTTTTACGCATTGGCCACTCGGGTATTTTTCTACTTTGGCATTTTTTTTTCTTCTTTCTTTCTTTCAGTTTTCTTATCCTTTCTAACGTGCTCATCCTAGTACCCTAAACAGAATACCATTTCTTCCTTCTCCCTTGAGCAGTGTCGTATATCCTTTTCCCCCTCATACCTTTTTCTGTCGGTTCTACAGTTATTGGTTACTCCCTTACACTGCCATTGGTGTATTGTTCGGTGTGACAAGAGTTTTCTGTCAATCGGTATGTGTTCAAGTATACTCTTTTACTTTCAGATTAAAGTCGAATGCTTTTTCTTCTTGTCCTCTGATTGCCGACTTTTGATCCCTTCCTCGTGATGTGTAGTCCGTAGGGTTTCTGGGTTTTCCGAGGAGTGAAGGAGTGCAAGTGTTGTTGAAGCAATCTAAACTTGTTTCTCTCATCATTCAATTAAGGTAAATGTGTTATCTTACCTTTTTTTGGTATAGGTCGAATATTGTTTTTGTTCTGTGGGCTTACATTTGTGAATGTAGGCCACATATATGAACAATCCTGATTGGTAGGTCTATTGTTGATACAGTTAATCGGCATGGATCGGGTGATCGATTTTCGCCAGCAACCTAAGAGCATTAAGCCATATTCGTTCGTTCAAGGTAGGTGGTGTTTGGCGATTTGGGAATTAAGTGTTGGTGAACCCTAACGATTGGTAGACTAACTGTATATCTTGAATGAATGTAGGCTTTGGGCAGTGAATTGTTCACTCGTTATCACGAATAGGTGTGTACACACACCACTCCAATTGTAGATCGGCAAATGCCAAAATGTCGAAATGCCGAAATACCGAAATGCCGATATGCCAAAATGCCGAAATGCCAAAAATACGGTAACAATTACCATACGAGCACACGAACGCTCGTATGGGAAAGTCGATACAATGACAGAGGCCACCATGAGCGGTCTCATGGTCTTGGGCCACTTTTGGGTCAAATGGGCCGAAATGGGCCATGTGGGCCCAATGGGCTCGCGGGCCCCACAAGGGCCAACTTCATGAACTTGTGTGAAATAATGAGCTCGACCATGTCGTTTACATGGCTAAGGGCAATTTTAGGCTTAGCGGGCCACACGAGCGTGTGGGCCCCATTTGGGCCATACTTTGGGCTTTGGGCCCAACTATACCTTTTGATTGCTAAAGGTTGCACAAGTCGTGCGGATCGACTGTGGACCTATTGATGAGTTGATACACATACTTGGACCCCAATATGAGAAAGGACCGCTATGCCGTTGAAGGACGAAATGTTTAAAATACCCCTATATGATACATAACTGATCTTGTATGCCATTTGATGATGTGTTCGCATTCATATGTGTTATTTTGTTACATGGGGATGGGATCTTGTATTGGAGGAAGTGATTGATATGTGAGGGTCGCACGGGTCGCGCGAGACGACTGTGGACCCACCGATGGCTTTAAGTCAATTATGTGATTGGCAGCTCTGCTGCAATATTGGTTAGTGCCGCAACCGGTGCTACATAAGGAGTGTAGGGATGGGTGGGTCGATTTAATCCCCACAGGAGTGTAGGGTTGGACAGAATACGGAGTGCAGGGTTGGTTTGGGTATTTATGCATTGCATATACTGATTTTGATACTGAGATGGGCTTAGGCCCAGATAGATGTGATATGTGTCATTTGATATGGGCTCAGGCCCAACCGAGGCTGATGGGGGCTAAGGCCAATTGCCACCGTTACTGAAATGGGCTTAGGCCCAGATAGATGTGATGTATGCTTTTTATTGTTGGGGTTGTACACAATGAGTTTTCGCAAACTCACCCCTCTTTTTAATTTTTTAGGTAATCCTTAGTGAGACGGTTCGACGTACTGGGGGACTCGGAGGTGGCCACACTACGAACAGTTGTTGTAACAGCCTAATTTAGGGGCTAGCCAGAAAAGTGATCTCAGAATCACTAATTCAAGGTTAGAGAAATTATTTTCATGTTATGTTATGTGTTATAACATGTTTATAAGGATGCATGAAAATTTTGGTGCTTTAATTTTAGCGATTTCTAGCTAAATTGTGAAAAAGGACTAAATCGCATTAAGTGCGAAAGTTCTATTTTATTTGCTAAAGGTGCCAAATAGCTATGAATTATAAATTGGGGGTCCCAAATGTGCAATTTGGCCTTGTTAAGTGAGCTGGCAGGTCATAGGATGCATAGGGGACAAGTGCATTTATTATGATTAAAAGTTGGTGATATTAGTTGGAGAAAATGAATAAAATAAGATGATATAAGCAAAAGTTATCATCTTTTTATTTGGTCTTCTTCTCCAACCGAAAATATCAACCATGGGAGGGCTTTGAAGGCTTGAAATTTCAGCAACTCATTTTCTCTACAAGTAAGTCATTTTGATGGTTATTTTTGATGATTTTTGTATTTTTGGAGTCCTCAAAGCTTAAGCTAGCTAATGAGAGGACTAGTTTGCAATATGGTTGAAAGTCTAGGGACTTACCATGATAGAGTTTATGTTGTTTGATGAGTTTTTATGGAAGCAAATGAATGATAGGATGATGATAAACAACTTTTGTGAAAGGTGATGTTGTGAAAACACCTATTTGGGACTAAAATGCAAAGGTTGTAATTTGTTCATTATGGCATGAAATAGTTGGAATTGTGGATAGTTGTAAGAGAATGAAATGTTCAGCTAGGCTTGTTTAATAAGATATTATGATGAAAATTTATTTACGAGCCTAGGGGAAAAATTGTACTTTTGCCAAAGTATAAGGGCAAATTAGTCATTTTTGCCTAAGTGTAGATTTCGGTGTATTATGATTTATAAGTGATTAAATGAGTAAATTCCATTTATCTAGATCAAAGAAAACGAGATTCGGACCTAGAACGGGTGAAAAGAGAAATGTGGGCAAAAAGTCCCTTTCGACCCTTTCGATATCGAGGTAAGTTCATATGCAAATGTTGTAATTATGTATGAGTTAACTTGATATTCCAATGTTGTATGGAATGTATATTTACTCTATGAATGTATGAAATATCTTTTTATGAGACGTCAAGAGAATTGAATCTAAGAGCAATGGGAAATGTATATAGCATGATATGTTGATAGTTAAGGTCCCGTGTAAGACCATATTGGAATATGGCCTCGGTGTGAGAATTCGTATAAGACCATGTCGGGGACATGGCATGTAACACCCCTTACCCATATTCAACACCGAAACTGGGTACGAGGCGTTACCGTAATAAAACCCTCAAGATCGCCACTTAGGCACCACGTGACCATTCTCTTTGGCCATCACAACAACCTCAGACCCGACTTACGAGGCCTCTCTCAACCACACGAGGGCTCTCGAGAACATATTAAAAACTCTTACGATCTTAAAATTTTTCCATCTATACAGGGCTCACACGCCCGTGCAAGATTTGGCACGCCCGTGGATGTCACACACACCCATGGTAACTACCCGTGCATGAAAACTCAAGCATTCTGCCAATGCCCCACGGCTAGGGAACACGCCCGTGCTCTTCGCCCGTGGTGCACACTGACCACCTTAACACAGCCTAGAGTCTAGACACACGCCTGTGTGGCTAGCCCATGGCCAACACTGATTAACCCACACGTTCTAGGCACACGCTCGTGTGACTAGTCCGTGGTCTATTCTGACTTCAAATACTAACATGCAGGGGACACACGGCCAAGTCACACGCCCATGGACTGACCGTGTGTCACACTTGGCCTAGACACACGCCCGTGTGTCTACCCACATGGACGAGAACAAAACTATTTGTCAAGTTCTTTTCACCCATCTAGCATACACAATCATGCACTCATACAACACATCCATAATCAACTCAAAATCTTACAATCTCACATAGATAACTATATCTTCTCATATAATAAAGTGCCAACAACTATGGCATTATACAAAATAGATTATCCATCTAAAGGCCAACACATCATAGCCATATACAACAAAATTCACTAACTTTTCTAGCCCCTATACATGCCATATACAAAACATTGAGTCTAATGTACGAGAGTGTCTTTGATAGTTTGGGCGATCTTCCAATTGATCCTCGTATCTCGATTCAACACTTTTGCTCTATAAGACAAGGGAAAAGAAAGAGAGTAAGCTTTGAGCTTAGTAAGTTCACACATAAACAATTAAGCACCATAGTATAAGCTAAACAACAATTAGCATTATACTAACATATAATGTACAACTATGCTTACTCTTTCTATCCCTTACCACATTTCCAACCCATCATGAGTCACTTACTCATAACCATTGACATGCACCCCTGCATTCAATATCACATTTACACAATATATAACACATCATTATTTCTCGATAATACATCCATACAGCTAATCTACACGGCTAATCCACACAGCTAATCTCTCGGTGGTTTCGCACTTAGCCTACCACAATCAATTAATAAGGTAGTATCGCACTTAGCCTACCAACAAGGTATTCATAGTGGTTTCACACATAGCCCACTAGATAATATACCTAACGATAGCATCGCACATAGCCAGCTCATCGTCAATATGCATTAGGATGGTATCGCACTTAGCCCACCATTTAGCATTATCACAATACATTCACAAATCTACTTACTTAATCATTCATCCATTCATTTCACTTGAACCACATAGGTTCTCAATCATTCTCAACCATGCCATACACTATCTAGCATTAACAATTTGTAAGTATGAATGCATTGTTTATGCATAGACTTACCTCGATACTCAAAAGTATAGAAACGTGCAATTTTAGTCCACCACTTTGCTCTTGCCTCGGTTTCGATCTGGGCTTTGTCTTTCTTGATCTATAATGAATAAATCAGCTTATTCAATACACACATTGACTAAATCGACCCACATCTCATACTTTGGCAAAAATTACTCTTTTGCCCCTAATTTTTCTCATAATTACACAATTGCCCCCAAGGCTCGTAAAGTGATTTTTATTCAACTTTCTAGCCTTTCATGCTTAGCCGAACCACTTACTCAACTAAAGCAATCATCAATTCTCATCACAACACACATGTATGACCAAACTCAAGATTTTTACAAACTAGTCCCTACATGCATTTTCTATGGAAACTCATTTAGCAAAAGATGTTTCTACTACATCAAGCTTTCATAATATTCCATAAAACATCAAAATACATGCATGTCATACATGGACACATTTTTGAACATCCATCATAGCTCATCAAATAGCTAAAAATAGCTTACTCATGCAACAAGGACTTCAAAAATACAAAGAATATCAAAAACGAGGCTAGATGCACTTACTAGCAAGCTTGAAATTTTTGAAGAACCCTAACAGTGGCTCTTGAAAATTTTGGCAGCCTTTGAGAAGATGAGTGAATTTTGTCATCTTTTCTCCTATTTTAATCATTTAATTGTTAAATGACCAAAATGCCCTTTTTGATAAACTTTCTATTTTAACTCATCCATGCCCGAATTTGTCCAAAAATTAGAAATTGGGAAAATTGCTATTTAAGGACCTCTAATTAATATTCTAAAGCTATTTCACACAAATAGCTTCTAGAAGCTCACATTTTGCAACTTTTGCAATTTAGTCCTTTTGGACAATTCAACCGAAATTTCACAAAATTACTTCATGAAACTTTTACACTAGCATGCATACATAGCATAAACCTCAAAAACTCATTCATAAACCTCGGATTTGTGGTCTCGCACCACTATTCCGACTAGGCCCTAAATCCAGATGTTACATGGCATCTATATGTTAATGCATGTAAGACCCTATCGGGGTATGATGTCAGTGTGACATTAGGTTATAAAACTCAAAAGTGTTATTTAACAATTCGAGTGATTCAACGGGTATGTCGAAAATGAGAAAGTATGTGGTTGCACCACGAGAAACACAAGTGTGTGTTAGAATTGAGTTGAAATGAATTCAGTATATGATGAACTCCTAGTGGGTTATGTGTAATCAATGCACCTTAGTTGCATGAGATAGATTTATTGATGCATTGTGTGAATGCGAATGAGTATCGTAGAAAGTTAAGTAAGAATAGTAGTGTGGGAGGATGTTCTCTGATGAACATTTGAAATAGAGAAATACATGTGGATAACTATCCATGAATGTATAATAATGGTGAGCTATGTGCGATATCACCTTATTAATGGTTAGTGATGGGCTATGTGCGATACCATCAACCATATTATTATCAGTGGGCTGCGTGTATTACCACCTGATAAATTAGTAATTGATGGGCTGCGTGCGATACCATCGCTTATAAATGATTGGTGGGCTATGTGCGATACCACCCTACGATAGATCATTGGTGGGCTATGTGCGATACCACCCTACTAGGGATCAATGGAGGGCTAAGTGCGAAACCACCGAGAGTTTAGTAGTATGAGTGGCTTATTGAAAATGTTGGATGTGTTGTTCTACATGATCATGTGGTGACCAGTGCAGGAATGTATGCTAATTAACACGAGCAGTTGGCTTGAGGCATGGTAAGAATGTTGTAAGAGATAGAATGAGTGAGCTTCAAGAATAGTTGAGTAATTAACCACGGGTTTATGAGAAAAACTCATTATAATACCTTGCGGTTGTATATGTTCAATGAATATCGGTATTTGTCAGTTATATGCAAATGAACTTACTAAGCATTATTGCTTACTCCTTTTCTTTTCCCATCTCTTATAGGTTATTTTTACCTAGCTCGGGTTGGAGGCCGCCAGAGATGTTTTCACACTATCGAGTAGAAGCTTGGTATGATGTTTCAAGTTCTTTTCAGTCATGGCATGTATAGGGACCTCTTTTAAAGTTGACTAAGTCATTGTTAATATAGCCAAATGTGTTGGCATAAGTGAGTTATGTTTTGGTTGTGAATAGCCATAGATGATGGCTTAAGTAGATTGTAATTGTATTAGAAATAGTTCTCCCTGGTGTTTGGGATGAAGAATTCATTGTATGAATTAAATGTCTTTAATTCAAGAGTTGTATTGATGCTATGTGGAGCTATGTGATGATGTATGAATGTATGCAATGTAGAGTGGCAAGGGTTTGGTAGATAGCCTGATAATTGTCCACATGGGTAGACACACGGGCGTGTGTCAAGACCATGTGGGAGGCACGGCTAGCACATGGGTGTGTGTCCAAGCCGTGTGAAGTCTACACTTTAATTTGGGGTTTAATTTGCCCACGGCTGAAGCACACGGGCGTGTGTATATGCCGTGTGGATAAGTTAGAATGATAAGTTTTAGCACACGGGCCATGGCCACGGGCGTGTCAAGGCCGTGTGAAATTAGTCAGTGTCGCCCATGGGCTAGTCACACGAGCGTATACCTAGGCCGTGTGACACAAATAGAATACTCATGATTTTATACACGGGGTAGGGACCTGGGCGTGTGTGACCACACGGCCTGCCCACACGGGCGTGTCCCACTTCACATGGGCATGTGGCCCCTATTTTATTGAGAAGTTTCTCGAATTCGTAAAAGTTCTCGGGATAGTTCCGGTACCTCTCGGAAGTATGTGTAGGTCCTCCTAGGCTGAGTATGTACAAGTGATAAGTTTAAACGAAATTTTATAGCCCGTTTCGAAGTGTTAAGTAAGATTAAGCATGGTAATGCCTCGTATCCGGTCTCGGTGTCAGACTCGGGTAAGGGGTGTTACATTTAGTGGTATCAGAGCTATGGTTTAGTTGGTTCTCGGACTAACCTAGTGTGAGTAAGAGTCTAGCTATACATGCCATTTGTAGACCGTGATAGTGTGATATCTCCCGGCTCTAACGAAATTGTTTTTATAAGACAGAAATGATTTCCAACTGAGCTAATTTTAATAAGGTTGTAAGTGGCAATGAGGTAATTGAAATGTACTTATGCATTGTTGAAATTTAGAGAAGTATGAATAGAAGTTTATGACATGTGTATGATAAGGTATGGAATGATATAACTCCAGGTTGAGGAATGAGAGTTATGAAGTGATAAGCTTACCTATATTGGTTTGATATGTGTACGGTGTTATGTACCCAACCTATTGGGTTAAGTGCTTATAACGAGTAATTTATCCAGAGAATGGGATATGTGTGTATGTACAACTGTTTGAATGATGTATGATAAATATGTCCACATGGTTAAAGCTCACATGTGACTGTTAAAGTAGAGAATGTATGATGCTTTGTTTTATGACTCTGTTATGAAGCCACACATATTATAGTGTGGGAGTTAAACTGAGAAGTTGACTAAGTAGGATGCAGGAGATGAGTACAGTCGTTTAATGGTAAATTGATGAATAAGACCATGGTTGGACCATGGCAATACATGTGATCCCATATAAGACCATGTCTGGGGCATGGCATTGGCAACGATACGTGATCCCGTGTAAGACCATATCTGGGATATGGCGTCGATATTGATATAAGATTCGTGCAAGACCATATCCAGGATATGGCATCGGTATCAACCTGAGTTTCCCATGTAAGACCATATCTGGGATATGGCATTGGTATTGGTATGAGATTTTGTGTAAGACCATAGCGAGGCTATGGCATCGTGATGACATGTAAAGAAATAGCTGGGCTATGACGTTGTGATACGAGTAAGATCATAGTTGGACTATGGCAATCAGGTGAACGACATACTCAAAATCCGTAAGACATTCTCTAAATTGATAAGCGATGGTAAGAGAAATTAGAGTTTAATGTTGAGTACTCGAGTAGACATTAAGGTGGAACTTGAGTAAGTGAAGTCACCATTCGAAAGTATGAGTGATAGAAACAATTGTAGCATGATAAACGTGAAAACTCACTTGGAGCGAAGTTGTGTGACTATGATGATATTTCATTGATGATGAATATTAAATCATATGTATGTAGTCACGAGAGTTAGGTTAGGGACTCTACAACCTCACCCCTTACCCTTTGTTGAATTATGATGAGATGTTATGAGAGTCAAGTTGAGTAAGTTTGTATGTGATTAATGCAATATTTACGTTAGCATAATCAAGAATGCTTTGTATCACATTGATACATGATACTCTACTAAATAGAGTAATTGTTGTTAAACATGAGGTTGAAGTCCTAAAGGACTATAATGAAAAGGCTATCATTGAGATATGAAATAGATAAGGTCCTGTATAAGACCATGTTCGAGACATGGCCTCAGCACCAAGTTATGATTCCGTATAAGACCATATTTGGAATATGGCATCGATACTTGATGTGGAAGTCCATATAAGACCTTATCCGGGATATGGCATTGGCATTTAGAGGTGACTCCATATAAGAGCACCTCGGGGATGTGGCATTAGTTTCGTACCTACATGAATGACGATGAATATGCGTCTTCGATTATCCCTAGTGATCAATGGGATAGATAGATAAGTCTAGAGGTAGAAATGAGAATTGTACTAAAGCCATGTGAATGGGCGAGTACAGGCACTCGTGAACGAGTCAAGAAGAAACGAGTACGGTGTGTGGCACGGTATGTGCTAAATAAAGGGCAAGTATGAGTAAGTTGGCTTGAAGCCTGTGATCTGTGCATGGTTAGTTAATGCCATGGATGGGTTATAATGATCTCCTTGGGTATTATGTATAAATAATTGTTGCCTTTCAGGACTGATGTAGTTGTTCTTCTCATAAATTGTGATGTGAGAACGTTAGCTAAAAAAAAATCAGACTAAACGGTTGTCGATTTAGTTAATTGAAATTGACATTCCTTTATCTCCTCGTAACCCTATTCGGGTGCTTTGAGGGGGAAGTTGGAGATGATTCTAGTATAAGGAGTGAAATCACAAGTTTCACGTTGTGTGATGGGTTTTAGGGTAAGCCAAATAGAGTTAATGAATTTGATCGAGATGTCCCTGCTATCGTGAGATATGACGATGGTAAAGGTTTTAGATTAGCATAGCAAGAGAAACCCAGATGAGAGTGTGCTTGAAATATGTTCTCAGTGTGGAGAAAGAGTAGATTAATGTATTGAAATATGATTCAAGTTTTGTGTATATTTACGCATGAATCAATAAGGAGAATAAAATTACGTGTGTATGCGTGAGTAGGGAGCATGATACAAAGGTATGCCCATTGAAATGTTCAAACCGTGATGGTCGAGTTGAAAGCTATAGAAGGAACTATTAATTGAAAGTTCTAGTCTTGAGTTCATCGAATCGAGAAAAAGAGTTGCAGATTGGTGATCCCTGAGGCGATCACTTTGTGTATCAATGTAATGAGTTAGATGTTATGAAATGATCCATGGAAAAATTGATATGTATTTTTCTGAATTTTGATGAGTTAGAGTATCTTATCTTTGCGAGAAGATTTTGAAAATGAAATAGTGGAAACGGCTTGAACCATTACAAAGGTGTGTATAGTTATTGTAATACTTCTCAGATAGTATACATAGTACAGATGTCAGGATGAAAGATCCATGTTAAGCAATGCGAGTTAGTTACTTGGTTGACCTTAGTTGGTAACATCCTAGTTTCAGCGAGGTTAATGACTATAGCGAGTCTTCTTTTCAAAACAAAGGAGTTCAGAAGTGATTTAGTAAATGGTATTTTAAATAAGCTCTGAATGAGTTTATTTAAGATGATAAAATCTAGGATGGATAAGATTTCCGTTGTTGATGTTTCCTCGAGATAGAATTTGAATGATGATGAATCCAGAACTTATACAGAAGTTTTGGTATGAGATTCAGTAGTAGCATATCTACTAATGCAAGAATAAGAAAGTACAGTTATGTGCATAAATGTTTTGACAATAGAGTACATTTCATGATATGATTGAGTTTATGGTCAGAAGTAGTTGATCACTAAAAGCTGAGTTTTCAAAGCGTACAAGTCAAGATTATTACAGTCGGTGAATGCTTTAATGGGAAAGTGAGATAAAACCTTATAGATTTCAAATTTGGTTTGACAAAATTCCCAAGAAGGGGAATGTAATTCAAATTGTAGTGGATCAACCGGTAGAGATCGAAATGATCATTTGGATAGGTGCAGAGTTCCAAATTTGTGGATTACCAAGTATATGCCCTAGAGGAAGAATAACCTAGGTCTCAAGTTATGCTTCGACCTTGTGTATTATAGCTTAAAGGTTTTTGGCAAGAGAAACTTGAGGATAAGTAGATTTGTGATTTTGAAGAGTTGATGGAAACGTTTTAAGAATGTTGGTAGCAACTCCTCCTGATAAGATTTTCGCGGACGAAAATCCCTAAGAGGAGAATTATAATGACCGATTTAGGGGCTAGTAATGCAGTGATCTCGAGAATCACTAATTCGAGGTTAGAGAAATTATTTTCATGTTATGTTATGTGTTATAACATGTTTATAAGGATGCATGAAAATTTTGGTGCTTTAATTTTAGCGATTTCTAGCTAAATTGTAAAAAAGGACTAAATCGCATTAAGTGCGAAAGTTCTATTTTATTTGCTAAAGGTACCAAATAGCTATGAATTATAAATTGGGGGTTCAAAATGTACAATTTGGCCTTGCTAAGTGAGTTGGCTGGCCATAGGATGCATAGGGGACAAGTGCATTTATTATGATTAAAAGTTAGTGATATTAGTTGGAGAAAATGAATAAAATAAGATTATATAAGCAAAAGTTATCATCTTTTTATTTGGTCTTCTTCTCCAACCGAAAATATCAACCATGGGAGGGCTTTGAAGGCTTGAAATTTTAGTAGCTCATTTTCTCTACAAGTAAGTCATTTTGATGGTTATTTTTGATGATTTTTGTATTTTTGGAGTCCTCAAAGCTTAAGCTAGCTAATGAGAGGACTAGTTTGCAATATGGTTGAAAGTCTAGGGACTTACCATGATAGAGTTTATGTTGTTTGATGAGTTTTTATGGAAGCAAATGAATGATAGGATGATGATAAACAACTTTTGTGAAAGGTGATGTTGTGAAAACACCTATTTGGGACTAAAATGCAAAGGTTGTAATTTGTTCATTATGGCATGAAATAGTTGGAATTGTGGATAGTTGTAAGAGAATGAAATGTTTAGCTAGGCTTGTTTAACAAGATATTGTGATGAAAATTTATTTACGAGCCTAGGGGCAAAATCGTACTTTTGCCAAAGTATAAGGGCAAATTAGTCATTTTTACCTAAGTGTAGATTTCGGTGTATTATGATTTATAAGTGATTAAATGAGTAAATTCCATTGATCTAGATCAAAGAAAATGAGATTCGGACCTAGAACGGGTGAAAAGAGAAATGTGGGCAAAAAGTCCCTTTCGACCCTTTCGATATCGAGGTAAGTTCATATGCAAATGTTGTAATTACGTATGAGTTAATTTGATATTCCAATGTTGTATGGAATGTATATTTACTCTATGAATGTATGAAATATCTTTTGTTGAGACGTCAAGAGAATTGAATCTAAGAGAAATGGGAAATGTATATAGCATGATATGTTGATAGTTAAGGTCTCGTGTAAGACCATATTCGAATATGGCCTCGGTGTGAGAATTCGTATAATTTCGGGGACATGGCATCGATATTTTAATGCATGTAAGACCCTATCGGGGTATGATGTCAGTGTGACATTAGGTGTATGAAACTCAAAAGTGTTATTTAACAATTCGAGTGATTCAACGGGTAAGTCGAAAATGAGAAAGTATGTGGTTGCACCATGAGAAACGCAAGTGTGTGTTAGAATTGAGTTGAAATGAATTCAGTATATGATGAACTCCTAGTGGGTTATGTGTAATCAATGCACCTTAGTTGCATGAGATAGATTTATTGATGCATTGTGTGAATGCGAACGAGTATCGTAGAAAGTTAAGTAAGAATAGTAGTGTGGGAGGATGTTCTCTGATGAACATTTGAAATAGAGAAATACATGTGGATAACTATCCATGAATGTATAATAATGGTGAGCTATGTGCGATATCACCTTATTAATGGTTAGTGATGGGCTATGTGCGATACCATCAACCATATTATTATCGGTGGGCTGTGTGCGTTACCACCTGATTAATTAGTAATTGATGGGGTGTATGTGCGATACCATCGCTTATAAATGATTGGTGGGCTATGTGCGATACCACCCTACTAGAGATCATTGGTGGGCTATAATGCGATACCACCCTACTAGAGATCAATGGAGGCTAAGTGCGAAACCACAGAGAGTTTAATAGTATGAGTGGCTTATTGAAAATCTTTGGATGTGTTGTTCTACATGATCATATGGTGACCGGGCACGAGGAATGTATGCTAATTAACACGCAGCGGTTGGCTTGAGGCATGGTAAGAATGTGGTAAGAGATAGAATGAGTGAGCTTCAAGAATAGTTGAGTAAGTAACCACGGGTTTATGAGAAAAACTCATTATAATACCTTGCGGTTGTATATGTTCAATGAATATCGGTATTTGTCAGTTATATGCAGATGAACTTACTAAGCATTATTGCTTACTCCTTTTCTTTTCCCATCTCTTATAGGTTATTTTTAACTAGCTCGGGTTGGAGGCACGGAGATGTTTTCACACTATCGAGTAGAAGCTTGGTATGATGTTTCAAGTTCTTTTGAGTCATGGCATGTATAGGGACCTCTTTTAAAGTTGACTAAGTCATTGTTAATATAGCCAAATGTGTTGGCGTAAGTGAGTTATGTTTTGGTTGTGAATAGCCATAGATGATGGCTTAAGTAGATTGTAATTGTATTGGAAATAGTTCTCCCTTGTGTTTGGGATGAAGAATTCATTGTATGAATTAAATGTCTTTAATTCAAGAGTTGTATTGATTCTATGTGGAGCTATGTGATGATGTATGAATGTATGCAATATAGAGTGGCAAGGGTTTGGTAGATAGTCTAATAATTGTCCACATGGGTAGACAAACGGGCGTGTGTCAAGACCATGTGGGAGGCACGGCTAGCACATGGGCGTGTGTCCAAGCCGTGTGAAGTCTTCACTTTACATTTGGGGTTTAATTTGCCCACGGCTGAAGCACACGGGCGTGTGTATATGCCGTGTGGATAAGTCAGAATGATAAGTTTTAGCACACGGGCCATGGCCACGGGCGTGTCAAGGCCGTGTGAAATTAGTCAGTGTCGCCCACGGGCTAGTCACACGGGCGTGTGCCTAGGCCGTGTGGCAAAAACAGAATACTCATGATTTTATACACTGGGTAGGGACATGGACGTGTGTGACTACACGGCCTGCCCACACGGGCTTGTCCCACTTCACATGGGCGTGTGGCCCATGTTTTATTAAGAAGTTTCTCGAATTCGTAAAAGTTCTCGGGATAGTTCTGGTACCTCTCGGAAGTATGTGTAGGGCCTCCTAGGCCGAGTATGTACAAGTGATGAGTTTTAACGAAATTTTATAGCCCGTTTCAAAGTGTTAAGTAAGATTAAGCATGGTAATGCCTCGTATCCAGTCTCCGTGTCGGACTCGGGTAAGGGGTGTTACAGTTGTTTTTTCGTGTTTCTAATTTACTTTATTTTTTATTATGTTTTCTTTAATTTGGGTTTTGTTTTAATAAGGCCTTTCTCTAGTTGTGTTTTAAATTTTGGGATTTAATTGTGTTGATTGCATAACTTCTAGTTTTAGGTCTCGGGTTTTAAAATAGAAAACAACGTTTTACAAACCAATCGTAAGTACACAAACCTTTTCAAAGAAGAGCTTTCGTTGTATTTTGAAAGTTTAAGTAACAAGTTTAGAGATTTCTACATAAAGTTTTTAATCAAACCCTAATTTACCCAAAAGAATTTGAACATAACATTAAGTTATCACTGGCAAATATTTTAAACTAAGAACTCCTCAAAAGACTTCAAGGTTTTACATCAACTTCGGATTTTACGATTCAACCTTTAATGTGACGCCGCCAGATTCGACCATAACGTCTGGACCGGGTTTGGGGTGTTATAGGTGCACCAAATGAAAAATAGGTACATAGAAAGCATGTTTTGTTTGAATAATAAGTTGTTAGAGTTTTAATATTTAGTTGATTGTAATCCATGAATTGAGACACTTAAGGATGAGCTAAGGCATCATTTGGTAGATAATTTTGAGCCAAAAAGCCGACCCTAATTCAAAATCCCTAGTACCCTAATTTTTTAGCCTAAATCCCTATTTCTTGATGAACCACAATGGAAGCCATAATCCTAAAACATAATCTCTTGATACAAATTTCTTGGTCCTTGCATGAACTTAGGCATCAGGCCATTTATAATGAGGGTTAGGTAGATACAATACGGTGGTTTCCAAAATAAAAGAAAAATAAGAGTGAACCTAGGGAATAGTATAGTATAGTGAGTATAAGAGTCTTGCAAACTTGGCGTAAGTAGAAAAATCAAAAAATTACCAAAAGAAAAAGTTTGAAAAGGGCTAAAATAGCCAAGCGATAATTTCTTAAGAAAATAGAAAAGCATAATGAGTAAAGAAAAAAAGAAAAAGAAAGAACGAAAAGAAAGATACTCATTTTTGCACAACAATCTCGTTAAGACGACTATATTCACTAATAATGTACTATAGCTTAGGAATTAGAGAGAAAAGGTAGGTGAGAGAAGGGGATATAAGGTGGTGAGATAAAGGGCCTAATCGGGGAAGTATCAAGGTCAATAAAATGTGTCAAACTATTGTCATGCTTAAACCGTTTTATTGTGGTTGTTCTTTAATTTTGAACCAACCTAAGTCGCAGAACGTTACAAGCCGAAAAGACCTATGTGACCTAGGTGATACTATTCATGGATGAAAATTAACTGACTTTTGACATTTCTAACTACTTGTATTCTTCAAGCATAAATGTAAATTTTGTGTGTCTATTTTGATGGATCAATGTACTTGACATTCTTGAATTTGTTTAGTTTGTAATTTTATGAACTAATGTGTGAGATAGTGAAGATCGAGAGTCAATTGTGTATCATGTTAAAGTTACTTAATTCTTCATATTGTTCTGTGTACATTGCTCCGAACTAATCTTTGTACGTGGCATGCTCAAGCACTATTTGGTTATTCTATTTTCTTGTTTTTGTGTGTTTTTATTTTTTTTGCTTGAGAACAAGCAACGACTTAAGTGTGGGGGAGTTTGATCTGCCACAATTCATTGTGGCAAATTAAGGTCTTTCTGGCACTTAATGAGCTTGTTTCTAGTATTTTATATGTTTTTATCTAGTTTTCATTTTTTTTCTTTGCTTAAGTTTAATTTATCAAAATAAGCGTTTTTACGCAATTTTGAGTAATGTCATGACCTTATAGGCCACTACGGGCCTATGGATGATTTAACGATTCTATTTAGTGTGTAGGACATTATTTCGAGCTGAGAATACGAAGGACGACTGTAGCGTCATGACAACGAGGAGTGGTGTTGCTACACCGGACTTCGAAACCAGATTATTCCCATTCAAAAGGCAGTGTCGCGACACCACCGATGTCGCGGTATCAAGCGGCGATTAGGAATTTTAATTATGGGTATTTTAGTCCACACAATTAAATGTAATCAAATTTTTGGGCTGTTAAACAACCCTGATTAGGTTAGAACATAAACTCTATAAATAGGCATGTTTAGCCTAATTTTGGGAGGCTTGGCCAAGTGAGCCACTTAGTTAGTTTTAGGTTTTTATTTTAGTTTTCATTTTCTTTCAATTTAGTCCTTAAAAAAGTTTTTGTTCTTGTTTAACTTGGATTCAATTTCAATCCAAGATTTTAATTTAATAGTTTTTTCTTTATTTCTTTCGGTTTTCAATCGCAATCAAAGTTAGTTTGGCAACTGTTAAAGGAAATCCCACTTTCATGCACAACTTGACATCAAAACGGATTTATTTTCTTTTTCTCTTCTTTTATTTAATTTATTGTTTTGTATGTTAAATATGAGTTTAAGGGCTATTGCATTTAGGTCCATGAGTGGCTAATTTACTTAGGGAGATTAACGAGCGGATGTGTGACTAATTAACAGATGAATTATGGTTTAAATCTAGGTTAGTTAGTTTAAATTATGTGCGATTATACCTTAGGAAGTGACGACCCGATGAAGTCATTTAGGATAAACGAGATCGAGAGATAAGTTTACCGAGTAAATCATAATTTATCCCTGTCAAGAAAGTGAGGTCGAGAGGTAAGTGTGTATTGGTTGACTAGTTAATTAGTTGAAGATTGAAAGGTAATAACTGGATAATTAACAACTAACTCTATAAAACTCGAGTTCTGAAGTTAATTAGGAACATTGAAGTGAGTTAATCTTCTGCTTGTTTTATTGGACTTAGTTTTGATTGTTATTTGGTTATTCTCAGTTTAGATAATTTATGTTAATTTGGTTTTTCGTAATATAATTTTAAATTAGTACTATTTAGCCCTGTTAGTGTAGAAAATTAATTTAAGTTTATTTCAACCTCCCTTGGGTACGATCCTCGAAATACTTTTCGAAGTGTTTCATTGTAACATTCTTTTATAATGCAATTTGACTCGTATACTTGCAAACACCACTGTTTAATCATATATTTATTTGCTGCAATATTTCTAGTACAGACGTGCAGTATATGTATGACTTGTACACTTTGATGTAAGTAAAAGTATGAGTTCGAATAGATAAGGAACCGGAAGTTGGTGCATTTGGTGTACGACTTGTACAGTATGTAGTGCCATTCACAATAGTGGAGTTCATAGCCCGAGACATGGGTAAATGATATCCTCTCATTGGCATTACATGGTTGATGAAAAGTAAACAAGGCCACGAGTTATTTGTCTTTATGATGGATGACTTGATCACTATTTGATAGTGATTGACTTTTCATGAATGAAGATGTAATGGTTACCATGAGATAAAATAGGATCATATTGGGAGAACGAATAATATCCCAAATAGATTAAGGATATCCTATGAAGGTAACACGCTTATGACAAGGTCATTGGACGAGCACTGATCAAGTTACTTTTGTAATGGTAAGTTGTTGGGGAGAGCTCAGTCACAATAGTATAATGCAATGACTTTGTGACTAAATAAGGTTATAATTAATAGACAAAAAGCTGAAAATTAATTATAAATCATTTGAGCCTTAATTGCATATGTCCAATCGGTTCCTCTACTAGCTCGTTAAAAACCAAAAAATAAATTGCATGTTGAATCAAATGTATATAAATGGATAGAAATGGTGAAATGGAGAAATTAGAAATATTTGGAAATGATTAAGGTTTTCTCCAAAATGAAAATGAAAATGGAGGAATGAAATCATTTGGAAATAGATGTGGTTTTCTCCAAAATGGAAATGAAAATGAAAATGAGAAATGAATTCATTTAGCAATGAACAAGGATGTCTGAAAAATGATCATAAGATTGAGTTTATGTTTTTTATCTATGTTAAAGCCCGAAAATAAAAATAAACCATACGATCATAGTAAACAAGTTGAATGGTGAAATATTAAATATGTTTTGTCGGAAATTTTACCAGGGGTAAAATCATCATAATTTTACCAAGAGTCAAATTGGGATGATAAAATTATTTAATTAAATATAAATATTGAAGTTTATTTTTGGAAATAGAAAACAAAATCGGGTTGGATTAGATTACAAAGTATTGAGTTGAAAAGTCCAGAAAGTACTCGTAATTGGACCCGGTGTAAGAGAGGCCCAAAATCCCCTCATGAAATATAAGGGGGTGGCAACCTTAGTAGGAATACTAGGGGTGTGTCACCCACCCTAATCCTACTCTAAGTAAGAAGTGTTTTTCTATTCGAAATAAACTTCTTTAATTCAACAAGGGTTTTACTTTCTCTCCCTATAAATAGATGGCACCGGTAGGGCTATTAATAGCACTTTTAGATTTTGTTATTCTGGCCGAAAATACATAGACTTTTATTCTTTAAGAATTAAATATATTTTTTAGAATAATGATTCTACTGGTTTCTATTTGAGAAAACAATTTTTCGTTTCACCCTAAAAGAAAATAAAGCTATTTTAGTTTTTGTATTTGATTTGAATCATTCGAACCCACACTTGAAGCAATTCATGGTACAGGAGCAGAAAAGATCATTTGGTTGAAAGCTGGAAATGACAAGGATCCATCTATCCGAAAACACAAGTACGATTTTGGTCTAAGGTTTATTACTATAAATATCACAAACTGGGTCAATTTTAAATTTTTGTTATTTTCCACTGTGCAAGAAAATCATATTCAAACTGGATTTTTTATAACATTCTATTCTTAGCATACTTTCATAACAAGTTTTCAATTTATTCAATTTGGTCCCTAAGGTTACAAAGTTAACAATCAAGCTTATTAAGCTTTACAATTTAGTCATTTTTGTAATCTAAGCTTAATTTTTATCAATTTCAAGCTTAATTCATCAATTTCTCAACAATGGCAACTTGCTAAAATTTCAACAATTGAACAAATTGATACATGGGCTAGCTAAATCAAGTTCCCATGGTCATAAATCTATAAAAATAAAAGAAAAATAGATTAGGGACTTACTTGCAATAAGTGGCTGAATGATTAAGAATTTCAAAGTTTTTCTTTCTTTCTTCTAATGGAGGACAGTAGGGGAAGATGAAGACTTCATCTTTCCTTCCACTAGTTTGCTATTTATACCTAGCTTAAGTTTTAATTAAACTAGTTAGTTATGTTTGTTTACTTAACTAATCTTTTTCATGTTTTAGTTAATTGTAATTACATTAACTAATGGCCATCATCATCATAGTCCACTAACAATAAGAAAATAATGGTCTAATAACCATTTTGGTCCTTTGGACAATTGCTATCTAGGTCACCAATTCTTTTATTAATTAAAACTTTATAGCAATTAGACATTTACAATTTAGTCACTGATCCTTTATTAACTACTTTTTCAGCTAAATTATTTAACTAAACTTCAATATATTTTTATATTAACTCTGTAACTATTCCTAATTTATATTTACAGACTCAATTTACGAAAATGGGGTTTCAAAATTGTATTTTTCGACACCACTAGAATCCAGGTCATTACATTAAATATGTTTGTATATGTGTAATGGTATGAATATGATGGTATGCATGATCTTTTATAATGTTTATACTATGTTTCAAGTGTTGCTTACATGCCAATTAAACTATTTTGTTGCTTGAGTTTGGAGATGCTGTATTCATGTTAGTAATAATGTGTTAATGTTTAAACTAGCATGAATGGTGTTTAGGACATGTATTTTGAGTCATATAAGCTTTGTAAATGGATTGGTGATGTTTTGGGTCAAAATAGGTGACTTTAGGGGTGATTTTTGGGTTATGGCAAACTTATTTCAGTATAAGTGGGAAAATGTATTGGTACAAGTAAGTCAGCAACCAAAAATAAACAGTAACAACTAGTTGTATCAGTACATGTAACACCCCGGATCTGACGGATCCAAAGTTTCGACGTATAGCAGTAAATAGTCTGTCTAGCGTAGTGGTATCCACCCAAATGATCATTTTGGAAAATACGTTTGGGCGTATAATAATCGCCACGTGAGTTAGTAAGAATTTGATTTCATGATATTCTGTTATATTAAAGAGGCGTTTATGTTAAGGGATAAATGGGAAATATGGGATGAGTATTCGCTAAAGGTATAGTATGCATGGTTTGTATGGAATATTGTGCTAGTTAGACTTTAAATAATCTGGTTAGAAACCAAATGTATAGTTTAGTCTGGTAAGTTTGATGAAGGGAACTTACTTATGTTTTTCTCAGAAACTGTAGGCTAATAAGAAGGCAAGTTTTGATACATTTGACACTTGTTAAATTCTACTAAGCAAGATTAATCATATTTATATGTGAGAGTACGTGCTGAAAGGGGGTTCTTCCTTCTTTCTTCTCTTCCTTAAGTGGTATTTACTGAAACCTTCCTTAAATCTGAATTTATCCTACCTCGATGATTTAGAGGTTAAGGTTCTTTTATGATCAGTAGTTACTTCGTATCAGGGTAAGTATTTCAGCTCTGCATGTTAAGTTCTGAATGAGTAAATCTGTATTTGGTAATTGAACAGTGAGACTATAAGAATAAGATTTCTGCATGGGGTTGTCAGCGATTGAAATGATAAGTAATTTGTATGGACAAGAGTATTAATGTTGAAATTATGTTTCTAAATATTGGTGGTTGCTGGTTCGTGATGGATATATAGATCTGGAGCTTTAAACTACAGTATGTGAGATTCAGGTGAGTTTTTACTCTGACTTTTGCATCTATCATGTTCATATCGATGTATGTTTGTAGGAAATTGATTGAACTATGGATCTGAAGTCATGAAAAGTATAGTATGTGATGATTGGTGTACGAGTATTGAAACATTGATGTATGGTTGAGTATGTATATGTCTGAAATGTATGCTATGAGATGTGTGCGTTCTATTTGGATGTCTATTAGTGAAGTAAAAGGTTAAATTTAAATTGTGCCAATGCATGAAGAGTCTGTCAATGGAGTCTGTGTTTGTTCACTGTAGTGGTGTCTAATGGAGCCCGTCAAGATTGAAAAAATGAGTTCTAATATGAAATCTGAAAGAAAAGTCCATGGCCATGGCACCCTCTGAAAAAAAAAACTAAGGAATGGTGATTACCCAATGGGGTTCTCTGCGTGTCCTAGGACAATGATGGGAAAATCTCACGTAATGTGAGTTCAGGCAAATCCATATTGTAAAAATGACATCTAAGAATAGCCTTTATGGCGAACTCTGAAAGGAATGCCTTTGTGAAAATTTTGAATGGATTGCCTTAGTAGTGTATTCTATCTGAATGTTTGTATGGTGTTATGCTAAGTCTATGTGGCGTGAATTGTCAGGAATATCTAGTAAGCTATGAATCTTAATGTTTGTCTCTATGATAAGGTATGAGTAAGTTCTAGTAGTTCTGTATTAAGTATAACCAAGATAATGTATTAATATGCTTTAGAATAAGAGTTGAATAAAGTCTTAAAAGTTTTCCATGAAAAAAGAAATGTGTATCGGTATGTTGATAAGGGTATATGTCATAATGAAATGTAAAAAATGGAAAGTAAGTGGGTTTTCATCTTCTTCTAAAATTATTTTGAATCTGAGAAATGTCATTTTGAATTATGGGATTCTGATATAGCATGTTATAGAGTTCATCTGGATGATATACGTAGTGAAATATTAATATGGATATGTGTATAGAACTAGATCAGAGTATGTCTGAGTGTGAACCAATAGCATGAAATTATGTGTAAGTATTCGCCACACATATGTATCTACCCAAGATAATGTCAGTGAGCAATTGTTTGAGAGAAGAGTATGGATTAAGGTATGGATTGTTGAAATTAGTTTCTAAGGGTATGTTCTGTTAGGTAAGTATTATGGGATAAGATATTCATGAATTATTTAGAAGGATTCCTTAGTTAACAAGATATGGAAGATTAAGTCTGATAAGGGCATGATAACTGACATATAAAATAATGGTAACACGGTGATGGTATCAGCAGAAGCAAAGGGGTGCAGCATATGGTTGGCTCATTGAAATTCATACAAGATTGCAAAATACCCATAAAGGTATGGTTATAGTAGGATTCACTAAGTACTCTTATACTTACAAGGTTTGTTATTATTTTTCAAGGTTGTTGTTGAGGAGGCTTGCCTAATGGGACAATGCCAAGAGTATGCCAAGATGATAGAGGAGTGGGCTATTATGCATACAATGGATTTGTGGCACAGTCTTGAATATGTCTTTTGTAAAATAATTTTCTATCTTTTAAAGATCTGAATCAAATATGATGTAATAAGTTATTTATCATATATTTTATTTTAAATTTCCAAATGTTAAGTTGTTTTTTAGAACTTCAAATAATAGGTTTTTGTATAAATGATAAATTACAGACTATTTTTGTTAAATGTTTTGTAGCGTTTAGTAACACCCGAGATCTAGACCCGGTGAATTGGGTCAGGTTAAGGGCGTTACAGTACAAGTACCCACTTTTGCCGATACAACTGGGCCAGACAAAGGTGCCTCCCCTATTTTGAGTTGTTTTGGTCAGCAAAGACCTGCACCTGGTCCCAACCACCCCCAAACATGTAAACCTCATTAAAAAAATGTTTCTAAATTGTTTTAAATGACTTGGAAATGATTTTGATCAATTTGAATGTTTTGTATGGAATGGTTAATGCTTGATGCTTTTATTGAGACTAAAGTAGAAGTTTATTCGAGTTGCTCCAACAACGAATGTGATGTCTCATACCTGGACCCAACAACCGGGTTGGTGTGGGGTGTCACATTGGATTAAAAAGAGGTATGGAAATCTAAGTGTAAGAAGGGCAATATTTCTATCAAATCTACCATTAGTCTTTATATTATGTGTATTTTGTGGATCTAGTCCCTCAACTCTAACTTGATCTTTTTAATCCTTATATTTTTCAAATTTTGAAATTTTAATCTTGACCATAACGATAGCTATTAAATTCTGTTATTTCCAAAATATTATGTGATAAACATATCATCACATGTGGAATGTCATGTCAACTTATTATTTCCACATATTACTCACAAAAAAAATTCATGTTATTTTAGTTAATGGATTTAACAACTACTGCTTTTAAGAAAAAAATTTAAATTTTGAAAAGTAAAGGGACTAAAATGGTCAAATTGGAAAACATAAACTAAGTCTACAATTAATGCATAGTAGAATAATAGTAGTTTTTGTCAAGATTGAAATTTAAAAATTCAAAAATAAAAATACTAAAATTGACCAAATTAGAATACAAAAACTAAATTGATCACTTAAGCATAGTATAGAGGCTAATAATAACAAAACTTATCATTTTTATTTAGATAAAATTGCATCAACATAAAAAAGCGGAGTGTGTTGAAGAATTTAAAAAAAAAAAAATTAATGATAATTGTTTCAAAACCTCAACTCTGAGGAAGGAAAGCCAACCATATCACCCATTTTATTCATTTCATAGGCATAAAATTATAAGAATATTTGGCAATAGCCTTTTCGCCAATCGCGAGCTTTTTTGCATCAAACTTTATCAAATTCACCCTTGGCCTGCTTTATAATATGCATTGAAAATTGTAACAGAACTTTCATTCTTACTATTGTAGTTTCTTTAAAGTACATTATCTTTTTATAATTAGGCATATGCAATGTTTATATAATTCTTTTTTATTAAAACCGTATATTAATATAATGCATTATTTCTTTTTCACTTTGCAAAAAGATAAAATAAAGGAATGATTCCATGATGAGTGGAAATTAAGAATTGAAGAGCATGAAAGAAGGTAGAATTTGTATTGAAATGCGACCCTTCTTTTAAAAGCTTTAAATTAATAAAAGAAAAAGTAAAAGTGGTACTAATGCAAAATAAAATAATGTGGCTTTGGGTTTTAGGTTAGTGGGGTTGTTACTTGTTTCAAGAAAATATAAAACGAAAGCTTTCATGGGGGCGCATGTTCTGTATGGATTAAGGAAAGTCATGCACTCACTTTCCAAAGTGGAGAGAAAGAGAGAAAGAATCATCTGTGGGACCTCTTTTTTCAATATAATAGGAATTCGGGCATCACTTCATAAATCAATTGGATAATATGGTTAGGAGCCTCCAATTTTCAATATTTACATCATTATTCTGTTTTAAAGGAAAAGCCTCTAAGGGCGTTTGATCATTACTCGTACCTATCCAGTCCAATTTTAGATTACGATTTATAATAACATCAAAAAAAATATAAAATTACGGGTCAGGTACTAGTTTAACGGAATATAATATCACCTACAACCACATTTATTCAATTTCTATAAATTTATTATAATTTTTACTTTTTATTATTTATATATATATATATGATGTTGAAATAAATTTATAATTCATAATTATGATAATTCGTGAAAAGTTATTGCAATACCAACCATAATTAATATATAAATAAATAAATTATTAAATAAAATATAATAAATAATAATTGTAATGTATGGCATCTACTAGTTTATTATTAAGAAAAAATAATTTTTACTTTCAATTATTCTTAAACTTCATTAAAGAAAAAAAAAAGTCTACATTCATTAAAATAATAAAGACAATACAATGATACAAATTTCTGCAGTACTAACTCTAATTTATTAAACAAGGCATAACATTAATCAAATTAAATGTGAAAACAATACAATTATACAAATTAGACTAAAACAAATCTATAAATGCCTCTAGTAATGAGCAAATGTAGGTGGCAATTCCAAAATTCCTTGTGTCTTCTTTCTGTCGCTCCTATCTACGGCTATGTTATGTGTGCTAATCTAATTGTGGAAGCGGTTGTTTTTCCTTTTCTTTTCTTTTTTTTCTCCTTAGGTAGCGGTTATTTGTTAAATTCTGATATTAGTCACCATACTATATCTAAATTATAGATTTAGTCCTTATATTTTAATTTGATCATTTTCAAACTCTGTACTTTTAACATTTTAATATTTTACTGCAGACCAAATGGTAACTATTAAATTCATTAAGTTAAGTTATATTATTGTTAAATTTTGATGCGATAAACATATTATCACATGTATAATGTCACGTCACTTATTATTTTCACATATGATTCAAAAAAATAATTAATAGATTTAACAATTGTGTTTGCTTTAATATTGAAATTTTTAAATTCAAAAAGTAAATGAAGAAGGATGATATAGTTAAAGAAAATGGACTACCCTAATACATAATTAATAGCAGAATTTAACCAAACTTATTTAACTATTACCATTTGATCAGTGCTAAAATTTCAAAATTCAAAAAGTACAATTACTAAATTTAACCAATTTGAAAAGTACATGGGCTAAATTTGACCAAATTAAAGTACATACTAACTAAATCCACAACTTACACAAAGTACATGGTCTAATAGCAAAAGACTAAAATCTTCAAGCTTATCAAGTTTCAATTTGCTCAAATTTTGAAGAGATGGTGGTTTTTTGTTAAATTCTCTATTAGTCCTTGTACTTCGCTAAATTTTTAGGTTTAATCCTTGTACTTTAATTTGGTCATTTTTAGTTCTACAAGTTTCAAATTTTAAAATAAGTTATTAAGCTCTGCTATTTCCAAAATTTGATGCGCCAAACACATTATCATATGTGTAATGACATGTCAACTTTTCACATATTACTCACTAAAAATCCAGTTAATGGATTAGTGACAATCACTTGCATCAACACTGAAATTTCAAAACTCGAAAAGTATAGGGGCTTAAAATGATCTAATTGAAGAATAAGAACCAAATATACATATGTAAGCATAGTACTTGACTAGTATTTGAATTTAACCAAATAGATTTAATTGCTATTGCTTGGAACAGGACTAAAATTTCAAAATTCAAAAAGTATACGGACTAAAATTGACCAATTCACAAAGTAAAGGAACTAAAATTGACTAAATTAAAGCACATGGATTAAATCCATCACTTTTGTAAAGTGTAAGGACTAATTATAGAATCTAACATTTTTACAAAAGAAAAAAAACAAGTTTGATTGTCAAAGGTCATGAATTTCTTGAAAACTAGTATAGTTCCTACCATGCTTTGCATTGGTTAATTATTTTTTGGGCTAAATTATAGATTAAATATTTGAAGATTAAAATATACTTCAAGTTTCTATACTCTTCCTATGTTCCAAATGATGTGAGACGCCCCGGGTTGATTCGAGTCGTTTCACGTAGTTGCCCGATCATCGACGAGGAGAAAATTCGATGCGTTGAAATTGAAAGTTTGGTTGAAAATATGCAGAAGCTAACGAAGTGGTTTGGAAATGAAAGGTGGTTTTAGTATGAATGTAGTAGGCTAGGTTTAAGAATAAAAATAAAGATAGATAATTTTGGGATAAATGGTGGATATGGAAAAACGAACTTAAGCGGCAAGATCGATTCGATACTATAGCGAGTATCGCCCCGGGACTTATATGGCTTAAGGTGGGATACGGAATTCGGAAGGTGGGAATGGAAAGCGAACTTAACGCAAGAACGATTCAACACTAAAGAAAGTGTCACCCCGGTTCTTATGTAGTTAAGGTGGTAGGATGGAGATAGTAGAATGAACGCCACACCAACTAAGGTGATAAGTTCAAACAAGTTGGGAAGACGCCACTAGCAACGCTAGATAAGTCAAACAAGACTTGTACGAAATAGGAGAGGAGGTAAACTCACTCGAGAACAAAATGTTCATAAAATTTTATCAAAGTTCAAAAGTCCTTTACAAAAGAAAACAATACAATATTTATAGGCCTAGGCTAGGATAGCCGAATAGACTAACTTAATGGCTAAGAAAGATTTGGCTAGAACATGCTAGAACCATCTAGAATAAAAACCATTAAATCACTAGGCTAGATTCAGCTGAATAGGAGTCAAAGGGGCAGCTACTAGATTGAGCAATAAACTTGGAAAGATGAATGCTTGAGGGAGGCCAATGGCCATGTCCATATTCAGCCTGTAACAGCCCGATTTTGACCCTAATCAGATTAGTGGTTTTGGGACCACAAATCTGAGTCTGAAAAATATTTTAAAATTATTTTGCGTGTTTACTATGTGTGAATTTGCTTGTGTTAAATTTTCATGTTTTAATTTCGTTGTTTGAGTGTCCGATTTAATAAAAGGGTTTAATCGCGTAAAATGAAAATTTGATGGTTAGTTGTGAAAGTGCTTAATTGTTATTGTCTTTTTAATATGGAGGATTTATATTGCAATTGGACCATTTTTATATTGTAGTGGATGGCAACATGCCATTGTTATATGTTTTATATGTTAAATGTTATAAATTAAAATTTATATTAATATATAATAATGTTATATTATATTATATTAACATAAAAACAAAGCCATAGTTTTATTTCTCTCTTTCCATGACCAAATAAAAAAACAAAAAGAAAGGAGAAAAGAGTTAGGGAATTCGGCCATTGTGAGAGTTGATTAAGGTATGTGTTTAGCTCAGTTTTTGATAATTTTTACGTTTTTGAGATCGTTGCTAAGAGATGTACAGAACCCATGTCTTAATTTTTGTTTGTGATGATGATTTTTTGTTTTGCCATTGATGATACCTTGTGGTTTTTTTTGTTTGATGATGAAAAATGAAATATATGTGTTAGATTAACAAGTTTTGTCTTTGAATTTTTGATGAAATTGAGTATGTTGGACTAAATTGCAAAAATAAATTTATGAGGGACTAAAATGTGAAATAAATGAAATGTATGGACTTGTATGAGGACTAGGAATATTCGGCTCCTAAGGTGTATAGTCAAATTTTATGTATTTTGTGTTTTGTGCAAAAAGGACTAAATTGTAAAAAGTGTGAAATGTTAGGGGCAAAATTGTAATTTGCCCATTATATGTTTTATAGACTAAATTGAGTGTAATGGTGTTTAAATGAGGTTAATTTGAAATGATATAGATCAAGAACAAAAGAAATCGGACTCGGATCGGGAAAAGCAAAAATAATTGAATAAATTGATACATAACGTCCGTCGATATCCGAGGTAAGTTTTTAAGCAATTGAGTTAAATTGAATTTGTATCTATAATGTTGTACATGTAATTTAATAGAAGTATATATGTACAATGTGACATTGCCGAATGTGATATTGGTTGTGAGATGAAATTATGGTCAAATGTGATGTATACATATATGTCAATGATATAACCGAATGTAATACATATGTATGGCAATGATATAATTGAATGTGATGTTGATCATAGAAATGAAATAGGCGAATTTGTATATATATGAGTAATTGAGGTTTAGGTCTTATGTATATGTGTTTAATTATACGAATAACAATTTCAAGTAATGCACTATGTGTGCGAAGGTAAATATCGAGCATTATGTGTGCGAAATCGGTCATTTGGCACTAAGTGTGCGAGATATTAAAGGTAACGGCACTAAGTGCGCGATACGTTACAAGAATTTGGCACTAAGTGTGCGAAATGTTAATGTGACGACACTATGTGTGCGATACGTTACAGGGTTTGGCATTGAGTGTACGGGTTTAATGATCCATCAAGGATATCGGTTATTTGAAGTATTAAGCGAATTAAAATGAACAGGTATGTGATGATATATTCTATATGGATAGTGAAGTATGTATTAGCAGTTGATTTGAGACTAGATATTTTGCATATCAATATGTGATTTATAAGGATTAGAAATTTAAATTCGATAAGTGATATATGCATATGAAATTAAGCAAATGTGATGTATATATATATATATATATATATGTGTGTGTGTGTATTTGCTTTGAGTTGAGAAAGTGGTTTATAGATCAATGAGGACCTATTATTGAATGTGTGGGTGTTCGGTCCTAAGGTTATGAAATAAGAAAGTCTATGAATGGTGTTATAACTCATAATTATGATTATAAATCTTGAGGATCATTATAATACATTGACCTATTATATATGATAGTATTATGTACTGTTGTATTGTAATTGCTTATAACTTACTAAGCTGTTAAAGCTTACTTGGTTTGTAACAGCCCGATTTAGGGCCTAGTCGGAATAGTGGTGCGAGACCACGAATTCGAGGTGAATTTATGAGTTTTTAAGGTTCATGCCATGTTTGCATGTTAGTGTGAAAGTTTCATGAAGCAATTTTGCTAAAATGAAGTTGAATGGTCAAAAAGGACCAAATTGCAAAAGTTGTAAAATGTGAGTTTCTAGAAGCATTTTGTATGAAATAGCTTTAGAATATTAATTATGAGTCCTTAAATAGCAATTTGCCCAAATTATAAATTTTGGACAAAAATGGACATGAGTTAGTAAAATAGAAATTTTTAAAGAGAAGGGCATTTTGGTTATTTGTCTAATAAGTGATTAAAATAGGAAAAAGATGATAAAATTTCATTCATCTTCTTCCTTCCATTGCCGAAAATTTGAAGACTCCATAGCTAGGGTTCTTCATTTTTTTCAAGTTTGCTAGTAAGTTCATCTTAGCCACGTTTTTAATATTCTTCGTGTTTTTGAAGTCCTCGTATTATGAATTAGCTATTTTTAGCTATAAAATAAGCTAAGATGCATGTTCAAAAATTTCACCTATGAATGACATGCTTGTTAAATGATGTTTTATGGAAGATTATGAGAGTTTGATGTTAGATAAACATCTTTTCCTTAATGAATTTCATGAAATATGATAGTATGGACTAGTTTGTAATAGTTATGAAATTAGTCATACCTACTAGAAATAATGAGAATTGATGATTGCTATAGTACAGAAAATGAATCAGCTAAGCATGTAGTCTAAGAAAGTTGAATGAAAATTATTTTACGAGCCTTGGGGCAAAAGTGCAAAAAATGAGAAAGTATAGGGGCAAAATAGTAATTTTTCCCAAGTATGAGTAAAGGGTCAATTTAGTCAATGTGAATATTAAATGATCTATTTATGACTATAGATCAAGAAAAACGAAGCCGGATCGAAACCGAGGTAAGAACAAGGTCGAGGACTAAATTGCATACCTAGCTACATTTTGTATCTTGAGGTAAGTTTGTATGATTTCTAAGCTTTATGATTTATATCATTGAATTGCTTAGTATAATGTACAATGTTATTATGAAAATGTTTAGTGTTATGTTAAACAAAGAAATTAATGAAACCAAGCATGAGAAAGCCCCGGTTGAAGTTGAATAGCTTAGGATACTCGATCTACCACATGAAACAAGAAAGTCCGTATAAAGCCAAGCCGAGGCATGGCATCGGCAAGCAAGTAAGATATCATGTAAGTCCAAGGCAAGCTTGGCATTGAATAAGTTATCATGTAAGTCCAAGGCAAGCTTGGCATTTAGTAAGTTATCATGTAAGTCCAAGGCAAGCTTGGCATTGAACAAGTTATCATGTAAGACCAAGGCAAGCTTGGCATTGAAAAGTTATCAAGAAAAAGAGATCCCATATAAGTCCAAGTTAAGGAATGGCATTGGTGAGAACAAGAAAGACTTCGTATAAGTCCATGTTAAGTCATGGCCTCGAAATTTAGATGAGATTTAGTATCCTCAGTTATTCATATAAATTCATCGGGCAAACGAGTTAAGCTCCAAAGGGATAACAAGAAAGCTAAGTAAGTAAGGTTATTATCAAGTGATAAAGAATATTATTCATGTTATGAATGATGAATTAGAAATTATGAGTATTATGTTCAAGTATCTTTGATCAATGTGATCTAGTGATCACAGTACTTTGTTTGCCTATCAAGTATGAGACTAGTAAGTTTCATGAGTTATGTAAGAATCAAGTATGAGTAAGTAAGCTTTATAGCTGAAATTTATGATGCCATTGTTTATGTCAAATGGTTTATATTAAGCAAGTATGTTGCTATGTGCATTATGCAAACTTACTAAGCTAAATGCTTACATATTTTATTATTTCTTTCTATGTAGTCCCCAAAGTGACTTGTGGATTGTTGAAGTCTGAGCTCGAATCACACTATCAACCATTTGTTTTGGTATATCCAAGTTGTTTATTTAAGTATGGCATGTATAGGAAACATTTCATTTTGAGTATATGTCTTAGAAAAGGGAAAAGCATGGGCTATCAAGTTTATTATTATTCTTTTGTAAATGGCTAAATGATTGGCCAAGATTGACTAAGTATGTATGTTATTGATATCAATGGAGCATGTTATATTGTTCATTAAAGTTGTAGTGATTTGAGTTGTTGAGATAGTATGAATTTGCTCTTGATTTCGGGGTGGCAATTGGCTTGGTAAATAGCCTCTAAGTGCCCACACTGCAGTCGGACACACAGGCGTGTGTCTAAGCCGTCTGTGCACCTGCACCATTGCACCTTAAGTCAGAATATCAAGTTGTAGTACACGGTCTAAGTCCACGGGCGTGCCATGGCCGTGTGTTATAAGTCAGAATGCTAAGGTTTTTCACACGGGCCAAGACCACGGGCGTGCCATGGCCGTGTGAAGTTTGGGAGTAAGCTCGAGTTTTAAGCACGGTTAGGAGACATGGGCGTGTCTCAGGTTTACACGGGCGTGTCCCAACTCACATGGGCGTGTGACCCCTGTTTCAATGAAAAGTTTTCGATTGAGTTCCGAAAGTTTACGGACATGAATTTAAGGCATCGTAGGCCCATGAAAAGTACAAGTTGATTAAGAAAGATAAGTTCTTAATTCAGAACGAAATTTTATAGCCCGTAAGTACTTGATTAAGCAAGTTCAAGCATAGTAACTTCTCGTATCCGGTCTAAGCCTCAGACTCGGGTATGGGGTGTTACATTTAGTGGTATCAGAGCTACGGTTTAGTCGGTTCTAAGACTAACGTAGCATGAGCACGAGTCTAGCTATACATGCCATACGTAAGAATGTTTTTATAATGATAGTGTGACAACTCCCTACGACTTAAATTATGTTTATATATATAGTAAATGGATCCTGAAAGAGATATGGCGGATGACGTAGAAAGTAATGCGCCGGCTCCCGCTGAAGGGACGGTGCCGAACAAGAATAAGAATAGACCCACTACGATGAGTCAAGAAGGAGGAGAAGGGGCTAGAGAAGCCTTCCTCCACATGATGAATACGTGGTATTCGTGAGTTCATTCGTATGAACCCAAATGTACAACCCCTCCACCCCCACTGCTCCACAACCTATTCCAGTAGCCCCTCAAGTAGTAGAGGTGGTAAGAGGAGACAAACCTCCAGTTGATAGGATCAGAAACATGGGGGAGTAAGAATTCAAGGTAAAAGAGAAGATGATCAGGAAAAAGTGAGTTTTGGTTAGAAAATACCATCGAGGGTATTTAATGAGCTATCATGCACACTGAGGAAAGCATGAAGTGTGTAGTCTCCCTTTTAAGAGATTGCGCTATCAATGGTGGAACACCCTTGTATCGTGGTACCAAGGAGAAGATCACATGGGAATTCTTCAAGAAGAGTTCAAGAAAAAGTATATCAGTCAAAGATTTGTAGATCAGAAAAGAAAAGAATTTTTAGAGTTAAAGCAAGGCAAGATGTCGGTGACCGATTATGAGCGTGAGTTTGTACGACTCAGCAAATACGCTCGAGAATGCGTGTCCACCGAGGCCATCATGAGCAAAAGATTTGAAGATGGGCTAAATGAGGACATCAAACTGTTTGTTGCTGTACTAGAATTGAAAGAATTTGTTGTGCTAGTGGAGAGAGCTTGTAAAGCCGAAGAGCTAGTAAAAGAGAAGAGAAAGTCTGAAATTGAGTCTCGTGACTCTAGAAAGAGACAGTGGAATAAGTCATTCCAATCCTCATCCAAGAAGTCAAGAGATTTACCTACCCGATCGGCTACTTCCATTGGGTTTTCAAAGAAAGACAAGAGTAAACAGTATTCGGGAAATAAAGCATAGGAACTTTCAATCTGAAAGACCCGCATGCCCACAGTGTGGCAGACGTCATCTTGGAGAATGCCGAGTGCACGAAAATGCATGTTTTAGATGTGGTTCCCAAGACCACTACATAAAGGATTATCCAGAGACAATGAAAGAAGAGAGAGCTCAAAACCCGAGATCTGGGAGTATGGTCAGAGGAAGACCGCAGAGAAACCCAGGAAGTGGGGCAAGAGGAACAGGTAACCCTAGAGAGCAGGCCGTGAGACCCGAGGGTAGGGCGCCTGCACAGATTTATGCCATTCGCGCTCGTGAAGAGGCATCTTCCCATGATGTTATCATGGGTACCTTTTCTCTTCATGATGTTAAAGTTATTACTTTAATAGATCCCGGATCTACACACTCTTACATTTGCATGAAATTGGTATCGATTTGAGTATGCCTATAGAGTTTCTGAGAATTTGTGATTAGAGTGTCTAATCCTTTAGGCAAGAGTGTGTTAGTGAATGAAGTATGTAGAGAATGTCCATTAATGATTAGAGATCATTGTTTTAAAGCAAACCTTATGTTGTTACCATTTGACAAGTTTGATCTCATTCTCGGTATGGGTAGTTGCTTCGCCCATAATGTAATAGTTAATTGTGGGAAGAAATACATTGAAATGAGATGTGAGAATGGGGATATCCTCCATATAGAATCGGATGAACAAAGTGGATTGCCGTTATTGATTTCTCATATGACGGCATGCAGATTTATAAGAAAGGGGTATGAGGCATATTTGGCCTTTGTGATGAATGATAAAGAAGCAGAGTTAAAGATTGAGTCGCATCCGATAGTATGTGAGCACATGGATGTTTTTCCAGAAGAATTACACGGGATTACCTCCAATCGAGAGAAGTTGAGTTCAGCATTGAGCTAGCTCCGTCATTGTACCAATATCTATTACTCCTTACAGAATGGCTCCAACGGAGTTGAAAGAGTTGAAGATCTGATTGCAAGAGTTAACAGACAAAGGCTTTGCAAGGTCAAGTTGTTCTCCTAGGGTGCTCCAGTTTTATTTGTGAAAAGAAGGATGGAACTATGAGATTGTGCATAGATTACCGTCGACTTAATAAAGTGACGATAAAGAACAAGTACCCATTGCCAAGGATCGATGATTTGTTCGATCAATTGAAGGAGCCACCGTGTTCTCTAAGATAGACTTGAGATCGGGGTATTACCGATTAAGAGTAAAGGAGTCGGATGTATCCAAGATCGCTTTTGAACAAGGTATGGGCATTATGAATTTTTATTCATGCCTTTTGGTTTGACCGATGCTCTGCGGTATTCATGGACTTAATGAACCGCATCTTGGACCATACCTCGACAAGTTTGTAGTCGTTTTTATTGGACGACATCTTTGGTTTATTCTGAGATGAGAATGAGCATCTTTGAGCACCTACGAATAGTTTACTGATTCTTGAGAAAATCGGTTGTATGCCAAGTTCGGTAAAAGTGAGTTTTGGCTCAATGAAGTAGGATTTCAGGGCATATTGTCTCGAGGAGAAGGGGTTCGAGTAGACCCAAGTAAGATCTCGGCTATTACAGATTGGAAACCACCGAGGAATATTTACGAGGTTAGAAGTTTCCTAGGCCTAGCCGACTATTATAGACGATTTGTCAAGGGGTTTTCCATAATTGCAACCCCGATGAAGAAGTTGTTATAGAAAAATGTGAAGTTCGAGTGGATAGAAATATGCCAACAAAGTTTCAAAAAATTGAAAGCATTATTGTGAAGCTCGGTTTTAGTACAACATGAGGCGGGAAAGAGTTCATAGTTTACAATGATGCATCCTTAAATGGATTATTTGTGTACTTATGCAAGAAGGCAAAGTGATTGCTTATGCCTCAAGGCGATTAAAGCCTCATGAGAAGAATTATCGACTTACGACCTAGAGTCATTTGCCATAGTCTTCGCATTGAAGATATGGAGACATCATCTATATGGTGAGAGATGTCGGATCTTCACCGATCACAAAAGTCCGAAGTACTTGATGACGCAGAAAGAGTTGAATTTAAGGCAAAGGAGATGGTTAGAGTTGATAAAAGACTATGAGTTAGTCATTGACTACCATCCGGGAAAGGCGAATGTTGTCGCCGATGCTTTAAGCGAAAGTCCTTATTTGCATTAAGAGCAATGAATTCACAAATAATTTTATCGATGATGGTTCCATTATAGCCGTGAGTTGAAAGCTAGACCAAGTATTCCTCCAAGAGATTTTTGAGGCTCGAAAGAAGATAGCGAATTACAAGTCAAAAGAGCTCGGTCATGAGTCGGATGTTGAATCCGACTTTCCGGATTAGTTCGAAGGATATTTGATGTTTAAAGGTAGAATTTGTGTATGAGAAAAGAGGAGCTTATTCGGAGAAATTTGCATGAGGCACATAACGGGTGTTTGTCTGTACATCCGGGTAGTACTAAAATGTATAATGATTTGAAGCAATGTATTGGTGGCGAAAATGAAGAGAGACATTTTAATTTGTTTCAAATGTATGATTTGTCGCCAAGTAAAAATTTGAACACCAAGTACCTTCAAGCTTGCTTCAACCCATTTTAGTTAGGAGTGGAAATAGGGCGTATTACTATGGATTTTGTAGCTTGGGTTTACCGTTGTCTCCGAGCAAGAAAGATCTTTGTATGGGTTGTGGTTGATAGACTTACGAAGTCAGCCCATTTTATACACAGACGAGTTGATTTCTCCTTTGGACAAGTTGGCAAACTTGTATGTTTCGTAAATAGTAAGACTTCATGGAGTTCCCTTGTCAATCATATCGGATAGAGATCCGAGATTCACATCCAGTTTTGGAAGAAGTTACAAGAGGCCTTGGGTACAAAGTTGAACTTTAGTACCGCTTTTCATCCTCAAACTGACGGTCAATCAGAGAGGTTAATTCAAGTGCTCGAGGATATGCTCAGATGGTGTATTCTAGAGTTCCGAGGCAATTGGGAAAGGTTTCTCCCATTGGTAGAATTTTCCTACAATAATAGTTTTCAGTCAAGCTTGAGGATGGCGCCTTATGAGGCTTTATATGGGCATAAATGCGTAAGCGCCTTTATTTTGGGTGAACTCAAAGAAAACCAAATTCACGGGGTTGATTTGATTATTAGAAAGTGAAGAGAAAGTAAGAGTGATACGAGAGTGCTTAAAAGTTGCTTGAGACATGACAGAGAAATCATACTCGGATTTAAAAAGAAAAGAGATAGAGTATCAAGTTGGAGATAAAGTTTTCTTGAAAGTGTCACCTTGGAGAAAAGTTCTCGATTTGGCCGAAAAGGCAAGTTGAGTCCATGTTTTATTGGACCGTATGAGATTCTTGAGAAAGTTGGGCTGTAGCTTACAGATTGGCTTTACCATCGAGTTAGAAAAGATACATGATGTGTTTCACGTGTCAATGTTAAGGCGCTACCGATCGGACCCTTCTCATGTAATTTCCCGATGAGGTAGAGATTCATCCCGACATGACTTATGGTGAAGAACCAGTCAAGATATTAGCTCGGGAAGTGAAGCAGCTAAGAAAGAAAAGTATTGCCTTAGTGAAAGTATTGTGGCAAAGACATGGAATAGAAGAAGCCACATGGGAACCGAGAAGAGAGTATGAGAAACCAGTACCCAAACCTTTTCTTTGGTAAGATTTTCAGGGCGAAAATCCTAAGGGGAGAATTGTAATGACCCAATTTAGGGCCTAGTCGGAATAGTGGTGCGAGACCACGAATCCGAGGTGAATTTATGAGTTTTTAAGGTTCATTCCATGTTTGCATGTTAGTGTGAAAGTTTCATGAAGCAATTTTGCTAAAATAAAGTTGAATGGTCAAAAAGGACCAAATTGCAAAAGTTGTAAAATGTGAGTTTCTAGAAGCATTTTGTATGAAATAGCTTTAGAATATTAATTATGAGTCCTTAAATAGCAATTTGCCCAAATTATAAATTTTGGACAAAAATGGACATGAGTTAGTAAAATAGAAATTTTTAAAGAGAAGGGCATTTTGGTCATTTGTCTAATAAGTGATTAAAATAGGAAAAAGATGATAAAATTTCATTCATCTTCTTCCTTCCATTAGAAAATTTGAAGACTCCATAGCTAGGGTTCTTCATTTTTTCAAGCTTGCTAGTAAGTTCATCTTAGCCCCGTTTTTAATATTCTTCGTGTTTTGAAGTCCTCGTATTATGAATTAGCTATTTTTAGCTATAAAATAAGCTAAGATGCATGTTCAAAAATTTCATCTATGAATGACATGCCTGTTAAATGATGTTTTATGGAAGATTATGAGAGTTTGATGTTAGATAAACATCTTTTCCTTAATGAATTTAATGAAATATGATAGTATGGACTAGTTTGTAATAGTTATGAAATTAGTCATACCTACTAGAAATAATGAGAATTGATGATTGCTATAGTAGAGAAAATGAATCAGCTAAACATGTAGTCTAAGAAAGTTGAATGAAAATTATTTTACGAGCCTTGGGGCAAAAGTGCAAAAAATGAGAAAGTATAGGGGCAAAATAGTAATTTTGCCCAAGTATGAGTAAAGGGTCAATTTAGTCAATGTGAATATTAAATGATCTATTTATGACTATATATCAAGAAAAACGAAGCCCGGATTGAAACCGAGGCAAGAACAAGGTCGAGGACTAAATTGCATACCTAGCTACATTTTGTATATTGAGGTAAGTTTGTATGATTTCTAAGCTTTATGATTTATATCATTGAATTGCTTAGTATAATGTACAATGTTATTATGAAAATTTTTAATGTTATGTTAAACAAAGAAATTAATGAAACCAAGCATGAGAAAGCCCCGATTGAAGTTGAATAGCTTAGGATACTCGATCTACCACATGAAACAAGAAAGTCCGTATAAGACCAAGCCGAGGCATGGCATCGGCAAGCAAGTAAGATATCATGTAATTCCAAGGCAAGCTTGGCATTGAATAAGTTATCATGTAAGTCCAAGGCAACCTTGGCATTGAGTAAGTTATCATGTAAGTCCAAGGCAAGCTTGGCATTGAACAAGTTATCATGTAGGACCAAGGCAAGCTTGGCATTGAAAAGTTATCAAGAGAAAGAGATCCCATATAAGTCCAAGTTAAGGCATGGCATTGGTGAGAACAAGAAAGACTTCGTATAAGTCCATGTTAAGTCATGGCCTCGAAATTTAGATGAGATTTAGTATCCTCAGTTATTCATATAAATTCATCGGGCAAACGAGTTAAGCTCCAAAGAGATAACAAGAAAGCTAAGTAAGTAAGGTTATTATCAAGTGATAAAGAATATTATTCATGTTATGAATGATGAATTAGAAATTATGAGTATTATGTTCAAGTATTTGATCAATGTGATCTAGTGATACAGTACTTTGTTTGCCTATCAAGTATGAGACTAGTAAATTTCATGAGTTATGTAAGAATCAAGTATGAGTAAGTAAGCTTTATAGCTGAAATTTATGATGCCATTGTTTATGTCAAATGGTTTATATTAAGCAAGTATGATGCTATGTGCATTATGCAAACTTACTAAGCTAAATGCTTTCGTCTTTTATTATTTCTTTCTATGTAGTCCCGCCAAGCTGACTTGTGGATCGTTGAAGTCGGAGTTCGAATCACACTATCAACCGCTATTTTGGTATAGCCAAGTTGTTTATTTAAGTATGGCATGTATAGGAAACATTTCATTTTGAGTATATGTCTTAGAAAGGGGAAAAGCATGGGCTATCAAGTTTATTATTATTCTTTTGTAAATGGCTAAATGATTGGCCAAGATTGACTAAGTATGTATGTTATTGATATCAATAGAGCATGTTATATTGTTCATTAAAGTTGTAGTGATTTGAGTTGTTGAGATAGTATGAATTTGCTCTTGATTTCAGGGTGGCAATTGGCTTGGTAAATAGCCTCTAAGTGCCCACACGGTCGGACACATGGGCTTGTGTCTAAGCCGTGTGTACCCTTCACCATTGCACCTTAAGTCAGAATATCAAGTTGTAGTACACGGTCTAAGTCCACGGGTGTGCCATGGCCGTGTGTTATAAGTCAGAATGCTAAGGTTTTTCACACGGGCCAGGACCACGGGCGTGCCATGGCCGTGTGAAGTTTGGCAGTAAGCTCGAGTTTTAAGTACGGTTAGGAGACATGGGCGTGTCTCAAGTTTACACGGGCGTGTCCCAACTCATATGGGCGTGTGACCCCTGTTTCAATGAAAAGTTTTCGATTGAGTTCCGAAAGTTTACGGACATGAGTTTAAGGCCTCGTAGGCCCATGAAAATTACAAGTTGATTAAGAAAGATAAGTTCTTAATTCGGAACGAAATTTTATAGCCTGTAAGTACTTGATTAAGCAAGTTCAAGCATAGTAACTTCTCGTATCCGGTCTAAGCCTCGGACTCGGGTATGGGGTGTTACATGATTCTTGTTTGCTCTTGTGTTTTAGATTTATTTCGGGTGTTCGTTACGTGCTCGGGGATCATCGCTAAAGCTCATCACACTATCATCAATATTTTGGTACCTTTTTGAGATTAAACTTAAAGTTTATGGCATGTATAGACTATATTACCTTTTGAGTTATTACAAATGATATGTATATATGTATTTTGTATATGCCATGCGAAAATGGCTAAAACATAATACTTTGGGCTTATGTGAATTCGGCCTTGATATTAAGTTTTGATGGAAGTATAATTTCTGATGTGTTTATGCTTGGTGTTTAGTTATATGGCTTGATTTCTAAGCTTGAGTTCGGTTATGTTTGATCATGGTGTTAATATTTGTATATACGTTCATGTTATAAGCTTATTTTAGAAGTATATTTTATGGATTTATATATGTGGTGTTTGGCTACATGAATTCGGCATTGAGTATAATAGGTATAATGTATAATCGGCCTTGAATGTAGCTCATTTTAGAAGTATAATATGTGGTATATTTTAGTTGATGAATATGTTCTAGCTTTAATGTATAGGTACCTATAAGCTAAGTTATGAGATGACTATGCTATGCCTTATGAATTTGATTAATTCATGTGGCTTATTAATGACTTAATTTTTGATGTATAATTTGCTTTGTGGAATGAATTGGAAATGTTGTATTTGATATTTGGTCATATTATGTAATAAATTATGGTGTATTAGGTTAATAGTTAATGGAACAGAGTAATAAGAATAGATGTCTCGATTTATGATTGGTATAAGAAATGAAAATGTTTGATAATAAAATGGTATTCAAATATCATGAATGAGATACTTATATGATTCGAATATTATAAGTAATAAAGCATGCTTGGTTCTTAATTGGCATATGTTTTAAATATGTGCAAATTTGACTTATATGAATGAGTGTATAAATGCTATTTGAGTTTGAAAATTTTTGTAAAGAAGTTGATATGACTTTATGCATGAATTGTTTATAATGATCGTGATGAACTGTGTTTTGTTCGGTAATGCCTCGTAACTCTAATCCGGCGACGGATACGGGTTAGAGGTGTTACACAGCCTTTGGGACGCCAATAGTCTTGCTTCTTGAGGAAAGAATTCAGCTGCATGTATTTGGGAAACATTAGGAGTTGAATGGACATGTCTAGGTGCGTCCTTGAGCTTAAATGAGCTCAATTAAATGGGTCTTATTCAGCCGAATGGATAACTAATCTTGAATGGTCATTTGCTGGTTGGTTGTCTTGGTGAAATGTTCGGCCAACCAAGAATTAATTTGCAGCTACTCTTTGGCCGAATAAGTGCTTGGGAAACCAATAATCAGCACTCCATTCGTTGTAACCAACTTTGCATGTATCCTCCCATGCGTTGAACCTAAACATTCATGAACCTTGCATTAATACTCCTCATACATTCGGCTACACCTTGAGGAAACTAATGGTTGAGCCTCCATCCATGAATCTGGTCATTCATGCATACTCTCATACATTGCATTAAACCATGCATGAACCGTCCCATGCATTGTACCAGCCCGTGCATGTACCTTGGCTTAAATGCACTCCACATTCGGCTCACCTACAAACACATGAACAAAAAATTAAATCACATAAAATTCAGCTGAGCATGCATTAATATAATGTAGACACACTAATTAACATAATAATTAACTTATGACAAATTTAATATTATCTTAACAAGACAAATTAAATTCGGCATTGACTAAGACTTAATGAAAACTTGTAATTAACTAAAAACATATTTATGAGTTGTAGTAATTCAAACTAAATTAATGAAATACTAAATTTATTCAAACATTAAAGTTAACGAGCTAAAAAGAGCTTCAAACGAGCTCAATGAGCTGAATTGAGCTCGTGTGAGCTGACTTGAGCTCGAATGAGTGTGACCGAATGAGAGCGACTTGCACTAAGGTGCAAAGCTTCTCTAAGACGTTGACCCAAGCCTTTCCTTCTTTATCGAGCTGAATTTCAGTCCAACATTGAGTTAATAAAGTCAAAATAGCCTCTTGGAATTGCTTAGCTCGCACTCGAGTCACCGGGCCTTTAAGAAACTCGAAAGGGTCGAACTGTGAATCCTGGGTTGCCCCGGGTGTGCTTACATTATCCCCCTCTTCAAAGCGACTTGTCCTCAAGTCGAGCCGTTGGTTCACTCAAAAACGTTCGCGCGGCTTGCCTTGGTCGAAAGGGGCGAATGGCAAATGAGTGATCTAAAATTTATAGCCATGCGTTAACAAGTAGCAATGCAAACAAACTTGCAGTCCAAGCATAATCATAACAAAACAAGTATAACGCATGCGAATGGACAGATTCGAGTTATCATGCAAACAAGCTAATTTACTCGCCAATTGATACGATCGCGTTTTGGAGTGAACCAAGTTCGAGCAAGGATTCAATGGTGCTGCCCCAAGGACCAATCACGCGAGCTCGAGCTAAGCAATTCAAAGGGGCCATTTCGGCCTTAGTTAACCAATTGTGGGGCAAGGCTTTAGTTGGAGAAATAGAACGAGTTGGGACCAGCTCAATGAAGTTTCCTTGCAACATATTGCAAACTGATTTCAGCTCAATTCCAGCTCTTTGAACCGTTACAACTAAATTGAACTCTTTATTTAATTTTCAGCTTTGCATTTAGTTTGTATTTTAAATAATTGCATTTATGCATCTTAGTTTAATAAATGAGTTGCTGGTCATTTAATCAACTCATCATTAGTTTAATTAATTGAGTTTCTTTTAATGACTTTAATGACTTAAAGTGACCAAGCAAGTACTCGTTTCTTTCACCATTGGAAAGTACTCGGACGAAGTATTATGTGACGTTGTCCCAATGCACGCGGGTCATCTACTCCTTGGTCATCCGTGGCAGTTTGATCAGCGAGTGCTACACGATGGGTTTACCAATCGGTATACTTTCAAGTTTATGGGAAAGAATGTTATGTTGGCACCGTTAACTCCCAAACAAGTTTTTGATGATCAATTGAAGTTGAAGGCATCCGTTGAACAAATGAGAGAGAAAGAAAAAGAAGTTTGTAAAAAAATAAAAGAAGAAAAAAATGAGAAAAAGAAAACAAAAGAGAGTGAAAAGAAAATCAGCAAAGAAAAAGAAGAAAAAGTGAAGGAAGTTGAAAAAATGAGTGTCTTTGCAAAAGTTAGAGATATTTGAAAAGCGTTAGTAATAAATTGCCCTGTTCTTGTACTTATGTACAAGGAAGTCTTATTTTCTACTAACGAATTACCCAACACCCTACCTTCTTCTGTTTTGTCTTTGTTACAGGATTTTCAAGATGTTTTCCCGGAGGAAGTCCCGAATGGTCTACCACCACTTCGTGGAATTGAACATTAAATAGACTTTGTGCCGGGAGCTGTTATTCCAAACCGTCCCGCTTATTGAGCCAATCCGGAAGAGACTAAAGAACTGCAACGACAAGTCAATGATTTGTTGGAAAAGGGCTACGTACGCGAGAGTCTTAGTCCTTTTGCTTTTCCTGTTTTGCTAGTACCAAAAAAGGATGGAACATGGCGAATGTGTGTAGATTGCCGAGCCGTAAACAAGATTACCATTAAATACCGACATCCAATCCCTCGCCTTGACGACATGCTTGATGAACTCAGTGGAGCCAAAGTATTTTCGAAAATCGACTTAAAAAGTGGCTACCACCAAATTCGGATACGAGAAGGTGATGAATGGAAAACGGCATTCAAGACCAAGCATGGGCTGTACGAATGGTTGGTCATGCCTTTTGGCCTTACCAATGCCCCTAGCACGTTCATGAGGTTGATGAATTACGTATTCAGGTCTTTTATCGGTATATTCTGTGTTGTTTATTTTGACGACATCTTGATATATAGCAAATCCGTCGAAGATCACGTAAGGCATCTCAAATCTATTTTAGAAGTTTTATGAAAAGAAACATTATATGCTAACCTCAAAAAGTGTTCTTTTTGTTCTGATAAAGTTGTCTTTTTAGGATTTGTGGTTAGCACGAAAGGTCTCGAAGTAGACCAAGAGAAGATCAAGGCCATTCAAGATTGGCCAAGGCCAACGAGTATCACGCAAGTTCGGAGTTTTCATGGCCTAGCGAGTTTCTACCGACGTTTCGTTCCTAATTTCAGCACCATTGCTGCTCCTCTTACGAGTTTCATTAAAAAGAACTCTGCTTTTTATTGGAATGATGAGCAAGAAAATTTGTTTGTTAAAATTAAGGAATTACTTACTAACGCTCATTTACTTGCTCTTCCAGATTTTTCAAAGACCTTCGAGGTTGAGTGTGATACCTCAGGCGTTGGAATCGGTGCTGTCTTGACACAAGAAGGACGACCTGTGGCTTATTTTAGCGAAAAGATTAATGGAGCTGTACTCAACTATCCAGTTTATGATAAAGAGATGTACGCGCTCATACGAGCCCTTGAGACGTGGCAACATTATTTATGGCCAAAGGAGTTCGTTATACACTCCGATCATGAAGCTTTAAAGCATATCAAAGGCCAGCACAAATTAAACCGACGTCATGCAAAATGGGTGGAGTTTCTTGAATCGTTTCCCTATGTTATAAAATACAAAAAAGGTATAGATAACATAGAGGCAGATGCGCTTTCGAGAAGGTACACTTTATTGTCATATTTAGATTCCAAAATTCTTGGTTTTGCTTTGTTAAAAGATTCTTACGCTAACGATTCTGATTTTGGTGAGATCTTTGTTGCATGCGAGAATGGTGTGTTTGAAAACTTTTATAGGTATGAAGGCTTTCTTTTTAAAGAAGGTAAACTTTGCATTCATTGTGGCTCTGTTAGAGACTTATTAGTGCATGAGGCTCATAGTGGTGGGCTTATGGGACACTTTGGAGTCAACAAGACGCTTGTAACCCTTCAAGAACACTTTTATTGGCCGCGAATGAGCAAAGATGTGGAACAAGTTTGCGTGAGATGTATAGCTTGTAAAAAGGCTAAATCGAAGGTTCAGCCACATGGCTTATACATGCCATTACCTATCCCTGAAGCTCCGTGGGTCGATATCTCCATGGACTTCGTTCTTGGACTACCGCGTACAAAAACGGGGAAGGATTCTATCTTTGTGGTTGTAGACCGTTTTTCGAAAATGTCTCATTTTATTGCTTGCACTAAAACTGATAACGCTGTTCATGTTGCAAATTTGTTTTTCAGAGACATCGTTCGACTTCATGGCATTCCTCGTACCATTGTATCGGATCGTGACGCAAAATTTTTGAGCCACTTTTGGAGGTCTTTGTGGGGAAAATTACGAACCAAACTATTATTCTCGACCACCAGCCACCCCCAAACAGATGGCCAAACGGAATTCATCAATAGGATATTGTCCACATTACTTCGACCCATCATCCGTAAAAATTTGAAGTCTTGGGAAGATTGCCTACCACATATCGAGTTTGCTTACAACCGCTCCGTCCATTCTGCTACCAAATACTCGCCTTTTGAAATTGTATACGGTTTTAATCCATTGACACCTTTAGATTTATTACCTTTGCCTACTGATCGTTTGGTTCATGTAGATGCGAAGAAAAAGGCTGATTTTGTCAAAGAATTACATCAAAAGGTGCGAGCTAACATTGAGGCAAGAACCGAGTCTTATGTGCGTAACGCTAACAAAGGATGAAAACGAGTGGTTTTCGAACCCAGAGAGTGGGTTTGGGTTCACATGCGCAAGGAGCATTTTCCGGCTTAACGAAAATCAAAATTGTTACCTCGTGGAGACGGTCCTTTCCAAGTTCTTGAGCGCATAAATGAAAATTCTTATAAACTCGATTTTCCTGGTGAGTTTAACGTTAGTGCAACTTTTAACGTGTCGGATTTAACCCCTTTTGACACAGATTTCGACTTGATGACAAGTCGTTTTGAAGAGGGGGGAATGATACGATCGCGTTCCGGAGTGAACCAAGTTCGAGCAAGGATTCAATGGTGCTGCCCCAAGGACCAATCACGCGAGCTCGAGCTAAGCAATTCAAAGGGGCCATTTCGGCCTTAGTTAACCAATTGTGGGGCAAGGCTTTAGTTGGAGAAATAGAACGAGTTGGGACCAGCTCAATGAAGTTTCCTTGCAACATATTGCAAACCGATTTCAGCTCAATTCCAGCTCTTTGAACCGTTACAACTAAATTGAACTCTTTATTTAATTTTCAGCTTTGCATTTAGTTTACATTTTAAATAATTGCATTTATGCATCTTAGTTTAATAAATGAGTTGCTGGTCATTTAATCAACTCATCATTAGTTTAATTAATTGAGTTTCTTTTAATGACTTTAATAGTTGCTTCTTTAAATAATCTAGCTACTAGGTTAATTTATTGATGCATGAATTAAGTTCAATTAATAATGCTTTACTTAATTAAACTAGTTACTGGAATAAATGATGCTTAAGTGTTAGTTCATTTATTTAAGTTAGTTGTTAATTTGTTTTAAGTTTAATAATTGCATTAATGTGTCGGTTACATGTGTTAATTGCAGGTGACTTTTCAACTCACATCCATTACTTCTAAAGGCTGTTATGCATTCAATTGGATGGATTTTCAAGTGAATTCGGTTACACAAGAGGGGGCTGATATAAAGAGGTTTAATATATCATTAAGAAGTTGTTTTTATCAATTAAAGAAGAACATTATTCTTCTTTAATTTCGGCAGCCTCTTTGTTTCAACTTCCATAACCGTTGCTTCATTAGTAATCACTACATGCAATCAATTCTCCATCAAGGAGGCTGGTGACTTTTCGGTTGGATATGGAGACTTCAAAGGGCTTTGACAGCAACTTAAATGAAGAAGTTAATCACATTAAAGATGGGAGTTACTTGGGCTGGAAATTCAAAAGTTGTAACTTTTATTTGAGCTCATTATTAGCTTCATTAAAAGTGTCCATTCAGCTAGCTTCTTTTGGCACTATAAATACATGTAATCAGCATATGAAAAGGGACTTTTGATAATTTTGTTAATGTTATGCTGCTCAATTTGTGAGGCAAACTTTTCTCTATTTTCGTTCAAAGATTCGTTGGCTACCTAGTGTTCTAGTTGTGTCATCCGTTTTTCTTTGTCGAAAATTGAACTTATCACTACTTGTAGTGTGGCGTTCGCACATACCGAGGTTCCTATCTTGCTAGATAGTGGGTTGAGGTCACCTTAACCATTCCTAAACCGAACCAAAGGGCTTATAAACAATGGGTCAATACCAAATCGGTATTGGTTCTTGTTTGCACTTTTGTTTAATCCATTTTCTTTTCTTAACCATTTCGAACCAAAACCAATTTCTTGCTTTCACATCTTTCCATTTCGAATCAAATCCAAATTCCTTCTTTCACATCTAACCATTTTTCATTTCATATTCTTAAACCAAATACTATCTTTACCCGAAACTATTATATTCCATTCCTATTTTACTAAGCTAAATATTCATTACTTCTCGAAGACGATCGGGCATTTACATACGACTCGACTCACCCCAAGGCAGATCGTATCACCAATGCCTCGTCAAATGTTCGAAACAAAATTGAAAAGGGTTCAAGGCATTCAATTAACTTAAATTGCTTCCACAAGTCATGATTGGAATGCGAGTAATGAGTCAAAATATGTACGTAGGCATCACAAACAGGTAATGAAAAAGATTTACAAAATTCATGATCTTGCTTAGTTGGACATGGTAATTTCCATTTAATCATATACTCGCCAACAAAGTCACGATGATCAAAAACAAGGATCTTTTTATCTACAATCAAAACAGATAGATCATCAATAAGCAAAATAGGACAGTCAAGCACGTCTCGATCTAAGTGTTTTACAAAAACTAAATCATCAACACGATTTTTAACACCATCCAAGGAGGACAAAAATGTTTCAAAACTTTCAAGTGTCTTACCTTTATGAGCAGGAAAATAAAGATCGTTTTTACCTCGCTCGAGCAACACAACCTTCGCTCCTCTGGGGTATAGTGTAGTCGAAACTTCGTGGTTGAGTTAACCTTGTCGGAATGAAATGCGAACTTCAAGTACAACCATAGAAATTGTTTAAGAAACGAATTTAAATTGAAATCAAATTTGTCAAATTCCGTTACCTTATTCAAAAACCAAGTATCAAACAAATAGAATTTATTCGCACAAACTTTAAGATGCTGGTTTTTTTTGCAAAACGACCTAAAACAAATTTCGGGTTTAAAAACGTGATTTTGAGTACTTATGCCAAAGTGTAGCAAAGGTTTCATTAAGTCAAACATGTCAAACCAAAAATATTTTTACATATACGGCAACATACAATCAAAACTCTTTTCATTCTTCAAAATAGATTTGCAAAAACTTGAGGATTTCAAATAGGGCAATAAATAAGTCACATAATTACCACAATCAAACAAATTGAGAATTTTACATGAAAATTCATTGTCATACCTAACCGAGTCTTGCATTTTCTGAATAAACGTTACTCCACCTTCACACTTTGCAACACAATGATTTTTATTAGACAAACTCATCTTACCATCATTTAAAACATCAAAATTAACCAAAGGATGGAAATTGACGATATCATCCACATAATCACAAGCATTCGAGTAAGTTGGTGGAGACTGAAACGCTTTAAAGCACTTACCTTCCTTACCTTGTTCGATCAATCGAAATCACCTCTCATCGGGAAGGTAATTAAGATGGAACTTGCTAAGCGAAATTTCAGGAACCTGAAAAGAAACAATACGAGAAAAATTCATATCTTGGTTAGTGGAAATATTCCTCACTACTTCTTGCTCGTCTTTTTCTTTCATTTCTTTTTCTAACTCGTTTTCTTTTTCTTCTTTCATCTCTCTCTCCTTTTCAATTTTATTTTTGTTCTCACACTCTTTTTCAACTTCCTTTTCAATCTCTTTTTCTTTTTCTATTTCTTTTTCTTTTTCCTCTTTTTCTATTTCTTTTTCTTTTTCCTCCTTTTCTATTTCTTTTTCGATTTTATTACAACTTGAGGATGATACAAAGGGGTCGAAAAGATAAGTATTTTGCTCAAAGAAGGAGAAAGTATTCTCATAGATATTTTGATCAAGTTTTCGCGAACGATTCTCCGGTAGGGACTTCGTTGAAGTATACAAAGAATAACTCGTACTTTCTCGTTCATCATCTTGAAAAATCTCAAACTCGAAGTTTGCTTCTCGTTGTCTCGAAAGCCTTGTTGAATAGGAGTCTTGGTAAGAGTCTCTTCTCGAGTAGTGTCTTCGTGACTCCGTTTTCCGACTTGGTGGAATTTGCTTCCGTTGGCCTTTTTCTTCCACTCGGTCCAAACGTCTTTGTAATGGACTTAGTTTCCTTTCAAACATTCGGCCCATCTCATTCACCAAGTATTGAAATTCTTCGGCTGAAAATTCTTCTCGAGACATGTTTATTGACTGAAAGAAGAAATGTTAGAAACAAAAACAGAAAAAAGAGTACCTCACCACAAACCTCACTTTTTTCACTCAGAAAGAAAACAGATGATTTTTCACTCCGCTCGTGTTTTCTCTCGTTTTTAAAGGCTTTTTCGGTCACTCTATTGAGCTCACACTCTCTTGTCTTTTTCTACTCGACCTCTCTCTCGTAATTTCGTATTTCGTCTCAAAAGACCTATTTGCTTGCTTCGGGGTCGGTTTCAAAATGGTTGCAAGGGATAGATGTTTAGGTGTAGGGTAGGCTGAAACAAAAATAAAATTCGGGTTGAATGTGGCGTTGGGGTAGAAGAAATGAGGCTAGAATAATTTTGGTTGATCGGGAGTAGTAGAAATGAAAGGAGAATCACAACTTGCAAAACTTCACTCACCTTTTTTTTTTAATTTTCGTATTTTTTTTAATACTTCAAATACAATATATTGAATACAAGAAAAATAAAATACAACTTGATTTTTTTTAATTTTGAATTTTTTTTCACAAACCTATTTCGGGATTGGCACGAATGTCGGCGCTCCTCGTTTTGCAAGCTCTGATACCAAATGATGTGAGATGCCCCGGGTTGATTCGAGTCGTTTCACGTAGTTGCCCGATCGTCGACGAGGAGAAAATTCGATGCGTTGAAATTGAAAGTTTGGTTGAAAATATGCGGAAGCTAACGAAGTGGTTTGGAAATGAAAGGTGGTTTTAGTATGAATGTAGTAGGCTCGGTTTAAGAATAAAAATAAAGATAGATAATTTTGGGATAAATGGTGGATATGGAAAAACGAACTTAAGCGGCAAGATCGATTCGATACTATAGCGAGTATCGCCCCGGGACTTATATGGCTTAAGGTGGGATACGGAATTCGGAAGATGAGAATGGAAAGCGAACTTAACGCAAGAACGATTCAACACTAAAGAAAGTGTTACCCCGGTTCTTATGTAGTTAAGGTGGTAGGATGGAGATAGTAGAATGAACGCCACACCAACTAAGGTGATAAGTTCAAACAAGTCAGGAAGACGCCACTAGCAACGCTAGATAAGTCAAACAAGACTTGTACGAAATAGGAGAGGAGGTAAACTCACTCAAGAACAAAATGTTCATAAAATTTTATCAAAGTTCAAAAGTCCTTTACAAAAGAAAACAATAAAATATTTATAGGCCTAGGCTAGGATAGCCGAATAGACTAACTTAATGGCTAAGAAAGATTCGGCTAAAACATGCTAGAACCATCTAGAATAAAAACCATTAAATCACTAGGCTTGATTCGACTGAATAGGAGTCAAAGGGGCAGCTTCTAGATTGAGCAATAAACTTGGAAACATGAATGCTTGAGGGAGGCCAATAGCCATGTCCATATTCAGCCTTTGGGACGCCAATAGTCTTGCTTCTTGAGGAAGGAATTCAGCTGCATGTATTTGGGAAACATTAGGAGTTGAATGGACATGTCTAGGTGCGTCCTTGAGCTTAAATGGGTCTTATTCAGCCGAATGGATAACTAATTAAATGGGCAGCTTGAATGGTCATTTGCTGGTTGGTTGTCTTGGTGAAATGTTCGGCCAACCAAGAATTAATTTGCAGCTACTCTTTGGCCGAATAAGTGCTTGGGAAACCAATAATCAGCACTCCATTCGTTGTAGCCAACTTTGCATGTATCCTCCCATGCGTTGAACCTAAACATTCATGAACCTTGCATTAATACTCCTCATACATTAATTTTGCACCTTGAGGAAACTAATGGTTGAGCCTCCATCCATGAATCTGGTCATTCATGCATACTCCCATACATTGCATTAAACCATGCATGAACCGTCCCATGCATTGTACCAGCCCGTGCATGTACCTTGGCTTAAATGCACTCCACATTCGGCTCACCTACAAATACATGAACAAAAAATTAAATCACATAAAATTCAGCTGAACATGCATTAATATAATGTAGACACACTAATTAACATAATAATTAACTTATGACAAATTTAATATTATCTTAACAAGACAAATTAAATTCGGCATTGACTAAGACTTAATAAAAACTTGTAATTAACTAAAAACATATTTATGAGCTGTAGTAATTCAAACTAAATTAATGAAATACTGAATTTATTCAAACATTAAAGTTAACGAGCAGAAAAGAGCTTCAAACGAGCTCAATGAGCTGAATTGAGCTCGTGTGAGCTGACTTGAGCTCGAATGAGCTGAACCGAGCTGAGAGTAGCTTGCACTAAGGTGCAAAGCTTCTCTAAGACGTTGACCCAAGCCTTTCCTTCTTTATCAAGCTGAATTTCAGTCCAACATTGAGTCAATAAAGTCAAAACAGCCTCTTGGAATTGCTTAGCTTGCACTCGAGTCACCAGGCCTTTAAGAAACTCAAAAGGGTCGAATTGTGAATCCTGGGTTGCCCCGAGTGTGCTTACATCACCAAATTTAGTTTTCATACTTTTATTAGTCTCTCTAATTTTCATATTTAAAAATTCAGACCAAAGTGTTAAGACCATTAAATTCTTTTATTAAATTCATTGGTGCAATATTTTGAAATTAAAAAAAAAATACTCACTTAGTAGTCATGTAACAAAAATGACATTACAATGGACTTGAATTAATAAATAATTTTAACAGTATTTACAACTTTTAAAAGTTACATAACCATTTTAATCAAAATACAATATATGGACTAATAAATGACATTGTAAAAATTTGAGGTGCCAAATTTTATCAAAAAGTTGAAGAATAAAGATTAAATATTAAATAGGGGTGTAGCATTGAGACCAATATTGAAATTTGACCATTATTCTATAATCTTAAATTTGAGTATAGCATAGGGACCAAAATTAAAATTTTACCATTTTAATGCAAAAAGAAAAGAAAAGAAAAAGTGACCCGCGTGTTTTCTATAGGTATATTAACATAAGGACCAAAACTGAAATATTACCATTTTCTATAAAATGAAAAAAAAAGGTTTTGAAGACCCACGTGTCAACAGAGGAACCTTTTATACATGGTTACATGGATTTTCGAAGTTGAATAGGATGGAGTTTAGATCAGATTCACTGTGTGTCGATATATTAACTAATATATATTTTATATTTTGGATAAAATATCTTCATTTTCAAAAAATATATATACTAATTTTAATATCAATATGATGCATAGATGGATTATGTGTATCAATTAAAATAATATTTAATTATTTAATATTTTTTATAATGAAATTTTAAATACAATTTTGTTTTAATAAAGCATAAAACTGCTTAAATGTGATACAAAATATAATTATTTTTATAATATTTGAAATACATTTTATATGCATTTTTAATTCCAAATAGTTTTGGAAAATAATTCTTTTTTATTGAAAATAGGTTTATAAATATAAATAGTTTTAAAATTTTTGAAAATGTCGTAGTTTACTTATATTTGTTAATAGTTTCAAATTTCTATACATTTTTAATTAAGCAACTATAATATATTTTTAACATATTTTAAGCACTTTTTAAACATTTAGACTTATTTTTTAAAATAGTTTTTAGAATTATTTTGAATAATTTAATGTAAAAAACTTTTTTAGGGAATATAAAGGACCCTCATAAATTTATTTTAATTTAATTTTTTAAACATATTTAACTAAATGTATTTTAAAATATTGAAAATTTTAAAATAACTTATTTTAACAGTTTTAATTTTTTTTAAAATTTAATTAAAGCTTTTACATTTTCAATTGAAACAGGTTTAATTGTTTAAACAATTTTAAACCATTTATATATATATATATATATATATGTATATGTATATATATATGATTTTAGCATTTTTTTTTTAATTTATAAAAATATATTTAAAATTTTAAAGAGTTTTAGTTTAAAAAATTTGTTTTAAACAGATTTAATTTTTTTTACACGTTTTTAAAACATTTCTTGAAAGTTTAATTTAAACGATGTTGATATAGATATTCACTATTTTACCCTTTTTCAAAAAAGGGTAAACTATACAATTGGTCACTTGACTTTCATAAGTTTTTATTTAAAGCACTGAAAATAAAAAGAATTGCAAATTGGGAACTACTGTTAATAACTATTTTCATTCTAGTCACTCAAATTTAATAAGTTTTCATTTTGGTCACCTGCCATTAATCCAATTTTATTGTACACTCATTTTAGTCACCCAACTTTAATAAGTTTTCATTTTGGTCACTAATTTTATCTTTTTAAAATTATTTTTATTTTTTATTTTTATAATTAATTTAGTTTTCTTCAAGTAAAGGGGAAACCTTGGGGTTTCATAGCGAATTACCTGGATTTTTATATGAAAAGTTTGGATTTTTACCTGAAAATTTATTTTATTTTTTTAACTTACTTTATTTTTTTTCTTTTTAAAATTAATTTTATTTTTTTTAATAAAAGTGAAAAGCAGGGGAGTTTAATGAGAATTAACTAGGTTTTTATAGGAAAAACAATTTATCTTTTTAATTTTTTTAACTTTTTTTTATTTTTTAAAGTTAATTTTAGTTTTTTTTAATAAAAGGAAAAAAAAAACCAAGGTTTTATAGAAAATTACTTGGGCTTTTATAGGAAAAACTATTTTTATCATTTTAAAATCTTTTAAAAATGATTTTTTTAGTTTTTTTTTTTTAGTAAAAAGGGGAAAAACCTAGGTTTCCTTGGGGAAAAACTTAAGTTTTATAGGGAATTGAGTTACAAGGAAAATTTGGGTTTGATCTTCATAGCTGAATAACTTAATTTCCTATAAAAAAAACCTAGGTGTTTTTTTGAAAAAAAAATTAACTTTTAAAAATTAAATCAGTGACCAAAATAAAAACTTAATAAAGTTTGGTGACTAAATGAATGTACAATAACATTGAATTAACAGGGGTGACGAAAATGAAAACTTATTAAAGTTTGACAATTAAAATGAGTGTACAATAACATTGAATTAATGAGAATAAAAATGGTTGTTAACAGTAGTACCAAATTTGTGAATTTTTATTTTTGGTACCCAAAATAAAATTTATAAAAATTGAATGACCAACTATGTAATTTACACTATTTAAAATTGTTAAATAGGTAAATTAAAATGTGCCATTTTTTAAGGGTAACTATTTAATACACCACTAGTAGAGTTTTTTAGACTCCAAAAGCAGGTTGAGGGTGTAACAAGTGTCATATTTGTTTATATATATATTTTAATTTTTTTACTACACCCTCTAATATATTTGTCAAACCTTTAACTCGCTTGTGGAGTCTAAAAAACTTCACTAGTAGTGTATCAAATAATTTTTTTTAATTTAAAAGGCATCATTTTGTTTACCGATTTTGTTAAAAAAAAAGGCATAATGATTTATTCGGCACTCCAACTTTATAAAAAAGACATTTTAGCCCTTGAACTTGCATTGTTTGTCAAATCAACCCAAAATGGATAGAAAAGTTAACGTATGCCATAATAGCATATTGTGTGACATTCTATTTTTATGTATAGTTTCTAACTTAATTTTAATTATTAATTATTGAATGTAGATTGTTAATTAAATTTAATTTGTGATCACTGAATAATTTATTGTAACATTATATCTATTTTAATTTTAATATTGTATCTAGTTTATAAAAAAATAGTGATAAACTTAAAACAACTTTTTCTACATGATTTTAAATTTATAGTAGCTTATTATGTAAAATTGTAAGTTAAATGATTGAATACAAGAAAATTGAAAGAACTTATTATGAAAATATAATTTACAAAACACCACTAACAATTATATAAAAAAGGTAGAGGGGTTTATGTTGCAATTTTCTCATCTACAAATGCTTACTTTCTTTCCTTACCGCATGTCAAAATTTTAAAATGTCAACACATTAAAAACTTAAAAACATTTAAATACATAAAATACAAGTTTTTTTTTTTATTACTCATATGGTGCATGAGTTGATTGTATGTATTAAATAAATTATATTTAATAATTTCTTAAAAATTTTCTTAATTTTTGTAACATTTTGTTAATAATATGGTTATGAAATTGAAACATAATAATATAAAAGTTTAATTTTAAAAACATGATAATTGATGTTAGGCTAAATTTAAATAAACAATATTTTGAAATTATTTTTAAAATATAAATATTATAATAGTAGAATGTGTGAAATTCTATTTTTATATATAGTTACTAATTTAATTTTAATTATTAATTTTTGAATGTAGATTGTTGATTAAATTTAAATATTGTGACTACTAAATAATTTATTGTAACAATATTTATATTTATAAGTATCTATTTCATTTTTAATAGTGTATTTAATTTGTAAAAATAGTGGTAGAATTAAAAAGATTTTTTTAAACAACTTTAAAATTTATAGTAGCTTATTATGTAAAATTGTAAGTTGGATAATTGAATATAAGCAAATTGGAAAGACTTATTGTTAGCTCGGAAGGATCAACTCGAGATCGACAATAGGGAGGTTGAATCGGCCTTTGAGAAGTTGTGGTGGAAGCAACAAAAATTGTGCAACAAAGAACACAAGGATTTATAGTGGTTCGATCCAAATTGCCTACTCCACCACCTTAGCTTTCCACAACTAAGGATTTTTCCAAATCCACTAATTTGACAACCTTTGAGGACAAGATTTAACCTTACAATCTCTCTTAAGACTTATACTCCAAAATCTTAAAATACAACTCCCTTAAGGTTTCTACCCAAACCTTAAGAATAAACCTGAAACACCCCACACCCGGCCCACGAGCCTGGACCGGATCTGGTATGTTCCTTAAGTAAACCGGTTTTCGAATTCTCCATTACTTAGAGAAAATTTGTAAAATTTTAGGAAATATTGTTTTGGATTGGGCTTAGGTTGGGAAACCCATTTAACTAATTTAAAAATCCAATTTTATTAAGGTGACAAAATAATTTTCTTTAGGTTTATAAAAATATATTTCACTTAAAATTTAATCCAACAATCGTTTGTAACAAAATAATTAAAAATAAAGCAGAAATAAAGAAAATCCACTTGGGCCTTATGGCCTTATTACATCAAATAACCCCAAAATAAAATTAAATGTACTTAGAAAATATAAAGTCCAAATTCTAAATAAAGTCTTCAAGTGAAGCATGGCCACCTCAAGGTCTACTGTCCCGATCAAAATCACTTTGTTCATCACCTGAAAATAGTTCCCACAACGGGATGAGTCAACAGACTCAATGTGCACACAGTACTAACATTCAACAAATCAGGCATACATGTTCATATCAAATTCATATTCATATAAAGATAAATGATGATGCAACCCAAACCCAAGCCTATTTGTCCATCCCCACACACCACCCGCACTGCCGGTCACACCGTGGGGACTACTAAGTCAACCCTCCATCCGCTACACACCATCGGCAATGAAACGCCGCGCATGATCATTGCACATCGCCCATATAATTTGTGTCATTAGACACCATATTCAAATAATGTAACCGAAGTTACCAAATTCGAGATAATGTAACGAAGTTACCATATTCAAATTTTGTGACCGTAGTCACCATATTCCGTTGGTGAGACCAAGTCAACACCTTCTTCCCCTTTCTCATATATCCCGAATGCCCCATAAATGCATAACATACTTAATTTCTCATTATTCACATGTTAACAATATAACATATTCGTAATCCTATCGAAAGTAGGAAAGCGTGCACTGGGTACTCTTACCACATTTGTGGTACTTAGCCACATTCACATTCTTATGCATATTCATATATTAAAATAATTGCCATATGATATATTGAAAGTTAGTGTGAGTACACACATTCTTAATAATACATTTAATTTAAACATAGCCATGAACCTATCAAAACTTAGGGTAGGGTACACACCGATTTGCTTAACGAATTCCTTGAAATCCGAAATCGATCCATCGCCTTAGATCTCAAATTCCTACATTTGACTAATCACTTACTAATTTAATAAAAAGCCATTCGACCATAAATCCAAATCCTAGTAGGATTAGTATTCTTAAAACTTACCTTGAAATTCTCAAATCCCAAAATCCTTGTATCCTCTCTCATGAAATCCTTATAACTACATGTTAGATCAATTTCTAACATTTATTCACAACAAATAACCCTTAGCAGTATGTTAAATATGACTTACCTTAGATTCTTAAATCCCGAAATTCACCGAATAACTAGGAACACGCGGCTTATGGTGTACCTTCGGGAAAAGAACTTCTCCTTCCTTGTAGTCGACACTTAGTAAATCCCGAAAGATCTCTTGACAACAGATATTAAGGGTATTAGAATCTTAATTTCGACATGACCTTAAAAGAAATAGAATGAGAATCTAACCTAATCTTACCTTCATGAAGAATTTGATGGAACTCTTGCTTGAACCCTTAGCGAGATTCGGCTATGGCTTTGATGTGGATAACAATTTCGGCTCTTGAGGCTTAGTGAGAAATCGACTAGGGCTATTGGTATCTTCGGCTTTTGATTGTGTTTGTAATAGAAGAAGAAAAGAAAAGAGAAAAAGAGAATAATGGCAGAGAAAATTCGGCAGAGAGAAGAGGAGAAACTTTAGAGAATTTCGGCAGAGGTTTTCTTGAAAAGAAAATAATGAATGAAGAATAGCCTTACTCTTCCTTTTATAGCCAAAATTACTAGCTAGAGTCCTTTACTTGGCCACCACTCTTCTATTTTGATAATATTATCTCTTTTATTTAAAAGATAAAAGCCTTTAATCCATCAATTATCTCCTCAATTTTCTTAAAAGAAAATCCTTTATTTATCACTTATTATTCACATATTTATGCAAATAAAACTCTTCCTTTTCTAGAAACCCATGCCGTCCACCTCAGCCTTCTGGAAGCAAAAATAAAACTTATTTATTTGCTTCTCAAGTGACTCGAACTCAGGCCTATTTCCCTGCATGTGACGCCATCTCCTTAGGCCCTAAGTGGCATCTTGTGCCACTTTTCCAAGCCTGTTTGTGTGTCAAACTTCTCCAACTTTTTCTTTTAAGGCCCTCTAGCCCTTATTTCCTATTTTGAACTTTAAAATTTGGCATTTCGGCATCATTTCTAAGTTTCCTAAAATTTTCGATCGGCTCTGTAACTTGCCATTTTTCTTACATTTCCAGGTTTCCCGAAATGTTCACTTTCCATTTTTGAAACATTTCCAAAAATGTTTATGTTTCCAAAAATATTCAGGTTTCCAAAAATGTTCATTTCCATTTCTATGCATTTCTAGAATTCCAAAAATACCAAAAATTTATTCATAGTGCTTAAGACTTGTCATTTGAGTACAATTAAACCGAAAATGCATAGGCCCTTTCCGAGGATGTTCTGATTCTACCCTCCTTAAAAATAATTTCGTCCTCGAAATTACTTATTAACGAATAATCGTACATCTTAACTCACCGCACTACGCTTATGCTGCGCACTCTGATCTTAATAGAACCATCATACTTTCTAGGCACAATCTCTAAGTTCACGTCCCTCAGAACTCATTTCTAACGTCGCGATTTAATCCGATTAAAGAGTTTTATGCATCGAAATTTTTTTGTTCCACTTATTAGCCGCGAACAGTTTTATGAAAAGAGATGTTTAAAAGTGGTTCTTTCGATCAAACAAAGTTCTCAACTCAAATTCACTATTCAGAAAGTCACGTTCACATTCATCAACCAATTATGAACTTTCGTTCATTGAGAAATGTGGTAGTTTTCATTGTTGTTGTTTTTCCACTACCCAGTGGGTATTTTTCGTAATGTGTCCTACAGGGGTATTTTCATAATTTTTCAAAATAAGGTTCCTTGGTGATTTTGTCAATAAGGGTATTTTGGAAATTTTAAAGTTCCGGGGTAAGTTTGGGAAAAAAATTTGGAATCCAGGGCGTTTGGTAATTTTTGACCTCGGGGGTATTTTGGTAATTTTCCATAAATCAGGGTAAATTGGTAAAATTTAGTAAGTTAGGGATATTCCAAAAGTTGTAAAACTTTATGGGTTCTTTTTTTTTTTTTTTTTTTAAAACATGGCTAGTTCCCTTTCGGGTTTTAGTCATTAGGTTTAGCCTATGACCGAGCCCTCTTTGGTCAGGGTGAACCAAAGCTACGCACCAGGTAGGATTCGAATGGAGAGGAGGTGAGTCACGCGGACTGCTTAAATACCAAGCTCCCATCGAAACCATTCCTAGACATGCGCACAGAGGTTGCCACACCGCTGAGCCCTCTGAGTTAGGGTGAACCGAAGCTACGCACCAGGTAGGATTCCTGCGAAGAGGAGGTGAGTCACTAGGACTGCTTAAATACCAGGCTCTTCCGGATCCAATCCTAGACATGCGTACAGGGGTTACCACACCCTAGCTCTGTGACTTAGCCATAGGTTTGTTTAGTGCATTAAGTCTTATGTGGTTTTGTGTTTGAGTAATCTAGCCCTAGGGTTCATGTTCCTATCATTCTATTCTACGTTCCATGCCTTTTCTACCCTTATACAGTTCATAAATCACAGAATCACACATAAAGTTAGGGTACTTACCTGGTGGACTGCGGGTCGGAGACTTAGGTGCCATGCTAGAATACCTGCTTTATTTTAAAGAAAATAATTTGGGCTCGAATTAAAAATGTTTTGGGCCTTAGCCCACAGGCCGAGAGTTTAAAAGCTGGCTCGATACCAAATCGAAACACCCACACCCGGCCCACGAGCTGGACCGGATCTCAGTATGTTCCTTAAGTAAACCGGTTTCGAATTCTCCATTACTTAGAGAAAATTTGTAAAATTTTAGGAAATATTGTTTTGGATTGGGCTTAGGTTGGGAAACCCATTTAACTAATTTAAAAATCCAATTTTATTAAGGTGACAAAATAATTTTCTTTAGGTTTATAAAAATATATTTCACTTAAAATTTAATCCAACAATCGTTTGTAACAAAATAATTAAAAATAAAGCGAAATAAAGAAAATCCACTTGGGCCTTATGGCCTTATTACATCAAATAACCCCAAAATAAAATTAAATGTACTTAGAAAATATAAAGTCCAAATTCTAAATAAAGTCTTCAAGTGAAGCATGGCCACCTCAAGGTCTACCGTCCCGGTCAAATCCTTTGTTCATCACACGAAAATAGTTCCCACAAGCGGGATGAGTCAACAGACTCAATGTGCACACAAGACTAACATTCAACAAATCGAGGCATACATGTTCATATCAAATTCATATTCATATAAAGATAAATGATGATGCAACCCAAACCCAAGCCTATTTGTCCATCCGCTACACACCACCCGTACCTGCCAGTCACACCGTGGGGACTACTAAGTCAACCCTCCATCCGCTACACACCATCGAAGCGATCATTTGCAATGTCGCGTGCACATCGCCCATATAATTTGTGTCATTAGACACCATATTCAAATAATGTAACCGAAGTTACCAAATTCAGATAATGTAACCGAAGTTACCATATTCAAATTTTGTGACCGTAGTCACCATATTCCGTTGGTGAGACCGAAGTCAACACCTTCTTCCCCTTTCTCATATATCCCGAATGCCCCATAAATGCATAACATACTTAATTTCTCATTATTCACATGTTAACAATATAACATATTCGTAATCCTATCGAAAGTAGGAAACGTACCTGGGTACTCTTACCACATTTGTGGTACTTAGCCACATTCACATTCTTATGCATATTCATATATTAAAATAATTGCCATATGATATATTGAAAGTTAGTGTGAGTACACACATTCTTAATAATACATTTAATTTAAACATAGCCATGAACCTATCAAAACTTAGGGTAGGGTACACACCTGATTTGCTTAACGAATTCCTTGAAATCCCGAAATCGATCATCGCCTTAGATCTCAAATTCCTACATTTGATTAATCACTTACTAATTTAATAAAAAGCCATTCGGCCATAAATCCAAATCCTAGTAGGATTAGTATTCTTAAAACTTACCTTGAAATTCTCAAATCCCAAAATCCTTGTATCCTCTATCGAAATCCCTATAACTACATGTTAGATCAATTTCTAACATTTATTCACAACAAATAACCCTTAGCCAGTATGTTAAATATGACTTACCTTAGATTCTTAAATCCAGAAATTCACCGAATAACTAGGGAACACGCGGCTTATGGTGTACCTTCGGAAAAGAACTTCTCCTTCCTTGTAGTCGACACTTAGTAAATCCCGAAAGATCTCTTGACAACAGATATTAAGGGTATTAGAATCTTAATTTCGATGACCTTAAAAGAAATAGAATGAGAATCTAACCTAATCTTACCCTTACTGAAGAATTTGATGGAACTCTTGCTTGAACCCTTAGCGATGATTCGGCTATGGCTTTGATGTGGATAACAATTTCGGCTCTTGAGGCTTAGTGAGAAATCGACTAGGGCTATTGGTATCTTGGCTTTTGATTGTGTTTGTAATAGAAGAAGAAAAGAAAAGAGAAAAAGAGAATAATGGCAGAGAAAATTCGGCAGAGAGAATAGGAGAAACTTTAGAGAATTTTAACAGAGGTTTTCTTGAAAAGAAAAGAATGAATGAAGAATAGCCTTACTCTTCCTTTTATAGCCAAAATTACTAGCTAGAGTCCTTTACTTGGCCACCACTCTTCTATTTTGATAATATTATCTCTTTTATTTAAAAGATAAAAGCCTTTAATCCATCAATTATCTCCTCAATTTTCTTAAAAGAAAATCCTTTATTTATCACTTATTATTCACATATTTATGCAAATAAAACTCTTCCTTTTCTAGAAACCCATGCCGTCCACCTCAATTTATTCTGGAAGCAAAAATAAAACTTATTTATTTTCTTCTCAAGTGACTCGAACTCAGGCCTATTTCCCTGCATGTGACGCCATCTCCTTAGGCCCTAAGTGGCATCTTCAGGCCACTTTTCCAAGCCTGTTTGTGTGTCAAACTTCTCCAACTTTTTCTTTTAAGGCCCTCTAGCCCTTATTTCCTATTTTGAACTTTAAAATTTGGCATTTCGGCATCATTTCTAAGTTTCCTAAAATTTTCGATCGGCTCTGTAATTTGCCATTTTTCTTACATTTCAGAGTTTCGAAATGTTCACTTTCCATTTTTGAAACATTTCCAAAAATGTTTATGTTTCCAAAAATATTCAGGTTTCCAAAAATGTTCATTTCCATTTCTATGCATTTCTAGAATTCCAAAAATACCAAAAATTTATTCATAGTGCTTAAGACTTGTCATTTCGTACAATTAAACTGAAAATGCATAGGCCCTTTCCAGGATGTTACAGTTCTACCCTTTCTCAAAAGAGATATAAATAAGCAAACAAAGAAAACAATCCTCACAAGATCAGGATGTTTGCCAATTAAGCGCAAATACAAAGAAGAACAGTTGAGCTAAATGAATACAATGAAAGCTCACAAGTGTCTACAAGAAAAGGTATGAAAGAATTAAGCTCTAGGTTGTTTTGATTTATCTTTAAGTTTTGCACATTGCTCTTCTTGTTGCTAGACCTTTGGAAGATGGTATTTATACCCTCTAATTGATTTCCAATCGTTGTGGTTGTTGTAGAAGTGAATGTAGCCGTTGGGGATAAAATATCAGGTCATTAACTGCACCTGCAGCAACGAGTATCGATACATACTAAAAGAGTATCGATAATTTTTGTAATTAATGCAGATTTCAGTGACTATTGGAGCAGGAATATCGGTACCTTAGGAAATATATCAATACCTTAAGAAAAGTATCGATACCGGATTGATACCTACCAGGGTTTGAAAGAAACAGAATGTCAATTTGGTATCGATTATCAGAGGGGTATCAATATCTTGTAAAATATCGATACTTGGACAAAAAGTATCGATATTTTTTGTCCTGGAGCAATTTTAACTTGTTTGAAAATGGTTAAAATATATTTGAAAATGTTTGACTCAATTGAAATCATTTCAACTTGATTTTTATTCAAAAACACTTTAATTTGTTATATCAAAATATATTATCCAATAAGGCTTAGTTTAACACTTATTAAGAAAATATAACTTGCAAAACACCATTAAAAATTATATAAAAAAGGTGGAGGTTTTATTTTGCAATCTTTCCCTCCACAAATGCTTACTTTCTTTATTTACCGCATGTCAAAATGTTATAATGTGAAGCATTAGAAACTTAAAACCTTGTAATACACACTAGTTTTCTATCCCGTATGATGCATGAACTGTTCATGTATTTTATAAAATTATTATTATTTAAATAATCACATATTAACTACAGTTATTGATGTTATATGAAATGGTATTCTAAAAACAATTTATTATTGAATATTTTAACTTTAATCTAAGAGATATATATATATTTAAAAATATGTTATGAAAATATCAATATATATTACATTTAACAGTACAAAGTAATGTCTAAGTATATATTAAATTTCATAAAACCAATTTAGAGAGATTTGTCCAATTAAAAGTTAATAAATTTTTCATAACCAAACCAAATTTGGACTATCTATATTTAATAATTAACAATTTTTTTCCAATACTTTAGCTTTTGTATATTATAATGAGATATAATATTAATTATTTAATTTTATATAATTCACATAAAACTTCAATTAAATCATTTTAAATTTAAATTCATCTTTTAAAGAGTACTTACAAAGCATCACTATAATTTTTTGTATCAATAATTTTAAATTTGAAAAATAAAATTTTGAATTAAAGGGTGAATAAATAAAAGGAAATTATAATAATACGTAGTCTATTTGTATCAATATTTTTTAATCTATAATATTATTTAAAATCTAAATCTTTGGTTCCATTTAAGAATATAACTAATTTGACGTTAATTAAAAAAATCATGGTTAAAATCAATGACTATAGTGCACTAATTTATGCTTTGAATGAATTTATAAAGCAAATAATATAACAAAAATTTTAAGGAAAGACTTAATTGAAAGACTATTTATTATATGGCACTAATTTTGTAAATAATTTAAAACAGTAAGTAGGACCAATTATTAAATGTTAGTAGGATTTTAACTAAAAAGAAAGTAATTTCACTTTGTTGGCATAGGTATATCTACGACACTTGGTTACGTGTCAAATTTAATTATGAAAAAATTTGGTAAGTTGAATATATTACAGCTTGGTCATGGATATGCATGACGAGAATAAAAAGACAATAATTATTCATATTTGAAATATTCCTTTCTTTAGCTGTTGCATGGTAATATGAAAAGCTAACACTTACATTGGACAACTTGAAATCCTACTATGAAATTTTTCAAATTTTATAACAAATAATATTTTAGAGAACCTATTATTATTATTATTATTATTCTAAATAATAGGTTTAAAATATCATATCATTACTTTTTCATTAATAACTTCCATGTAAAATCAACCAACTTCACCTTAAAAATATCACCTGCAGAGCAAACAACCAAATGGCTAGATTAGTTGAAAGAAAAATCAGAAATACTCAGGAAGGTTAGTCCGAAAAATGGAAGGATTTGAATAAAAATACGATGTCCGAAAAATAGATTTGGGTAAAATTTAAGTCTGGTTTTTTATATGAATTGAGCCTTAAGCAATATTTTATGGCCCGAGCCCGGCCCGGATATATTATGTTATAAAAATTTTATATTAAGTATATATGTTAAATAAATATATATATATAATTATATTTATATTAAATCACTAACCCAATAACAATTAATCCTATTATCCAAAACCTAAATAAAATTTACCTAACTAAATAACCAAACTCAAAATATAAAATTTTACAAATTTTATTTAAAACAAAAAAAATATTTTTTTATGTTTTTTAATTTAATAAAACATTTATTATATTTATGGTAGTATTTTTAAATATAAATATTTTTAAAGTGTTAGAAAACTTTTATTTTAGTGTTTTTTTAGTGCATTTAGTGCATTATATTTTTTTAAAAATATTTTTAAATAAAAATTGTCGAAACCATTTTTTTCTTTGAGAAAACGGGGATCGACTTTAAAACGAAATATGGAGTCGCCACCAATCCTTTTTGTTTAGGTGTGATCGGATCACCTATAAAATATTTTGGCCTACGAAATTCAAGAAAACGGGTTCGGAAGTCGGTTAGTACGAGGAAGGATTAGCACCCTCGCAACGCCCAAAATTGGTACCTAATTTATTAATTAATGTCCTAATGTCGAAAATTTGAAAAGATTTTAGAATACAATCTCTTTTAAAAATATTTGAATATACTCGAATTGGATATTAAGATTCTCTTGCTCCGAAGGAATAAAATATCACACCCAGCACGTTAGGATACGATAATTTAAATCCTCGAATCTAAGATTATCTCATGATTCCCAAAAATCATACATTAAAAAAAAAAATCAAAAGGATATTCGATTATTTGGCCAAACGAAAAACTGAAACCCAGCACGTTAGGGCACAATTTCTCGGATTTTCAAACACGGAACATTGCCTTATTTTGAAAGCTTTTACTAAGCAATTATAAAACCGGCTCAAAATATATTTATTTAGTTTGTTTGGAACAAGAATGAAACGACCAATATCAATTAAAATGTTAAAATTTGAATCACGATGCGATAATGTGAAAAAAGCAAAGTTACAAATATGGAATAATATACATGGATAAAATATTATACAAATGAATGACCATAATATAAAATTTGAAAGGAACGAATTTGGGTACATACAATGACAAGCAAATTAACACAAATAACATATAGCAAATTTTAAAGTAAATAAGCAAGTGATATATATAAAATGATATGTGTCAATCTAAATAATACACATGTAATAAAAAAACTTGATATAAAATAATGTATATATAAAAATAATAATGATATATGAAAGTGTTTGGAATAAATAAATATATAATTTAAAATAGGGTCCTTTAAAGAAACAAATTATATACATAAATAGATTTAAAAGAAGATATATATATACATATACGTAAATAAATTTAAAAGAAAATATTTACATAAAATAATATGAAATCAATAATATATACTTAGAATAAAAATAATTATGTATATGTAAGTATAATAGCATTAAATTAAATGTCATGTAAATCTTTAAAACATAGAAAAATATAAAAGTGGATTTTAACACGGGCAAATTATAAAATAATACAAATTTTAAATATATATATATATATATATATAAATAAAAGTATAAAATAACCAGCTAGAACAATGCAAAATCAGTAAAATGATTCAAGATGGAGATGAATAATAAATAAATTTTTAAAGAAAAAAAATTTACAAAAGAAAGGAAAAAAATTAAAAAAAAAACTCTATTGAAATAAAAATAAAATCAAATAAATAATTTATAAATAAATAAAACTATTAAAATAATATGGAAGACCAAAATACAACACGCGCAAACCAAAGAGGACCAAAAATGCAAATGAACCAAATTCCAAAACATTTAAACGAGGACTAATTTGAAACAACCTGTGAATTCCAAGGAAATATTTAAAAAAAAATAAAACATAATCGGGGTATAATTAAAGGTTAGCGCAAGAGAGGAGGGACCAAGCGCGCAAATAACCCCTTTTAATAAAACACGCGGATCCTTCTGGTTTTCGGATCGGGTTCGGGTCGGCTCCCCTAAACGGCGCCGTTTTAGCACCAGAAGAACTACTGCGAAACGACGTCGTTTCGCGTCTCTTTATATACCAAAAAAAATTTTAAAAACCCTCATTTTAAACCTTTTTCTAAAAAAAAAAAAAAAACTAAAAGAAAACCTCTCCAATTTAAAATCCCCTCCCCTAGCCGGCCTTTGAAATCTGCTGCTTGACCGCCGTATCACCACCGCAGCCGGTGGCCGGCGTTGCGCAAAAAAAAGGGGTTTTTTAGCCCCGTTTTGGGGCATATCCGAAAGTCGAACCTTCCTGGCCCCTAAAGCTGAATGGAAAGGGGTTTTGACTCATTTTTGGTTCGATTTCGCAGAGGAGAAGGACCCTCCGGCGACGCAACCACGGAGTAACCTTGGGTACGTTCTTCTTTCTTTTGTTTTAAAGTTGAAAAAGGAAAAACAAACGAAAAAAAAAAAAACAAGAATCCATGCGAAAAAATGGTAAATCACCTCTGCTCTCGCTTTCTTTTTCTCTATTGATATATTCGGTGTCTGTCCAAAAAATACAAAATGCTGTTTTCGGTTCTTATAGCCGAATCAAAAACGAAAGACGAAAAAATAAAATACAATGTATTTTTGTCTTTTTGCTGCTGTCATTCACGTCCTTTGCAGGTACAGAGGGTAACGTGGCGGTGTACGGACTGCGGACGTGGCGGTACGACGCAAGGAGGAGCGGCGCCTGGGGCTTGCGGCGCTGGAGGCTTGTGGCGCCAAGGCTGTTTAGGGTTAGGTTTTTTTGTTTTTTGGTTTAGGTAGTGGGCTGGTAGGGGTATTTGGGCTAGGGCAAGTGGGCATGTTTATTATTTTTTTGTAATGGACTGATGGACTGTTATTTTTTGGACTTTTAATTATTTGGTATGGGCCCAGGCAAAATGGGCCTATTACAAAAATAATCTAAAAAATCAAATATGGACGGGCTAGATCGAGTCCAGGTTTACATTTCTTAAATTGAGTCGGGCTTGAACAAAAAAATAACTCTATTTTTCGAGCCAGGCCGGGCTTAAATTTGAAAATTTGGTCTAAATATTTTGTATGGGTCCAACCCCGCCAATGAACACCTCTACCTATGATTATAAGAATTTTATTTTCTTATTATCTAATTATATGTCTCAGTCTTGACTTTGTGAATGTGTTTGGTATATAAAGATTGTTATAATGAAAGAAGAAAAGTATGGAATTTACAATGATGCTCTCTCAGGAATATTTTTTTTAAGTTGATTGTTTGCTATACAGATCAAATTTCTTACTTGATGCAAGAAATCAAGATTTATAGACTTGAAGTTTTTAATGCAACATGTATGTGGATTACTCAATTCAACATTCACTTCTATTGTTTGCAATCTCATCCAATAATATGACTGGTTCTTTGGTTTCATTTACTAATTTATTATCTAACATTCTTTCCAATATTTATTATATAAACAATATAACATATGCAAAATATCCCAAAATGTCGATAGACATAAAAACAAAAGATTTCTTATAGTTAACAAGCTTTCATGCATAACCTATATAAATATCAAACATATATATATCTATGAGTTGGTTTGGGCCAACATTCTCAAATTTGTCAACATTAATGATGTATCCTTTTTCTTTTTTTATGTTTTACTTGGTTTGTACTCAATCTCAAAATATCATTATCTTCATCTCCATAACCATTCTCATGCATATATTTTCACAAACATTGTAGAGGAGTTCAATTTGTCCAACAACAAAAATCATGGTTTAAAGTATGTACTACATCTAAATACCAATGCATATGAATACAAGTCACTAGATAAAACATCAAGGGGTGTAATTCCGCATATTATATTCTAAAATATTATAGAGATATTATAATTTTAAATAATTATGGAGCATTTTGGATGCCTTAATCTCATCCAACGAAAAGAACATGATAGGATGATAATCTAATATGATAGTTTGGAGGCAATTAGAGCCATTCAAGATAGTGCATTAATTATTTCGAATTCTGCTTTAATCAGGAGGATCCAACGTCTTTTGTCTCATAAAGGTCAGTGATTTTTAAGACATATACTTAGGGAACACAACCATGTTGCGGATGTTTTAGCCAAATTGGCTTTTGGAAGAAAGAAAGACTTACAAATACTTAATTTTCCTACTCGGGACATTCAAGTAATCCTAGAAACAAATAGAGCTAAAGGTGTTTTATTTCAGAATGTACCCATGTAACTCTTGTTTATCTTGCTCTATTCATCAAAATTTTTTTTAGTATATTATATATTACAAGGTCCTTAAGTTTTTAATGTGTTCACACTAAAAAAATTGACATGTGTTAAAAGGAGAAAAAGTGATCATTTGTGGAAGCAAAATTTGTAACATAAATCCATCCTTTTTATACAATTTTTAATGGTGTTCTGCAAACTATATTTTCATAATAAGTTATTTTAATTTGCTTATAATTAATAATTTAACTTACAATTATACATACTAACCCACTGTAGATTTTAAAATCATTTTCAAATTTTTTAAGTTTATCATTATTTTTATAAATTAAATAAACTATTAAAATTAAAATAAATATTTATAATATGAATTTGATCTGTATGACATTTTTTTTTTAATTTTTATTGTTAATATTTTGGTTAAATATATATAATTCTATATTTTTTAGTTTCTAATATTTTATGTAATCATTAATCTTAAAGGGAATGAAATTCTTAAACAAGTCTTAACTAAAGTTAAATGCTTAAATTATGTTCCCGCGAATTTTTGAATTTTTGCAATTAGTCCATTTTAATGCAATAATTAAAAAAAATTAATGCAATATTTTTAATTATTAAGAATTTGGTTAACAATAATCAAGTTGAAATAATGTACTAATTATCTTAATTAGACACATTCAAGGTGTGAATCAAAAACTGCATTCAATATTAACAATTTCCTGCACAAAAATAAAAAAAAATCATAATATAATACATGAAATAAATATGGTAAAATAACTAAAATACATGAATTATCTTTTTTTCTTTAGAAATTATCTCTAAAATATACTAAATGAAATAAATAAAGAAACATATTCTAAGTTAGAGTTTTTTTCTTCTGAAATCATATGGAATTTGAGTTATCGTTATTCTGAATATCTGGAGTTTCAAAATAAGGTGATGTGGAATTCATCTGAATGATTTGTGTAGTACATTATCAATGAGAGTTTGTATAGTATCGAACCAAGGTATGATTTGATTAATAGTTTGATGGTATTCAGATCTATGTAAGTATTCGCCTAATGGGTATGTATCCGCTAGTGATTAATATCTATGAACAACTGTTCTAGAGTAAGTTTGTGTGTTAAGAGATGATCTGTATGAATTGGGATTTCAAGGTATATTCTTTTGAGAAGTACCTATGACTTATGAAAAGTCTAGAAGGATATTTAGTTAGATAGTTAAGAAAGAATTGGTACGTTAAGAGTATGATAGTTGGCGTGGTGTATCCCAAAACTGTGATAGTATCCGCCTCAAATGGAAGTAAGTGGTTCAGAAGGGTAACTGGAGCACTGATGTTCTTCCAATCTTATAAACTATACACCAATGTATTTTTCTGATAAAGCTCACTAAGTTCTCTTAAACTTACAAGATTTATTCTTGTTCCAGGTGTGGCAGTTGTTTGAATGCACCAAGAGGGATAAGTCAGGGCCACACCAATGTAGCGGCGAAGTTGGTTATTTTGCATACAATGGGATATGACGTAGTTTAGGGTTACGCCCTAAGAGTCTGTCTTTAACAAAATTTTATATTGTAATGAGTTGTAACATGTCTGTTGTAATATTTTATTTTATTTTAAATGCTTTCCTTTGTTCTTAAATATTTAGTCTTTCAATTAAAATAATAAGAAAAATGTTTTTAGAAAGGAGTATTTGTCATATGTTTCGATAATTCAGTTAAGTATTTTGTGTAGTAACACCCAAGATTTGGACCCGGGGAATCAGGTTGGGTTGAGGGCGTTACATGTTCAACTTGTCTCGAGACTCAATGGTAATTTGACTCTAAATGTACATTTTCAAGTGTCCAAACCATACCAAATGATACCCTAAATATACCAAAACTTTACATCAAATTAAGACCATCAATTAAACACATATAACACAACCAAACATCATCAAATTATAACCATCTATGCATCATCATTTAACAAACTAATTCACATAATCAAACTTATATAAATTAACATAGTTATCTACCATTTAAAGTTTTAAAACTTATCTTATAAAACCTTAAGAGCCAAACACCAAATATGCCAAAATGAACACTTAAACAACATGACCAAAACAACCTAGGTACATGTCATATTAGCACCAACACACACACAAACATACAAAAAAAAAAAATAGGTAGCAAAATGATTCTTGAGCTGAGTTGTTGAGAATGGATGCCTTGACACTTTTAACTAGGAAAACCTTCGTCTGAGACCTTTGCACAGAAATAAATAAAATCATATGCTGAGTATTGAAACTCAGTGATGCTAATATAATTCAAAAACAATGCATTAAGAATAAACTAAAGTAAGAATATATATATATAACAAATATCAATTACATCAATATTTATCACTTAAATTCATCATATCATTTTTCTAACATTCTTAACCATTTCACATTTCAATATCACTTTCAATACTTATTCATTTTAGCCCTTATTATCTAACGATAGACATTAGGACGAATACTCAAATCTATTTAACAAGTGAGTCCATAATCCTATGATAAATGAGATTATTCTACTCTGCCATCCTGGGTTTTCCAACAATGATGACTTTTAAAATTTACTTATTCTACCATCTCGAGTTGCCCGACAACGATAGTTTTTTATATTTGTCCGTACTGCTCAATATGCCATCTCGGATTGCCCAACAATGATGGCTACTATATCAATGACCCTATGCCATGCCAGCTATATCTGAAACTACATCTAACATCGTTTAATGGGGCATTAACATCACAATCATCTTTGTAATGCATATAATCATAATATCATCATTTCAACACTTATATACAAGCAATTATAATTTTGAATATCACTAATCGAAACCATTCTTCAAAGTTTATAGGGGAAATATACCGTCACCTCAATTCATAGTCTTATTGAATATAACGAGTAAGTAATCTATGCAAGCAAATTGAAATTGAATTATAGAAGCACAAACTAGAAGCACCTATTCTTTATCGACTTTAGTTTTTCCTTTGTCCCAAAATGTTCCTATGTCATTTTTAGCTATAAAATTAAACTCAAATATACAAACTCATTAATAAATATAGACATGAATGCATTTATTACAAAGTTTGGTGTTAAGTATGACTCCTATTTCAGTCAAATTTGAGAAGTAATCTTCTAGTTAAACTCTGTTTATTTGTTTCAATCAAACACTGATTAGTTTAGATTATTTTATTATTATTTGACCTATGAATTTAGCCTATAAATAGGCTCTTTTACAACCTTAGAAAATACACCCATTAGATATTAGAACTCATAACACATTTAGAGAATTTTGTGTTTACATTTTGAGGGTTCTTTGTTTTCAGGTTTTCGGGGTTTAGTTTTTATCTCCATCTTTTGTACTCTTCGTTCTGTTGCCATTATAGTAAAATTATCTTTGCCCGTGGTTTTTTATCCTCTTTGGAGGGGTTTTTCCACGTTAAATTTGTGTGTCCAATTTCTCAATTTATTTCGCTATTATTACTTGTTCGTTGCTTAATCGGGTTAATCCTAACAAGTGGTATCAGAGCTAGTTCAATTTTCATAGATCAGCCCATTCAGATATGGCAGCAACAAGGTTTGAAATTGAGAAGTTCGATGGTGAGACAAATTTCAATCTGTGGCAAGTTCGGATGATGGCAATTCTAGTTCAATCCGGTTTGAAAAAGGTTGTTACCAGGAAAAAGCCTAAGAATCTAAATAAAATAGAATGGGAAGAGCTTGATGAAAAGGCTTTGTCTGCAATCCAGTTGTGCCTTGTGAATACGGTATTGCAGGAGGTATTGATGGAGAAAACCTCATCGCCTTATGGAAAAGGTTAGAAACTCTTTATGCGACTAAGTCTCTAGCTAACCATTTAGTGTTGAAACAACATCTATTTACGTTTCGCATGAACGAAGGTGAGCTTCTTAGAGATCACATCAGTCAACTCATTACTCTTTTAAATGATTTAAAGAATGTTAAGGTTCATATTGACGATGAAGATCAGGCTATGCTATTATTGTGCTCTTTACCCCCTTCATACAAGTCTTTCGGGAGACCACGATTAATGGCGAGAGACAAACTCGTTCGAAGATGTGAAGGGTCATTTGTTGAGTAGAGACAAACTCGACAATGAGCTTCATTTGGATAGCAAGGCGAGATAGGCAAGCTTACGTTTTGATAGCATCAAAAAGCGAGACAAAAGGTGTCGCTATTGTAAAAAGTTAGGTCACGTCAAAGCGATTGTTATAAAGCTGCGAAATAAAAGAGTCACGAGAGTAACTAGGAAGATGTAGTGGTGCTAATTTGGTCGATGAAATTTGTGATGATTTCTTGTTAGTGTCAACGAGCGATAACTCCAATCTCACGTCCGAGTGGATCCTAGATTCAGGATGTTCTTTCCACATGTGTCCCAATAGAGAATGGTTCTCCACATGCAGTTCGATTGAATGTGGAGTTGTGTGCATGGGAAGCGATTCATCTAGTAAGGTAATTGGTATTGGTACTGTTAAAATTAGGATACACGATGGGACGATTATGACACTCTCAGATGTCAGGTATGTACCTGATTTACGAAAGAATCTCATCTCCTTAAGTATCTTAGACTTGAAAGGATGCAGAATCAATATCGAGTCGAGTGGCATTAAAGTATCTCGTGGAGCTCTCGTTTTGTTAAAAGGTAAAAGAACTGGCAGTCTTTATATTCTGAAAGGTTCTGTAACACCCTGGTTTAGGGGTTATGCGCTTGGAGCATAACCCGAGCAGTTAGTAGGCTTATGGTCATGTTAGAGGAATTTTTAGGGGTTTGGAGAACCCTAGAAGGCAAGGAATGCCTTAGAAAATTTTTAGATTTTTAAGTAATAAAGAGGGGGCTTGGTTTCTGAGGCCTTAAAAGAATTAATTGGGCGTTTAAGGCACAAGAAAGGAATTGGCAAAGTGGCTTGGGCGCTAAGTGCAAAGGGAGTGCCAAGGGGAAGGGGTTCGAATAACATGGGAAGCGGTTGGGCTTTTATTTTTTTAGCGTTAAAGGAAGGGACTAAGGAAGTAGGGCTTAAAACAATTTTTGTGGGCGTTAGTAGACAAGAAAGATGGGGTGAGTAAAGTGGGTGGGGCGTTGTAAGGAGGGCTTGGGTTCGAGTCCAAGCGGCGGCGATGATTTTGTTTTATTTTTGCGTCAAGGATTTGGGCTAAGTAGGCCTTAAAAATAAATGTCAAGTTGATGGACATGGAAGTCCAATTGGCAAAGTGGCTCTTGGGCTACTTAGTATTTGGAAGAGGGAGGTCGCGGTTTCGAGGGGCTGGAGAAGCTTTTGGCGTTTTTATTTTGTTGGTGGTTATGGGCTTGATTAGAAGGGTTTAAAAATAAACGTTGGGGGTTTCTAGCATAAAAATCAAAGTGGCCGAGTGGCCTGGGCGTTGGGGAGAAGTGTGCGTGAGTGGTCCCGGGTTCGAACCAAGGAGGCTGCGTTTTGGAATTTAATTTTTGTTGCTTTTTGGCAGCAAATTTGAAGGTGTTGGACGGCTAGAAGACTTTGATTTAGATGAGGATTATGTTTTTTTATTTTTTTATCTATTTAGTTATATGGGATAATTATTAGTTATTTGTTTTTTTAATTGATAAATGGGATAATAGTGGAGTAATTCAACTTGTTTTGAAGTGAACTAATTCAAATGGAATTGAATTAGTGGCTAGGAAGGTGTTGGCCAAATCTTGGAGTCTTCAAGGGGGGTTGGCCGAATGCTATAAATAGGGGAGGGTAGAGTGCTAATTCTTCATCAAGTCTTTTGCCTCTCCTCTTGGTGTCTTAGAAATTCCCTTCCCCTATTTAGTGTCATCTTGGCCGAATAGTAGAGTGGTCTTGATCTCCTTGGTGTCCTAGTGTGGTTGGCGAATCTTAAACAAGAGTGGTAAGTATGTTCGCCCTTAGTAATCGATTTATGAATTCCTTGTTGTAGTGGCCAAAACCGAATGGTTGGCCTTAGTTTTTGGCATGGCCGAATGTCATAGTGCCATTAAGTATGTTCTCTTGTGTGTGGCCGAAAGAAGGAAGCATTGAGGAAGTCTCTTGGATTCGATCATCTAAGGGGCATATCGACAAGAGCAAGGGAAGCCTTCGGGATCTCGGATTATTTCGGTAAGGATATTAGTAAGTGACTTAGAATTAGTTGATTATGACTTCGATGATTAATCGTGTGGTTACGATTAAGTGACTTTCGATGGAGGCCAATACGGTCAAGAAGGGAAAGGAAGGTCCCTGTCCCAAAGTTTAAGAAAAGATCCGTTCGCCAGCATGCGAGATTGGCCACCGGGGGTGTGGGCAAAGAATGTAAAAACGTTAGGCAAAAAGCCGTAGTTTCGCTAGACGATAGCGTCAAGGATCGAGAGTCTAGAACTCCAAGTAATAAGGTGTGTAGTTAGCCATTGTATCCGGGATTTGCGTGATAAATGTCTATTTTATATGTTGCTAACAAGTGCGGTATATGTGAGAATGATACCCTTGAAGGGGGTATGATGATGACCGAGTTAGTAGCAAATCGACTAATATGTGATAATTGATTTTCAATATGTGAGTATGCCTATGATTGTGAATAGCATGCACATGCATCATCTACGCATTATATTATGTTACATGTGCATGGGTGGGTTTATGGAAAGAAGATGCGGGTGTACTTGAGTACGTGGTTGATGTCGACTTTGTGCTACATCGTGGATTGGCGTTTGATCGAGGTCGCGTTGTGGATCTTTGCGATTTAGTTCGCGTGGTTACCTTGATTGATATGGGCTTTATGCCATATCGTGGCTTGATGGATTGCTTTGTGTGCTCCATCGTGGTTTGATGTTAGCTATACGCTACATCGTGGATGGCATTGGTTGCCTTTTTGGAGGGAAAAGGAGAGGGTGACTCGATAGTCCCTCGGTGTGTGGTAGAAGGTGGATAAGGGGTGTGTAGCGGATGGACCCTAGGTTGGGTTGGGAATCATGTTGCATTATTTTTTTGTAATAATATGGAAATGGGCCAAGCCCAATATGACATGTGGATAGGTATGTTTTGGGAACATACGTGGAAATGGGCCAAGCCAGTTGATATGTGGTTTATTGAGAAAGCGGGCCTAGCCCAGTATTTGAGTATGATTTGAATGTGGGCCAAGCATTTGTGGTGATTGTTAAAATGAATATATATATACTTGTTGCATTTGATAATTGGGATATTATGTGGCTAGCATGTGGGTGGATTTGGTGGTTAACTTACACACTGAGTCTGTATGACTCACCCAATTATTTTCAAACATTTCAGGTGATTCGTGATTAATGGGTAGGTTGGAGTGGATACAAGGTGGCCCATGCAGAAGGAGATTTTCATACTGAGAAGATGTTTTACTTTATTTAAGTATTTTATATTATCAGTATTTTGGGATTTTATTTGAGGTAATAAGGGCCTCTTTGATTTAAAGTACTCTATTTATTAATGTTGAAGTTTACACTACACTTAGTAATATTTTATAAAAGATTCATATTATAGCAATTTATAATAATGTTTTAATTCGGAAGTTTTCAACAAGCTTATATTATTTATTAAATTTTAAATGGACACGATTTCGAGAGATAATAAAATTTTCAAGTTTAATTCTAAAGTCAAAGATTTCCAACCGTCTTTCCCGGTGACATAATAGCAGTTCGGTCGTAGTGAATGGGGCGGGTTTGGGGATGTTCTGAGTTCTCTGATGGCCGGTGAAATCGGACGTCCCTCGTCCGTTCTGAGTCGAAGTCAACTCATTTAGAGCGGAGGCAACTTGGTCATAGGAGGGAAAAAGATATGACCGTTTTGTTAAAGAGAGGTTCTCTTTTGGATGCAGGTTTTGAAAAGTTAGGGCACTGTGTTTGTGAAAATCAAACCCGGGTTAGTTTTGATTTGGCAGTGTACAAGTCGAAGGCTAGAAGTCTTCCAGTTTCTAGGCACAGATTCGACTCAGTTAATTCCCTGCATGGTTCAAGATAGGCTCGTGGCGGGCTTTGGCAAAGATGACATTGTGGAAATATGAGTCGAGGTGGAGATTTGTTAAGTATGACTCCTATTTCAGTCAACTTTGAGAAGTAATCTTCTAGTTAAACCCTGTTTATTTGTTTCAATCAAACACTGATTAGTTTAGATTATTTTATTATTATTTGACCTATGAATTTAGCCTATAAATAGGCTCTTTTACAACCTTAGAAAATACACCCATTAGATATTAGAACTCATAACACATTTAGAGAATTTTGTGTTTACGTTTTGAGGGTTCTTTGTTTTCGGGTTTTCGGGGTTTAGTTTTTATCTCCATCTTTTGTACTCTTCGTTCTGTTGCCATTACAGTAAAATTATCTTTGCCCGTGATTTTTTATCCTCTTTGGAGGGGTTTTTCCACGTTAAATTTGTGTGTCCAATTTCTCAATTTATTCCGCTATTATTACTTGTTCGTTGCTTAATCGGGTCGATCCTAACATTTGGTTACAAAAACTCATTAATTAAACTCAAATACAAAAACTTATTAATAATTACAGAAACTCATTAATAAATATAGACATGAATGCATTTTTAGCTCTTACGATTCAAACATAATTTACTATAATTTAGACATGAATGCATTTATTACAATTTAATCCTTCAAATTCCTAATATTCGGTAACATCAATATTCTACATTCTATCTGATCGAATTTATATCTGACTAAATAAATATAGTACAAAAACTTCTCACATTCAATTTATAACATAAATTCTAACAATTTTTAATTTTATTCAATTTGGTCTCTAATATCAAAATTAATTATATAGCTTAACATGTACCTACAAACATAGTTTTAGCATTATTCAAGCTCAACATTCAACAATTCATCACTTTTAAGTTTAATGGCAACTTAATAGATACTTAACAATTAAAGAAATTAATACATGAGTTAGCTTAATCATGCTTTTATGATTCAAAATTCATAAAAATCTCAAGAAAAGAATTTGATTACCTTAATTAATTTTTGAACGAATGTTGAATGGAAGAAAAGAAAATTTCTTTTTCTTTCATTCTACAATGGACGACACTAGGAAGAAGGAGATTAACCTTTTTCTTCTCTCTCCCACTTTCTCACATTTTAACTTAGTTTAATGGGACAATTAAGCTTAATTAATTAGCATTAACTTACTAATGTAAACCATTATAATATAAATTAACCATATTAATAATAATCAGTGCACATAATCATTACATTCCACTAATTCAATATGAAATTGGTTAATTTATTCTATGGCCCCTCACTTAATTTCTAACTAAGTCCTTTTTCATTTTCTAAATTAAAAATTCAATAGTTATTACACTTTTGCAATTTAATCCCTATACTATAATTACCAACCAATTCATTTTAATTCTACTAAATAGTTTAATTTATCATTTTCATAAGCGACATGTAAATTTTCACTTCCAAACTTAATCATCTCATTTTAATAATTCAACTTCAAAAACTTAATTTTTCCGACACCACTAAAAATTGAGTCGTTTAATCGAACTTATAAAATACTTTGAAACAACTATTCAAAATAGAGATTAAATATATGTAACATTTTATGTAACGAGGGTTTTTTAATTCTAAAATTTCGATCATTTTAGTTAATATTAGTAATTAATTAAAGTTTATTTTAAATAATAAATATTTTTATTCTTAATTTACATTAATCAATATTAGACCTAATCCCGAAGGCCTGCTCGAAATGTGGGAGGGTTTGGGCAAAAATATAGGCCCGTTTTAAAAACAGGCCGGGACTCGGGTAAGGCATTTTTGGCCCGGGTCCGGCCCGGCCCGAATTCACTAAAGGACAAAAAAAATTTGCGCTTTTTTTTTAATGTTATTTTCTTGTTGTTTTCTCCCTATTTTGCTACCATTTTACTATTATGTTGCTACTATTTTATTGTTATTTTTTGGATATTGTATAAAACTTATTTTATTGTTAATTTTGTTATTATTTTAAAGGCATTTGTTAATTTTTTATTATTAGTTTAGAGGCATTTTCTTGTTAAGTTGCATTTATCTTAGTGTTATTTAAGTCTACATATTTTTTAAAATTTATTTTTAATTTGTTGGGAAATATTTATTTAGATGTTTTTAGTATTTTTGATGTATTATGTATATTTAAAAATTATATAAAAATAATATAAAAAATTAATACGGGCGGGCCGGGTTGGGCCCGGGTTTTAGCATTTTATCCGAGTCGAGTTTAGGCAAAATTTTAGGCCCATTTTTCGGGCCGGGCCTAATAAACGGGCTTAAATTTTTAGTTGAGCCCAGCCTGAACCGGACCCGGCCCGGCCCATGAGCACCTCTAATCAGTATACAAACTATCATAATTTTATATCATACTATTTTTATTTTTTCAATCATAATGTTATTTTTTTTGTAACTTTAATAAATATTAAATATTAAATTTGATACATAATAATTTAGCCCGTGCAATGCACGGGATAAAAAATTAGTATTATATATTACAAGGTCTTTAAATTTTCACTGTGTTCATACTATAAAAATTTAACATGTGTTAAGGAGAGAAAGTGAGCATTTGTGGAAGGAAAATTTGCAACATAAATCTCTCATTTTTATATAATTTTTAATGGTGTTCTACAAACTATATTTCATAATAAGTCCTTTCAATTTGCTTATAATTATTAAATTTACAATTATGTGGCAAACCCCAAAAACTCAAAACAACTTAGCACAAAAAAGGAAGAAGAAAGAAGCTGCAACAGAAAAGAATCATTGTCGAAACCGTTTTAAAAATCGGTAGAAAAAACGGGGTCGACTTTTAAAAACGAAAATGGGAGTCGCCACCAATCCTTTTTACATAGGTGTGATTGGATCACCTTTTAAAACGTTTTATTTAAAACATTTAATTTTGGTCTACAAAAACCAGAAAATTAGCCTCGGGAGTCGGTTACGTATGAGGAAGGGTTAGCACCCTCATAACGCCCAAAAATTGGTACCTAATCGATAAAATCATGTCCAAATGTTTGAAACTTAAAAGTATTTAAAAATATGATTTCTAAAAACTTGAACAATTTGATTTAAAATTTGAGAATTCTTGATCCGAGAGAATATAAACATTACATCCAAAGACGATTGGACATGATATTTTTAAACCCTCGTAACTAAGATTATCTCATAATTTATAAAACTTGTTAAAAGGATATTTAGTTATTTAGCCAAACGGAAAATCAACACCCAGCACGATTGGGCATTATTTCCCAAATTTCTAAATACCAAAACATTGCCTTACTTTAAAAATCTTTAAATAAAATATTAATTTTGCAAAAATGTATTTTTATTTTAAACAATAACCATGTGATAATATTGCATTTATACACTATCGAATATAAATATTAAAAGCAATTAGTACATTAACATCTAACATAGACAATATAAAATACAACTTAAATAACTAAAGTAAGAATAATAATACAATAAGGATATAATAGTAAAAATAATAATATAGGTTAATATAAAAATAATAGTAAAATGAAAAAACAATAGTAATGAAAATAATATAAATAATATTAATAGTAAAATAATTAATTATAATAATAATACTAATAATACTAGGTTAGTTATAAATAAAATAATAGTAGTAGCAATATAAAAAATAATATATATATTGTATAAAAAAATATTGTTAAAAGAATAAATAATATATAACTTTAAATAAAGTTACATTTATAATAATCTAATACAAAAATAATAAAAATAAATATGTATTATAAATAAATTTTATACCAAGTAAAATTTTAGAAAATAATATAATATAATACTATATAATATATAAATTAAAAATATAATATAATAAATAATATATATAAGACTAAAATAATAGGTAATAAAAATAATCAAACCAAATAATATAATAAATAATAATAATTATATACAAAATTTTATAATATTAACAAATTCATAAATACTAAAGAAAATGTGAAAAGTTTAATATGATAAATAATTTAAAACAAAATAAAATAAAAAGGTTTATTTAAAAAAACGAAGGAAAAAGGGCTAAATAACAATAAAAATAAATAATAAGGGCTAAATAGAAACACGGGTTAAATCACAGGGACTTATGGGGAAAATATGCCTTTTTACCAAAACGGCGTCGCAATGAATTTGGCCTTTAAAGTAGTCTGAGGACTTAATTGAAACGCAAGATATAATTCTGGGTATAATTGTAATATTATAAAAATTTATCAAGACATAATTATAAAATTAAAATAATACGGAAGGACTAAAGGGATAAATTTTCCATCTAACGAAAACACGCGGATCCTTCAGGTCGGGTCAACTGCGTTCGCAGATCCTTTACCTCTCAAACGGCGCCGTTTCTTATCTGCTATATAAATCACATTTTAAACAAAAAAAATCATTTCTTACTCCCTGTTTTAAAAAAAAAAATCTGAAAACCCCTTTAGGAGCTCTCGTCTGAGTCCGATGGTTGGTCGTCCGGGCTACTCCCACGCGCCTCACTCGCCGTCGTTCGTGGCGGCGCTTAGATAAAATTTTCACTCTTTCTTTGCTTTTATTTTATTTTATACTTAAAATATTCATAAAATAAAAATAAAAAATAAAATAATTAAGAAAACAGAATATTAGCTACCTTCGTAAACGAAAACTTTTATTTCTCTGTATCCTTTTGTGTAGATCTCTCTGTATGTTTGTGTGTGTATTTCGTGTATTCTCTCTATCTCTGTATATCTATTCCTTTTCTTCCCCGTTTACAGTACATGCAAGGCTTTTATAGCCTTAAAATAAAAAGTAAAAAGGAAATAAAAGCTTGTTGCCATGTTTGTCATTTCATTGCGATTCTTTCCTCTTTGTGCAGTGGCGAAGCGGGCGGTGATGAGGCATCATTCGGGCGTGGATTGAGGCATTGATGGTGGCGCGACGGTTGGGATCTTGCTGAGGCGTCGATTGGGCTCCACCGCCTTTGTAGCGCCTAGGGTTTCAGAAAACCCTAGGTCTTCTAGTTCTTGTTTAAGACTTGGGCCTTTTGGGCCACGATTGTCTTGGGTCTGGTTTGGGTTATTGGGTTAGGGTGTAACTGATTTGTGAGTTTGTAAATGGACTGAAAAAATGGACTTTATTTTATTTTGGTTTTGGTTTGTTAATTTGGTTTTCAAAGGCCCGAGCAAAATTGGGTACTTACAGCTGCCTCTCTTTGCTCATTGTCGTGTAACGAGAATAGAGCAAAGACTATAAAAGGATCGATTTTGCCTGGTCTTGGCCGAGCCTCGACTTCTTGATCCTCACTTTCCTCAAGTGGCTTCCAATTCTACTGCAACTTCAATTGTATTGGAACTTCATCTCGATTTCAGTAAGTCTGCTAGCTTTATCCTGCTTCTTGCAATTTCAAGAATGCCAAATTGATGCCTTTGATCTGCTTCCTACAACTTCAGGAAGATAAGATCTGAAAGTGTCTTTGATCCTACAACTTCAGGAAGATAAGATCTGTTGTCTTTAGTTTGCTCCGCTGCAACTTTAAGGAGGCAGGCTAATATCTTCGATCTACTTCCTACAACTTCAGGAAGATAAGATCGAAAGTGTCTTGATCTATTTCCTACAACTTCAAGAAGATAAGATGCGAAAGTGTCTTGATCTACTTCCTACAACCGGGAAGATAGGATCTTACTGTCTTGATCTACTCCCTACAACCAGAGAGATAAGGCTGAAATTCTTTTCGATCTGCTTCCTACAACTTCGGGAAGATGAGATCTTCTCTTGATCTACTCCCTACAACTTCGGGAGATAAGGATGAAAGTGTCTTTTGATCCGCTTCCTACAACTTCGAGAAAGATAAGATCTTACTGTCTTGATCTACTCCCTACAACTTCGGGGAGATAAAGCTGAAATTCTTTTGATCCGCTTCTTACAACTTCGGGAAGATGAGATCTTACTGTCTTGATCTACTCCCTACAACTTCGGGAGATAAGGCTGAAATTCTTTTCGATCTGCTTCCTACGACTTGAGGAAGATGAGATCTTCTGTCTTGATCTACTCCCTACAACTTCGGGAGATAAGGCTAAAATTCTTTTCGATCCGCTTCCTACAACTTCAGGAAGATGAGATCTTACGTCTTGATCTACTCCCTACAACTTCAAGGAGATAAGGCCGAAATTCTTTTCGATCGCTTCCTACAACTTCGGAAGATGAGATCTTCTGTCTTGATCTACTCCCTACAACTTCGGGGAGATAAGGCTGAAATTCTTTTCGATCCGCTTCTACAACAACTCGGGAAGATGAGATCTTCTGTCTTTAGTCTACTCCCTACAACTTCAAGGAGATAAGGCTAAAATTCTTTTCGATCCGCTTCCTACAACTTCGGGAAGATGAGATCTTCTATCTTGATCTACTCCCTACAACTTCGGGAGATAAGACTGAAAGGATCTTCGATCCGCTTCCTACAACTTCGTGGAAGATGAGATCTGCAAACTCACCGATATTGCTACACCATCCATTTGAGGACATGTCCTGTAGACTCGGTTTAGTATGTTCATCTTTGTATGACTATGATGTTATGATAAAAAATGAATCAAATGCTTCTAGCTATATATAACATGTTATGAAGATGACTCCTTTTAAAGGATTAGGATGCAATGACCGAAATGAATCAAATGCTCCTAATGAAATTTACTATGATACAAAAATGTTATGAGTATGATTCCTATTCTAGGTGTTATCACTCATTTGTTTTTCCATTCTTGTTCATCAATCATGTTCTGCTCAACCAGCTTGCCCCAATGTAATTTCTGAGTCAACCCCACTTGAACCTTAGGACATGAAGTTGGAATCTCCCACTGCAACTTCAGGGGAATGACATTTGGTTTCCTTCATATTTCTGTTACCACTCAGAGGTACAGATCTTATATCACTTTCAATCTGTTACACCATTCCCTGGATGTATGTGTCTGAAATTTTCAATGAATGCAGGGTATCCCGACAATGATCCCCTTTTACATTTGGATTAACCTTGATCGTCATTTGCCGATGTGGTATCACCAACGAAATTGTCTTATCCAATAAGAATCTGAAGAGATAATCATTTTTCAATGTTTCCAGCACTTAGGCTTGGTGAGTTCTGAACAATAGTCATATTTTAGATTCCTCATATTATTTAGAAGCTTCCAGAGTAATATACGAAACTCCTTTTATGAAAGTGTTTTTAGTCCATTAATCATTATTTCAATATAAAATGCTTGAAAAAGGTCACAGAAATGGACGGGAAAGAAATTAGTCAGGAGCATAGCTCAGAAAAATAATTTAATCAAAGATAACCCAGGCAATAAAAGAAAATTGATTTGCATGTATCTCAAAAAGAATAAAGTAAATATAGCAAAGGCTATAAAAGAATAAAGTAATCAAAGGTTTAAAATGGGTAAATTGGGAAACTAGGTGCCCTAGATATCATGAGTTGAGCTTCTGCATTCGATTTCTTGAGGACCATTTTAAACTCAATATGTGTTTAGGGGATCCGGAGTACTTTGTCGATGGCCCAAGACGTAATATACTTTCTCATTGCTAATTCGGACGTAGCAAGACTACTGTATGCCCCGTTTTTAGTCAAAATTTGAGCCGCCCTTTGCGGGTTTTTACCTTGGCCTCTCCTTTTTCTTTTCTTTTTTTTTTCTTTTTTTTTGAGGCGCCTTTACTGGTTTTCACCTTGATCTTTCCTCTTTTAGGTAAAATATTTCTTGGTGAACTTGAATTCACCAGATTAGGCAAGTCTTCGCCATCCGTTTCGGTCAATGTCAATGCTCTTTTAGAACAGGCCTTCTTTACAACATAAGGTCCTTCCCAGTTTGGCATCTTCTTTTCTATGAAATTCTTTTACAGAAGAAAAATCATTTTCAACATCAGTTCCTTCATGGAATTCCCTAAGATGAACTTATCTAAGCTCATATCATCCGGCGTGACAAATAACTTTTAACCCTTTCTTCAATTAAGTTCAATCGACAAAAATGCTTGATTCCATAATGGGTAAGATGTTGCCCGATGAAGGTTTAAGCGGACGTTCAATAAGATAGAGGGTAGTGGTAGCTTCTTATGCCAATCCTTACAAGTCTAAGTCACCTTTCATAGTTTTTTTTTTTGCAACTTTTCTGCAGATTGTAATATCTTTGCTCGATCTTTGGGCAAATCGTAAACTTTGACTTTGTACGATTATGCGTGATCCTTTATGTCATTCTTCGCTGGCATCTTGATCTTTTCCTTCTTTTTTTTTGATGACTTCGACCTTGTAACATTGACATATAAAGCTACTTCCACTCTCTTAGCGAAGTAAACGATGACTATGCCGATGAGTCGATATTGGCTAAAAGCTTTTGACGAGATTGGCCCCATCACATCCATGCCCCACATATGGAAAATTTGTGAAGAAGCTGGAGTAGGCACATGAATCTTGTCTCCTTAAATTCAACATTTGCGTATATGGTGATGCAATCCCCTTCCATGTATATCAACAGTGCTCGATCCTCATGTGTAGCCCGCATCTTAGTAGCCCAGGCATGTCCTGATATGATCGTTCAAAACATATTTGAATTCTTGAAAATAACTCAATGATGTCTCACATTATTTCTATGGTGAGCTGGGTTTCGTTCTTCACCCCTTTTCTAGGCTCATAATATCCGTTGACCCTTTGTTGAGTAAAGTCTATTTTTCATCTTGTTAAACCATTCTTAACAAGTCATAAGATATTCACAATCTCTGTCATCTTCAAAGACCTTAGATCCTCTAGACCCGTATCTCATTCAAAAAGGGAGTCAGTAACAACGTCGCTCATGTCGTTGATATCTGGGGACCTAGTATAGGTTCAAAAGAATATAAATGATTCAAAGAACAGTTATTTGTATGGTCATGAATAAAGAACAAAATAATGTACAATATGAAGTGGAAAGAATAAAAGAATATGTACTCAAAAAGATGCATTTTATTGAAATAAATTTTCGGACACAAGCCTATTTCACAAAAAGGTTCTTATTGCCTCTAGGCTTAAGGCAATAAGCATGTTTTGAATATTACTCTAGATTAGCTCTAAAAATACAGGGATCTCTTCCACAGTCCCATTATTCAAAACATTCCCAAGTACGTAAGGGCCTGGAAACTTCGTTCTCTGATTCCCTCTTCATTTTTGATTTCTTAAAGGAGTCGCAACTTTCTTGTCTCCTCCCTCAATTACCGCATTTCTTGTTGAATTTCAGTCAATTGCCCCTGCATCTGTATTTGTATTTGTTCTATTCTCTCCAACCTTTGCTCCATGTTAACTGAAATATTTTATCTAATTAAGGTCCTTTTGTAAAAGTCTAATGCAAATGATGCAATGTAATGCAAATGCATGAATGCAAAGAGGTAACGATTCTGATTCAACTTTATTTTAGAAAATTTTATTAGAAAACAAAATCCTTTACATAAAACGGACTACCATATGCTTTCGTCCTAAGTCCTAAAGTTTTAATTTTCCCAAGCAATGGAGCTAGCTCTTGACTATGATCGGACTGTAGCCCATATTTTATGCTCAACATATCCGCCTGTGATGCCAAAGTCTGTAGATGATCAGCTACCTCTCGAATCTGAACTATCGCTTCACCCATAAGGTAATCTCGACTCCTAACTTGATCATAAGAATGATGAAGCTCTTATTTCCAACGCTCCTCTCTTGTTTCAAGAAGCTCAATCCAAAGTTCACAACTGTGTAATGTAATGATTCTAACTCTTCAATCCAACCCTTCATTTCCTCAATCTTGTTTGGACTTGACTTCAACTCGATTGCGAATTACGGCCGATGGTAGTGAAAAGACTGTCCAAGCTTAGCATCGATCTTCAGAAAAGTATTGATCATTCACCCTAGCTAGCGCCATACTCAAAGAGGTTCTTCCGCTTCCATGGCTCATAAAGATTAGAATTTTTCCTAGACAAAGAAGGAACTGCGGAGCTCCAGGAAGTTTAAATTGTATCTGTTCAAACATTTTTCCAACTCTAACCACAAGTGAAAGGCATCTATTCTGGTTCATCTCTTTGAATATATCAAATGGGGGATCAATACAAATTCCTTTCATTTCTCCACAACGAATCAAATCCCTTGCAATGTTATTTGGATCACAACGAAGAGCCGAGAAGTTTTGGTAGCTGACCTATCATAAGCAAAATTCTTTCCATCCAAATCATTTTTGTAGGTCTCATGCACTCTATCAGCCACTTTTCTTCCAACACTCTTACCGTCCACAGGGTGACCATCTTCATACGAAAGAGAAATGATGTACTGGTAGAAGTGTCTATCCGTATTCCCTACGCTCACTTTGAAGTGATTGGCGAGTATAGTTACCTTTTTCCCTTTAGTTCCAACATCACGCCTTGCCATAGGGTGTCGTACAATCTTCTTCGCATCCGATTCTGCTTTGATCGAAACAACATCATGAGGCATAGGTGACTGAGGAGGCAAGGATACTAGTATTGCCCCTATTCCTCTCTTGTTCCAACGAATCCATACCCTAAAATCTTCTTTCTCTAATTGCTTTTGCTCTGAACATATACTAACAACTGCATTGTCTTCCATTTTATCAAGGAATTCGTTCTCCATAACCAGCTATCTAACTTAGAAACTGACCGTGAATCGATACCTCTTAAAGTATAAAATAATATGCACAAAAGAATAAAACACAACAAGTTGGTATCATGGAATATAAAGCAAGTAAAATAAACAAACACCTATTTGGGTGACCACTAAGGTTTGACATAGTTCTACCTAAGGTGGGTTCTTAGGGTTCACTATATGCTGTTTAGTTCTAAAGTTGAGGTACCCAAACCAGCAGATTCCTCGATCCTCACCCATTATAGGCTCATATGGACCGAGTTCGGTTCAGGGGAATACATTTCCCTATGGCCATGCGGAAGTGAAAACTTCACGAAGACATAGGTACAGATGTATTCCGAAAGCAATCCACTAGCCTATGCGGAGGTGAAAACCTCACGAAGGCATAGCTTCTCGCTCCCACTTAAGGGTGTGACCACAACGGTCATGCAGTGCAATGCAAAGAAATATATTCAGAACCATATGCAATAAATAAAAAAAGATCATATTTTTAAATCAAAATTTTAAATTCAAATAGGAGGACATGAAACTATCGATTTTACGGCTTGACTCTCTTATTGGTCCCCAGTGGAGTTGCCAAGCTGTCGAAACCGTTTTAAAAATCGGTAGAAAAAACGGGGTCGACTTTTAAAAATGAAAATAGGAGTCGCCACCAATCCTTTTTACATAGGTGTGATTGGATCACCTTTTAGAACGTTTTATTTAAAACATGTAATTTTGGTCTACAAAAAACCAGAAAACAGGCTCGGGAGTCGGTTACGTATGAGGAAGGGTTAGCACCCTCATAACGCCCAAAAATTGGTACCTAATCGATAAAATCATGTCCAAATGTTTGAAACTTAAAAGTATTTAAAAATATGATTTCTAAAAAACTTCGAACAATTTGATTTAAAATTTGAGAATTCTTCGATCCAAGAGAATATAAACATTACATCCAGCACGATTGGACATGATATTTTTAAACCCTCGTAACTAAGATTATCTCATAATTTATAAAACTTGTTAAAAGGATATTTAGTTATTTAGCCAAACGGAAAATCAACACCCAACACGATTGGGCATTATTTCCCGAATTTCTAAATACCAAAACATTGCCTTACTTTAAAAATCTTTAAATAAAATATTAATTTTGCAAACATGTATTTTTATTTTAAACAATAACCATGTGATAATATTGCATTTATATACTATCGAATATAAATATTAAAAGTAATTAGTACATTAACATCTAACATAGACAATATAAAATACAACTAAAATAACTAAAGTAAGAATAATAATACAATAAGGATATAATAGTAAAAATAATAATATAGGTTAATATAAAAATAATAGTAAAATGAAAAAACAATAGTAATGAAAATAATATAAATAATATTAATAGTAAAATAATTAATTATAATAATAATACTAATAATACTAGGTTAGTTATAAATAAAATAATAGTAGTAGCAATATAAAAAATAATATATATATTGTATAAAAGAATATTGTTAAAAGAATAAATAATATATAACTTTAAATAAAGTTACATTTATAATAATCTAATACAAAAATAATAAAAATAAATATGTATTATAAATAAATTTTATACCAAGTAAAATTTTAGAAAATAATATAATATAATACTATATAATATATAAATTAAAAATATAATATAATAAATAATATATATATATATATATATATAAGACTAAAATAATAGGTAATAAAAATAATCAAACCAAATAATATAATAAATAATAATAATTATATACAAAATTTTATAATATTAACAAATTCATAAATACTAAAGAAAATGTGAAACATTTAATATGATAAATAATTTAAAACAAAATAAAAGAAAAAGGTTTATCTAAAAAAACGAAGGAAAAGGGCTAAATAACAATAAAAATAAATAATAAGGGCTAAATAGAAACACGGGTTAAATCACAGGGACTTATGGGGAAAATATGCCTTTTTACCAAAACGGCGTCGCAATGAATTTGGCCTTTAAAGTAGTCTGAGGACTTAATTGAAACGCAATATATAATTCTAGGTATAATTGTAATATTATAAAAATTTATCAGGACATAATTATAAAATTAAAATAATACGGAAGGACTAAAGGGATAAATTTCCCATTTAACGAAAACACGCGGATCCTTCGGGTCGGGGGTCAATCATGTGTGTGGATCCTTTACCTCTCAAACGGCGCCGTTTCTTATCTGCTATATAAATCACATTTTAAACAAAAAAAAAATCATTTCTTACTCCCTGTTTTTAAAAAAAAAAATCTGAAAACCCCTCTAGGAGCTCTCGTCTGAGTCCGATGGTTGGTCGTCCGGGCTACTCCCACGCGCCTCACTCGTCGTCGTTCGTGGCGGCGCTTAGATAAAATTTTCACTCTTTCTTTGCTTTTATTTTATTTTATACTTAAAATATTCATAAAATAAAAATAAAAAATAAAATAATTAAGAAAACAGAATATTAGCTACCTTCGTAAACGAAAACTTTTATTTCTCTGTATCCTTTTGTGTAGATCTCTCTGTATGTTTGTGTGTGTATTTCGTGTATTCTCTCTATCTCTGTATATCTATTCCTTTTCTTCCCCCGTTTTACAGGTACATGCAAGGCTTTTATAGCCTTAAAATAAAAAGTAAAAAGGAAATAAAAGCTTGTTGCCATGTTTGTCATTTCTGTTGCGATTCTTTCCTCTTTGTGCAGGTGACGAGAACGCGGAAGTGATGAGGCATCATTCGGGCGTGGATTGAGGCATTGATGGTGGCGCGACGGTTGGGATACTGCTGAGGCGTCGATTGGGCTCCTGCCACTGTAGCGCCTAGGGTTTCAGAAAACCCTAGGTCTTCTGGTTCTTGTTTAAGACTTGGGCCTTTTGGGCCACGATTGTCTTGGGTCTGGTTTGGGTTATTGGGCTAGGGTGTAACTGATTTGTGAGTTTGTAAATGGACTGAAAAAATGGACTTTATTTTATTTTGGTTTTAGTTTGTTAATTTGGTTTTCAAAGGCCCGGACAAAATTGGGTACTTACAATCATCATTGAAAAAAATGAAAAAGAAGAAGAAGAAAGACTATTTTTGGGTCTCTTAGGTTGTAAAACAGTGAAATAAAAAGTGAGAAAAGTAGGACTATTCGTTCTATTTATAAGTTTATTTTATATTTTTTCGGCTACCTTGAGTAATTGGCCATATAAAAGTGTGATTTTTTAACAACATAATAATTTAAAAAATATTACCCGTATTTTATTATTATGTTATATTCAAATAAATATATCACCTTTATTTGAATTTAAATATATCCTAGGGAGCTCCATGGTCTTGTTATTCAAGATGTTATAAATGAAAGTTAGGCCTTTTGGGCTGTTTTTTGTTCAATATATATAAAAATAATAACGTAGATAAAGTATAAATAAGAACATTCTCTCTGAAAAAAACATTGGAATTTAGATAACTGATGATTTTATTTATAGGTGATAGTTTTATTTATTTAATAAAATTTTATATTTTTTGAATTTTATTATATCATCATTCATAGTGTATAAAATTTTAGAATTTTATTCATATTTCAGTCGCAAACCTAAAACTTTATAATAATTGATATGATATGATTTAATTCTTAAAATAATATAAGGTAAAATATTAAGTAAAATTAGAAATAATCATTTTTAGGATTAGAGTTAAAATTGAAGGTTTTTTTACCCACAAGTATAAAGCATGATTAATCCCTCATCCTCGCTATCAAAGCAAGATCTTCGACGCAAGTTGAGCTAGTTTTTAAGAATTACCTCTCCAACTATTTAAATAAGTAGATAATATGCTTCAACAAATGTGACCCACGTCTTTCTGCAATAATAACTATATTAATGTCAATCAAGTCATTATTATAATTTTATAAAGAGAATAAAGATACCAAAATTTGAATTATGATATTTGAGGTTGATATCCAATAACTATAACATTTTAATGGTGACTATATCAACATTGGTGGGTTTGAAATGGTCAATTTTAGTTTTTATACTTTTTCAAATTTTAAAATTTTAATTCGGATCCAAACAAAAGTAGTTAAATTCAATTATTGTCTTATATTATGCGTACAATTGTAGATTTTGTTCATATTTTCCAACTGGATCATTCTAAGCCCTTATACTTTTTTATTTAAATTTTCAAATTTCAGCTTGATACAAATGATAATTGTTGATCCATTAACTGAATTTCTAGTGAGTAATATATGAATATAATAAGCGAAAATGGTGTTACTCATATGGTAACAACTGAACTTAAGTTAATGAATCTATCAGTTATCATTTTGAGAGAACTAAAATTTTAAAATTCGAAAAAGTACAGAAACTAAGATTAATAAAATTAAAATACAAAGACTAAATCTATAATTTTTATAAACTACAGGGACTTGCAGAATTTAACCAAAGTTAAAATATTAAATGAAAATTAAAAACATGGCTGAGTTGTCGGATATCCAAGTACGGTGAGAAAGAAATCACAGTTGGAGTCCCTAATTTTATGTGAATAAATGAATACATGGCCTGCGTGTGTATAAATTTATGACATCCCAACACAAAACTTTTTTTATTTTTTATTTTAATCTTTGGTTTTGTTCTGACATGTCTGACGTCCCATCAAAGTCCCCTTCCTTTCCCAGTCTCCTCTTACATTACATTACATTAGCTTTCCCGTAATTTAACATCTGTTTTCTTTCCTTCCCCTCTCTCTCTCCTTTTTTGTTATCTTTCACTCTCCTTCATCGTGTTTTGTTTTGTCCTCCGATGATGAGCCATTCAAAGAAAAGGGACATCTCCAGTTCCAGACGCAACAGTCAGTGTAACTGACCAAAACTAGCCAACCACTTACGCACTCTTTGATCATGTTGATGCTGCTCACGGTATTCCAACATCACTCTCTCCTGCTTGCTTTTCTTTAATATTTAATCCTGTGTACACATTATTTTGTAAGTTTTCCCTTCCATCTCTTCTGCAAATTAGCACCTACTCAATACAATTCTATTCATACTTAACCTTTTGCTTTGCTTCACCTGCTTTTCTTTTTTCTTTTTGCTGTTGTTAATCTATAACTCTCCGGTTGCATATATATATATATATACATATATATATATTTAACACTTTCATGGCCATAAACTAGTATGATTTTTCCATTATTAAAACTCTGTTATCTTCTCATATATATATATATATATATAATCTATCTGGGCTGTTACAAATTACCTACTCAGTTTTAGGTATAGAATTCAGTTCACTGTGTTTCCTTCTTAGTTCTTTGTGTATATAATGAAGCAATGAACTCTGCAAAGATCAGTATCCACTCAGTTCAAGTTTTGAGTTTATACTCAAACTCTGAAACATGATCCCTTTCCTTTTGATTCTTTTCACTTCTCAAATATCTCTTTCTTACAGAAAAAGTTGCTTCATTTATATATTCTAAATCTCTAAGCACTAACCATTTTTATTTTTTTCTACAAATATTGTATAACTGCTACAAAACATAATTTATTATTTTCCATTTTATTCCTTGGGGAAAGAATAAAAGAGCTTTTGCCTAACACGTTTTTGGGTAGATAAGGCTTTAAATATTTGAAAATAATTAATCATATTCGTCTGAAATAAATATTCAAAATTAAACCTCACTTTTCTTATAAAAAATTATGTGAGATGATCCCATCAATGCAACTCATCAGTAAAGATGATTAGAAATTAATTCTGAAATGGTTTTTGGAGCTTTCTAATTCCATTTTTTAGGGTTTCAAAGCTTTAGTTAAAAATTATATTACCCAGCTGGTGCGCCAAATTATTCTCTGCAACAAAATAATTAGAATTTGTCGTATGCAACTATCTAAATAACATAACAATCATGGATGAAAAAAAATAAAAATTAATTAATGAATATCTTTAAAAAAATAAAGATTATTGAAAAATAATTCACAAATATTTTTAATAATAAAAACTACATGAGAAACTAAGAAAACTGTATATATAATTGAAAAAAAAAAATACTCAATTGATAATTATTGGTAAAAGAATTTAAGAAAAAGCTGCATGGAAGATGAGAAAAAAAGAGGATAGTTATTTTTTGGCCTTTTACCTATATTATCATAATAATGTTTATATATATTTGAGATATTTGTATTTTTTTCGATTATAATTATTTCGTGATAGCAGGGTTTTAATATAATTAGAAATTGAACGCCTATTGGATGAAAAATAATAAAAGTGTGAAAAAAAAAGTATTAAAATTTTGAAAGAAGTTATTCTGGTAATTACAAATTTAGTGGTTATATAGAAATAACAGCACCGTATAGTAAAAAAATTATGTAATAAATATATTTAGAAAAAATAATGTAAAAAAAATGAGATTTTGATTAAAATGGTAAAATTAATATATTAAAAAATATGATAATTTTTTGTTTAAATTCTATCATATGTATTTTTCGAGGTTTCATATAAAATAAATACTCTCATATTTTATAAAAAGGAATGGGTTTTTGATAATTTCTTAATTAAGTTGGAATCCAGTTAATAAATATCACTAATTTAGTCAACCCTTTAAATAATATTATAAATAAAATTATTATTCATATTTTGATTTATTATTATTATTATTATTATTTTTAGTATCTATATTATATATAATGTGTTTCATTGAGTTAGTATCATGATTTAACTCAACATAAAATTGATGAAAGAAATTACTTATTTTTAATAAAATAATGAATATTAATACAATGTATTACTATCTTTTACTATTTTATATGACATTTTTAAATAAAACAACTAAAAATAAAATGTTTAAAAATTGAAATTGAGGCGCACTAAAATAGAACTCATTTTATCACTTTACCTATAATTTAATTATTAAATAATTTTTTTTATAAATATAATTGTAATGTTAAATTTTTTTCACCAATATCGTAAGTGTTAAAATATAGTATTTAATAACTTAATTGATCGAATGATGACTCATGAAATCAAATTTAGTCAAAGCTTTATTATGCCGGTTTTATAGACAGTCACTTTAATTTATTATACTGATTTTAAAATTTGAAATTAATAACAATAGGTATAAAATTAAAATAAAAAATGATAAATATAATCTTATAAATATATTTTATTTTATTTTTCTGTAATTTCTTCACTGAGTCACCGAACTCAGCGAAATGCTTTATAATGTTACAGACGGATAGAGATAGTGATGTAGATAGGTACCAGAGCTCCATTGAAGCAAGCATAATTGGCCGAATCACCTAAATCTTTATGTTTTTTCATTTTACCTGTTGCTTTATCACCATCATCTTCTTCTTCTTGGGGTTTCTATTTCTTCAGAAAGAATTTACTCCAGAACGGTGGAATCTATTTTTTACCGTGATATCGTTTGAATTATACTGTTTCCTTTGGTTTCATATACATCTTTCAATCATTGAACAATATATATGTACTATCTATGAAATGAATAGAATTTAGGTTGTTTAATATATTTACTTTGATTTATCAATCTGCCTAAAGTTTCACTAAAAATAAAATACATCAAATATTCCTTATGTCCCAGAAAATGCAGGTGAAGGTCGATCATCTGATCTGGATTACGAAGAACATTGGTTGGACTGACACAACTTCTTGTATGTAGTCTAGAATAGCTTTAACCCCACCAATCGAACACAATCATGAAACCCATAATTGACCTTGAAGTTGATGCCCCGGAAACCGAGTCCGATGTTAGCAGCCAAGTAGCTTCGAACTTGTACACCCAAGAAGCATCAGTTGCTCCCTCTAATGAAACAAATTCAGACCCTGTTTCACTTGATTTAACTCTATGTTTTAACATCGATGGGAGAGATTCCGTAGGTCTCTCATTCACAAGCACAAGTGAAAGCAGCAACATTGACCCTGCATTACGCACAACAGCGTCAGCTATCCCTCGAGTTTTCTCCTGCAACTATTGCCACCGCAAGTTCTTTAGTTCCCAGGCTCTTGGCGGCCACCAGAACGCTCATAGAAGAGAAAGAACGTTGGCAAAGCGGGCAATGCGAATGGGGATTTTCTCAGACAGGTATGCAAGTCTTAGTCTCGCGACTTTGCCTCTGCATGGCATGGCCACCTCTTTCAGGTCATTGGGGATAAAAGCACACTGTTTGGCGCACCAAAGCTTTGCACCAGCTACAAGAACACCAGACACCAGAAACAATGCTATAGTTGAACATGGTTATCTTGGTCTGCCAATCTTCATGGAAGACGATGAGACGGAGCTGTTGTGGCCTGGTAGTTTCCGTCAGATAGCTCAGGCAGCTGCAGGAGGTGGTAATGCTGATCATCCAGGTTTTGTACTGCCTGGAAGTTCTAATATGAATTTTGTAGAGGTTAAAGAACCAGTGGACCTGGAAGACAATTCAGCACCAGACCTGACCTTGAAACTTTGATGCTTTGCCTCTTTAAAAACAAATTCATGACCATATCTTAAAGTTGATCTCACATTCGCTCCCAATTACTCCGGAGTCTAATCTTAAACAAAGTAAAAGTTCTGAGAGTTTATTTTCTTTATTCCTACAACTTTGAAAACAAGATCCTGCTTGGAGATACTAATCTTTTTACCACTCCGTAATCCGTTCATTATCTTGAATTTGCTTCTTTTGTACAGCAAGACGCGCACAGAATTATGCCTGAGCCTGGCTAGCCTTTTCCCTCTGCTTTTATTTTTCTCTACAGGTGTTTCTTATTAATTAAACTTTTTTTTTTGCCTTTTTGCGAGTTATACAACTACAATTACTAGAAGAATAAATGCTTAATGATAAAATCTTTCAAAATGGTTTAATAAGTGTTGAAAATTACTCAAATAAATTAAAAAAAAAATTCAAAATGATAGAATAAGGTTATACCTTTTTAAAAGTGTTTAATATAAAAAATTTTCAAATGTGCTCAAATAAGAGCTTCTCAACCATGGTACACCAAGTTACAAATTATGTTTTTATTACTTTATTTTCTTTTCAAGTAATATATGATTAAATGGTTATGCGTTTTTAATCTAAACACGCCATCTTTCACTTAATTTTTACTAAAAATTGGTGAAGTGCGTGAAAAACTCTTATTTGAGCACTTTTGTAAATATTAAGCCATTATATGACCATTTTGAAATGTTTGACCCTTATGTGAGCAACCTCTAAAAAGTCAAACCCTAATTTGAGCATTTAAGCTTACTAGAATAAACCTATAACATCTATACTAATTATAAAATCATTGACTAAGTTTAGTGCCAAAGAGTTTATAAAAATAAAAGCCTACTGTTTCAACTCCGGAACTATAAAGAATCTATTTGGTTACAACGTGTTTGCCCCCTTGGTGAAGTCCCTAAAGGTGACCCTTATTTTATGTACATGACACTTTTTTTTTAATGCCCCTTGTCTTATCACGATCTGACTTAGTCCCTCCTCAAGTTCTTAATCTTTAGTATCCTACAATCACAAATCAACCCTTGTAAGTTTAGATGAACTTAGTGAGCTTCATAATTCACATACCTACCCCACCTTACTGGGGGTTTGAATAAATAATATTAATGAATACAATAGACTTCCCTTCTCGTTTCTAGTATTCTCCTTAATCCGTCATAGCGGACTTTACCCTTACCTCGAACCTATCCTCTAGCGGATAAGATTAGCAGTTTCCTTTCGTTCGCTCTATCAATCTTTGATCAGCCTTGTCAGTCCCGCTGAGTGTTTCGCTTTTTCAGCAGATTCTACCCTTCCTTTACTTAATTTCCTTTCTATCATTTGACCCCAATGTGGGCATCTTCTTTCCACTATTATGCACTATTAATGAGACCTTTAAGGCCAATATTCCTAAGACTCTTGATACGTATTCTTAACCTCCTTTGTTCATGGCGAACTCTTGCCTTACCTCAATTCTGCATGACTCGCTTACCTTTCATCCTTTGTACGACCGACCAGGTCCCACGCCACCCTGGCGGGCTAGATCCTGCTTAGTTTATTTAGTGATCGAATTACTACTGTGTAATCCATTTTAGGCGTTTTGTCTTACTTTAATGCGTAGTGCGTCCTTTTAATACAAACCACTCTGGCCTTTATTACTCAATCGGACGTTGCTGTCCAAATTCTCGGTTGCTCTTTCATACCGCATTCTTCGCATACATCGCCCTTTTTTTCGATACTTCCTCAAGGGTTTCCCTTTTAAGGGGTAGCCTTGATAGATATATTTGTCATTCTGTTTATCCTTCTTCATCAATGGGTTTTAACCACCCTTCCCTTCCTCAGGGTTGATCGGCGTACACATGTTACGCAACCAATCTATGCGGTTTCTTTGAATGACCTCGAAATATCCTTTATGGCAGATCCTCATCCACGATCTTTGGTTAAACCATTTCCCTTACGCCTAAATATTAGGTACCACTGGTACTTCGACTTCCATGACAACTTCCTATTTAACATTCTTATACCCTTTTAGGTTACACGACTACTATTCATGTATCCTTTCTCATTTCTATTAAGTTCCCATCCACTGGTGGACTCATTCGACCCATTGCTCGACTGTCGCTCGTCCATACTTCTATTTTCCTTTCAACCATTTTTCCCTATTAGCAGGTTGTCTCACAATTTTTGTTATGACTTCCCTCTCATGTTTATTGTCTTGGTGGACTTTCACTCATTTTCTCTCCATACTACCATAGTCGAGCTATGGTCTTCAAAAGTACCTCATGTTTAATGTCCTGGTAGACTCTATTAGTTGCTATAGCCGAACTATGGTCCTACCTCCCTAATCCTCGTGTTTATTGTTTTGGTGAACTACCTCGTGTTTAATGTCCCATCGGACAATCTTTGATGCCATAGTGTCTTTTAGCTACAGTCTTACTCATTCTACCGTCAAATCATCACTTGATGCGATAACATCTTTCAACTATTGATATGTGCATGGGAAAGACAAGTATTAAGGTTCCTTTACCTAACTCATCAGATGCATTGCAAGTGCCTTTAGGTCTAATTACGCGATCTAAGGTTAAGAAACTTAAGGGGGCTTTTACTGGATTGGTACAAGATGTTCGGGCCAAGAGTGAATATGCTTTCGAACTCAAAGTGGAAGCACAACGTGCAATATGTTAATTGTGCATCATGAGTCGATTGTTGCATGAATCGATTGATTGCACCATGAATCAATTATTTATTTTTGTTGTGTTATGTTTCACCACAACATTTATTTTAAATTCCTACAACAATAGTTTTCTTTCTTATGCATTTTGTTAAAAGGAATTTTAGCCTTACTTGATTCCTATTTATATTATTTTAGGTACATTCAGTCAACCATAATGCATCCATATGACCGTTCGTATTCAGCCCAAAATTCATGCATGGGAATGTTCAAAGCACCTACGAATTCATGCACTCAACAAATACCATGTGCATCTTCGTATTCTCCATCAAGTTCCTTGAACTTGACGCATTCAAAGGGGATACATGCATTTCCAAGTACATGTATTCTGCCAAGGGGGGATGAACGACCATATTTATGCATTTCTAAAGGGGAAGTATTTCAACCATGCATGGACAACATTTAAAGGGTGCATGGACATTCATATGACTATTCAACTCTTACATTAACCATCAACATGCATGCACAACCAAGGGGGACGTTTTGTGACCTTTTCAAGTGATACATGAACACCTATATGTATGTACGTCCAAGGGAGGGTGTACATATTAATTGCTACCACAAATACAAAGAACATAAAGATTCATGCATAAATGGAAAAGGGGACGAATGTGTTGAATTCATGAATTAGTTTGATTCATGTACGGTCCAAATCCATGTACTTCATTTATGACCGAAATTGTCCATTCATCTACTAGGCTAGTCCTATAAATAGGTTGTCATTTGTAAGCTGGAGAGAACTTTTTGAACTCTTATCAATATATTGTGAGATTATTCTCTTTCATTCTTTAAGAACATTATCTTTGAACTTATCAAGATTTCACGATCTTGTGGCATTCACTCAAAACCGATCTTATCACTCCCGTTCTCAACCTATTCCGGAGTGTCGATCAACCTATATTGTTGGTTCCTATCTCGTCATAGATAATGGGTCGTAGTTTTCTTCATTTCAACTTTTGTTTCTATTTCAAACTTTATAAGAATTGGGTTGCGTTCTCTTATAACGTTTGTTCATTTTTGGATTTGATTTCAAAATCAAAGTTTTATCCTAATTTAATTTTAAAGTTTTGCTTAAGTTACTTGTTTAGAACCGTCGAACAACACAAACATCCTTGTAATCATCAACCGACTACGAGCACGTATCAATTATGTTCTTACACATTATAACCCGGTATTTATTGTCTTTACGGACTACACTAGTGGCCATAGTCCAACTATGGTCTTACACCTTATGTTTTCCTGTTAACTGGCCCGACGGGCTACCAGGATGCTATACTCCAACTATGGTCTTAGTCCTGTTTACCATGATGCTATGGCATGGTCTTACTCATTTTCGTCTTGATGTCGTATCATTTTTCAACTATGGTCTTACTCATTTTAGGCGTATAGCCTCTGATCGGTTCCATGGCCTAGCCACGATTTTTCCTAGTTACTCATCCTATTTCCTTCCATCCATTCCTCCAATACACCATTCCTAACTTTGATGTTCGAACATCGCAGTGTCTCCTCCACAAGGCCGGGAGCTTCGCATGTCATGGGTGCACACAGCAACATCGTATGACGGTATCTAATAGAATCACCTGTCTCCCCTATTTCCCTTCCTAACTTCACCTAAACCCGACAATATTTACCTTACGTGCATTACATGCATTCCGTGAATGCAATACCATTGAATTGTATCTAGTTCATGCACATTGAACTATAATGGTAGATACTTTTAATCCCATCTAACCTTACAAAATACTTAGCATTTTAGGGTTGAGTGCAGAAACTCACTTGATGCCTCTTTTCCTTGTTCGCTTAACTTTCCCGAACGCCAGAGCTTCCATTCTCCTGGCAGGTAAGCAAAACAACCAAATCTTGGATTAAACCCAATGCTTTCACTTTAAACCTCAATTTTCCAAAAATACGCAGAACCCTTAAAAATGGTTTCTAAAAACTCTTAACTTTGTTTTCTAAGTCTTACATATGTCGAAGGGCTTAGAACCTTACCAGCTTATTGGTTTCTCTGTTTTTCCTACTCGACCCTCATGGTTTTCGCTGCATGCAAAGCTTCCCTTATTCGTTTCTTCTTCGAAACAACCTAGGAAGAAGATGAAGAAGATAGGAAACTGAAATAGGATAGAGTTAAATCCTTCCCGAGAAATCATTCCCTAACTATATATATAGCCCCTCATGTGCAACCTTCCACCTCATCACAACCCTTCATCCGTAATCATTTTGTCCCCCACTAAGAGACCGGTTGGTTCTAATTCAACCGAATTAGACTTTGATTTCAACCATGCTCCATTCCGTTTCTAACTCTTCCCGTTTTTCCAATAGAAATCACCAGCTTACGATCTTGTTCAATTTAATCCCTAAAGTTCCTAATTTTCGATTTAAAAAGGACTCTGGGTGTGACAACTCTCCCACCCTAAAAAAAATTTATCAAAATTTTCTGTCTCACCTATCCTTTAAAGGTGGACTTGGAGAAATTCTCCTTTATTCTTACCAAGTCCTTGGCTTGTTTCTCTTTTTCTACTCATTCTTGTTTCTCTCGCTTTGTTTATTTGGCGGATCTCTCTCTATACTAAACGGAAATTAGGTACCGGCCCGTTTGCCGGGTACCTGACTATTCCAACATTAAATGCATGCTAGTTCGCAGCTTCCTCAGAATCAAAATTTTGGCGAATGCTCTGAGGTGAACGTCCATTTCATAGTGCGTTTTAGTACTAGGGACAAAGAGTGGTCGAGTTTTTCAACTCAATTTAGCCTCAAGGCTTTAAAAATAAGGCTCATAAAGAAAGGGATACTTGAGGCTCAAAGTAATGGAACTCAGGGCATATAGCAGACGAGTTAAGCATTTAGGCTCTAGGATATACAAACAATGCCTTAGGTCCTTCCCAAAACATTTCACAAGACACAAATTCTATCATGCTTACATTTATTTGCATGAACAACTCTCGATCCAACTTTATTTATCTACAAGCATCTATACAATCCATCTATCCTATGGCACAATTTATACATTTCCCATAAAAAACAATTGTCTCTAGTCTATTATGCAAATTAATTTATTGAACTGACTAGTCTATGTTTTTGAATATTGAATTATCTAATATCAATCAAAATTTACATGCTTGACAGGCCAATATACTTATTCAATACTCACAACCATGACCTATTGCCTAATTACAGTCCAAGCACCATGCAAAAATACTAACAATAAAAAAACATAAGAAAAATATTTTTGAATTTTTTTTTGAAAAATGACATAAATGCTAAAAACATGCAAAATAAACACACGTACAAAAATAAAGTAAATTAAATGTGCAGTCCCCCCACACTTAAACTACACATTGTCCCCAATGTGTATTGCAATAAAAGATTAAAAGGTGATTGGACTTCCCTGAATGGTGTGACTGTAACACCTCGAACCCGGCCCAGTTGTTATGGCCAAATTTAGAAAGCTACATTGGTCACTGGAATGGCCCGGAGAAACTTTTTCTTGATTTCAAACGTACTTTTTTTAAACCATTTGCACAGTTCATTCAAAACTAGTAAAATCGAATGTTCAACTTTATTTTCAATCTCATTTCAAAAATCATTTGTCCACGAAAATGGCCGAAATAAAATTTCAGAATTTTTAAAAAAATATTTTAAAACTATTGGCTTATCAATTCAAAACAAAGGAAATAAAACATTTATTTTAATCTCCTAAAAACCGTGCAAATTTCAAAACTCGAAATAAATAATATATCAATTGTAAACATTCAATCATTTATTCAAAACTATTTTGGATTTTCAATCATACTTTTAAATCATTTGTCTTTTTATTCAAAATTGGAGAACTTGGTTATTCGCCATTATTTCGAAAATAAAAACATATTGACTTCATAAATCAAATGTCTTTAGAAAACTCATTTGTAAACATTAATAATTTTGAAAACTAAGTCTAATTTTATGAAAAACTCATTTTTCAAAAATGCAACGGAAAAATGTGTTATTGACATATTCTATTTTAAAAATTGAGTTTCAAGCGAAATCTTAACAAATACTAATTTATGCAGTTTTTTTAAAAAACTTGATGTCATACAAGCAATTTATGCAAATCAGAATGAAAAATCCCCAAAATAAAGTCCCATGCCACAGTCTATATTTAAACTTATTACAAACCCAAAATATCAAAATAAAATTTAATTACTTTAATTTAAAAAGACTTCCGAGAAACTCCTCCAAATGTCGTTATCGAATCCTAAACTCGGGGTTAAATCAGAAAACTAAAGGAGGTGAGCTATAAAGCTCAGTGTGAGATTAACATAAACACAATCACATACATATAAACATATACATTGTACACTCATAATAATCATATCAATTTCATATAACTCAATATTTCACATTTATATTATGCTTAATCACGTCAATGCACATTTCGTAAAACAATGTAGATTTTATGAAAACGGTCCTACCCATCTCCGCTACATAGCAAAATCGAGTTCCCCAAAACTCGTCCATCCAACACACCAAATTGTGAGCAGTGTTACCAAAACCGCATATAAACTGCAAATAACCAATATCGTGGACAAGCCACCAAAATCTCAGATATACCGCCACATAATCAAAATCGTGAGCAGTGCCACATTAATGTAGATAAATTGCCACATACTTCTACCTTTCACATATCCCACCCCATGTGTGTGATATGGTCAAAATCACTCAAATCATATCGGCATGTTTAACATGGAAATCTCATATGTACACATGGTACCAAAATTTAATAATTTATTTTCATGCGAATATTACGTATGCCATATAATCACATAACATGAGAATGAGATGTTCATATTTTTCAAATCAATAATAAGCATCAATATCACACAACATGCTTTTCACAACATATCAGTTTGGGGAAATACTTACTTGAAAAAAATCCATATCGATGGTTTATCTCTCTTTATGGATACATAAAGTATCCTTATTAGTAACTGATAACATGTTAATTTGCATGACATTTTGTGTTTAATTCGGTTTATTTTTGAATTGATCCCTGCTAAATTAGTGCTTTTATGTTTTAATCTTGTCAGGGATGCAATTAGGACGCTGAGAGACAAAAATGAGTAGAAAAGGACCAAATTGAAACACAATCAATGAAATGAGGCCAAAAAAAAAGTGGAGAAAGCCAAGGACTCATCAAATTTTTTGACTTTATAAAAGCCAAAAATAGAAAAAAGAATCTTATTTTATTTTTTATTTAATTTTATGTTAAAGTGGTTAAGGCCAAAATTAGTAAATTCCATGTATATAAATAGGGCCTTAATGCACTTATGATAGACACATTCAATTTTACATTTGATTTCAATTTGAAATTGAATAGCCATTATTCTTTTTCATTCAAATTGGCGTGAGCATTCTGTTTCCATTTCTTTATTCTTTCAAATTGGTCTAATTGCTTTCCAAGTACTTTTCTTTCCCATTCTTCACCACCATCATCAAATCACCTTTCAATTCTACAAAGCATGAATAATTTCATGCTTCACTAAATTCCATCTTAGCTTTAGGCCGGTGTTCTTTCCGGTCAGGAATCGTGAGATACGTATTCGTGCTAAAAATCCTTCCAATCGGTATTCACTTTTTTTTCCTAAGTATCGGGATAGACAACTCATCCCTTAAAGTTAAACTCGATTTCAAGTCAAAGTGCATGTTGGGTTGGAGTCGTGTTTGCTGACAGTTGGAGAAATGAGTCGGCCGTGCTGTATTTGGATCTCTAGAACAAATTAAGGAAGAAGTGATCAGGTTTAAACGACCCACGTGGTTGAGGCTATTGATTCGATTTGGGTTCTTCAGAGTGCAAAGCTTTCAGAATCTTGAATCGGGAACACGTGTATCTCGGTTAAATAATCGGTAAGGGTTGGTTTGCAGGTCGTATCGAGACCAGCTACGAGAGGAAGAATTGGTGGTTAGGACGTTCTTAACTGTTATAACCAGTTTATTGTTTGGAGGAGAAGATTAATTTTCAAGTATCGATTCTTAAACTAGAATCTACCGAGTCTAAGGCTAAGGCTTATTATCTCTGTTTACAAAAATCCGAATTTATTTCTCGATTTAAATTTATTTCCAATATTAATTAATTGTTGATTTACGCTGATTCAATTATTTAATTTCTAAATATTTTCAAAACCCCCTGATTTATTTGTTTATTTTTCTGCAGGTCCGTTTGGAGTCGTGGGCACGGCTTTTGCCACAACTTTCGACACGACAAACATTATGTTCACAAGTTAAACGCAGAAGTAGATTATAACATCCAATCCCTGTGAACTCGACCCTACTACCACTCTTTATTACTACTTAGAGTTATTTTTGTAGGAATTATTTTTGGTGGTTTCGATGCCCATCAAATTTTTGCACCGTTGTCGGGGATTGGAGATATTTTTCTAATTTTTGTTTGTTTACCTTATGACCAAATCAGAATTGAGAAATCTAGAGTTTGAACTAGAAATTGAGAAATTGGCTCGACAACTGTGAAGAGAAGCCATACGACGTGGTAAACGGCCAAATCCCAGATTCGAAACCATATCATTCACCAATGAGTTTTTCTTGTTTGACGAACCAAACGAGATGGCTGAACAGACAATACGCCAACTTGCAGTGGCACAGTATGAAAAACAACCCTTATGTGTAACCTATACGGCAGGAAGAATGCCGTTCGAGTTAAAGTCGGGTTTGATTCATTTACTACCCACTTTTCGTGGATTACAGAACGAAAATCCGCACACCACCTTAAGGAATTCCATATGGTGTGCACAAGCATGAAGCCTCAGGGAGTAACCGAAGACCAAATCAAACTTCGTGCTTTTCCTTTCTCATTAGCTGACTCTGCTAGAGAGTGGCTATTTTATTTACCCCTGGGATCTATCAACACATGGTCTGACATGTCTCATTTGTTTCTTGACAGGTTTTTCCCTGCAGCTCGAGTGGCCGAACTAAGGAGGGACATTGTGGGAATCCGTTAGAAGGAGACTGAATTGCTCTACGATTACTAGGAGCGACACAAAAAGTTGTGTGCAAGTTGCCCACAACATGGTGTAACACCCCAAACCCTATATAGACGCTATGGCCAAATTTGGCGATGTCACATTGAAGTGCTTTTCGCAAAGTGTGATATTGATGAAAAACCCCTTTTTTATTTAACCTCTTTGTGTTGTTTTATGACGATTCCAAGACGTGTCATTCATTTTCAAAACGTAAGTCATTATCAAAAAGTTGTTATTAATTTTCAAAACGTCATCTATTGCGAAAGCTTTTGCATAAGTTACGTATTCGTGGTATTTTTGCTAAAACAATTGTATTTTTGAAAACCCGCGTCTTATCCTACTGTTAGCAGTTATAAATCAAAATAAAAAAAATCCCAAATTAACGTAAAAACCCATAAAGGCCATTTACAGTAAAAATAACCCAAATAATAATACTTAAAAACATAAGCAAATACGATAATGTATGCGGACATGTGGCCACCTTTGAGTCCCTCGCTACACCGGTCCGCCTATGACTGGGGATTTCCTGTAAAGTTAAAACATATGGGTGAGTTTACGAAAACTCAGTGTGTAATCCTATACTTAGTAAAATGTATGAGAAAACAAACACGATGCGGGCCTAAGCCCTTTTTCAATATCGAGAATAATTTTGATTTGGGCTTTGGCCCATCTCAAGATATAAACGGTCATGTGCTTAGGCCTTGGCCCATTACAGTATCATTAATTAGTGCGGTAACAGATAAATCAGTATACAGATCCTACGCATCCAGCCTCTACACTCCATATTCGTCCAACCCTACACTCCATGTGGGGATATAATTAACCCACCCATCCCTACACTTCAGAGAGTACCGAATGCGGCACTATACAGTAATATGCAGCTGGGCTGCCAGTAATTTAGGCTCGAAGCCTTTCGGTACACTTCCTCCGATCAATATAAAACCCACCCCCATGCAATGCATCATGCAATCATACCAGGTCACATCAGAATATCATATATGTATTCAGTGTAGTCAAAATAGCACGCTAAAGTATAGTCATGCATGTACATAAGTCTATATACATCACACAGGGGCATAACAGTAATTCAGTCAATTAGGGGTCTAGGTAAGCTTACCGACCCAACGGTAGGTCCATAATCATCTTGGGCGACCCGTGCAACCTTAACAGTCAAACAGTGAAAATGAGCCCACGGCCCATATTGCAGGCCCATGTGGACCCACACGCTCGTGTGGCCCACACGACCCACGAATGGCCTTGGCCGTGTAGATCACATGGCCTGGCCCAATATCTCCACATGTCCGTGTGGTTCGCCCGTGTGGGGCCCACGCGCCCATGGGGCCCACACGACCCAATTCGACCTAGCCCATGAAATCGCACACGGCCGGCCTCATCGATCTCATGCCCATGTTTAGTCACACGGACTATGTAACATCCTGAATTGGGGCCTTTGCATTTTATGTGTTGTGTGTGAATGTTATGTTTATAATGCTAGTTTAGGGTATTTTAGGGTCCAAGAGTGACTTAGGGAAAAGCCGGAGTTTTGGTGGGAATTTTTCTTTTTAAGCACTTTAGGGGAGGAGCTTGTTGAAATGGGACTTAAGGGATTATGTTGATGTGTGGTTGACACAAGTAAGGTGCTGGCAAGGTGGCAAGGTGACGCCACATAAGGGTTGGAAGGTGATACCACAAGAGTAGGAGAGGGAGTAAGTTCAAGTCGCGAAGAGCTCATTTTGGGATTCTTTTTGGCGTCAGGGAGAGCAGAGGCAGAGGTTGACTGGGACACTTCAGGATAGAGGCTGGACTGAGTCAAATAGTTTGAATGGATGGCAAGGAGGAAAAAGTGGAGTTTGAAATATTTAAAATATTTTAAACGAGTGATCAGGAGAAATTTGTGGAGGAAAAGAAGGGATGGACATCTGAGCATTGTGTTGGCCGAATTTCAAACACTAAGGTGATGGGGGAATCGGTTTTAGAGTGGCTTAGGTGTGCCGAAATTCTTTTTGTTCATTTTCGACATTTAGGGTCTTCATCCATTCTCTTTTTCTTCTTTTCCAAGTGTGAGCCGAAACCTTCTTAAGCATTCCTTCTCTTTACATTTTTCTGCCATAGCCGAATCTACCCCAAGTCTTGCCGAAATCATTCTTTTTTCTTTATCGGTTCTATTGCTTCTTTTCATTCCATTTTACTCTTCTTCTCTCAATCATCTCGTTCTCAAAAGTCGAAACCCTTAACTCCATTTTCATCTCCATATCTATGCCATGGCCGAATATCCTATGATCTTCATTCTCTCCTCCATTCTTTCCCTATAAGCTGAATCCCCGTAGAATTCTCTGCACCATCTTTTCTTTTGATCTTCTTAAAGCCGAAACTCCCACATCTCACCTATATACCTCTTTGTTTAATTTGCGACTCTTCCATCTTCTTCCCTAACCTTTGCCAAAATTCTTCTTCTAGGGTGCTAAGTACCGAAATCTATTAGGATTAGCCGAATCTTCTGTATTAAGGTAAGTGACGTTTTCTTCTATAATTCACCTTTCTCTTTCAGTTTTTGGAAGCCAAAGCCGAAAGGCTAATTGGCTTGGTAAGGTTATCTTTTGATTAATGTTTGACCATTCTTGTGTTCTCTTTTTAGGGCGTCACATCGGGAATCGAAGTAGATCAAATCGTCTAGATCCCTAAGCTAAAAATCGTGAGTTTCTGAACCCTATCTCTTTTGGGATTTCAAGGTAAGGGTGTTCTCCTTAGACTTATTAGACTCGTTATCGTATTATTACCTTAACCCAATGTTATGGTTTAACAACCATATGTCATGATGGTAGCGATCGACAAGGTCTTTTGATGGAATCAAGCACCGATCAGCAAAGGAGGGATTGGACCCGTGAACTCAATCTCTAAGTTTAAGAAGCAAGCGTTGTCAAGATCCGAGATCGCCACGGGTTGTGGGCCGACTCCAGAGCGGAGTAGCAGACAGATAGCAGTGGTTTCCATTAGTGATAGTGTCGACATAGAAAGTGTCGTATTGCGTGTTATCAGGTGTGTAATTATCACACTATTCCCTTAATTTTATATATGTATGTGTTATGCTTGTAAGCCGGGAATAGCGGTAGTGGTGGGTGAATTACCTATGTTGGGTAACCGGTAAACCAGGTTAGTATACTACCTTCATTAACAATCGTGGATAACTTGTGGTGGATGCATATGAGTATGTTATATATATATGTCTTATCATGTTGCTTACCTGTGATATCATGTTGCATGTGCATGGGGTATTAGGTTATAAATGATGTGAAAGGGGAAGTGTATATATATATGGGTGACTTCGTCACGGTTGATGATGGCCTCGAGCCTCATTGTGGATATGGTGATTTAATCGCGTGTGGATTCAGTGGCTAGACCACTTATGTGGACTTTGAGCAGTGTGTCTGTCAGCATGACTGCCAAAGAGGTGTGTAGTGGTTGGAGGGTTGATTGTAGAAATCCCCAGGTGTGTATGAGGATGGATGTACGGAGCGGTGTGTAGAGGATGGATATTAGGTTGGTTGGGCTATCATACTGGTTATTGTGCATGATATGATGTTTCGATGATGATATGGGGCCTAAGCCCACTTGTGAAATCTTGTAGTATAATTGCACACTGAGTCTGGTGACTCACCCTATTTTCTTAACACAATGCAGGTAGCTCATGACTCATTGGACCGGGTTGGAGTGGACTCGAGGTGGCCATGCAGGAGTTATTTTAGTAAACGTTACTTTAAACTACTAGTTGCTATTTTCTTTTAGGATATTTTATTTAATATGTAATAAGGCCACTTTGGATTTTGGTAAATTTTGGATTTTTAAGTTGGTTTTATCATTTAATCTTTATTTAAGATATGACTTTACTATAAATTAACATGGGACTTAAAATGGAGCTTTCAAAACTTGGGTAACATAAAAACAACCGTTTTTCTCTCAATAGCAAGAATAACAAACAGAACTTAACCCAATTCAGAAATTCTCCCTCATTTGCAAATCACTGTTTTCAAAACATTACCTAAAGCGAGAGGTTTTTAAACTTACGGTATTTTTTTTTGCATCAAAAATAAAAATTCATTTTTACACCTTTTCCCTAGTAACATGCTAGATCCGGTCGTGGTGTTTGGGCAGGGTTTGGGGTGTTACAATTTGGTATTAGAGCCAAGTTTTAAACTCGGCCTTGGGTTTTGGGGGTCAGAACATTTTCAAATTATATATTAAAGTTAGTCTAAAAGAAATTTTTCATGAAATGGTCTTGTGAAGGAATGGCACTCGAGTTCCGGCCCAGTCCACTGTGTAAGTCTTCATTGATTAAATAAATTGTATGAGGTGGTTATATGATGCATTGTTGTGGATGTTAAAATTTAGAATATTTACTATAGAGGCAGAAACCCTTAGGGATGTATGTGTTTTACGAAGGAACAACTTAAAATTCTGTGTCATAAAACTATTCGTTAATAAACAAATGGAAAGATATGCTGACTCATAAAATTTATAACCAGGGTAAGGGCGGAGCGTTAGATATGAGTACTAGGGGACGTGGACGTAATGCGCATGGACGTGGTAGAGGCAGGATTGCTGTGTCGGAACCAGTAGGGTCTTGTCATGGGTCAGGGAACGAGATGTTGCTGTCGCCAGCCGCGGAAGCAGAGTTTCAGGATCAAACGGGTGGAGATGATGCGGTGTCTCAGGCAATGCTACGAGTTTTGGAGAGAGTTGCGAGGGCAGGCATGGGTACTGGGGCCCAGAAATTTGTGTCTGAACGACTCCGAGCGAATGGAGCCGAAATATTTAGGGGTGTCTCTGGGGTAGCTCCAAACGTGGCTGAGTATTGGCTAGAGGCAGTCGAGAGAATTATGGATGACTTGGACTGTACAGCTGAAGAGAAGCTGAAGGGCGCGGTTTCCCTACTTCGGGATGAGGCCTACCAGTGGTGGCTCACCGTCAGAGAGGGTACTCCGGCAGACCGAGTAGATTGGGATTTCTTCAAGATGAAGTTTCAAGGAAAGTACGTTCTAGCGGTTATGTGGATGCTCAGAGGAAGGCATTCTGAATTTAGTTCAAGGGGGTAAGACGGTAGCTGAGTATGAGGTAGAATTTTTACGATTAAGTCGATGCACGCTGAGGGATTATTACAGCCGACACGATTACGCTGTGTGTGAGATTCAAGATGGGTGCGAGATGAGTGCAGTGTTGATATCTCCTCGGCGGGAGAGGGACTTTGCTATTTTGGTGGAGAAAGCTAAGATAGCCGAGGAAGTAAAGCAAATTGAGAAGCAAAATAGGGATAAGGACAGAGGCGGGAATAAGAGGAGTTATGGACCGTCAGGATCATCGGGAGGTTTTCGTAAAAGGCCTAGGGTCGAGGGACTGTTCAGCATTACTCCTACTCCAGTTTCTTTGTAGGGCAATTTTGACAGTGTGCTCATTGTGGGAGATCACATGCGGGAGTCTTTGGGGAAGAAATAAGGAGTGCTTCAGGTGTGGGTCAAAGGATCATTTGATTAAGAATTGTCCGCAAGACATAACCGAGGCGCGGATGGTAGGTCGTGGGTATGTGCGCCGAGGAAGGGGTGGTCAGCAGATGCCGAGGGGTCATGGTCCGAACCGAGGAGGGAATGGTTTTGGTCGGGTCGTGGAACAGGCAGAGGAACAGGGGTGCTGAGGCTAGACAGCCTGGGTTGGTTTTTGCGCGGCCAGACGTCGTGAAGAGGGGGATGCACCAGACGTTATAACGGGTACGTTTCTCATTTTTGGGTTACCCTTTACTACACTAATTGATGTTGGGTCGACTCACTCCTATGTTGCTAGTATGGTGTCTGGAACTTTGAATATGAATCCTGAAACTGCCTCTAGGGAGATAACTGTACTTAGTCCTTTAGGGAAATCGGTAGTGGTAAATAAACTTTTTAGAAGTGTGCCTTTAGAGGTTCAAGGGTCAGTTTTCTCGGCTGACTTGATGGAGCTACCATTTGGAGAATTTGACTTGATCTTGGGCATGGATTGGTTGGTACGATATCGTGCAAACTTGGACTGTGCTGGTAAGCGCATGACGTTAAAGACTCCCGAGGATGATGAAGTCTTGGTGATGGGTGAGAGGAGAGACTACCTGTCTAATGTAGTGTCTGCTCTTAAGGCGGAAAGAATGGTGAAGAAAGGGTGCATGGCCTTCTTAACTTTTGTCAGTGCCTTGGATGCAAAGGAAGCGACTGTGGAGGAGGTTAGAACAATAAAGGAATCTGTAGATGTTTTCCCGGAAGAGCTTCCAGGGTTGCCTCCGGATCGCGAGGTGGAGTTTGGGATCGAGCTTCTACAGTGCACTACCGTGTCCATAGCCCCTTGTAGGATGGCACCGAAGGAGCTGGTTGAACTTAAAGCTCAAATTCAGGAGTTGTTAGATCGCGGTTTTATTCGACCAAGTGTGTCTCCATGGGGAGCACAAGTGTTATTCGTTAAGAAGAAAGACGGATCTGTGCGTATGTGCATTGATTATCGCTAGTTGAATAAGCTGACGATCAAGAACAAGTACCCGCTGCCGAGGATAGACGATCTGTTTGATCAACTCAAAGGGGCTTCAGTCTTTTTAAAGATAGATTTGAGGTCTGGGTATCACCAGCTTAAGGTAAAGGAAGCAGATATTCATAAGACGGCTTTCCAGACTCGCTACGGGCACTATGAATTTTTGGTAATGCCGTTTGGGTTGACAAATACACCAGCCGCGTTCATGGATATGATGAATCGGGTATTTCAACCCTATTTGGATCAGTTCGTAGTAGTGTTCATAAACAATATTTTAGTATACTCCAAGATAGAGGAGGAGCATGAATCACAACTTCGGGTAGTTTTACAAATTTTAAGGGAGAAGAAATTGTACGCCAAATTTAGCAAGTGCGAATTTTGGTTAAGAGAAGTTACTTTTCTGGGTCATGTGGTATCTGCTGAAGGAATAAGAGTTGATCCTCGAAAGATCGAGGCGGTCTTTGGATTGGAAACCACCTAAGTCCGTGGCGAGAGATTCAAAGTTTCTTGGGATTAGCAGGATATTACGTAAGGTTTGTCGAGGGTTTTTCCTCAATTGCAAGCACCTCGACTAAGTTGTTGAGAAAGGAGGTACCTTTTGTGTGGGGCAAGCAGCGACAAGAGAGTTTCGAGAGGCTAAAAAGGATTTTTGTGGAGGCTCGATTTTAATTCAGCCTGAGGCTGGGAAGGATTTTGTAGTGTATTGTGATGCTTCACACATGGGATTAGGTTGTGTGCTGATGCAGGAGGGGAAAGTTGTTGCTTATGAAGCCCGACAATTAAGACCGCATGAGATTAACTATCCCACGCATGATTTGGAATTGGCGGCGGTGGTTTTCGCTTTAAAAGTGTGGAGACATTATTTGTATGGAGAGAAGTCTCATTATCTACACCGACCACAAGAGTTTAAAGTATCTGTTGACTCGTAGGAGAGTGAACTTGAGGCGTGAAGGTGGGTAGAGCTGTTGAAGGATTATAACTGCTCGATTGAATATCACCCGAGTAAGGCGAATATGGTGGCAGATGCGTTAAACCGAAAGGTAATATCAGATTTGAGGGCAATATTCGCTCATCTTAGTCTATATGATGACGGAGTTTATTAGCCGAAATGCAAGTGAAGCCGACATGGGTAAATCAAGTTAAAAGAAACAAGCTTATCGGATGATGTTTTGAGTACTCGACTTCTGCAAGTGCAGAATGGTGGAATAGAGGATTACAGTTTGAACAACGACGGGGTTTTGTGTTTTCGTGGGAAGGTTTGCATGCCGAAGGGTGTGGAGTTAAGGCAGATGATTCTGCAGGAAGCGCATAGTAGCCCTTACGCTATGCATCCTGAAGGAAGTAAGATGTATCGAGATCTACGGGAACAGTTTTGGTGGCTGGATTGAAGCGAGAAGTTACGGAATTTGTGGGAAAGTGTTTAACGTGTCAACAGGTCAAAGCCGAACACCAGTTGCCTATGGGGTTGTTACAGTCAGTGAAGATTCCACAGTGGAAGTGGGAGAGAATCACTATGGACTTTGTTAGTGGGCTACCCCTTACGCCTACTAAGAAAGACTCAGTATGGGTGATCGTGGATCGGTTGACAAAATCCGCTCATTTCATACCTGTTCGTGTTGACTATTCTCTTCAAAGGTTGGCTAAGCTGTATGTGGCAGAAATTGTGAGGATGCATGGGGTACCAGTGTCAATCATATCAGATAGGGACCCTAGATTTACGTCGCGGTTTTGGAGGGTGTTGCATCAGGCTTTGGGCACAAGGCTAGACTTTAGCACGGCGTTTCATCCACAGACGGATGGCCAGTCTGAAAGGGTAATTCAGGTTTTGGAGGATATGTTGAGGGGTTGTGTCATTGATTTTAGAGGCAGTTTGGAAGAATTCTTACCGTTGGCAGAGTTCGCGTACAACAACAGTTACCAAGCTAGTATTCAGATGGTGCCGTATGAAGCATTGTATGGTCGGAAGTGTCGTACTCCAACTTGTTGGGACCGAGTTGGGTGAGCGCGGATGTTGGGCCCGAGGTGGTTGCTGAGACAGAAGAGAAGGTTAAGCTAGTTAGAACTCGGTTGAAAGAAGCATCCGATAGGCAGAAGTCTTATGCAGACCTGAAACGGAGGGAGGTAGAATTCGCGGTGGGTGACCGGGTCTTCTTAAAGGTTTCACCGTGGAAGAAGGTGTTAAGGTTTGGACGGAAGGGTAAGTTAAGTCCCAGGTTCATCGGGCCCTATCGAGTGCTGAAGCGTGTGGGACCAGTAGCCTATCAGCTCGAGCTACCTTCAGAGTTGAGTCAAATCCACAATGTATTTCATGTTTCTATGTTAAGACGCTACCGTTCGAATCCAACTCATGTTGTGTCGATAGAAGAGATTGAAGTAAGGCCTGACCTATCTTTCGAAGAGGAACCAGTTCGGATTTTGGATCGTGATGTCAGAGTGTTGCGTAGAAAGACAATCCCGTTGGTTAAGGTTCTGTGGCGTAATCGCGGTTCCAAGGATGCCACATGGGAACCCGAAGAGTCGATGCGATAGCAATACCCTCATCTCTTTTGACCAGGTAATTTCGAGGCCGAAATTATTTTAAGGGGGTAGAACTGTAACATCCTGAATTGGGGCCTTTGCATTTTATGTGTTGTGTGTGAATGTTATGTTTATCATGCTAGTTTAGGGTATTTTAGTGTCCAAGAGTGACTTAGGGAAAAACCGGAGTCTTGGTGGGGATTTTTCTTTTTAAGCACTTTAGGGGAGGAGCTTGTTGAAATGGGACTTAAGGGATTATGTTGATGTGTGGTTGACACAAGTAAGGTGCTGGCAAGGTGGCAAGGTGACGCCACATAAGGGTTGGAAGGTGACGCCACAAGAGTAGGAGAGGGAGCAAGTTCAAGTCGCGAAGAGCTCATTTTGGGATTCTTTTTGGCGTCAGGGAGAGCAGAGGCAGAGGTTGACTGGGACACTTCAGGATAGAGGGTGGACTGAGTCAAATGGTTTGAATGGATGGCAAGGAGGAAAAAGTGGAGTTTGAAATATTTAAAATATTTCAAATGAGTGATCAGGAGAAATTTGTGGAGGAAAAGAAGGGATGGACATCTGAGCATTGTGTTGGCCGAATTTCAAACACTAAGGTGAGGGGGGAATCGGTTTTAGAGTGGCTTAGGTGTGCCGAAATTCTTTTTGTTCATTTTCGACATTTAGGGTCTTCATCCATTCTCTTTTTCTTCTTTTCCAAGTGTGAGCCGAAACCCTCTTAAGCATTCCTTCTCTTTACATTTTTCTGCCATAGCCGAATCTACCCCAAGTCTTGCCGAAATCATTCTTTTTCTTTATCGGTTCTATTGCTTCTTTTCATTCCATTTTACTCTTCTTCTCTCAATCATCTCGTTCTCAAAAGTCGAAACCCTTAACTCCATTTTCATCTCCATATCTATGCCATGGCCGAATATCCTATGATCTTCATTCTCTCCTCCATTCTTTCCCTATAAGCCGAATCCCCGTAGATTTCTCTGCACCATCTTTTCTTTTGATCTTCTTAAAGCCGAAACTCCCACATCTCACCTATATACCTCTTTGTTTAATTTGCGACTCTTTCATCTTCTTCCCTAACCTTTGCCAAAATTCTTCTTCTAGGGTGCTAAGTGCCGAAATCTATTAGGATTAGCCGAATCTTCTGTATTAAGGTAAGTGACGTTTTCTTCTATAATTCACCTTTCTCTTTCGGTTTTTGGAAGCCAAAGCCGAAAGGCTAATTGGCTTGGTAAGGTTATCTTTTGATTAATGTTTGACCGTTCTTGTGTTCTCTTTTTGGGGCGTCACGTCGGGAATCGAAGTAGATCAAATCATCTTGATCCCTAAGCCAGAAATCGTGAGTTTCTGAACCCTATCTCTTTTGGGATTTCAAGGTAAGGGTGTTCTCCTTAGACTTATTAGACCCGTTATTGTATTATTACCTTAACCCAATGTTATGGTTTAACAACCATATGTCATGATGGTAGCGAATGACAAGGTCTTTTGATGGAATCAAGTACCGATCAGGAAAACGAGGGGATTGGACCCGTGAACTCAATCTCTAAGTTTAAGAAGCAAGCGGTGTCAGCAGTCCAAGACTGGCCACCGGGTTGTGGGCCGGCTTCAGAGCGGAGTAGCAGACAGATAGCAGTGGTTTCCATTAGTGATAGTGTCGACATAGAAAGCGTCGTATTACGTGTTATCAGGTGTGTAATTATCACACTATTCCCTTAATTTTATATATGTATGTGTTATGCTTGTAAGCAGGGAATAGCGGCAGTGGTGGGTGAATTACCTATGTTGGGTAACCGGTAAACCAGGTTAGTATACTACCTTCATTAACAATCGTAGATAACTTGTGGTGGATGCATATGAGTATGTTATATATATATATATATGTCTTATCATGTTGCCTACCTGTCATATCATGTTGCATGTGCATGGGGTATTGGGTTATAAATGATGTGAAAGGGGAAGTGTATATATATATGGGTGACTTCGTCACGGTTGATAATGGCCTCGAGCCTCATTGTGGATATGGTGATTTAATCGCGTGTGAATTCAGTGGCTAGACCACTTATGTGGACTTTGAGCAGTGTGCCTATCAGCATGACTGCCAAAGAGGTGTGTAGCGGATGGAGGGTTGATTGTAGAAATCCCCAGGTGTGTATGAGGATGGATGTATAGAGCGGTGTGTAGAGGATGGATATTAGGTTGGGTTGGGCTATCATACTAGTTATTGTGCATGATATGATGTTTCGATGATGATATGGGGCCTAAGCCCACTTGTGGAATCTTGTAGTATAATTGCACACTGAGTCTGGTTACTCACCCTATTTTCTTAACACAACGCAGGTAGCTCATGAGTCATTAGATCGGGTTGGAGTGGACTCGAGGTGGCCATGCAGGAGTTATTTTAGTAAACGTTACTTTAAACTACTAGTTGCTATTTTCTTTTGGGATATTTTATTTAATATGTAATAAGGCCACTTTGGATTTTGGTAAATTTTGGATTTTTAAGTTGGTTTTATCATTTAATATTTATTTAAGATATGACTTTACTATAAATTAACATGGGACTTAAAATGGAGCTTTCAAAATTTAGGTAACATAAAAACAACCGTTTTTCTCTCAATAGAAAGAATAACAAACAGAAGTTAACCCAACTCAGAAATTCTCCCTCATTTGCAAACCACTATTTTCAAAACATTACCTAAAGCGAGAGGTTTTCAAACTTACGGTATTTTTTTTGCATCAAAAATAAAAATTCATTTTTACACCTTTTCCCTAGTAACATGCTAGATCCGGTAGTGGTGTTTGGGCCGGGTTTGGGGTGTTACAGACTAACACATGAGTGAGCGCACGCTCGTGTGGCATCGACGTTCCCTTTTTTCGAATTTTGCCGATTCCCATAGTCGGAATTGTACTACACACCTTGTTATGGAAAGACGCACACAGTCCTTGAGCAACCAAATCTAAGTTCACCACAAATATTCGATTAGTCACTTGTCAACCGAAATTAAAACGACCCTAATCGAAATACTTAATCACTTCACCGTCATTCACTTACCCCGTTGAACAATCGAGACCTGCCCACTTAAACTGTCGAAATCGAATGACCACCAATTCCTGCAATCCAACCGAACACTTATTAACCACTATTCGTATGAAAGTTGAACCAAACGAAAATAGGTAAGCTTTGAAGCAACACCAAAAGTATTTACTTATACCTATACTTACCAACCTCGACAGAAGAGAGCTAGAGGTTTCGGCCAAGGAAGAACAAGATCCTTTGCTCACTACAGTGCGAGAGTGGAGAAAACAACTGAATGATCAGCAATAAAGGAGAGAAAAACGTTATCGCGAGATATGGCCAAATTGAACCGAATTAGAGAGTAAAACCAAAGCACAAAACTCACCAAAATTTTGGTAAAAAGAGAAATATAAGATGAAAAACAGTCGCCCGAACAACCGAATGAACCCAATGCCCAAGTCAAATTTTTTGGGTAGGAAACTAAGAGGAGGAATTCGGCACAATGGAAAACAAAAGCTATTGACCGAATTTTTGAAAAGAAAGCTCAGAGATGAAAAGAATAACAGAATAAAACAATTTGATAGAGGTGAAAACGACATAATTTCGACAACAGTAGGGAGATTTTTGTGGAAGCAAATGACGGAAAAGGGGAACAAAATTCAACAGAAACAATCCAAGAAAAAGAGTTGGGGAGGGGAACAATCGGCAGAAAAACAAAACAAATGGAGAGAAGAACCACTCACAGCCGAACTCTTGAGATACTAGAGTCCAAGTTCGGCACTAACACTCCCATATCCTTAAATTCCCTTATTTTTCTCCCCTAAACACTCCCCAAATCGTGATAACCTCCCATATCTCCCTATTTTCTCTGAAAATTTGGCAACTACAGTCCCCCACACCTCCAACACCTAGTAGTTCGGTCAAACACAACTCTATCACCGCCACGTTGTAAAAATAAATCCCCTTGCTAGTGTTGAGACTTGAACTCCAGACCCTTTGCACATTAACACTCCACTTAACCACCAGACCAGCAGGCCGATTCTGACATATTTTTCCAATATTTATTTATAAGCCTACTGGCTAGAGATAGGGGTTCATTCAATGAAAAAGCAAAAAAAAAAATTGCCCAAGCCAAGGCTTGAACCTGGGACTTCTTAGGACACTCCCAGAACATATAACCACTGAAGCAGATACAGATTTGTGTCACAACATACAAAAATAAAAATTAAGAATTATTGGGGCGTTACAACTCTACCCCCTTAAAGAAAATTTTGGCCTCAAAATTTTACCTGATCAGAACAGGTGGAGGATATTGGTGTCGCATAGCATCCTCCGAACCATGGTTACGCCACAGAACCTTAACTAGTGGAATCGTCTTCCTCCTCAGAACTTTTACATCACGATCTAAAATCTGAACCGGCTCTTCCTCAAAAGATAAGTCTGGCCTAACCTCAATCTCTTCCACTGAGACAATGTTTGTGAGATCAGAGCGGTAGCGCCTTAACATCGAGACGTGGAAAACATCGTGAATTTGCTCCAACTCTGGTGGTAGCTCTAACTGGTAGGCAACTGGTCCCACTTGTCTCAGTATGCGATAAGGCCCAATGAGTCTAGGGTTCAACTTACCCTTGCATCCAAATCTCAGTATCTTCTTCCATGGGGAGACCTTGAGAAACACGAAGTCCCCCACAGAATACTCTATCTCTCGACGCTTCAGATTTGCATACGATTTTTGTCTGTCAAATGCCTCTTTCAATCGATCTCGAATCAACCTGACCTTATCCTCGGGATCGGAAACTAGTTCAAGACCCAGAACACGACACTCACCCAACTCAGTCCAACACAAATGAGTGCGACACCTACGCCCATATAATGCCTCGTAAGGTTCCATCTGTATGCTAGACTGGTAACTGTTGTTGGAAGCGAACTCAGCCAATGGCAAATAGTCCTTCTAACTGCCTCGGAAGTCTATTACACAACCCCTTAACATATCTTCCAGTATCTGAATCACCCTCTCAGACTGACCATCTGTCTGAGGATGGAACGCAATACTGAAGTCCAACCTTGTACCCAAGGCCTCATGTAGCTTTCCCCAGAACCGAGGTGTGAAGCGAGTATCCCTATCAGATATTATCGAAACTGGTGCTCCGTGCAGTCTCACTATCTCAGACACATACAGTTTAGCTAGCTTCTGCAGTGAATAATCAGTGCGAACAGGTATGAAGTGGGCAGACTTGGTCAACCGATCCACGATGACCCACACTGGATCCTTCTTAGTAGGCGTTAAGGGCAACCCACTAGCAAAATCCATAGTCACTCTATCCCATTTCCAAAGCGGTATTTTAACTGGCTGCAGTAGACCCGAGGGTAGCTGATGCTCAGCTTTAACCTGCTGGCATGTCAGACATTTACTCACGAAATTAGTAACCTCTCGCTTTAGACCTGACCACCAGTACAAGTCACGAAGGTCTCGGTACATTTTATTTTCGCCAGGATGCATAGCATAAGGGATACTATGCACCTCTCGCAGTATAGACTGCCTCAAATCAGCATCCTTTGGAACATAGATTCTCCCATGGAAACAAAGTACCCCTTCGCTATTCAGTCCAAAATCTGATGTGCTACCACTCTCAATTTGTCGGAATCGAAGACCCAGTGACTCATCCTCTAACTATTTACCCTTAATCTGTTCGATCCACATTGGTTTAACCTGGAGTTCAGCCAACAGACTACCATCATCAAATAAACTGAGATGAGCAAACATCACCCTCAAATCAGTCATAGCCCTACAGCTCAGTGCATCGGCCACCACATTGGCTTTACCAGGATGGTATTCAATCGTACAGTCGTAATCCTTTAGTAGCTCAATCCATCTACGCTGCCTAAGGTTCAGCTCCTTCTGAATGAGGAGATATTCGAGACTCTTGTGATCAGTGTAAATGATACACTTCTCACCATACAAGTAATGTCTCCAGATTTTTAGTGCGAATACCACTGCGGCCAATTCCAAGTCATGCGTCGGATAATTTGCCTCATGATTCTTAAGCTGTCGAGACGCGTACGCTACTACCTTACCCTCTTGCATCAACACACATCCCAAACTGACATGTGATGCATCATCGCATACTGATAAACTCTTTCCCAAACTCGGTCAGACGTAATAGGGGCTTGATCAAGATAGTCTTGAGCTTCTTAAAGCTCTTTTGTTGTGAATCAGTCCAGTTAAAGGGTACACCCTTACGTAGCAGCTTAGTCAAGGGTGCTGCAATAAGAGAAAACCCCTCTACAAATCGTCGATAGTACCCAACCAGTCCCAGAAAACTACGAATCTCTGATACAATCTTAGGCTGCTTACAATCTAAGACAGCCTCAATCTTTCGAGGATCGACCCTAATCCCCTCAGCAGATACTACATGACCTATAAATGCTACTTCTTTTAACCAAAACTCACACTTACTGAGCTTGGCGTACAGTTGTTTCTCCCTCAAAACTTGCAAAACCACTCGAAGATGTTTATCATGTTCATCATCAGTCTTCGAATACACCAGAATGTCGTCAATAAAGACTACCACGAACCGATCCAGATAGGGCTGAAACACTCGGTTCATCAGATCCATAAAGGCTGCTGGTGCATTCGTCAATCTAAACGGCATTACTAAGAACTCGTAGTGCCCATAGCGAGTCCTAAATGCAGTCTTGTATACATCAGCCTCCTTAACTCTCAACTGATGGTACCCAGATCGGAGGTTAATTTTAGAGAAAACCGAAGCTCATTGGAATTGATCGAACAAGTCATCTATCCTCGGCAGAGGGTACTTATTCTTAATGGTCAGTTTGTTCAGTTACCGATAATCAATGCACATGCGCATGGATCCATCCTTCTTTTTCACGAACAACACTGGTGCTCCCCACAGAGACACACCAGGGCGAATGAACCTACGTTCCAGTAATTCTTGAATTTGAGCTTTAAGCTCCACAAGCTCCTTCAGTGCCATTCTATAAGGGGCGATGGACACCGGAGCTGTACCAGGAAGGAGCTCAATCCCAAACTCAACTTCACGGTTTGGAGGTAACCTAGGTAGCTCTTCAGGGAAGACGTCCGGAAAGTCTTTAACCGTTCTGATTTCCCTAACAGAAGAATCCCCAAAATCTAAAACACTGATGTAGGCCAGATATGCCTCACATCCCTTACGAACCAACTTTTTCGCCTTTAGTGCAGAAATCACATTACTCAAGTAGTTCCGACGCTCCCCAATTACAACTACCTCATTGTCCTCCTCAGATCTCATTACAACCCGTTTAGTAGCACAATCCAAACTCACTCGGTGTTTGACCAACCAATCCATCCCCAGTATCAGATCGAGTTCTCCAAAAATGAGTTCCATTAGATCAGCCAGAAAAATAACTCCTTGTACCTCTAAAGGGACATCTCTAAATAACTTATTAACCCAAACGGACTGCCCTAATGGACTTAATACCGTAATTTCACTCGGAGTACTCTCAACCGAAATCCCCAAGTTTTTAGTAACAGAGCAGGCAACATAGGAATGGGTGAATCCTATATCTATCAATGGAGTATAAGGTACATTAAAAATTAAGAACGTACCCGTGATGACATCTGGAGCATCTCCCTCCTCTCGACGACGTGTCGCATATACCAGAGCCGGCTGCCTCGCCTCAGTCTGATTAGCACATTTTCCTGGTGCTCTCTGCCCACCGCCTAACCCATTACCACCTCTAGCCTAGCCACGGCCTCTCAGTGGCTGCTGAATACCCATCGACTGTTGTGCAGTACCCATGCCAGGAGCTTGCATCTGATCAGGCCTCCTAGACACTCTTTAATACGGTGCTCCAATGAACCGCACCTCAAACATGCCTCCGTTCTTTTCCAGCACTCGCCCTGATGGCGTCTACCACAGTCATTACACGGCGGCTGTCCAGTAGTAGCAATAAGGGGCCCAACTCTGATTGGCCCATCAACCCTGGCCTTTTTCTTAGGCCTTTGAGTGGAACTCGAGGGTTCTGAATCCCTCTTGTTCCTACCTCTTTCTCTGTTTTGGCGCTCAGTGCGCTTCACTTCCTCGGTGATCTTCGCCCTATCTACCAGTGTAACAAAGTCTTGCTCCCTCTGTGGAGCTATCAGAACCTTTAGGCTGTCCCAAAGGCCATCCTCGAAGCGAACACATCGTTCGTACTCAGTAGCCACCATACCTCTCGCATAGCGGCTCAGTCGTAGAAATTTGGCCTCATACTTGACCACTGATCTATCCCCCTGAGTCAAATTCAGAAACTCTCTCTTCCGGGCATCCACATAGTTGGCCCCCACATACTTTCCTTGGAAGGCAGCCTTGAAAAACTCCCAAGACAGTCGATCGGCCTGAGTGCCCTCCTTTATCGTGAGCCACCACTGATATGCCTCATCTCGTAGCAGCGAAACAACACCCTTTAATTTTTACTCGGGGGTGCAGTCCAGGTCATCCATAATTCTCTTCGTGGCCTATATCCAGTACTCAGCCACGTTAGGGGCAACATCGGAGTCATTCCGTAACCAACCCTCGGCCCCTAGTACCAGTATTGGTCCCAGCGACCCTCTCTAAAATTCTTAACATGGCTTGAGACAGTGCGTCATCCCCAGCCGTTCGATCATGAGACCTAGTCTCAGTCACAGGCAAAGCCGGTGTCTCACTGGTTTCCAAATTAGGTATGTGGCCAGATGACGAGGACCCAACTCGAGTACCTCTACGGCCTCTACCACGACCTCTTGTACCCCGTCCGCAAGTACCTCTTGTGCTCATTATCGAATTACGTTTTATCTGAATTAACAGTTTTATGTAGATCAGTTTATATTTTCAGTTATTATTAACAAAATTTTATGTAAAATAGTATTAGTAATTCATTATTCGTTTTCGCAGAGTGCAGTATCTATCTGTTTTGCTACAGTCCTAGGTACACTACTAAAGTGTTTGCAGTATGGTATACTACCTACAGTAGTCTCAGTAATAATACTTATAACAGTTTCAGTTCAAATCATAATACAGTTTTCAGAGAGAACTTACAGAATCGGCGACGGAGACTCGGTGTACCACACATTCAGTAAAACCTTTCAAAACACTTCGAATCATTTGAAAAATAGTTCTTTAGGAATTTCAAAATTTTAAAACCCAATCCACAGCCGAGTTTTGAAACCTGTCTCTGATACCACTAAATGTAACACCCCAAACCCGGTATAAACGCTATGGCCGAATCAGGCGATGTCACATTGAAGTGTTTTTCGCAAAGTGTGATATCGATGAAAAACCCCTTTTTTATTTAACCTCTTTGTGTTGTTTTATGACGATTCCAAGACGTGTCATTCATTTTCAAAACGTGAGTCATTATCAAAAAGTTGTTATTAATTTTCGAAACGTCATCTATTGCGGAAGCTTTTTCATAAGTTACGTATTCGTGGTATTTTTGCTAAAACAGTTGTGTTTTTGAAAACCCGCGTCTTATCCTACTGCTAGCAGTTATAAATCAAAATAAAAAAAAATCCCAAATTAAAGTAAAAACCCATAAAGGCCATTTACAGTAAAAATACACCAAATAATAATACTTAAATAGATAAGCAAATACGATAATGTATGCGGACATGTGGCCACCTCTGAGTCCCTCGCTACACCGATCCGCCTATGACTGGGGATTTCCTGTAAAGCTAAAACAGATGGGTGAGTTTACGAAAACTCAGTGTGTAATCCTATACTTAGCAAACAGACAGAAAACAAACACAGTCTGGGCCTAAGTCCCTTTTTAGTATCAGTAACAATTTTAGTTTGGGCTTTGGCCCATCTCAGTATAGAACAATCATGTGCTTGGGCCTTGGCCCATTACAGTATCATTAATCAGTGCGGTAACAGATACATCAGTATACAGATCCTAACCATCCAGCCTCTACACTCCATCTCCATCCAACCCTACACTCCATGTGGGGATATAATCAACCCACCCATCCCTACACTCCAAAGAGTACCGAATGCGGCACTATACAGTAATATGCAGCTGGGCTGTCAGTAATTTAGGCTCGAAGCCTTTCAGTACACTTCCTCCGATCAATATAAAACCCACCCCCATGCAATGCATCATGCAATCATGTCAGGTCACATCAGAATATTATACATGTATTTAGTGTAGTCAAAATAGCACGCTAAAGTATAGTCATGCATGTACATAAGTCTATATACACCACACAGGGGCATAACAGTCATTCAGTCAATTAGGGGTCTAGGTAAGCTTACCGACCCAACGATAGGTCCACAATCATCTTGGGTGACCCGTGCAACCTTAACAGTCAAACAGTAAAAATGGGCCCACGGCCCATATTACGGGCCCATGTGGACCCACACACCCGTATGGCCCACAGGCCCGAAATGGCCTTGGCCGTGTAGATCACATGGCCTGGCCTAATATCTCCACATGTCCATGTGGTTCACCCGTGTGGGGCCCACATGGCCCAATTCAGCCCAGCCCATGAAATCGCACATGGTCGGCCTCGTCGATCTCACGCTCATGTTTAGTCGCACGGACTAACACACGAGCGAGCGCACGCTCGTGTGGCATCGACGTTTCCTTATTCTGGCTTTTGTCGATTCCCATAGTCGGAATTATATTACACACATGGTTATGGAAACGCGCACACAACCCTTGAGCAACCAAATCTAAGTTCACCATAAACATTCGATTAGTCACCTGTCAACCGAAATTAAAACGACCCTAATCAAAATACTTAATCACTTCGCCATCATTCACTTACCCCGTTGAACAATCGAGACCTACCCACTTAAACTGTCGAAACCGAATGACCACTAATTCTTGCAATCCAACCGAACACTTATTAACCACTATTCGTATGACAGTTGAACCAAACGAAAATAGGTAAGCTTTGAAGCAACACCAAAAGTATTTACTTATACCTATACTTACCAACCTCGACAGAAGAGAGCTAGAGGTTTCGACCATGGAAGAACAAGAACCTTTGTTCTCTACAGTGTGAGAGTGGAGAAAACAACCGAATGATTAGCAATGAAGGAGAGAAAAATGTTATCGCGAGATATGGCCAAACCGAACAGAATTAGAGAGTAAAACCAAAGCACAAAAGTCACCAAAAATTCGGCAAAAAGAGAAATATAAGATGAAAAATAATTGCCCGAACAACCGAAAGAACCCAATGCCCAAGTCAAAATTTTTGGGTAGGAAACTAAGAGGAGGAATTCGGCACAATGGAAAACAAAAGCTATTGACCAAATTTTTAAAAAGAAAGCTCAGAGACGAAAAGAATAACAGAATAAAACAATTTGATAGGGGTGAAAACGATAGAATTTCGGCAACAGTAAGGAGATTTTTGTGGAAGCAAACGGCGGTAAAAGGAAAAAAAATTCAACAGAAACAATCCAAGAAAAAGAAAGAGTTGGGGAGGGGAACAATCGGCAGAAAAACAAAACAAATGGAGAGAAGAACCACTCACAGCTGAATTCTTGAGATACCAGAGTCCAAGTTCGGCACTAACACTCCCATATCCTTAAATTCCCTTATTTTTCTCCCCTAAACACTTCCCAAATTGTGATAACCTCCCATATCTCCCTATTTTCTCCTAAAATTCGGCAACTACAGTCCCTTACACCTCCAACACCTAGTAGTTCGGTCAAACACAACTCTATCACCACCACGTTGTAAAAATAAATCCCATTGCTAGTGCTGGGACTTGAACTCCAGACCCCTTGCACATTAACACTCCACTTAACCACCAGACCAGCAGGCCCATTTTGACATATTTTTCCAATATTTATTTATAAGCCTACTGGCTAGAGGTAGGGGTTCATTCAATAAAAAGCAAAAAAAATTGCCCAAGCCAAGGCTTGAACCTGGGACTTTTTAAGACACTCCCAGAACACATAACCACTGAAGCAGATACAGATTTGTGTCACAACATACGAAAATAAAAATTAAGAATTATTGGGGCGTTACACATGGACTGACTGAACAGTCACTCTTGCAGTATTTCTATGAGGGGTTTCTCCTGATGGAAATGAAAATGATAGATGCTCCAAATGGAGCCCCTCAGAGAGCACGAGAGTTGATTTTGACAATGACTGCTAACTCTCAACAATTTTGACGGGCCACAGAACCCACGAGACAGGTTCATGGGTTAAGTTCTCTATCTCTAGAAGATAAAATTGATAAGCTGACTAACATTGTTCAAACTTTGCTTACAGATAAAACGGGCCCAGCACGGTTGTGCAAAATTTACGCTAAGCCAGACCACCCGACGGACTCATGTCCAATTTTACATGAGGATTCAACAGAACAAGCAAATGTTGTCAGAAACTTTCCAAGATCGCCCCAAAGGCGATATGACCCCTACTCGAACTTATATAATGTAGGGTGGAAGGATCACCCAAATCTAAGTTATGGGTCAAATCCTCAGTTCAATCAACCTTACCAACAAAGGCTACCTCCGAATCAACAATTACCGCCCCCAAAGTCATATTTAGAAGCCATAGTGGAAGGGCTAGCCAATAGTACTGAGAAGTTTCAGATAAAAACTGAAATGCATTTGTAGGAGTTAGATAAGTAAGTGAGCAAGCTTGTGCTCACGGTTAGCCGTTTGGAGTCCCGAAGTAAGTTGCCATCCCAAACTAAGCCTAATGCTCGACACAATGTAAGTGCTATAACATTGAGGAGTGGGAAGGTTTTGGAGCACGTACCTGGCATGAGTCGTGCCCACGACGCTGGTCGAGATGAGAAGAAACTTGACACAGAGGCTCTAGTGGAGTCAGCACCACAAGAATCATTTGCAGTACCAACTCCATTTCCTGGAAGACTTATCTAATGCAAGAAGGAGCGATAAGAGAAGGATATTCTCGACACCTTTCGAAAAGTAGAAATCAACATACCTCTTCTTAATGGGATTAAGAAAATTCCACGGTATGTAAAATTCTTAATAGAATTATGCACGAGTAAGACGAAGCTCCTAGGCAATGAAAAGGTGAGTGTCAGAGAAAATGTCTCCGCCATTTTACAAAGGAAAATACCACTTAAACCTAAGGACCAAGGTATGTTTTCCGTATATTGCAAAACATGTAGTCTCTGTATTAAAAAAGCCATGAGTGACTTAGGCGCATCAATTAATGTTATGCCTTTGTCAATTTATAAACTACTTAATGCGGGTCCTTTGAAGGAAACAGGTGTAATTATTCAACTTGTAGATAGATCTGTAGTGCATCCGGAAAGAGTGCTGGAGGATGTTCTTGTCAAGGTAAACGAACTGATATTTCCTGTAGACTTCTAAATTATCAACATGGAGGATGACAACTCAGCCAATTCGTCTGACATACTTCTTGGGAGACCATTCTTAGGTACCGCGCGAATGAAAATTGATGTTTGGAGTGGAACACTCACCATGAAATTTAACGGTGAAGTGGTTAGATTTAATATTTATGAGGATATGGGACATCTCAATGATAAGTTACAAATCGTGCCTTGTAGGAATGTAGATCTTGATGTTAAGTAAGAGGAATTATCGATGATCCAAAAACCAATACGTGAGAAGCTATCATGAATGTAACAGCTCAATTTTGCGTCTAGTCAAAACAGTAGTTTTGGGACCACAAATCTGACAAAGAAAAATTCATTTTTATTATATTTTTATGGTCTACAATTTTATGGAACGATTTCGTGAAATTTTCGTTCGAAAATTTTGACGTTTGGGCACTCAATTTAGTTAAAAAGACTAAATTACAAAAAGTGAAAAACTTGAATTCTATATGTTAGAGGTGTCCAATTGCTATGAGATTTTAAATTAGAGGTCCTTAAATCGTAATTAGACCATTGGTTAAGTTGGTGGACAAAAATGGGCATGGTTTGGCATGTATCTAAAGTTTTTCATTAAGGGCATTTTGGTAATTTGGTAATTAAAATGAATTAAAAAGCCAAAATAAAGCCAATTTTTTTCCATCTTCCTCCCATGGTCGAAATTCACAAGGGGAAACCATGGCTATGATTTTTCAAGCTTTCAAGCTCGATTGTTAGTCCGTTCTAGCCCCGTTTTTAATGCTCTTTACATTTTTGAAGTCTCGATCTTTCTATTTCTACCATCAATTTGAAGAGATGTCAAGGTCTAAAATTTTACCCATGATGGATGTTTGTGTATTTTGATGTCTAATGGTAGAAAATGCATGTTTGGTGTATGATAAACGACCTTTGCTAAGTGATTTTCGGTGAAAATGCCTAAAAGGATTTGTTTGGAAAAGTTATAAAATATAGTGTAAAAATGTGAATAAATGAAAATTGTGGGCTGTTATAAGCATGTATAAGGTTCAACTAAGCATGGGTATTGAAGAAATTGAGTACATTTCATTTTACGAGCCTAGGGACTAAATTATAAAATGTCAAAAGTTTAGGGGCAAAAATATAATTTTTCCATAATGTGACCTTTGGACTGAAATGAATAATGTGTTGATTAAATAAGTTAAATTTTATATTATAGATCAAGAAAAACGAGGTTCGAACCTAGAACGGGGGAAAACGAGTATTTGACGATTTAGTCATTTTTGCCGTTTTTATGCCGATGTAAGTTCATATGTTTAATAAGCATTAAATTATATGTGCATAAATGCCTAATTGATATAATTGTGGTAAATGTTATATTATTGAAATGAAATGTGAATGCTATTGAGTACGATACTACGGAAATGACCGACAGAGATTCGGTACAGCGAAAGTCCTGGTTGGACCTTAGGAATAGATAGGATATAAATGTCATGACATTAGGGTTACTCAGAATACGTGTAAGACCATATCTAGGATATATCATCAATATGAGACTTCGTGTAAGACCATATCTGGGATATGGCATCGATATGAGACTTCGTGTAAGACCATAGCTGGGCTATTGGCATCGATACGAGATTACATGTAAGACCATATCTGGGATATGGCATTGGTACGGTACTGTGTGTACGATATCCCCAAGTATCCTTTATAATTCCAAATGGTTCAACGGGAAATTCAACAGGTATGTCAAAGAAGAGAAAGAGTATATAAGTATTACGAATTGATATAGGTATGTACGTAAATTTTGTAAGTATTGACTTCATGAAATTGTGAGTTCATGATTTCCACGAGAATGATTTGTGAGAACCTTGTGATTATTGGTCAATACTTGTGATGTATGAAATTCATGATAAATTCGGTTGACAATTATGTGATTGGCTTTTGGGCCAAATTGAATTATGATATTGCATATTTTATTCATGCAAATTGTGATTTATTGGATATGAGAAAAAGGAAAGATTGGCATAATTGCCTATTAAAATGATTATGGAAGTATGAAAAGATATGAGCTTTAAACAATTGAAAGATGTGAAAGTATATGCTTGAGAGGTGAATACTAGTAATTAATGTGCATGTTTATTATGAAGTATTAAATGATTGGTTGATTGTGGTAAATTGGTTATAATGGAGAGATTATGGTTATTAGGCTAATGTCAAAACATGTTAAAATATGCTTGCAAATTGATAAAGCAAACAATGTGACGGAATAAATTATAACTGTGAGTTTTATAGCAATTTATATTATCTTATGTTTATATTATCGAACTTGGTAAATGATTGGTAAAAGTTTCTTATTACTTTCATACGGACTTACTAAGCTATATAGCTTACCCCCTTCCTTTCCAATGTCTCATAGGGTCATTGAGCTAGCTCAGGTTGGAGATCGCCGGAGATCCTATCACACTATCAAGCTATCATTTTGGGTATAAATGAATTTAAGCATTTTGAGTCTATGACATGTATAGGGACTAGGTCAATTTGTTATATGTGTCATGATTAATTTGGCCATATGTTGGCTTGTGATTGTCAAGGGCTTGTTTTGCTATTTGGCCATGTAAGTTGGCTCATATTGGCTAACATGGTTGTAAGCCTAAGTATATTCATAAATGTGTCAATGTCTATGGTGATATGATCATGGTATGCTTGGTAAATGTGAAATGTTTGGAATTGTGATTTATGGCATGATTGTGTGATTTTTGGAAATGTGACCTATTGATGAGATGAGGAATTTGAGTATCATTTGGTAACTTGAAAGTAGTTGAATGAAGCCTAATGAATGTGAAATTAGTATGTTTTTAACGGGCTAAGTATAAAGTTTTAAGCATGATAAATGATGGTATAAGAATGACATGTTATTATCTTGTTTGTGGTTGTTTGGTTGCATTTATATGCTTGAATTTGTGTCATGTGATGTTGTGTAGATGTGTGCAAGTGATGGTGGAAAAATGGCTCGGTAAATAGCCTTGTTTTTGTCCACACGGGTAGAAACACGGGCGTGTGTCTAGGCCGCGTGTGACACACGGTCTGCCCCATGGGCATGTGTTCCGACCGTGTGTCCCCTGCACCTTAATTGTTGCAAAATAGAATTTCCAGAATTGAGCACACGGGCAGAGACACGGGCGTGTGTCTCAGCCGTGTGTGCTACACAGTCTAGCACACGGGCATGTGGCACAAGTCAGAGAGCACCCTAATTTGAACACGGTCTGAAGCACGGGCGTGTCCCCGGGGTCATACGGGCGTGTCCCTTGGACCACACGGGTGTGTGAGCCCTGCTTCTAGCAAAAATTTTCTAAGTTTTATAAAAATTCCCTGAGTTCTCGGTTTAGTCCCGAACCACTTCCAAAGCATGTTTTGGGCCTCGTAGGTTCGTATAAGGGACTTTATGATTGAATACAAGTAGTTTTAATTTGGACGCAAAATTTATGACTCGAAATTGCGTGATTGCTTGTGTTATAAGTCCGGTAATACCTCGAGCCCTATTCCAGTGTTGAATATGGGTAAGAGGTGTTACAGTGAAAGCCTCGAAATTAGAACTCAAACCGTTTCTAGAACGTACAAGGATTCCAATAGAGAAAAATGCAAAGATGAACGGAGAAGCTTAAAGACGCCTCAATCCACTAATGATAGGGGAACCCGGGAAGGGCTTCAAGGATAGTGGGAAAGGGTCGAAACCTTTCTGCAAGAACATCCAAGTGCACAAGATGGAAAAATTAATTCTCAATAAGCCAAACAGATAACATTTAAGTTCGTCGAGCTAATGATGTTAAACAAAAACGCTTTTTGGGAGGCAACCCAAATTTATTTTTAATTTATTAAATTTTTTGAATTTCAGTTTAATTTGGATTAAAAATAAAATAAATAATAACCAGATTATTATTTAGTCAGGTTAATGTGTTATTTTTAGGTACGTAATTGAGGTTGTCAATTTTCCCAAAATTAGATACTGATGGTAGCGTGGGCACGCCGTGCTAAATGCTAACAATTATTTCCCAACGCCGACAACATCATTAGAAACACATGGGGAGTATTCTTAACTTTTCTTTTTACTTTTTATTTGGGCTGCTATCTTTTATTTCATATGAAACATGCTTGAGGACAAGCATAGATTAAGTGGGGGAGGGGGTTGAAATGGTAAGTAAATGGTAAGTATACATGATGTTTGCTACATGTCTCTCTTTTGCATATGTTCAATCTTATGCTAGAATTATTCGATAGTTTATTCTGACATTGAGCCTCTAATCTCATTACTTAGTCAATTTGGACAATTGGGCAAAATTTTATATTAAAATGTTCAAGTATCTAGATTAGTCGACATTTGTGTTTTAAGGTTGATATATGTAACTAGATTTTTTTATATAAATTGATTATTTGAAAAAAATATTTGCTTGTGCATAAATAAATAAATAAAATTAAAAATAAATAAATAAAGGCTCAAGTTATGAGTGAAAGTTTCAAAAACTTGACTGAATTTAGTAACTGGGGTAAGGTGCTTGGGTTGTCATTTTATCTCGCGTAAAAAGGTTCGAGTGACAAATCGATAACTTACAAACATTCCGCTAACCGAGCCTTCAATAAAAAAACACTGTTTGAACTGAGTAACCGGGATAGGATGCTTGGGTTGTCATCCTAGTTCATGTAAAAAGGTTTGACCGTGTCTAAAATTTTTTATTAATGCGTGATTAATTAATAATACCTTGAAAATTTTGGATTCTTACTCAATTTAGTGAAATGATTTAGTTCACATATTTCAGTTTTATGACACTTGTTGATCAAACTATATATTATGAGCATTTATTTATTTTTGCCTATGTTGTTTGCATTGATTATGGATGCGGAAAAGACGCTCGATTTTTAATAAATTGTAAAATAATTTCTAATGTTTGAAGGAACAATATGCTTAAGGACAAGCATGAGCTAAGTAGGGGGGATTTGATAACATGTTAATTTGCATGACATTTTGTGTTTAATTCAGTTTATTTCTGAATTGATCCCTTCTAAATTAGTGCTTTTATGTTTTAATCTTGTCAGGGATGCAATTGGGACGCTAAGAGACAAAAACGAGTAGAAAAGGACCAAATAGAAACACAATCAATGAAATGAGGCCGAATAAAAAATGTTGAGAAAGCCAAGGGCTCATAGGATTTTTTGACTTTATAAAAGCCAAAAATAGAAAAAAGAATCTTATTTTATTTTTTATTTAATTTTATGTTAAAGTGGTTAAGGCCAAAATTAGTAAATTCCATGTATATAAATAGGGCCTTAATGCACTTAGGATGGACACATTCAATTTTACATTTGACTTCAATTTAAAATTGAATAGCCATTATTCTTTTTCATTCAAATTGGCGTGAGCATTCTGTTTCCATTTCTTTATTCTTTCAAATTGGTCTAATTGCTTTCCAAGTACTTTTCTTTCCCATTCTTCACCACCATCATCAAATCACCTTTCAATTCTATTCACTAAATTCCATTTTAGCTTTAGGCCGGTGTTCTTTCCGGTCAGGAATCGTGAGATATGTATTCGTGCTAAAAATCCTTCCAATCAGTATTCACTTTTTTTCCTAAGTATCGGGATAGACAACTCATCCCTTAAAGTTAAACTCGATTTCAAGTCAAAGTGCACGTTGGGTTGGAGTCGTGTTTGCTGACAGTTGGAGAAACGAGTCAGCCATGCTGTATTTGGATCTCCGAGAACAAATCAAGGAAGAAGTGATCGGGTTTAAACGACCGACGTGGTTGAGGCCATTAATTCGAGTTGGGTTCTTCAGATCGCAAGGCTACCAGAATCTTGAATCGGGAACACGTGTATCTCGGTTAGATAATCAGTAAGGGTTGGTTTGTAGGTTGTATCAGGACCAGCTACGGGTGGAAAAATTGGTGGTTAGGACGTTCTTAACTGTTATAACCACCTTATTGTTTGGAGGAGAAGATTAATTTTCAAGGATTGATTTTGAAACCGGAATCTACCGAGTCTAGGGCTAAGGCTTATTATCTCTGTTTACAAAAATTCAAATTTATTTCTTGATTTAAATTTATTTCCAATATTAATTAATTGTTGATTTACGCTGATTCAATTATTTAATTTTTAAACATTTTCAAAACCCCCTGAATTATTTGTTTATTTTTCTGCAGGTCCGTTTAGAGTTGTGGGCACAACTTTTGCCACGACTTTCGACACGACAAACATTCTGTTCACAAGTTAAACACAGAAGTAGATTATAGCATCCAATCCTTGTGGACTCGACCCTACTACCACTCTTTACTACTATTTAGAGTTATTTTTGTAGGAATTATTTTTGGTGGTTTCGGCGCCCATCAGTAACATTATTTAAATAACGACATTTTTATCAATATAAAAGAAAGACTTAATTTAGTTTAGTGTTAAAACCCACACCTGATCGTAGATCTGATGTGCAAGAAATCTCTAAGAACACCCACACATGGCTCTAACAATTAGATTACCCTTAAAATAATCTCTTGGATAAGCGATTTAAATCCCAACGTTTAATGGTCTCTCAGGTTGATGTCAATCTGTCCTTTAACAATACATGACATAATAGATGTTAATACATGAGGAAAAAAATTACTAAGGCTCTTTAAAGTATTCGGCCAAGGGAAGAAAAATAAGGAGAAGGAAAATATTTCTTCAAACCCTTACTTTATACATACTATGTTGAAACAAAAGGTTCGACAGATTGTAACGATCAAGAATCAGAGGGGAAAGAATGATCTAAAAGGAGGGTTATTCAAAAATAAGCCCAAGAAAAAGAGAGTTTAGAATTAGGTATTAAACAAAATATTTAGTGCAAAATTTTTGATTATATAAAAAAATAATGAACACTCGAAATGAAGAAGAAAAAGAGAAAGGATCTCCACCGTCGGAGGTTGTGCTACGACGGCGGTCCTACAACGGAGAAGAAAGAATATGGGTTCGGTCACTTTCTTAAAAGAGGAGAAATAAGAAGAAAAAAAGTAAATAAAAAGGGAGAAGTTGCGCAGTGGTTGCCACGGTGGTAGAGGGCGGCGCTAGGGGCGAGTTTGGAGAAAAATGAGAGAGGAGAGGTGGCAAGGTGGTGGTTCGGTGGTGAAGTGATTGTAATGGAAAGCTAGGAATGATGGGAGAAAGAGAAAAAAAAAAGCAAAAAGGGAGGTTGAGAGCTAATCAAAAGAGAAAAAAAAAAAAGAGGAAATGGGTGGTGCAACAATGAGGGGGGAAGAGTGAGAGGATGGATGGCAAAAGTGTGGTCAACCTTGTCTAGGTTCAATGAACCATTAATAAGGAAAAAATGGAGAAACTGGAAAGTTAGTGGGACAAAGGAGTGAAAAGGGGATCATGGTTCCACAATTATGGTTTGTTGACCAAAAGAAATGGAAAGAATCTTCCCCTCTTATGGAAAGCTAGGTTGGATAGAAAGGGTTTTAAAAACATGAGAAAAATCACAAAAAATTAAATTAAAAGATGTAGATGAGGAGACTTCAACCTAAAACCATTAGGAAACTTTTTAAACTCTTAACCATTAGGCCATTTAACTTCCTTGTGATCATTTTAACAAGAAAATAATTAAAACATGGGATGATCTTTGCTTAGGGTTTAGAACAAATTTGCACCAAAAAGAAATTAGTGAGAGGAAAGGGATTCGAACTCAGATCATCAAGGACAGCTCCACCACTACTCAATCACTATAATTGATATTTATTTATTATCAAGTGAGAAAAAAGATTATCTAAATAAAAATTTTGTCGTGATCACTCTCAGTTCAATAACCCAATTTCTACTAACCCAATCTTTGGGATGTGACAGTGATGGCTCATCGTGGTATGGTCGGGTCATCCACCTCTCGCATTAATGCTAGAAGTTGTAGCCTAGTCTTCAAATGGGGCATCCTGCATAGATACCATAGAGAAAGAACACAAAAAACACATGCAAATAATGAAAAAAAACAAAAAATAAATCCAAACATCTGTCCATAATAATTCAACATTTAATAGTTTCAATGCGCATAAAAAAATGAAACTATGCTAAGACATGAAACTAGTTGTTATCATTTGAATCAGGCTCCAGTGCATCTATTTCCTTTCCTTTTCTTTTGACAACAACCCTCTTGCAAGTGTGCCGAGGTGGTCAGTAACACGGCTCTTCCTCACTTGGGCTGCGAAAAACTATCCCTTTGATTGAAGGGCACCCAGGAGCAAACACAGCCTCAAAATCACCTACGTCTTCAGGATGCTCATCATTTTCGTTTTCCATTTCCTCTTCGTCTTTTCTCCCTCATTTTTGTTGAACGGGTGCAAATACTTGACTCACCAGCCAACATGGGATGGGTCTACTAGCCTATGCGTCGTTGCGTAATGGTCAATGTATAGTTTAATGATTTACATCATCAGTGTATTATATTTCACTGCCTCTGTGCCATCCAAAACCTTCCTCAGAAGAGGCTTCTTCGGAAGGGTGCTTGGCACTTTCATCTTGAGTTTGCGACGGCGGGTCCACTCCTGCATTTGCTTTAGTTGTAACTCTTGGAACTGTTGGAGTGTTGAATTGTTTATAATGCTTCTAGGGACGGAATGGAAATGATCGGTGGGATTCATAACCACACATGCTTTATGGCATAAATCTGTAACCAAGTGTGGGAAGTAGATCCCGACCTTGCCTTTCACCACATAGCATCTCATTTTTTGATAGATCCAAGTCCCCAAACAGATACGCTTTTGCTGTAAGATAAAACACAACAAAATAGCTTGGAAAACATTAATTGTGTTAGTTTCAAGTGTTAGGCTAACACGGGTACAGATAAGTTTCATCCATAATTTTGCTACCGGGAATATTTATTGCTTGATTAAATGAAAGGAGTAATCTCATTTTTGTCTCTCATTTCCATTCCCCTCTACCTTCCATTAGGCAGTTCATTATGAAATCCATATCTACATCACGATAATGTGTCAAGTCAAGCAACTCGATGACTTCATTTTTGCAAAATGGGATGCCAGTATGGAAGATGTCTACCTCTCGGTTCCTAATGTATACCGGATCTCTTTCACTGAATTTTAAATTGGAGTAGAACTCCAAGACCACGGGTATAACCTTAGGCGCCTTAGGCAAGAGGTAAAAGTTTTTCCACCTATAAAATTGGACAAGATCCCAAACCTCGCCACCTAAAGAAGAGGCTAGGTCGAAACCATGTTCAAGGATGAACATTCGTGCTTGAAGCATGAGAAAGAACTCCTTAGCCTCTTTAGATAGAAATTTGGTCTGATCAAACTCCAACAACGGAGCTGGCTTAGATTGGGATTAGGTTTATTTTGTTTGCCTTGGTGGCATTTTGTAAAGTATATTGAATTAATCAATCAATAATATTAACAGAAAAAATTATAACCAACTAGCCCACAACAATGCAAAAATATTTATCAACAAGTCCACAACTATTCCATAGCTTACAACAAACTATCAAGCAAGAATAACAAAAATTTTCAAAAATAAATGAACTTTTAACCTTCATTGTTGTTGAAGGCAAATGGGTTTGTTTTGCCGTTCCCTAAGCAAGTGGAAGAGAGATGAAAAAAGAATTAAGGAAACAACCAAAAACAACAGAGCGATTGCCAACAGATGAAGATATTATGAACAAAATTTTAAAAAAAGTGAAAAGGGAAGAAGTCTTGATGGAGTTAGGATTTTAAATGAAGGAAATTTGGGAATTTTGAGGAGTTTTAGGGGTTTAAGCTTGAAAACATACGGGTTGCGATACCCAAAACGAATATTTTACAAAATTTGACAAGGGTATAATGAAACTGAGGTTGGGTATCGTGATATCCTTGGAATTTTTGGTCCCCCAATTTTTGAAACTGACCAGGGTATCGCGATATCAAGGTCTCGGTATCGCAATACCACTGTATGTTTGCCCAAAATTTTAAATTTGAAACTGCTTGGGATATCAAGATACCAGAGGTCTGGTATCGCCATACCAGAGGTTCGGTATCGCAATACCAAGGGTTTGATATCGCGATATCCATAAGAGTTTTGGCCTCCCCTCGAAACTATCTAGGGTATTGCGATATCCACCCTTGGGTGTCGTTATACCACTGTATAGTTCTCAAAATTTCACAAAATTTTCATCCTAACTCCCTCTAAACACAAAACAGGACCCCTAAATCCCTAAAATTCCACATGCAATGAATTTAAAGCCTAACTAAGTAGGAAAATTAAATGGAATCTATGCTCAAACATGAAAATTATTTACAATTTTGGGAAAGGTTAGACCTCATTGATGACTTGACACACCTCTTCGGGGCCATCGTCATCGTCCACTTCTTGATAACTTGTCTCACCATGACATGCTTCACAATTGAGATATTGGACCTCTTTGAATGTTTTCTTAGTACACCCCAAATGCAAATTCACTCGTTGCCCATTTACCAAGAATAACTGACCATCCTTGGTTGCCAGTTAAATGGCACCATTAGCTAACACCCGAGTGATAGTGTACAGTCCTGACTATTAGCAAATCAATTGAAAGACTTATTTGTCCCCTATCAAGTCTAATTCAGGAGATGCTTTGTCCTGGGCATCGAAGCGGATGACTCTCAGAAGATAATGACATAAATGTGACTGACTGGACTGATAGTACATCAGGCTGGACCCAAGAAGAATAGATCCTGAATCTATTTATGGATTTATTCACTTGTGACGTTCAAAGTGTGACAAACCTTAATCTCAAGTGGATGACGAACTATATATGCGTGATTTGAATACTTTGATGTAAGTAAAAGCCTGAGTTCAAATAGATAAGGAATTGAAAGCTGGTGTATTGGGTATATGACTTCTGCAGTATGTAGCACCATTCATAATAATAGAATTCATAGCCCGAGACATGGGTAAATGTGTAACACCCCATACCCGACCCGATCACCGAATCTGAGTAGAGAGTGCCACAACTTAAACTAAACAAATTTATCAAAGAATATTTGAAATTTATAAAAGTATCGAGTTATTGGCGTGACCTTTAGTATGACAACAAAAAAACAATCAAATTGGTAATACGCCAAATAAAACATTTTTAGATAAAACATTTAACAGAAGCCTTATATAAGTTGATAGATTATGTAAAACATAATATGGGTTATTCCCATACAATAGTGTCAATGTGCATCATTGGCGGTTAAAATAACATTTAAAACCATTTGACGTATATGCCAATGAGACAATCTTATAGAACAAAATATAATATTTTAAACACTTATATCAAAGGTTTATAAAAAATCTCATAAAAACGTATCTTAACAAAGATAGTAAAATGTTATACAAGTCGGTTACAAAATTGGTCTACACACCACCCCTACAAAGGTCATGCACGATACAGAAATAAACAGATGACTCACAACCAATAGTTCTCTGACATAGTCCCTTCAATAGAGTCACTTCCTTCAGTCAGCATGCCTGAGAAGGAAATGAATAACAGAGTAAGTTCAAATGAACTTAGTGAGTTCCATAAGGAAAACAAAACTAATATATAGTGATACAGACGATGAATATGTTTTAATACCATATAGAAACACATTATTTTAGAGAAGTTCAAACGTAATAATCATAATACGCCCAATGGCATTCACAAATTACGGACAAACTTAATACACCAACTTAACATGACACATTGGCAGTTCTTATTCCCGAACTTAACAATAACTTATACACAAAAGCCATCCTTATGCTAGCCTTGTACCAAGAATTCAGAGTCAGAATCATATCAAATCAGTCATATTCGTACACCCTTAACTCCTCATATTATAACTGGTCTGTCGCGTATTTTTTCTCGTGATCTACTAGTTCGATTTGTAATAAAGCTGCCCTATTGGAGGTATCACAAACATATTCCCCATCTTCATCAACACATCACGTACCACATATTGGTGGTGCTTGCTTGTGTAGTAATGAGGGCGTTACACATTGAAACATAAACGACCATAAGCACACTGATAATATTGGTTGAAAACCATGAAAGCAAACACCACACTTACGCTGTGGATAAAGAACACTTACCTTATACAGTTTATACAACAATGTAATTTACACACATGGAGTAAGAAGGAACTCACCAGGAAGTCTACTATAGTAATCTACTCAGCAAGTCCTTTGCATTTTTTACTTGGACCTTCGTTAGCTTCTTGAGCTAAAACAAAGACAAATACATCTATCAGATCATTAAACAATTGAAATTTGACATGCATGCATGAATCGATAACATGCAAACCCAATTGGTAGCATGTAACATAGAATCAAGAACAATTTTAAAATTTATGCATGCATTACTGAAAACACGTATATTCCTTTGATAATTACCTAAGGGTTTACCAGAAATTACCAGTAATCTAGTGATAACGGTGTTAGCAAAATGCAGGAACTCCTTCCTACAGGCTCTAACTTAAAATTTCTAAAGCTTCAACGAAAGTTCAAGGAAGAAGAAGAAGAAGAAACAAAATGTGCAAACATGATATGTTGATGTCCTTATATAGAAGAGACACATAGGAACAAAAGTTAGTGGAAATTCAGAGGATCCCATGATCACTCTAAAAATTTGAGAAGAATTAATTAAGTATCAAATCATCTACAGTATCCTAGTTTAGTTCTAACTAAGTCTCAACTAAATTCTAACATCACTTACCATGTCATCATAACATATACCAACCATGTAAACAAACTTATTGAGCTACGAACTAACGAGTTCGCGTACGTAAAAGAGTAAGTAAATATGATTGTATGTGTTGTTTGATATGTATATCTACTGATAGAAAAGAAAAGTTGAACGTTAAGTAGTAAGTTTTGATTCTTGTTGGCTACATTGAAAACGTAGTGTAATTGTGAAGTGTTGGTGATTATTGGTATATATAATTTGCCTTAGTGAAAGTGAATTCTTAAAGCATGTACGAATTGGGCTAATGAGATGTCTGAGATGCAAAGTTAAGTGTTAGTAAAGATTGTGTTACTAGGAAATGTAAGTTCTATTCAAGTAAAAGTGTCATATGTATGCAAGGAAGAAAGTATACGTTGCTATTAGAGTACACTCGATATTAGAGTTTGTTCGATGCTAAAGTGCACCTGGAAGTGCTATTCGCCATGGTTAAGTACCAACCAGTTAGTATGAGAGTATCCGCCCAAGTGTCTAGGCATGTAAGATATTGTTGTATTAGTTTAAGAGTGTGTATATGCAGTTTTAGTATTATTCTTGCTTCTGTAATTCATCTAAGAGTTGAGTATTTTCTTTGCTAGAGTTCACTAAGTTCTTTTGAAGTTACCCCTTTTCTTTTCCCTCCTTCCAGGTGGTGCTTTAATGTAATCCTGTAGAAGGGACTTACCTAGAAAGAGAGATCACTATAGTGAGCTCGTCTGTGTTTGTTTCATAGCATGCATATGTTCTTTTAGGGTTGGAATTTATTTCCATTTTGAATCTGAATCTGTAATAAAGTACCTATTTATTGAGTTATATTTTTAAAAGAATGTTATCCCTGAAGTATTAATCAAAGTTTTATGAATTATGATTCGTATAGTGTTTTCTACTTATATACACCAAACTATTTTATATGTTATGGACCACTGCCAACAACACTTTATTTTCAAAGGAAAGATTTTCCAACTGAATGTTTAAAAAATAACTGTGTATACATTATGGTGTATACCAATTTAGTTACTTGTGTTTTCCAAATTTATTTTCTGAGTTAACTCCTAGTCCATTTGTTATGCTTTGAAATTAATTTTAAGTCTGCTTTTTGTGTAATGCCTCAGTCGACTGTTGGGGAATGGGGTGTTACAATACTTAAGTTCTAGATTTTTGCCTATCATTCATAAACTTATTTAGTCACAAAGTCATTCCACTACAGTATTGTGACCGAGCTCTCCCTAACGGCATACCATTATAAAAGCAACTCGATCAATACTTGTTCAATGACCTTGTCATAAGTGTGTTACCCTCATAGGATATTCTTAATCTCTTTGGGATAATATCTATTCTCCCAATATGATCCTATTTTATCTCATGGTAACCATGTTGGAAATTTTTTTGTTCAAAAACGGTTTTCTTGCATAATGAAAAATAAAAATTTTGAAAACTGACCCGATATGTGGTATTTATAGTAATAAATCTTAGATCGAATTCGCACCTGTGTTTTTGGATAGATGGATCCTTGTCATTCCCAACTTTCAACCAAACAATATTCTCCACTATTCTTGTATCATGAACTGCTTCGAGTGTGGGTTCGAACGATTCGAATCAAACACATAACTACAAATAGTCTTCTTTTCTTTAGGGTGAAGACGAAAATCTCTTATGAAATAGAAATGATAGAATCATTATTCCAAAAAATATATTTAATTTTTAGAGAATAAAAGTCTCTCTATTTTTAGGCAAAATAACGATATCTAAAAGTTGTGTTAATAGTCATATCGATGCCATCTATTTATAGGGAGAAAAGGTAGACCCATTGTTGGATTGTAGAAGTTTATTTCAACTAGAAAAACGAACTCATAGCCTCACTAGGAGTATAGGGGGTGGCAACCCTAGTTAATAATACTAGGGTTTGTCATCCCACCCTTTTACATAAGGGGCTTTTAGGCCTCTTCCATATCGGGTCCAATTACAAGTACTTCCTGGGCTTTTAACCCAATACTTTATAATTTGATCCAACCCAATATTTGTTTTTATATTTCCCAAAAACAAAATTCATTATATTTCCAATTAAATAATTTTTTCAACCCAATTCTAATTCTGTTAAAATCATGACGACTTTACCGTAAAAGAATATATAAGAAAATATATCTAATATTTTTGTATTCAATGGTTCACTATGGCCAACTGATTTATTTTCATTTTCGAACTTCATTTAATTCGAAAAATATAAATTCATTTTTTAGGTCATTTTCATTTTTGTCATTTTTAATTTCATTTAGGAGAAAACCACATTCATTTCCAAATGATTCCATTTCCCCATTTTCATTTTCATTTGGGAGAAAACCTCATTCATTTCCAAATGTTTCCCAATTCTCCATTTTCACCATTTTTATCCATTTCAGTTCATATGATTCAACATGCAATTGATTTGTGGTTTCAACGAGCTAGCGGAGAGACCGATTGGACATATAAAATTGAGGTTGAAATGATTTATAATTAAGTTTCAAAATTTGCTTATTAATTATAAACTTATTTAGTCATGAAGTAGGTCCACTATAGTATCGTGACTGAGGTCTCCTCAACGACATACCATTATGGAAGCAACTCGATTAATGCTCCTCCAATGAGTTATAAGTGTGTTACCCTCATATGATATCCTTAATCTTTTTGGAATAATATTTGTTCCATCAATATGATCATATTTTATCTCATGACAACAATTACATCTTCTGTCAAGAAAAGTCAATTACTATCAAACTGTAATCAAGTCATGCATCACAAAGATGAATGACTCATGACCACGTTTACTTTTCATCAATCATGTAATGCCAATGAGAGTATATTATTTACCCATGCCTCAAGCTATGAATTCCACTATTGTGAATGACACTACATACTACATAAGTCATACACCCAATGCACTAGCTTTTGATTCCTTATCTATTTGAACTTTAACTTTTACTTATATCAAAGTGTACGAGTCACGTATACATAGTCTGTTATCCATTCAGGGTTTAGGTATGCCACACTATGAACGTCATAAGTGAATAAATCCATAAACGGATTCAAGATATATTCATCTTGAGTCTAATCCGATATACTATTAGTCTAGTCAGTCACATCTATGTCTTTATTTTCTAAGATTCACCCGCTCCGATGCCCAAGAGAAAGCATCTCCCCAATTGGACTTGATAGACTACATATTAGTCTTTCAATCGATTTTTTCATTTCCTATTAGACTAAGGAAATGTTTAGGTTCGTCTATTAATAGAAGTTGCCTTCTTGTATTACGATCCGACCACATAATACCGCTTAGTATTAGTTTAAACATTAGAAAACCGATGAATAACATTTGTTTCCATTTTACTTTGTATGCAAAAACCATATGAGGATAATCATACAACATATATTAATGTAATCAATGAATTTGTTTTATTAACCAATTTGTTCAAAAAAATTACAAGTTTACAAATGAATATACTACACTTAGGGCACTAGATCCAACAGTTTCCAACTTGCCTTAATGAAGTAGACAAGTCATATTACGCATTCCCATGCTCTCCACGTGTTTCTTAAAATTCCCATACTTTCTAGGCACTGTCTCTAAGTTCACGTCCCCTAGAACTCATTTCTAATGTCTCGATTTAATCTGATTAAAAAATTTTATGCATCAGAAATTTTGTTCCACTGATTATTCGCGAACAGTTTTATGCAAAGAGATGTTCAGAAGTAGTTCTTTCGATCAACCAAAGTTTCTAGTTCAAGTTCACTACTCTAACTCAGGGAGTCACATTCACATTCATAAGCAGAGACACATTCATTTTTCCACGAAGTCACATTCATTCACAACATCATTCACTACACTTTTATGGCCATTCCATCCATTTCCCTACCAGTGGGTAATTTCGTCATTTTCCTACAAGGGTATTTTGGTAATAAATCAAGTTAATTCGAAAATATTTTTCAAATTAAAGGTATTTCAGAATTTACAAAATCTCTGGGTTATTTTGTTTTCCAAATCAGAGGTGTTGCAAAAATTTCAGAAATCGAGGTTATTTCGGTAATTTTGGAAGTCAGGGGCAGTTCCGTAAATTTTCCAAATCAAGGTATCTTGTTATTTGTAAAACAGAAGTTTTTGGTATTTTTGTAAAGTATAAATATTGTAGCAAACGTCGAGGGTATTTTTGAAAATCTTAAGAACTAAGGGTATTTTAGTAATTTACAATACAGGGGCATTTTTGTAATTTTGTAAATCGGAGATATTTTGGAAAAAAAATTCATAATAATCTTTTACTACAATTAAAAGGGTAATTTAGGGATTTTAAAACTAGGGTTTTATCATGGCTAGTCCCTTCGGGTTTTAATTATCGGGTTTAGCAGTGAATAAGTCCTCTTGGTTAGGGTGAACCGTAGCTACGCACTGGTAGGATTCGAGTAAAGAGGAGGTGAGTCACTAGGACTCGCTTAAATACCAAGCTCTTACAGAATCCACTCCTAGACATGCGCTGTGATTTGCCACACCCTAGCTCTCGGCGACTTACTTCACTGAGTTTGTTTAATAGTCCTTAAGTCTTATGCATGTGTTTGAGTAAACTAGTCCTAGGGTTCAAGTTCCTATCATGCTATTCTACGTTCCATTCCTCTTCTACCCTTCCATAATTCATAACATAAACCACATAATCACACAAAATGGTTAGGGGTACTTACCTGGTGGACTGCGGGTCGGAGACTTAGGTGCCATGCCAGAAAACCTGCTCATTTTCAAAAATACTTTCATAAAACTCATTTGGGCTCGATTTGAAAACGTTTTGGGCCTTAGCCCACAGCCGAGAGTTTAAAAGCTGGCTCGATACCAAGCTGAAACACCCTAAACCCGCCCACGAGCTTTGACCAGATTTGGTATGTTCCTCAAGTAAACCGGTTCAAAATTCTTTTGTTCTTAGGAAAACTTGTGTGATTTTAAGAAAAATATTGTTTTGGGTTGGGCTTGTGTTGAAAATGAGTTCGTTTTATATTGAAATCCCTTTTATCTTAAGTGACAAAATATTTAGGGTTTAGTTTAAAAGAAATTTTAATTAAATTTTAATAGATAAAATTCATAATCATAATAAATAAAAATAAGTGTAAAGTAATTCAACTATGGCCTTATGGCCTTATTACATCAAATAATTCCCAAAATAATTCAAAGTACTAAAATAAATTCAAGAGTCCTAAAAATATAAACTTCATGTTGAGCATGGCCACCACAAGTTCTCGCCAGCCCGGTCCATCAACTTTATTCATCACACGAAAAATGTTCCCCAACAGGTGAGTCAAAGCAGACTCAATGTGTACACGACACTAAATCATAATAGAATCGGGCATATCACATATTACACATTCAAAACATAGAATACAGGTTATGATGCATTCCCAAACCCAAACCTAGTTGTCCATCCACTACACACCCCGTGCACTGCCGGTCACACCGTGGGGACTACTAAGTCGACCCTCCATCCGCTACACACCATCGAAGGCGATCCATCGCAATCGACGTGCTCATCGCCCATATATAAAATTTGTGGCATAGCCACAGATAATTGTGTCATGAGACACCACATTCGAGATAATGTAACCGGTTACCACATTCGGATAATGTGACCGAAGTCACCACATTGAGATAATGTGACCGAAGTCACCACATTGAGATAGTGAGACCGTAGTCATCACATTCACTTCCCCCTTTTCATATACCCGAATGACCCATATTATTCAAATCATGCATATCATACTTAAATTCACATTCTTATAAATTTTCACATGTTATAAATAACATATTTCATAATCCTAGTGGAAGTAGGAAACGTGCACGAGTACTTTGTACCATATTATGGTACCTTAGCCACATTATTATAAACATGCATATATTACATATTACCATCAATCTTATTAAAAGTTAGTGTAGGGTACACACCTGATTCGCTTAAAATTTCCTTGAGATCTGAAAAGCTTGATCTAATGCTTGGATCCTTAATCCCTACATTTGATTAATCACCTACTACTTTAATAAAAAGCCATTCGACCATAAATCCAAATCCTAGTAGGATTAGTATACTTAAACTTACCTTGTGGATTTTAAATCCCGAAACTCACCGAATAACTAGGGAACACGTGGCCTATGGTGTACCTTCAGAAAAGAACTTCTCCTTCCTTGTAGTCGACACTTAGTAAATCCCGAAAGATCTCTTCAAAGTTTGGCAACAAGATATTAATGGGGTTAGTCCTAGATTTGGCAAATCTTAAGAAAAAGGATGAAACCGAATGAGATCTTACCCTTACTTGAAGAAATCGATTGCACCTTCACTTCAACCTTCAGAGATTCGGCTATGGCTAGATGATGATCTCACAACTTTCGGCTTTTGGAGGGATTAGAAAGAAAAGAGAAGGAAGAATAAAGATGGAGGATTCGGCTAGAACACAAGGTATTTCGCCTTGCAAAAAATAAAAGAAAGAAAAGAAGAGAAGAGAGCACTAAGAATTCGACAGAGAGAGGAGGAAGCACAAATTGATGAGTAGCCCTCCTTCCTTCCTTTTATAGCCGAAATTATCATCTAAGGAGTCCCTTACTTGGCCACCACTCCTCTATCTGATAACTTTATCCTTTAATTATCACTAAAAATAAAAGATAATTCAGCAACTATCCTTACTTAGCCGAAATTATTAAACTCAAGGTCCCTTACTTGGCCATCACTTCTCCCTTATTTTCCTCTTTATCTCTTTATTCAAATTAAAAGAATTTAATCCAACAATAATCTCTTGAAAATAATGATAAATAAATCCCTTATTTATCCACTATTTATAAAATAATAAAAGCTCCTAATTTATAGCCATGTGCCGTCCACCTCTCTGCTCCTTGTAGCAAAATAAAATTTCTTTTATTTACTTCCCATGTGACTCGAACTTAGGCCCATTCCTCTTGCATATGGCGCCATTTCCATAGGCCCTAAGTGGCATCTTCAGACCACTTTTCCAAGCCTGTTTGTGTGTCAAAATTTCACAAACTTTTTCTTTTAAGGCCACCTTGCCTTAATTTCCCCTTTTAATCCTTAAAACTCGTCATTTCTAGGTCATTTCTAAGTTTCCAAAAATTTTTGATCGGCTCTGTAAACTTGACATTTCCTTACATTTCCATGACATTTCCTTACAAGACATTTCCTTACATTTCCAAGGTTCTAAAAATGTTCACTTTCCTCTTTTAAACTTAACATTTCCATACATTTCCAGGTTTCCAAAAGTGTTCAAAATATATTCATAACACATAAGATATGTCATTTCGTACAATTAAACCAAAAATGCATAGGCCCTTTTCAGGATGTTACACATGGCGCATAGAAAATGTCTCTGTAACGCCCTCAACCCGATCCAACTTGTCAGGTGATAGCTCTTGAAAATAGTTATATTTCATGCCTTTAGACTTAGTTAATTGCCTGTACTTTAGTGAGTTTAGTTGAATTTTAGGATATTAAATTGGTTTGTTTAGAGCATTGCATTAAAGATCTTGAATTGTACTTAAGTGTTATTACATGTTGCTTTTAATTTTCTATGGGGAGGACTTGCTTGTTGGTTGATTGGCAGGTGAAGAGTGTAGGAAAAGGAGTAAAGGATTGAAGGTTTGCTGTGACAAATTTTGGATAGTTTGCAAACACAAATGCTGTAGCAATGCCTGAAAGATGCCTAGTCAGCACTCAATATGTACCGTTCTCAGCCCCAGTTGTACTTGTACCAGATAAATCCACCTGAAAAATTGAAAAAGGATTATGGGTTGATGGACCTACCCTAGAAGGTCAAACTTATAAAAGCCAAAGGGGGAACCCTAGAAAAGGTAGCAGTTTTGGGGATAGAAAAAGAGAGGAGCAAATTTTGACAGAAAAGGGGAAGGACCAAGAAGGAAGGCGGCTAAAGAAGGAGAAAATGACTGCATCATCTTTGGCAGCTACAAGACATTGCGCTGCTGATGTTGAGAGTTGGATAGGCGAAAGCTATCATCTTAGATTTTCTCCTTGATTCTTATTGCATTTCTTTTAGAACTTATTTGTTAAAGATGGTGTTGGTTACTACATTAAACTTGAACTTGATTTGCCCAGCTATGAGCTAAATATCTTAGGCTCAGGATTACTTTGCTGAACCCTTTAATTTCTATTAATGTTTACAATTCAAGCTGGATTTATTCTACTGGTTTATTCAATGGTATTTCATGCTTTATACAGGCTATGTATTGATGAATGTACAGTAGGTTATTAAAGATAACTTAATTCCGACAGGGTTAGGTTAACTGGATAGACATTGGATAATATGAGTGAATGATAAATTATTTATTCACAACAACCTCTAGACATAGAGCTTTTCCTTATACGAAAGAAGGTAGAAAATATTAGTCGTAGCCGAACTCAAGTCTATAGACATATAGTACCCTAGGGGAGGTAACCCAAGGTTTTGCTCTCGAAAGAAGCAGACTGCTGTAGAAACCTATCGAGTAGTAGAATGTTCAAGACTTTGTTGTGACATTAATAGTTAGAGAAGGTAGATGCATCAGTTATCCCAGTCGTCCTAATCAACATTGCAGTTCCTTAATCTCCTTTTTTATATTTTTTTTTTGTCATGACATTCTTGTTTCGTTTACTTGTTTTGCTTTGCACATTTTATACATTATCATTCTCTCTTTTTACCACCACATTTTCACTGTTATTTTGCTTTAGCATTAATCAAGCCTAACTCAAATAACTTGACCAAATTATACCTATCTAATCCCTATGGAAATGATCTCACTCATCACTTTATTACTTGTTCGACGTGTATACTTGCACAATTCGCACATCATATTCACAAGTGACACCGGGTCCAAATCTCGAGTGTTACCACTTTATCACAGACTTATACTTATCCAAAACTTACAACTTTCAACAAATACATCTTATTTAGTAATGTTACCTAGCAAACTTACGTTTAGGTGTATAATGTGTACTTAGAATCATTTGAACAAGGCCTTACACTTGCCAAGGACTTACAAGTATACATAACACACTTAGTTACACTAATCTAGTTGTTCTACCTCTAACCAATATTACTGGCTACTCTACAAGGCTTATTGTCAAATTCCATAGCTTATTCATAATATTTTCATCAAACACTAGCGTATCGCTTCACTCACTCTGTTTTCATAATAGCCCATCCTGTACTCTCTCTAGCGCAGTCGTGGCATCGTCCCTCCTAGCGTAGTCCCATCTCAACTTACCCTTGACTTAAAAGCATAGAGGTAAGTTCATGAGAACTTAGTGAGTAAACCCTCTTTTACCTGAATCTTATTCGAGAACATCGTTATCAATCTCCTTATCTTTTATTTTTCAACTTAACTTTGGCAGATACATCCCTTAGATTCTATTCATTATACCATAGGTGTCACGCTTCAGACTGAGGTCATATCTTGCCTTTCATATCTTCTGTACTACTCGCATTCCTCATCTTATTCTTTTGTGATTCATTAACCATTCCCGTTGTAGAGGGCCTTTTAGACAAAACATACTAGGTTTGCCACATCCTCTGGTGCACTCTAGTCTCGTTGTTCTTACCATGTTACTATACTGGGTTTGCCATAACACTTCTTACAGAGCTTTTCTTCAGATTTCATTATACTTACCGTACCTTCAGAAGACTTTGTACATAGTTTATTAGAGTTTTCCATAGGTTCCCTTCTTTTTGTTCAGAGTCTGCCACAGAGGAGTTCTTTTCCAGAGATTGCCTCAAGGGCTTCCTTATCCAGAAATTTCCACAAAGGTGTCCTTTTCATTAAGTACTCACCACAAAGGCTTTCCTTTCAAAACCTCACCGAAAAAGCACAAGAGTTCGCCACGAAAGCTTACCCTTCCAAAGTTTTTCCAAAAAGGCATTTATAACATCCAGTACTCGCCACAAAGGTTTTCTTGTCCAAAGTTTTGCGACAAAGGTTTTCCTTTAACAGAGATCACCACAAAGGCTTTTTCTTTCCTGGTGATTTTTACGATAGGGATTTGCCTAGACTCACACTTAGTGAGGTTTGTCCCTCATCATCCTGGGACACACAGAGAACCACACTAGGTAATAACATTCCTTAAAATTTTCTATGTGATGCCATAACTCACCAGTTATGGTCTTACACTCTATGTTCTTCTTTCCATATGATGTCATAACCCAGCAGTTATGGTTTTACACGATATGGTCTTCTTTAGTGCCGTGGCCATGGACTTGTCCTTTCAAAGGTTTATGTTTTTCGTCCCAACGGACTCTTTTAGATGACTTCGGAGACAGACACAGACTCATCATGCATCGACTCATCATACAATGATTTGCTCATGATAGACATATTCATGCTTTTAGACTCATGTGCCCACCAAAATCATTCAGACTCATGTCTTGTACTTAGACCATCAAACCTCATACAATTTTATACATGCATGATCATGAACCTTTCATTTTGTATCAGAGTTATTGCATTATACTTTGCTAGTTTTATTTTCACTATTTGGTCACTTAGGGACTCACCTGTAAGAGTTGAGGGACTCACCTGATACCCATGAACAGTAACTTGATCTCCAGGTCTAAACATCCATACTTGAATCTCAGAAATCACTGCTTATAAGACATAGGTATCCATCAGAACTCATTCACATCGCCTTTATTTTCATCTGAAATCCAAATAACCACCATGCAAGGTCTTTCTTCTTCATTTTTCTATTCATGAATACATAAATAGACGTACTCTCACAATAAGGATACACGTGAGTCCAAAATACTTATCCGAGATGAGAAAACAATCCTCATGTAAAAACCCCGATCCTGAGTTTTAGTTTAGCAAGAAAGATTCCTAATCAACTCCAAAGCAAGTTAAAAATTGTGTTTTCAACAAAAGGAAGAAAGTAACTTTTCTTTCTTCAGAAGCTCACTTAAATATATAAATCCTTGTTCACATAGTTGAACTTGACACGTGTCTCTAACTTTCAAGACTGCCCTTATTAGTGGCTTACAGCTATAGAGAAGCGTGTATAAAAATCTAAAAATCTTTTCATATCTTTGATCTGACTCATTGTTCACTCCTAACTATCTCGTTAGTATATAGCATATACATTAGCTAGACAAACTAAGCGTACCTTAACTTTGGTGACATCCCTTATAACCCAAGAACCCTTAATTTCTTCGCCAATCTCTCCTTCTCCACATACACACACCTCTTGGAGAACTTCCCTTACCTTACATCCTATCATTGCCTATGTGCCCTACGAGTGCCCCAGAAACACCATTTGGGTGGATAGTATCATGCCAATCCGATTTCCTTTAGGCTACTCGCCTAAACTCAAGACCCGCCAAGTCTGGGTGTCACAATCTCTCAAAAAAATATTCTTAAAATCTATTTGGTGGAAGTACATCTCCCACTACTCCAGCTACCATAGTTGTCCCATTTCTGATCCATGATGATAGACTCTTATTTCTAAATTCTCTCATATCCTCGAACCCCTATAGAGAAATACAAAAATGATTAGTGGATTCTAAATCAATGACCCAGTGGTCAATTAAATCCTTCAATAAAAAAGCTTCTATCATAAAGAGTTTCATACTGTTGCCATTGGTGGCAAGGCGCTCTTTCCACTCTTTACAGCTCGCCTTGAAGCACCCTTTCTTACTGTAGAATAAGCATTTAGACTTAGATAAGTCTTTAGGATTTTTGGTTCTCTCATTTCCACTTGTGGTGGCTCAGAGACCTTAACCCTGCCTTTCTTATCGCGTTTTACTTCCTTTTTGAGGAAAAAGCGACAACTATATTTGCTTTTGCTCTTCGGGCCGATTGACCGTCATTTAACATCAACTCAAAGGATTTTAACTCCTTCATGAGTTCTATAAACATCAGGTACTTGTTGCCAAAGGTTATATGTGTCCCGAAAGCCAACAAAGTCCTTCGACAAGCTCTTGAACACCATCTATTTTTAGGGTGTTTTCGTCTGAATTGGCCTCATTATCTGTGACCTCAGAAAAGTATCCCATAAGATTTGTCACATCTAATTTTTGCTAAAAGCTTATTGGGAGGTAATTAAATGAAATGGTAAGTTCGCGGGCTCTACTGAGAAATTTGGAAATTTTTGAAACACCCCAAACCCGACCCACGAGATTTGCCCAGATTTGGTATGTTCCTCAAGTAAATCGGTTTCAAAATTCTTTCGTTACCTAGAGAAAACTTGTGCGATTTTGAAAAAAATTGTTTTGGGTTGGGCTTGTGTTGAAAACGAATTCAATTCTTTATATTAAAAATTTTACTTAAACTTTAATAGGTAAAACTCATAATCATAATAAATAGAAATAAATGGAAAACAACCCAACTATGGCCTTATGGCCTTATTACATCAAATAATTTCCAAGTAATTCAAGTACTTAAATAGAAATAGTAGTTCATAAAATAAAAACTTCATGTTGAGCATGGCCACCACAAGTTCCGCTGTAGTCCGGTCCATCTTTGATCATCACGAAAAATATTCCCCAACGGGGTGAGTCAAACAGACTCAATGTGTACACAAACACTAAATCAAAATAGAATCAGGCATACAAATGTTACGCATTCATATCATAGCATACAAATTATGATGCATTCCCAAACCCAAACCTAATAAGCCATCCGCTACACTCCCCCGTACCAACCTGTACACCGTGGGGACTACTAAGTCGACCCTCCTTCCGCTACACTCCATATCGCGGTCTTAGGTCACCGCATTTGTGGTCTTAGGTCACCACGTTCAGATTACTGTGGTCTTAGGTCACCACTTTCAGATTACTGTGGTCTTAGGTCACCACATTCACTTCCCCTTTCAAACAAACCCATATGCCCCATATAATGATGATATGCATAAATATGCCAGAGTTCACATTCTTATCATATTCTCATGTTACTAATGACCTTTTTCATATTCTTTGTAGAAGTAGGAAACGTACCTGAGTACTTAGTACCAAACCATGGTACCTAGCCACTTTCATATTCTTAATATCACATATTTTAATAAAGCAGGCCATGAAACATATTAAGAAGTAGTGTGGGGTACACACGATTTGCTTAACCACTTCTTTGAAATCCCAAATCGATCTATCGCCTTAGATCTCAAGTTCCTACAATTGATTAATCACTTACTATTTAGCACAAAGCCTATTCGGCTAGAAAACCAAATCCTAGTAGGATTTGTATTCTTAAAGCTTACCTTGGTGTCGATTTGATGATTTAATCAAATCCCAAAAACTCGTATTTTTCCCCTTTGAAATCGGCTAGTCACTAAATCCCTTGAATTGGTTAGTTTTCGGCTTAAAACACATAATAATAGATCTACTACTAAAATAGGCCTTGGCCGAATTTACCTTTGTTCTTACCTTCCAAATCTTAAATCCCGAATTGGATCCTTGCTTCTTTATTCTTTGTCGAAATCCCTATGTACCCATGTTAGATCCAATCTAACATTAAATCATAATAATATAGCTTATGGCCGAATGGCATTCATAACTTACCTTAGATCTTAGAAGTTTCGAAAGATACCTTCTTGTAGTTGACAATTTCTTAAATCCCGAAAGCACCCTTCCATAACTCGGCCAAAATCCATAATAGAGATTAGTCCCTAAATTTTAGATAGGTTTAAAATATAAAAGAATTGAAACCAAACTTTGGATCTTACCCTTTTTAAGAAATCGGTAGCACCCTTGTTAAAAGCCCCTTAAAGAATCGGCTTTGATGACTAGATGATAAAGTTTGGCTTTTGGGATTTAATGGAGAAGTCGACTAGAGGTTCTCTTGGGGTATTTGGTTTCCATGAAAATAAGGAAAAGAAACTTGAGAATTTTGGCAATGGTGGACTATAGATTCGGCTTGACAAAAGAAAAGAGAAAGAAGAGAGGAGAGCACTCGAAAATTCTAGAGAGAGAGGAGGAGGAAGAAAAATTGATGAGTAGCCCTATTTCCTTCCTTTTATAGCCGAAACTACTCCTCAGAATCCCTTACTTGGCCACCACTCTTCTTTATTTGATAGCTTTATCTCTTAATTTAAAATAATTAGAGAATAATCCTTTATTATCTCTTCAAAAATAATCCAAATTAAATCCCTTATTTATCACCTTATTAATCGAATATTAAAGAGAATAAAACTCCTCCTTTCTAGAAGGCTTGTGCCGTCCACCTCAGAGCTTCTGGAAGCAAGAATAAAACTTCTTTTATTTGCTTCCCAAGTGACTCGAACCCAGGCCCAACACCTTGCATGTGGCGCCATTTCTAGAGGCCCTAAGTGGCATCTTCAGGCCACTTTTCCAAGCCTGTTTGTGTGTCAAATTTCACAAACTTTTTCTTTTAAGGCCACCTTGCCTTAATTTCCTCTTTTAAACTTTAAAACTCGACATTTCTAAGTCATTTCTAAGTTTCCAAAAATTTTCGTTCGACTCTGTAAACTTGACATTTTCTTACATTTCCAAGTTTCCAGAAATGTGCCCTTTCCAGGATGTTACAATTCTACCCCCTTAAAATAATTTCGTCCTCGAAATTTTCTAACTAAAATAATTGAGGGTATTGTTGTCGCATTGCCTCTTCTGGTTTCCACGAAGCTTCTTCCGATCCATGATTGCGCCATAACACCTTGACTAGAGGAACTGACTTTCTCCGTAGCACTTTCACATCACGTTCCAATATCCGAATCGGCTCTTCCTCGTAGGATAAGTCTGGCCTTAGCTCTACTTCTTCGACAGGTACCACATGAGACGGATCCGATCGGTAACGACGTAGCATGGATACATGGAATACGTCGTGCATCTGCCGCAACTCTGGTGGCAACTCCAATTGGTATGCCACTGCTCCAACTCGCCGATTACTCGATATGGCCCTATAAACCTTGGGCTTAACTTCCTCGCTGCGACCGAACCTCATTACCTTTTTCCAAGGCGAGACTTTTCGAAACACTTGGTCTCCCACTTCAAACTCTATTTCCTTCCGCTTAAGGTCTGCGTACGACTTCTGCCTATCAGAGGCTTCCTTTAACCGTGCTCGAATCATCTCAACCTTCTCTTCAGTTTCGGCCACTAACTCTGGACCCAAAACTCGACGTTCTCCTAACTCAGTCCAACAAGTAGGAGTTCTACACTTCCGACCATACAATGCTTCATATGGTGCCATCCGAATGCTAGCACGATAGCCGTTGTTGTAGGCGAACTCACTAAAGGCAAATAGTCTTCCCAACTTCCTCGGAAATCCATCACACTGACCTCTCAACATATCCTCCAACACTTGTATAACTTTCGTTCGGATTGCCCGTCGATTGTGGATGAAAACCGTAGTGAAGTCCAACTTAGTGCCTAAAGCTTGATGAAGTGCCCTCCAGAATCGAGACGTAAACCTTGGGTCTCTGTCGGAGATGATCGATACTGGTACACCATGTAACCTCACAATTTTCGCCACATATAACTTAGCGACACCAAGAGAATAGTCAACTCTTACCGGGATGAAATGCGCGGACTTAGTCAAACGGTCCACTATCACCCATACCGAGTCCTTCTTAGTAGGCGTAAGGGAAGCCCACTAACAAAATCCATGGTAATTCTCTCCCACTTCCATTGCGGAATCTCGATTGGTTGAAGCAATCTCGATGGAACTTGGTGTTCAGCCTTAACTTGCGACACGTCAAACATTTCCCCACAAATTCAGCCACTTCTTGCTTAAGATCAGACCACCAAAATTATTTCCTTAGATCTGCATGCGACTTAATGCCTCCGGGATGCATAGCATAAGGGCTACTATGCGCCTCCCGAAGAATCCTTTGTCTTAACTCCTTGTCCTTAGGCATACATGCCTTTCCCTTGAAGCACAATACTCCTCATCATTAACACTATAATCCTCTAACTCTCCGTTCGCACTTGTCTGTAACTTAGCACTTAGATCCTTATCAACCAACTGTCCCTCTTTCACCTCCTTCACCATGTGGGCTTGACTTGCAACTCGCCAACAAAGCTTCCATCATCGTACAAACTTAAGTGAGCGAACATAGCCCTTAGATCCGACACAACCTTCCGACTTAGGGCATCGGCTACCACATTCGCCTTGCCCGGATGATATTCTATCAAGCAATCGTAGTCCTTCAACAACTCCACCCACCTTCGTTGCCTCAAGTTCAACTCCTTACGAGTCAACAGATACTTAAGGCTCTTGTGGTGCTGTGTAGATCACCGACCTTTCTCCATAGAGGTAGTGCCTCCAAACCTTAAGGGCAAAAACCATCTTTGCGCGGTTCCAAGTCATGAGTTGGGTAGTTAACCTCATGAGGCCTTAGTTGCCGAGACGCATAAGCGACTACTTTTCCTTCTTGCATTAGCACACATCCTAATCCCATATGCGGCGTCACAAGACACCACAAAATCCTTCCCACCTCATTTGAATTAACACTGGAGCCTTCGTCAACACCTTCTTAAGGTTGTCAAAGCTCTTCTGTTGTTTATCGGACCATTCAAAAAGGTACTTCCTTCCTTAGTAACTTAGTCAAAGCGCGGCTATTGACGAGAATCCTTCTACAAACCTTACGTAATAGCTTTGCCAAACCTAAGAAACTTGAATCTCGAGCCCACGGACCTAGGTGGTTTCCAATCCAAAAGCGCTTGATCTTCCTAGGATCCACTCTTATTCCTTCGCGGATACCACATGCCCTAAGAATGCCACCTCCTTAAGCCAAAATCCACACTTGCTGAATTTGGCATAGAGCTTCTTCTCCCTTAACACTTGTAGCACCACTCGGAGATGTTCATCATGCTCCTCTTCAGACTTAGAATACACCAAAATATCATCGATGAACACAACGACGAACCTATCCAAGTAGGGTTGAAAAACTCGGTTCATCATATCCATGAACGCGGGCCGAGCGTTTGTCAATCCAAACGGCATCACCACAAACTCAAAATGGCCGTATCTTGTCCTAAAAGCGGTCTTATGGATATCCGCCTCCTTCACCTTCAATGGTGATATCCCGACCTTAAGTCTATCTTTGAGTATATGCGGCCCCTTGGTGATCGAACAAGTCATCGATCCTTGGCAAAGGATACTTGTTCTTGATGGTCACTTATTCAATCGACGGTAATCTATGCCCATACGCATAGTTCCGTCCTTCTTCTTTACAAATGTAATCGGTGCTCCCCATGGAGACACACTGGGTCGTATGAACCCACGATCCAACAACTCTTGGATTTGAGCCTTGAGCTCAACTAACTCCTTTGGCGCCATTCGGTATGGAGCGATTGACACAGGAGCTGTTCCCGGTAGTAAGTCTATTCCAAACTCCACCTCCCTATCTCGGGGGTATTCACTGTAATTCCTCCAGAAAATACATCTTCAAAGTCTTTCACCGTTCTAACTCCACTGACACCTTCTTCCTTTCCACCTAACGCACTTACGAAGGCTAAGAACGCCTTGCACCCTTTCTTAACCATTTTCTCAGCCTTCAACTCCAAACTACTTTGGACAGGTAGTTTCTTCTCTCTCTGATCATTACTACTAATTCATCCTCCGGGGTCCTTAGTTCCATTCGTTTAGCCGCACAATCCAACACGGCTCGGTGCTCTACTAGCCATCCATTCCAAGTATAAGTTCAAACTCCCGAAAGGTAGTTCCATTAAGTCAGCCCGAAAGTTCACTCCCTGAATCTCTAGGGGTACATTCCGAAAGATCTTATCCACCACTACAGTTAGGCCTAATGGGCTTACTACAGTCATCTGCCTATCAGAAGGTTCAGAGTCTAGGCCTAGTGTTTCCACTACACTACATGCAACATAGGAATGGGTCGAGCCCACATCAATTAGAGAAAAATAGGGCTTGTCAAAAATAAAGAACGCACTCGGTTATAACGTCCGCGCGTCTCCATCTTCCCTCTCGGCAAACCGCATAAACCAAACACTGGTTGCCTTGCCTCGATGATAGCAAAGCACCTTTGCCTTGTGTTCCACGGCCTCTGCGGCACCATTACCTCTCATTACTCGAACCACGACCTCGTTGAAGGTGCGGTCCTCTCTCTACCAGTCGACTAACATTACGAAATGTTGGTCGGCTTTCATCCGATTGCTTAGGACAATCTTTGATCACATGGTCCTTGGACCCACATCTAAAACATCCTCCTGTTTTCTTTCAGCACTCTCCTAAGTGCTTCTTTCCACACACATCACAAGGTCGATACCGCCCTTCTGAACCAACTTGCTGACCTCGCGGCCCATCAACTCTAGGCCTCTTATGAACCTTTCCAGACGTTCCAAAACCTCTTTTGAGCCTATTCCTATCCATAGCCCGCTTTGTAGAATCCTTGATTTCTCACCACCTTGGCCTTTTCTACCAAAGCAGAAAACTCCTGCTCCTGATGCGGTGCTATCAACAGTCTCAGATCATCCCTTAGCCCGTCCTCAAAACAGACACAACGCTCATGCTCAGTTGCCACTACTCCTCGAGCATATCGGCTCAACCTCAGGAATTCAGCCTCATACTCCGCCACGGACTTGTTCCCTTGAACCAGCCCCAGAAATGCCTTCCTTTGCTCATCAGTATACTGGTTCCTACATACTTCTTATGAAATGCTTCCTTAACATATTCCCAGGTCAGATCCTCAGCCGGGCACCATCCCGAACCAGTCAACCACCACTGATACGCTTCATCGGCGAAACGGGGCCCCCATTCCTTTAAACTCCTCCTCGGGGTCAAGTCAAGCTCATCCATGATGCGCTCTGTTGCTTCCAACCAAGACTCGGTGACCGGGTGCCACACCCGATACCCCACGAAACATTTCGGCTCCATTAGCTCGGAGCTGCTCCAGTACGAACTTACGTGTTCCCGAATTTCCTCCCGCACCGACCACCAACTCCAAAACTCGCAAAGACGACTGCGACACAAAGATCATCCCCGCCCGAGCTTGTCGCTCAACACCAACGGTGGGGTGGTGGTGGTGGCTGTGGTATCTCATTGTCGGACCCTTGACCCGATCTAACGGGTTTTGACACCGTCATCCTTCCTCTACCTCGTCCACTACGACCACGTCCTCTAGAGCTCATTTCTAACGTCGTGATCTGATTAAGAAGTTTTATGAATTAGTCTTTGTTTCACTTGATTACCCGCGAAGAAATTTTATGAAAAGAGTTTTAGGAGTGGTTCTTTCGATGCACACACAGTCTTTCCATTCATTCATCCATACATCCATCAAACAATCATGAACTCTCGTTCATTCAGAGAAAGGTTGTAGTTTTCATTGTTATTGTTTTTTTCCTTCCACTATCTAGGGGTATTTTCGTAATTCATCCCACAGGGTATTTTCGTAATTTTTCAAAAGGAAAAAGTTCCTTGGTGATTTTGTCACAAAGTATTTTGGTATTTTTAAATTAGGGGGTATTTTGAAAAATTTTGAAATCCAGGGGTATTTCAGGTGATTTTAGACCTCGGGGTATTTTGGTGATTTTTTTCCAAGTAGGGTAAATTTGTAAAATCTTATAAATCAGGGATATTTTAAAGGTTGCAAAACTTTGAGGGTTCTTTTTGAGAATTGTACTTTTCAAAGCGGTGATGTTGCAAAAATTTTGGAAATCGTGGTCATTTTGGTAATTTTATAAGTTAGGGGCAATTTTGAAATTTCCAAAATTCAAGGTATTTTTGATAATTTGCAAATGAGGGTTTTTGAATATTGATAAAATAATGAAATTTTGGCAAAACTGTTGGGTAGTTGGTCATTTTATAAACCAAGGGTATTTTGGTAATTTTACCACTAGGGGCATTTTTGTATAAATCGGAAATCTTTCGGAAAATTTTGTAAAGATGGTTTTCATGAATCTAGAAGAAAGTTTTAAGAGTTCTAAAACTAGGGTTTTGTTGTTTTTATAAAAACACGGCTAATTCCCTTTCGGGTTTTAGTTATTGTGTTTAGCCTATGACCGAGTCCTCTTGGTCGGGTGAACTAAAGCTACGCACTGTGCAGGATTCGAGTGGAGAGAAGGTGAGTCACGCGGATCGCTTAAATACCAAGCTCCCATCGAAACCATTCCTAGACATGCGCATGAGAGGTTGCCACACCATCGAGCCCTTTGGGTTAGGGTGAACCGGAAGCTACGCACTGTAGGATTCTGCGAAGAGGAGGTGAGTCACTAGGATCTTTGAAATACTGTGCTCTTAGGATCCAATCCTAGACATGCGCATTGTGGGTTACCACACCCTAACTTAGTGACTTAGCCATGGGTTTGTTTAACGTTCCTTAAGTTTTATGTGTTTGTGTTTGAGTAGACTAGTCCTAGGGTTCAAGTTCCTATCATGCTATTCTACGTTCCATTCCTTTTCTACCCTTCTAATATTCATTACACATAATCACACAAATAGTTAGGGTAATTACTTACGGTGGATCATGGTCGGAGACTTTAGGTGCCATGCCAGAAAAACCCGCTAGTTTCATAAAATATTTTCAAAAAAAACTCATTTGGGCTCGCTTTGAAAATGTTTTGGGCCTTGGCCCACAGGCCGAGAGTTTTAAAACTGGGCTCTGATACCAAACTGAAACACCCCAAACTCGGCCCACGAGATTTGCCCAGATTTGGTATGTTTCTCAAGTAAACCGGTTTCAAAATTCTTTCGTTACCTAGAGAAAACTTGTGCGATTTTGAAAAAAATTGTTTTGGGTTGGGCTTGTGTTGAAAACGAATTCAATTCTTTATATTAAAAATTTTACTTAAACTTTAATAGGTAAAAATCATAATCATAATAAATAGAAATAAATGGAAAACAACCCAACTATGGCCTTATGGCCTTATTACATCAAATAATTTCCAAGTAATTCAAGTACTTAAATAGAAATAGTAGTTCATAAAATAAAAACTTCATGTTGAGCATGGCCACCACAAGTTCTCGCGCCGTCCCGGTCCATCACCGATCATCACTTGAAAAATATTCCCAACGAGTGAGTCAAACAGACTCAATGTGTACACAAACACTAAATCAAAATAGAATCAGGCATACAAATGTTACGCATTCATATCATAGCATACAAATTATGATGCATTCCCAAACCCAAACCTAATAAGCCATCCGCTACACTCCACCGTACCAACCTGTACACCGTGGGGACTACTAAGTCGACCCTCCTTCCGCTACACTCCATATCGCGGTCTTAGGTCACCGCATTTGTGGTCTTAGGTCACCACGTTCAGATCACTGTGGTCTTAGGTCACCACTTTCAGATCACTGTTGTCTTAGGTCACCACATTCACTTCCCCTTTCAAACAAACCCATATGCCCCATATAATGATGATATGCATAAATATGCCGAGTTCACATTCTTATCATATTCTCATGTTACTAATGACCTTTTCATATTCTTTGTAGAAGTAGGAAACGCACTGAGTACTTAGTACCATAACATGGTACCTAGCCACTTTCATATTCTTAATATCACATATTTTAATAAAACAGGCCATGAAACATATTAAGAAGTAGTGTGGGTACACACCGATTTGCTTAACCACTTCACTTTGAAATCCCGAAATCTGATCATCGCCTTAGATCTCAAGTTCCTACAATTGATTAATCACTTACTATTTAGCACAAAGCCTATTCGGCTAGAAAACCAAATCCTAGTAGGATTTGTATTCTTAAAGCTTACCTTGGTGTCGATTTGATAATTTAATCAAATCCCAGAAACTCGTATTTTTCCCCTTTGAAATCGACTAGTCACTAAATCCCTTGAATTGGTTAGTTTTCGGCTTAAAACACATAATAATAGATCTACTACTAAAATAGGCCTTGGCCGAATTTACCTTTGTTCTTACCTTCCAAATCTTAAATCCCGAATTGGATCCTTACTTCTTTATTGCTGTCGAAATCCCTATGTACCCATGTTAGATCCAATCTAACATTAAATCATAATAATATAGCTTATGGCCGAATGGCATTCATAACTTACCTTAGATCTTAGAAGTTTCGAAAGATACCTTCTTGTAGTTGACAATTTCTTAAATCCTGAAAACACCCTTCCATAACTCGGCCAAAATCCATAATAGAGATTAGTCCCTAAATTTTAGATAGGTTTAAAATATAAAAGAATTGAAACCAAACTTTGGGTCTTACCCTTTTAAGAAATCAGTAGCACCCTTGTTAAAAGCCCCTTAAAGAATCGGCCTTGATGACTAGATGATAAAGTTTTGGCTTTTGGGATTTAATGGAGAAGTCGACTAGAGGTTCTCTTGGGGTATTTGGTTTCCACGAAAATAAGAAAAAGAAACTTGAGAATTTTGGCAATGGTGGACTATAGATTCGGCTTGACAAAAGAAAAAGAGAAGAGAAGAGAGGAGAGCACTCGAGAAATTCGGAGAGAGAGAGGAGGAGGAAGAAAAATTGATGAGTAGCCCTATTTCCTTCCTTTTATAGCCGAAACTACTCCTCGTAATCCCTTACTTGGCCACCACTCTTCTTTATTTGATAGCTTTATCTCTTAATTTAAAATAATTAGAGAATAATCCTTTATTATCTCTTCAAAATAATCCAAATTAAATCCCTTATTTATCACCTTATTAATCGAATATTAAAGAGAATAAAACTCCTCCTTTCTAGAAGGCTTGTGCCGTCCACCTCGAGCTTCCGGAAGCAAAAATAAAACTTCTTTTATTTGCTTCCCAAGTGACTCGAACCAGGCCCAACACCTTGCATGTGGCGCCATTTCCAGAGGCCCTAAGTGGCATCTTCAGCCACTTTTCCAAGCCTGTTTGTGTGTCAAATTTCACAAACTTTTTCTTTTAAGGCCACCTTGCCTTAATTTCCTCTTTTAAACTTTAAAACTCGACATTTCTAAGTCATTTCTAAGTTTCTAAAAATTTTCGTTCGGCTCTGTAAACTTGACATTTTCTTACATTTCCAAGTTTCCAGAAATGTGCACTTTCCTATTTTGAATCATTTCCAAATCATTTCCATCCATTTCCAAGTTTCCAAAAATGTTCACTTTCCATTTTTTTTAACTTAACATTTCCATACATTTTCAGGTTTCCAAAATTGTTCAAAATTTATTCTTAGTACATAAAACATGTTACTTCGTACAATTAAACCGAAAATGCATAGGCCCTTTCCAGGATGTTACAATTTTAGTGGTTGATTGGCAATTAGTTGAGTTTCAGTTCTGGTTTGGTTAAGGTAGAACCTGTCACACCCTAAATCTAGCGGATCCAATTGGAAGGCGTGTAGATGTGAAGTTATCTATTTGGCGTAGTGTAGTTCGGTAATTAACATTCTTCTGGCAGATTAGAGTTTGGCGTAAAGTATCCGTCAGAGAAGTAATTAAAGATTTTGTCTCAGGTTATTTTGTTGTTTAAGAAAAGAATATGACAAGCGGGTAGTAAGCCTAGTGAGAGTTACCGCCAAAAGTATAGTACGCCAAGTTTGCATGAGCACTGTGCTAATTAAGTTTTGTAATGTGATCTAGATAGGAGCCAACTGAGTTGACTGGTTAAATAACATTTGTACAAGATTTTCATTTATATTTCATTTGAATTTTGTGGGCCACTTATTAGGAAAAATTCTGGAAACAATTGACATTTGTCAAGTTTCACTAAGGGGAGACTAGATATATATATGGTGAGAAAGGATCGTCTGGATGGTTTTTCTTCCTTCAATATTATTCTCTGGTTCTTATTCTTAAACTTATATGTTCTCTTCTTCTTTATTAAGCTGGAAGCTAAGGTTTTTGAATTAATTAATGGATGTTCAACCTCCTAGTAAGTCTGATAGCTCTGCATGTTAAGTATTTTGAAAGAATAAGGTTGTTAAAAAGCATATAAATAATAAGTTATGAATAAGAGGCCCTGTATGGGGGTCATCTGTTGAGATGTTATCAATTTGTTTGAATATGGGTTTTAATGGTGATTCCATGTTATTTAAGCAATTGTTGCTGCTGATTTAAGAAGCATATTTTAGTTTGGAACTCCAAGCTACAGTATAGGTGAGTTTCAGGTGAGTCTCTATCCTAGCTCTTGCATCTGAATTGTTCAAGTAGATATATATGATGATAACATCTCGGATAACTAGTAAGTGTGTATGTGAAGCATGGTAAACATTTTGCTAGTGTAAGGATAATGTGTGTGAGGTATTGTTTGCATAAGAATTTAAATGGTAAGTATGCATGTGAAATATGATATAGGAAAGTAAGAATTAGTCAAGTAAGTGAATAAATCTAGGTTATTAACTTCTAAGTAAAACATCTCTTTGTGATGCCTCTGGTAAGGCAGTTATATTGCTAACCAAACTAGAAGATCATGATATGAAGATATGCATAATTCCATGTGGTAGAGGCTCATGGCATTGTCTGAAAATAATACACTCATGGTGTTGCCTCTAGTGAGATGAAGACTGGACTGGCAGATCATGACATGAGGATGTGTAAGTCCATGTGGTTGAGACCCATGAAATGATATGATAATAAGAATATTCATGGTGATGCCTTTGGTAATATGTAAACCAGACTGGAAGATGACATGAAAATATGTACAAGTATATAAGGGAGAAACCCAAGGCACCTTCTGTAAAAGTTCACTAAGATAGTAAATATGTGATTCTGTGTGTTGCAAGTGTGGCGTGATTTGCTAAGCCTTAGTGGCGTATTCTGTGTTGCCTTTGTGGCAAATTCTGAAACGCCTATGTGGCATATTCAGGGATGCCTACGTGGCAGAATTTGGTTATCCGCCTTTGTGGTAAGATCAGGGTAAGTTCTGAGATTTCTTCGATAGATAAATCTATGGTAAGGATCTGGTACGTCTAAAGTTAACTTAGTTTGGTCAGTATTGTGATGAAATTGAACGAGTCTTAAGGGACGTTTCCTGAAAGAAAGTATATATCTGTGTTTCTAAAAGGGGAATCCGCCAGAGTAGTCTGTCAGTATAGGATATGGGCGTATTCATAGTTATGAAAGGTATAAGTGTTCGTTGGTCTGTGTTTGTGTACGCTATGTCAGGTTGAAATCTGAGTTACCTGGTATCCGCCATGTCTGAATAGTATCATGTCTCGTTCTGGGGTTATTTGGAATCTGAGCCGTTTGTCAATTTGGGTTTTCTTATGTTACGTAACATAGACGTTTGGAAATCTTCTGAATGATCTAGAACGTTTTATCACCAGTATGAGCTAGCTTTGGGTTTGAATCTAGATATGATCTGAATGGTATTCTGATAGTTATCAAACTCAGTACGAAATTCGCCTAATGCAAGATCAGTTAGTAATTATCCACCAAGGAATAGTATTTGTGAATGACCATTTTGGGGGAAAATATTAAGTGTTTGTTTGAAGAGGAAGACCTTGAAATTAGGTTTTGTATAGATATTTTTCTGAGAAGCACCTATGTTGTTCTAAGAATGAATAAGATCTATATCGACTGGTAAGATCTAAAATCAACCAAGGAGTGAAGTGAGAGTTGGTAAGTTATGTATGGTAGTTGGCGTATAAGTTTATATATCGGATATTATGAAAGTATCCACCAAGGACAGAGTGGTAATCTAAAATCTTCAAGATGAGGAATTTAACTAGAAAAGCTCCAAGGTATAATGTATTAACACTCACTAAGTTCGCAAGAACTTGCAAAATGTTTTTTCCTTTTTCATGTCCTGCTGTGAGAGTGAGTACGCTAGGAGGGACCAAGCCAGGAATTCACTAGGGAAGTGGCGAGTTGGGTTATTATTCATACAGAGGACATCTTAGGAGTATGGTGTATAGTAGACTGCGCCTTAAATAGTCTGTCTTTAATGAACCTTTGCGTTGTAATGTGTTATATTAGTTTTAAGAGCTTGTTGTATACTTGTATGTTTGCTCTACTTCTTTTGTTCATAAAACCATTATTAAAATAATATGAAGTATGTAAAAAGGGATTATACACAGATTGTTTAAAATATATGATAAATATGTTCATGTCATAACATCTTACATCCGGACTTATTGATTTGGGTCAGGTGGAGGGTGTTACAGAACTGACTAGTTCCATAGTGGGAGACACAATGATTGCCGATGGATGGATTAATTAAGGTTTTAGTGACCGTACAAAAAGAGATATATATTTGAGTGAGAAGCCTTATTCTTCAGAGGAAAAAATCTTCCCAGTTTAGTTTATATTTTCTCACTTGCATCATCTTCTCCGGTTGCTCCGAAGAAGAGAAAGTTAAGGAAAGCTTTGCATAGGGGCAGTAAATGTGAGACTCAAGTTTGGAAAGCAAAGAATCTAGCAGACTATTAAGCTCTTAAGTCTCACTGTGCTCATGAATTAAAGGGAAAGAGAAGTAAGGATTTCCTGAAAAAAAAGCTTCTGTATAATAATGGAGTCGTGGTTTAAACACCTTTGGTTTAACTGATATGTATATATGGTTGTCATGCTTAGTGGCCAAGATAATGGAGGCTCTAGCGTTTGGAAAAGCTGAGCTGGCGAGGATGAAGGATTTAAGGTGAGTTTCTGTAATCTACCTTTGGGTGATTAATGATGTTGTGCTGCTTGTAGGGTATGCGTCCATTCTGAGTTTGTTGAAATCTGAGGTTATGTATGAATATGGTGAATAAGTATGCCATGAATGCACAAAGTTGTGAAAGTATCTAGATGTTTGCAAGTATGTTTTCTAGATGCAAAATGTGGTTGTGTATTGAAGAAATGATAAATGGCATATTGTATGTTATAGTCATAAGTACAATGCCTTGTATGAATTGTGTGTTTATAAAATGCGGTGTTCGGAGGAAGCTACTTTGACAGGGTAGATGAGGATAGGAAAATTGGCTTAATGGAGGAATGGGCAAATTGTTATGGTGTTCAAGGGAGTTTGGCGGCATCGTGGAACGGTTATCTAATGGTTTTTCGAGGAAACACCGTGACGACGGTTATCTATTGGTCCTTCAGGGTGACATTGTGAAAATGGTATATAGGTCTTTTGGGGAACACCGTATAAATGGTATATAGGTCCTTTGGGGGGATACCGTGTAAATGGTATATAGGTCCTATGGGCCGACACCTTGAAAGGGGTTTTGTAATACCCCTAACCCGTATCTGTCATAAAAATAAGGTTTCGAAGCATTACCGTAAAACCAAAACATAAAATCGTAAAACCAAAATAGGGTTTTAGAGACACACGCTCGTGTCTCAGGCCATGTAAGCATTCGAAGTAGGGACACATGACCGTGTAGCTCTCTAACTTGGGTCACACGGCCAAGCCACATGCCCATTTGCCAGACTATGTAACTCTCGAAATGCAATCTTTAAAAACTTATAGGGGACACACGACTGTGTCGCGTGGCTGTGTGTCACACACGACTGAAACACACGCCCATGTCATAGGCTGTGTAGACAAGAATTAGGCCATTTTCAAGCCATTTCTTTCACCTAAAACATGCACTCGCCTATAACACTTTTGCACATATAATCAAGCATTCAAGATGCACCAAAAACATGCATAATAAGACCACTATCAATATGCCATTAAGGCACGTCAAACACAATTCAACAAATTCACCCAAAACATATGCATAATTGATCATTCATTTGGCATTTATATCTAACCTATTTCTATACCAAAACTTACCTCAAATGACAACATGAAACCTCATCATCACATACCAAGTTTAGTCATAAAACCTTGCATCAACTTGACCAAATAATCATAAACCATTAAGCATCAAAGTACCACAACCATACCATCCATCAAGGTATGAAAATACCATTAATTCCACGCTTCAAAACAACATTACAAGTCATAAGCATTAACCAAAATGACATATATATACCAAACTTATCAATTAAACATTAGACATAGTCCACCTATACATGCCATTATAACTATGACCAAAGCTTTTAAAATCTATCGACAAAATCGATGAATAGTGTGATGGATCTCCGACTAGCTTCCAACCCGATCGAGCTTTCGATAATCTGAAAAGTAAAAGAAAAATAAACACATAAGCAATGAATGCTTAGTAAGCTCAAAAAACTTTTAAACATAACATTCCATTTTAAATATGAACGTTATAAGTCATAAATAAACCTATACCAATACTTCAAGACTTATCAAACTATATAACTATCAACTCACAAATGAATAGGTTCATTAATATCCCGAATAATTTCCATTTATACCATAATAATGTCTTATAAACTGAATTACATAATCATCGACCTTTTCTTAAAAATGTGAACCATTTCATTCACTTGCTTACCATTCCATTTACTTAACATAAGCTTAATTACGTATCAATTCACGAATCAATATATCTATTCTCACCCGTTTCATTTGCATAACTCACAAGACATAGGCATAAACATCAACCATAACCACAAGCTAGTGCATTTAAATGTAATTCTTTCACATTTAACTAATAATCATTCTGTAGTTCATCATTCGTCTCAAACTTTCCTATAAACATGCCATTCTGGAATCACTTACCTTCACTAAATAAGATTAAAGCTAAATGAATAAATTAATCATACTTGTTATACATTTACGAAGCACTTATAGGCTTAGTGTTGAAAATGATTCATCGTATACTTCCTGTACTATAATAATTCAACCCAAAATCATTTATATATGTATACAAACATATAACTTTAACCAAATAATCATCAATATAAGGATACTTACATATGATCAAGTAATTCATTGAACATTTAACATTTAACAATTACTAATATCTTGACTATACATTAGCCTTTAACATTAAAATAATTTTATAAATTCCATTCCCCGTTAGCCCGAAGAACTAGTAACTTGACTCGGATACTCAGGTAACTACACCACACCAAAGGCATCATGGATGCATAACAGGGGCACCCAAAGTGCAGATAGGGGCACAAATGTGCAAACTGGGGCACCGTAATGCGAATAGAGACACCGAAGTGTATATAGGGGCAATAAAGTGTAAACAGGGGCATCGAAGTGCAAATCCCGTACAAGCGCGCATTCCAACCCTATTGGCATGCCAATCGTATCCTAGTGGTTACTATGTTCAACCAGACATTTCATGTAATCCATTTCCTTTAAACATATTTATCATACAAGGGCACTTCATCGTTTCCGTACACATGATATATCATCAATACATATATATTCATACTGTCAATGTGCCATCACAAAGACTAACATCATCTATTAATCACTTCCATATTTTCTCAATACACATGCTGTAACAATTCATAATCATGTGGAAATCGCATATATATCATATCTTATAAATATTCAATAGTTTTCTAATAAAGCTTTTCTCACCTTATATTCAGTTATAATATTTCGAGTTTCAGCTCACATTTTAAACATCATATATAAGTATATACATTCATGAATAAGCATTAACATTATTTATATTTATAGGTACGTACAATTCTATACCTACGAGCTTACCTGGCTAAATTGCAGAAATGTCAAAGTACAAGAGCTTTTTGGTAATTTTTCATTCTCCTCGATTTTTCACCCGATCTTGATCTAAATTAATAATTTCATTCAATACATTAATTTAGACAGTAAAACAATGTATTTTATGCAATTTAGTCATTTTTGACATTTTTTAAAAATTGCCTCTAAAGTTTTACTTTTATTCATTTTAGTCCCTGAGCCTAAAACATGCAAATTAACCATTTTTACCCAAAATTGAGCCCAACCGAATACTTATTCTATCCATTACAGCCCATTCATTAAAAAAATTCACAAAAAATCCTTGTATTTTTACCTTTTTTAATAATTTAGTCCCTAATCGACAATTTCATCAAAAATCACTTAATAAAATACTTTTAAATAACAACTAATATTTCAAATTCACCATTTAACATATAAAATCACAAGTTTTAACAATGGAAACATTCAAAATCTTTAATAGTTTCAAAATTGAAGGTACGTACTAGATGGACCTAGTTGCAACGATCTCAAAAACATAAAAATTATTAGAAACTAACCTCAAAAACACAAGCATGCAACAATTGTGTTTGGCCGAACCTTCAATGTTCTCCCATGGAACTTTTAGCACTCAATTTTCTCAAGGAAGAAGATGACCATGTTTGTTTTCTTTTAATTTATGTTACTAATTTTCTAATTTACTAATTCACCCTTTAAAAACTAACCTAATTTTAAGCATTTACTTAGCCACAACCGTCCACTAATAATATAATCGGTATAATTGCAATATAAAACATCCCCCATTTAATACTACTCCATTTAATCACTCAAATCAAATAGTGATCAAAATTTACATCTTTTACGATTTAGTCCTTTTTAATTAATTAACTATCGAAACGTTAAAATTTTTCAACGAAAATTTAATACCACCTTAATGACACTTCATAAATATTTATAAAAGTATTTACTACTCGGTTTATAGAAACGAGGTCCCGATCCTCATTTTCTAAACCCACTTGACCTTAGGGTCTTACCACTTGAACTTCTTAAATCATTTATATAACAAAAATCACTATATCAAAAACCTTTTTAAAACCATGTTTGACTCGTAAATATTATTATTTAATATTTACGAACTTACTCGTCGGATTTGGTGGCCCCAAAACCACTATTTTCGACACCACTAAAAAACAGGCTGTTACAGGTTTACTAATTCTCCGAAATCAAAACTCCATGGTTAACCATGACTGATCAAGTGGCAAACAGGTACACCCTTTGGGGAGAAAATTTAGTATGCCAAGATAGTGAATAGGGAAGCTTGTCAGGGCATAAAAAGGGAGGATGTTGTATGTCTCACACAACGAGTTTTTTTGAAAAGATGAACATGGTGTGTTTGAATACGCAGGTGAGCATGCTAAATAGAGGATCTGCCAAAATGCCAAGATAAGAGGAATAAGTAAAAGCTTCTTAATATGGCATATGAGAAAGGAATGAGGTATTTCCTTTGAGGCAATTGTAAATAAGTATCCGCCATTAAGAGTCCGCCACGGTTAGTATAGAATCATCACTGGCTAAGTACCTACGGAATGGTTTATCAAATTTTAAATCCTAAATGATGTTGAAAAAGTGATCACCAGAAAAGTGGAAATCTATCGGGAAATAACAGAAGAATCGAAAGTCTGTTAGGACCATATAGTGCGGGGATGTACACTTGGGACTATGAAATGCAGAAGTCACCAAGGGAAACCTAAGAAAGAGGTAGTCCATCGTGGACTATTTGTTGATGAGAGTATCTCAATAGAATGGTCTGATGTGGGAAATTCTTACGGGATTATTTTATGAATATAACACTGTAAAGAACGGGGAGATTATGTGTCAACGAAATCTCAAGTTCAAAGTGGTAAATGGGATTGTCAGTAAATGGGTCTTCTTTAGAATAAGGGTTCAGGCATTGACTAAGTCATAAGAAGGAAATTTCCAAGGTAATACTAAAAGTCTATATTAAGTTCAATATGGAACAAAGGGATTAGGGTAAGAACCCACACTAGTGGCGAGATATCTAATAGTCTGCCAAAGGTAGTCATTAGACCGTATATTCACGTGTATGGTATTTTTGATGAGATGAGCCAGAAAGGTAATATGGGAGTTTAAGTTGGAGCTAGATAAGGTTGAGCCTCAAAAAAAGTGGTTACTGGAAAAAAGGGTGTTTTTGAAAAAATCGACAGAAATATCTACAACGAATGGCCCAATAAATGCATGAGCGTCAGCTACGCCAGTCATACCAAGAAATCTCCTAAGTTTTGTCAGGGAGTTTTAATCCTGTGCTCTTATTCTTATTTAGCCAAAAATTAAGAGTCTTTGGTTTCCTACTAACCGCATCTGGACATACCAACATCCAGAGTAGAAATTCTGCACAAAATATATGAAGGAGTGGTGTCCGCAAGTATACGGGTCAGGTTGTAATATAGTTACAATGGAGTGGATGAGTACTCCGAGGATTGTATCCTAGGGAGGCGAGCACTAAGTTAATTCTAACCTAAGCACAAATAGATCTAATTAGTACTTTTAAATAAATTATATTACAATGAAATAAAAAGAGAAGTTTTTGGGATTTTCAATAATAAAAATAAAAAGAAAATAAATAGAGAATAATAAGAAATCAAATAATAGAATCTATCAAATCTGAGCATGGGTGATTAACTCGCTTTGGTAATCATAATTAACTATAGCTTCGGGTTTTCTTGTTCAATCAACTAGTCAACACTAGAATAACAAGTTGAAAAGAACTACTTGTCTCTCGACCTCATAGTCCAGACCGACTCAAGTTCAAGGTTTTCATAGATAGGTCATACCAAATTTGGGTTAATTCCCACCTGAATGACTTCCTAGGGTTGTCAGGCCTAGGGTTTAAGTTCTTCCTTTCCTGAATAGCTGACCTACTAAGAGAACCCTACAAAACATTTAATTAATCATAACTCCACTCGGTAATCCCCCACAGGAGGATTAGTTCCTCATGGATCTCATAAACAATATAAACTTGATAGAAAGAGTAGCCATGAATAATTCAAGAGTGTAAAGTTTAGAAGAAGCCTGATTTGTATTAAAATAAAATGTCAAATCCTCAGAGAGTTTGATCACGTTTCACAAATCTGATTTCGTCCACAAAAGCAAAGAACAGAAACTAAAATAAACCTAAAGCCTAAAAAAAGAAAAGCTAATGACTAAAACTAGGAAGAAAATTATACACTATGAAAAACTATCCATCACATGTGTTAATTGAGCCTATTTATAGACTTTAGAATGGTTGTCGTTCTTAACCCTAGGTCACCTGCCATCCTTGTGCTTAATGTTCGATTGTGCCGACTAAAATGCCCCTTGCTCGTAATTATTTCCTGTTCAGAGGTGATGTCCCGACACACCAGGTCCTGTGTCACTACATTGTAACACCCCAAACCCAGCACAGACGTTATGGCCGAATCCGGGAATGTCACATCAAAGACACAATCTCAAACAATTTTGCTAAGTTAAAATTAAAGGCCTAAAAGCCCAAAATCCTTGACACCTTGTTAAGTAGCGATAAAAGCCCATTTAATTATTTTATGTATCCCGAAAACCATGTTTAAACATAAGAAACTACTCAGGTTTAATAAATAAGTAAACAGTTGAAACAACAAAACTCAAAATCCAAAGTCAAAACGGAGTACAAGGCCTTATTACATCTAATGAAAATAAAGCAATTAAAAGCATGTCTTTTGAGACAAATAAATAAAACTTCTAAGTATCTTGTAGTGTGTCTGTCTCCGAGTCCTCTCCCACGTCGAGCCGTTTACTGAGGATCACCTGAAACATTTAATAAAAAGGGGTGAGTTTTGAAACTCAGTGTGTACGACCCTTGGTAATCCAATCAACATACAATTATCACATTAGGCCTAAGCCCTATAAAAATGGTGGTCTTGGGCCTTAGCCCATAACGACCTCATACCACATCAGAGTCTCATGAATGCAATGCACCCATCCCAAATCCAACCCTGCACACCATTTCCCTTCCAACCCTACACACCTGTGGGGATATAAATATCAACCCACCCATCCCTACACACCAAAGGTAGCACCAGCAGCGGCACTACTCAAACGTTGCAGCAAAGTTGCTATAATGGGCTTAAAGCCACCGGTGGATCTACGGTCGTCAAGTGACTATGCGATCCTCAAATCTTCCTCCGTATCATCAAAACCCACCCAAGTGCAACATATATTTCATGAATGCAACATACACATTCTCACACATTCGACACTTAGGGGTATTTTAGTCATTTCACTACCCAATGGTATTTTCATAAATCTACTCTACAGGGGTATTTAGTTAATATTGTAAATTAGGGATATTTTGGTGATTCCGCAAGTCAAGGGTATTCTGGTAGTTTTACAATCAGGGGTATTTTCAAAATTTTTCAAATCTAAGGATATTTTGGTAAATTTCAAATCAGGGGTATTTGGTCCCTCTCGGGTTTTAGTTATGAACTTTGGCCCATAAACAAGTCCTCGCGGCTAAAGTGAACAGACACTATGCACCAGGTAGGATTCCAGAGAAGAGGAGGTGGGCCACTAGGACCGCTTAAGTACCAAGCTCTCCCTAGATCCACTCCTAGACATGCATATGTCCGTTGCCACACTTTAACCCAGCGACTTGTCCACGGACGTGTTTAATTATTAGAATTAAGTTTTATGTAGTTTGAGAGTTGTTTAGAACTAGGCCTAAAGTCCATTAAACCCTAGCATACTTGTCTACGTTTTTATAAAGCCCATCAACCCATTTCACATTCATATAACCCCTTATGCCCAATTCACATCCTTATGGCCCATTATACCCAAATCTCATTCATATGGCCCGTTAGGCCCAAAATAATTCCAAATCATGTAACATGCATGCCCAACTCAATTCATATAATCAAATCAATCAATTTCATCCAACTTAGCCTCAGGGCCCACCAGGCCCATTTAGCCAGTTTCGGCTTTTCGGCATTCCGGTATTACCGATATCATGTGTGTGTAGTGTTTGTACACACCTGGTTACTGCGATGTGCTATACTATCCTTGGTCTTGAACCTACAACCAACCAACCTTCAATCAATCACCCACACTTAAACAAAATATCTACCAAAAGCTAAAACCTTACCGTAACCTTACCGTGTGCCACCGGGTTCTAATAGCCCTTCCTTAGCTACTAATCAGGAGTATCCCCTAGATCTGCACTCACACACACACCATCAAGATCCGAGTGACTCATAATCCACACAAGTCACCCCTATAGATCAAACTCACATTCGACCATTCACTTAAACCACAATCGAGTTGAGTACACTTACCCTTGCTAACGATCCTACCACGCTTGCGATCTTTGAACCTTATCCTTGTTATCACAGAGTTAACGGCAAGACAGTTAGATAGCCTTTCGGCTTTTAGCAAAACGTACATAAGAGGTTAACCAAATACTTACCAAATCCCCTTTCGATCCTGCGGCCTAGATAGCTATTAACGAGATTCGGCTTTCAACACTTGACTAAGAGTAGGTAAAAATCGATTTGTGATAAAGGAAAACAATAAGGGTTTGGCACAAATAGGAATTTCTGCAAGGAAGGCTGATGGTAATTCGACAATAGGAGAGTTTGGCTATGAGAGAATTCGGCAAAGAGAATTCGGCTATAGGAGATTCCGGCAATAGGAAGAATTAGGCTATAGGAAACCGATTAAGGGAAGAAAAGAAAGAAAAAGAATGGAAAATCCGACATTACCTAGGACCCCAGATTCGGTACACACACATTTATATAGCCTATAGCCGAAACTTAGCCACCCCTAAAGTCCAATTCGGCACCACTTCATCCACTGCTCATCTCCTAATTTTTCTCCATGATATCTCCCTTATCCTTCTCCTAAATTCTCTCTACTGATCACTTCTCCTTAGAGTCCCTCTACACGCCACTTCCAGCCTTCTAGAAGCCTAAAATTAAATTCCAAAATAAAATTAAGCTAGCACTCGAACCTCAGACCTCCGTGCATGCATATGTCACCACCTCTCTACACCCTAGTGGCGTCACTTAGCCACTTCACCACAGGCTTCTTTGTGCCATTTTTCACTTATTTTTATTTAAAAGCCCACTACTCACAATCCTGATTCCTTAATTAATTAAATTAAGAATCCTCTACCATAAAACTCAAACCTAGAGCTTCTCCAACACACTTACACACTCCAAATTCATTAAACCTTTAAAGCTGTCATGTCATTTGTCATTTTCTTGCTCAGTTAAAATTTTTTTACGAAACCCAAAGCCCAATGGGCCTAACTCTACTAGGCCAAATTCGGCGCGTTACAATTCTACCCCCTTAAAGAAATTTCGTCCTCGAAATTTCCAACTAACTATTAATCGTACTACCCAAGTCTCACTACTACGCTTTCGCCGCGCACTCTGATCCTAATTGCAAATTAGGTAACTAACATACTATGGGTAATGTGCGTACCAGTATTCGCATCTGGAGCATCTCCGTCCTCTTGGCGACGTTCTGCATAAATCAAAGCTGGCTGCCTCGCCTCCGCATGACCAGCACCTCTGCCTAGAGCTCCTTGACCCAAACCATTTCCACCCCTGGCCAGCCCACGGCCTCTAAGCGGCTGCTGACCATCCCTCAGTGGTTGAAAATTACCTCTGCCATCGGCTCACACCTGATCTAGCCTTCTCGGGCACTCCCTAATCCTATGTTCCATATATCCACAGCTGAAACACGCTTCCATCCTCCTCCAACATTCGCCCGTATGCCTTTTTCCACACCCATCACAAGGTGGTATCCCGGTATTAGCACCAGCAACAGGGGCCTCAGCTCTAACCAGCACATCCACTCTGGCCCTCCTCGTAGGTCTCTGTCCAGTCCCCATAGCTTCCATGTTCTGTTTGTTCTTGCCCTTCTCCTTCTCTCGATTGAGATGCTACGTGCACTTTACTTCCTCCGCTATCTTTGCTTTCTCCACGAAAACCGCAAAATCCCGCTCCCTCTGTGGAGCTATAAGTACCCTAAGGTTGTCTCTTAGCCCATCCTCAAACCGTACGCATCTCTCATATTCTGTTGCGACTATTCCTTTGGCATACCGACTAAGGCACAGAAACTCAGCCTCGTACTCTGCTACTGACTTATCTCCCTGAGTCAGACTCAAAAACTCCTTCCTTCGGCCATCCACATACCCCGTTCCAATATACTTCCCCTGGAAAGTCGACTTGAAGAACTCCCAGGTGATCTACTCTGACTGGTTTCCCTCCTTTATGATCAACCACCACTGATAAGCTTCCTCCCTAAGTAAGGATATAGCCCCTTTCAACTTTTGTTCCGCCGTGTAATCAAGGTCGTCCATTATCCTTTCTGTAGCTTCCAACCAATACTCCGCCACATTCGGGGCCACCCCAGCTACTCCTTTGAAAATCTCTGCCCTATTAGCTCGGAGTCGCTCCGCGATCGACCCACGACTTCCCGTACCATTATTGGGCCCAGCGACCCTTTCTAAGATCCTTAACATGGCCTGCGATACTGCATCTTCTGTAGCGGTAGCCCGTTCGTATGGTTCCCTTTCAGCTACTGGTGAGGCCGGAGCCTCCCCTACTCCAACGTTCGGCATATGGCCCGACGCCGACGACCCAGCCATAACACTTCCACGGCCTCTGCTGCAGCCTCTTGCACCTATTCTAGCACTCATCGTTGCGTGCCTATTTCTGGATTAGAATTTTATGAAATTAGTTCATAGTTCAACTGTTTAAAGCACATGTCTTATGCAAGTAACAATTTAAAAGTTGTTTCGCGGTCGATGATCCACTACAGGCTTAAGTTTCCTACGGACTTTAGTCTCTAAAAACCTATTTTAAAGTAGCCCATATCTAGATATAGTTTCATAATTTAAACAAAGGTAAGCACAGAAAACTTACTTGGTTCGACGTCGAGGGCTCGGTGAACCACACTTCAAGAATCCTGCAAAACATTTTAATCTACTTGTTTTAAAAACCCAAAATCTAAGGCCCATTTCACAGCCCGAGCTTTGCAACTGGGCTTTGATACCACTAAATGTAACACCCCAAACCCGGCCCAGATGTTATGGCCGAATCTGAGAATGTCACATCAAAGACACAATCTCAAACAATTTTACTAAGTTAAAATTTAAGGCCTAAAAGCCCAAAATCCTTGACACCTTGTTAAGTAGCGATAAAAGCCCATTTAATTATTTTAAGTATCCCGAAAACCATGTTTAAACATAAGAAACTACTCAGGTTTAATAATTAAGTAAACAGTTGAAACAACAAAACTCAAAATCCAAAGTCAAAACGGAGTACAAGGCCTTATTACATCTAATGAAAATAAAGCAATTAAAAGCATGTCTTTTGAGACTAATAAATAAAACTTCTAAGTATCTTGTAGTGTGGCCGTCTCCAAGTCCTCTCTCACGTCAAGCCATTTACTGAGGATCGCCTAAAACATTTAATAAAAGGGGTGAGTTTCGAAACTCAGTGTGTATGACCCTTGGTAATCCAATCAACATACAATTATCACATTGGGCCTAAGCCCTATCAAAAACGGTGGTCTTGGGCCTTAGCCCATAACGACCTCATACCACATCAGAGTCTCATGAATGCAATGCACTCATCCCAAATCCAACCCTGCACACCATTTCCCTTCCAACCCTACACACCTGTGGGGATATAAATATCAACCCACCCATCCCTACACACCAAAGGTAGCACCAGCAGCGACACTACTCAAACATTGCAGTAAAGCTGCTATAATGGGCTTAAAGCCACCGGTGGATCCACGGTCGTCAAACGACTATGCGATCCTCAAATCTTCCTCCGTATCATCAAAACCCATCAAGTGCAACATATATTTCATGAATGCAACATACATATTCTCACACATTCGGCACTTAGGGGTATTTTAGTCATTTCACTACCCAAGGGTATTTCCATAAATCTACTCTACAGGGGTATTTAGTTAATTTTTTAAATCAGGGATATTTTGGTGATTCCGCAAGTCAAGGGTATTTTAGTAATTGTTTAAATCTAAGGATATTTTGGTAAATTTCAAATCAGGGGTATTTGGTCCCTCTCGGGTTTTAGTTATGAACTTTGGCCCATAAATAAGTCCTCGCGGCTAAAGTGAACAGACACTATGCACCAGGTAGGATTCCAGAGAAGAGGAGGTGGGCCACTAGGACTGCTTAAGTACCAAACTCTCCCTAGATCCACTCCTAGACATGCATATGTCCGTTGCCACACTCTAACCCAGCGACTTGTCCACGGACATGTTTAATTATTAGAATTAATTTTTATGTAATTTGAGAGTTGTTCAGAACTAAGCCTAAAGTCCATTAAACCCTAGCATACTTGTCTACGTCTTCATAAAGCTCATCAAGCCCATTTCACGTTCATATAACCTCTTATGCCCAATTCACATCCTTATGGCCCATTAGACCCAAATCTTATTCATATGGCCCGTTAGGCCCAAAACAATTCCAGATCATGTAACATGCATGCCTAACTCAATTCATATAATCAAATCAATCAATTTCATCCAACTTAGCCTCAGGGCCCACCAGGCCCATTTAGCCACTTTCAACTTTTCGGCTTTCTGGCATTGCCGATATCATACGTGTGTAGTGTTTGTACACACCTGGTTACTGTGACGTGCTATACTGTCCTTGGTCTTGAACCTACAACCAACCAATCTTCAATCAATCACCCACACTTAAACAAAATATCTACCAAAAGCCAAAACCTTACCGTAACCTTACCGTGTGCCACTGGGTTCTAATAGCCCTTCCTTAGCTACTAATCAGGAGTATCCCCTAGATCTGCACTCACACACACACCATCAAGATTCGAGTGACTCATAATCCACACAAGTCACCTCTATAGATCAAACTCACATTCGGCCATTCACTTAAACCACAATCGAGTTGAGTACACTTACCCTTGCTAACGATCCTACCACGCTTGCGATCTTTGAACCTTATCCTTGTTATCACAGAGTTAACGACAGGACAGGTAGATAGCCTTTCGGCTTTTAGTAAAACGTACAAAAGAGGTTAACCAAATACTTACCAAATCCCCTTTCGATCATGCGGCCTAGATAGCTATTAACTAGATTCGGCTTTCAACACTTGACTGAGAGTAGGTAACAATCGATTTGTGATAAAGGAAAACAACAAGGGTTTGGCACAAATAGGAATTTTGGCAAGGAAGGCTGATGGTAATTCGATAATAGGAGAGTTTGGCTATGAGAGAATTCGGCAAAGAGAATTTGGCTATAGGAGATTCCAGCAGTAGGGAGAATTCGGCTATAGGAAACCGATTAAGGGAAGAAAAGAAAGAAAAATAATGGAAAATTCGGTATTACCTAGGACCATAGATTCGGCACACACACATTTATATAGCCTATAGCCTAAACTTAGCCACCCCTAAAGTCCAATTCGGCACCACTTCATCCACTGCTCATCTCCTAATTTTTCTCTATGATATCTCCCTTATCCTTCTCCTAAATTCCATCTATTGATCACTTCTCCTTAGAGTCCTTCTACACGCCACTTCCAGCCTTCTAGAAGCCTAAAATTAAATTCCAAAATAAAACTAAGCTACCACTCGAACCTCAGACCTCCCTGCATGCATATGTCGCCACCTCTCTACACCCTAGTGGCGTCACTTAGCCACTTCACCACAGGCTTCTTTGTGCCAATTTTCACTCATTTTTAATTAAAAGCCCACTACTCACAACCCTGATTCCTTAATTAATTAAATTAAGAATCCTCCACCATAAAACTCGGACCCAGAGCTTCTCCAACACACCTACACACTCCAAATTCATTAAACCTTTAAAGCCGTCATGTCATTTGTCATTTTCTTGCTCACTTAAATTTTTTTTATGAAACCCAAAGCCCAATGGGCACAACTCTACTAGGCCCAAATTTGGGGCGTTACATACATCCTCAGGTTGTGTCGTGACACCGAAGGCAATCTTGAAATTCTTCTATTCTGCTTCCTATGTTGTGACATCCAGCTCTCTGTGTTGCAACATAGCGACTAGTATTGAGTTAGAACACCTTCTAATGTTCTCCTACATGCTCACAAAGTATACTAGGTCACCCTTAGGCCTCATTCGACCCCGAGGTCAATAAAAGACTCAAATTACACATTTTATTGGATGTAACTAAAATAGAGAAAACGTAATTAAAAATTAACCAGAATGCTTGTGTTTAAGCTCCTAATGTGCGAAAACTAGTTTAATCTACTACATCGAATTACGGTTGATCAAACTCCCCACACTTAAGTTATTACTTATCATCAAGCAAAGCAAGCAAAAACAATAAAAGAAAAAAATGTCCCTTGAGCTGGTATGGTACAAATGTTGATTTTGGAGTACATGAATAAGCATTTCATAGTTACACATACTCTCGGCATGATATATAGCTAACTTACCACTTTTTTTATCAAACACCTAAGTTTAGTATATTACAAAGCATACAAGCATTAAGGGTCCTAAATGTAGGGATTCATCAATAAATTATACAAGTAATTTGATTATCCTAGCAGAATACAAATGGTCGTAAATGCAATTATTTAGTATGATTTCAAATTATAAATAAGTCTACCTAGATCAAATAGGGATTTTTGGCTTGTAACATTCTGAGGCTTGGGACAGGTATGAAATTCAAGAATAGTAAGCAACAAATAGTTTCAAGCACGAAAATAGTTTGGCACATCATATTGTCCCCTATTCTCCCCCTTAATGACCCTTTCTCTTTCACCGCATTATTTCTCCTTCTCTCATCTTTCTTATTTCTCCTTGTAGGAAATCTCAACATCATATAGTAACTATGGCTAGCTCACGAGTTTTTGTCCATTAATGAACGAGTTTGTTTTCTATTATTTTGATTTTTTAACTTTTCTTTCTTTTTTACAGTACCTCATTCACAAATGCTTTTATCTTTCACGTACTTTTTGCACTCATTTAATTTCCTTTTTGAATATTTTTCTTCTTTTTACACTTTTAAGCTAACCTATAATCACTATACGATCTGTCGTAATTCAGTGTAGCAGATTAAATTAGTTTTCGCACTTTAGGAGCTTGAAATTAAGCATTATTATTAGGATTTAATTATGTTTTAGTAAGTTTTTGTTAAATCCAATAAAATGTGCAAATTGAGTCTTTTATTGACCTTAGGAGCCGAATGAGGCATAAGGGTAAGCTAAAAAACTTTATAAGTGTGCATGATACCATTAGAAGACATATTAAACTAATATTGGTTGCTATGTTGCAAAATGGAATGCTCAATGTCGCAGCATAGAGAGCAGAATAGAAAAATCACGAAACTACCTTCTGTAACACCCCTTACCCGTGTCCGACACCGGGACATGATACGATGCATTACCAGATTTAACTTGCTTAAACATACAACATTGGGCTATAAAATTTCATTTCAACTTAAAGCTTTTCATTCATATTCATAACATCCTTATTATGGGCCTACGGGGCCCTAAACATACATACAGAAGGTTTCAGAATTAAACCAAAAACTTTTGCGCTCTTAGAAAATTTTTCCCTATATAAGGCCACACACCCGTGTAAAATGGAATACGCCCGTGTGGGCAGGCCGTGTGATCACACACGCCCATGTTCCCAGCCCGTGTGGTATTTATTTTTCATTTCAAACCTACAGGGGTTTTCACACGACCGGACACACGCCCGTGTCAATGACCCGTGTCCTTCACACGGCCTAGACACGCCCGTGTCCTCACCTGTGTGTGAAAAACCTTGGTATTCTATTTATGACGTCAACGAGCTCTTAAGGGCACACGACCTAGGCACACGCCCGTGTGCTAGCCCGTGTGGCGAATCAAATTCTTGCAAATTTGATGCAGGGGACACACGGCCTATCAACACACCAATGGGGCTGACCGTGTGTCACACACGGCCTAGACACACGCCCGTGTGTCTACCCGTGTAGACAATTAGAAGGCTATTTTCCAAGTCAATTGCCACCCTGAAACATAATCACACATATACCAACACAAGCAACACATAACATGGCAATAATAAACTATGAAGAATCCCTAATCATCATTCATACACTTCACATTTTACTCCATCAATTGCATGAACTTTCACTTCATGAAACTCATCATCATTAAAAATATAAAATTTGACAAATATTGGCCAATTCCCAATGGCCATTTACAAAATGAGTGTATAACATTAGTAGCCAACACTTTGGCTTCCAAATATGACATAACACAAGATGACCAAGTTCCTATACATGCCATACCCAAAATAAATCAACTTTACTATACCAAAAGAATGATTGATAGTGTTATTCGAGCTCCGACGTTCTACGATCCCCGAGCTAGCTTGGCGATACTACAAGGAAAAGGGAAAAAAAGGGGTAAGCATATAGCTTAGTAAATTTGCATGAATTAAAATTGCAACATAAGTACTCATGGTAAAATCCATTCATCTTATAGAACAATAACAACACAAGTTCTCAAGTACTTTGACATACTTACTCATACTTACGCTTACCCATCACATATCACATTACGGTTTCATAACTCGTATTTTACTCATGGTACCTGTGTCACTTCATCACATAATTTAGCACTTATGTTATCTTGAACATAAACTTAAATCATTATCATCCTTAACTTAAATGTAACTCTTTGTCATCTTTGTATAGCTTAGCTCTTTGTCATCTTTGCATACTTAACTCTTTTGCCCGTTGAACTACTCAGAATATCGGAGGATACTCAATCTCATCATACATGTATCACGATGCCAATGCCATATCCCAGATATGGTCTTAGATGGGATCACCTCTTGATGCTGATGCCATATCCCAGATATGGTCTTACACGGGATCTCTTAACTCGATGTCGATGCCATGTCCCAGACTTGGTCTTATATGAGATCGTACATAGATGTCAATGCCATGTCCCAGACATGGTCTTACACGAGATCTTCCTTTGGTGCCGATGCCATGTCCCAGACATGGTCTTATACGGGACCTACATTTGGTACCAATGCCATGTCCCAGACATGGTCTTATAAGGGACCTACATTCGATGCCGATGCCATGTCCCATACTTGGTCTTATACGGGACCTTCCTTATCTCATGTTGTGACATTAGTATCCTTGCTATTCCGAATGTTCAACCGGGACTTCAACTTAACATATTTTTATCATACTCTTATCGAGGCATCATTAGTCGATTTCATAGAAATAATATTCATTTCACATAACATATAGAAATTAAAAATATAAAAACATTATGTAGCTTTAATTTCACACAAACTTACCTCGGTACTCAAAATGTGTGTAGATGTTCGATTTAGTCCAACACTTTGTTCTTGCCTCGGTTTCAGTCCGGGCTTCGTGTTTCTTGATCTATAATAAAAATTTCACTTGTTTAATACTCACATTGACTAAATTGACTCATGAATCATACTTTGGCAAAATTATGATTTTTGCCCCTAAACTTTCACATAATTGCACTTTTGCCCCCTAGGCTCGTAAAATAATTTCTATTCAACTTTATTGTATTTTAACCCTAGCAGAATTATTTTCTTAACTACAACAGCCCCCAATTTCCACTATTTCACTCATGTATGACCATTTTTATAACTTTTACAATTTGGTCCTTTTATGCATTTTTCATGAAAATCACTTAGAAAAAAATGTTTATCACACATCAAACTTTTATATTCTTTCTTAAAACATCAAAATACATGCATGTCATACATGGGTAAATTTTTGAAAATAAACTCTAGCTCAAAATATAGCTAAAAATAGCTAAATCGAGCTACGAGGATCTCAAAAATATGAAGAACATTAAAAACGGGGCTAGGATGCACTTACTATCAAGCTTGGAAGTTGAAGAAACCCTAGCTATGTCTCCTTGTAAATTTCAGCACTTAGAGGAAGAAGATGGACAAGATTTTGACTTATTTTTCCTTTTTTAATTCATTAATTAACCAAATGACTAAAATGCCCTTAAGGCCCTTTCTTGAGATTTTTCCTTCCCATGTCTATTTTTGTCCATCTTGACATTTAATGGTCTAATTGCTAAATAAGGACCTCTAGTAATTTTTTTAATAATTCTATTTCATACTTAAATCTTCTAGAATCTCATATTTTGTAATCTTTGCAATTTAGTCCTAATGGACAAATTGATCACTAATAAATAAAATTTCCTCATGAAATTTTCACACAATCATGTAACCACATCATAAGCCTCATAAAAATCATAAAACACATATTTCTACTTTGAATTTGTGGTCTCGCAACCACTATTCTGACTAGGCCCTAAATCGGGCTGTTACACCTTCGATGTTGCGACACAGCCTAATGGTGTCGTAACATATCCCTGAAGATATCCCAAGAGGAGTATATTGACTCCTATGTCACGACAGAGGTCCTGGTGTGTCACGACATTAACTTTGGACGGCAAATAACACAAGCCAGAAGGTGTTTTGGTCCAAACAATCAAACTTAAAGCTCAGGAACATCAGGTAACCTAGGTTTAAGGACGACGATCACATGAGATTTGTAAATAGGCTCCTTTGTCACATGTAAAAGGCACCAATTACTTAACTTAGTTTTCTGCTTTTAATTTCAGTTTAGTTTTTCTTCCTTTTTAGGTTTTAGAATTATTTTCAAGTTGTTCTTGTTTATCTTGAAAGATCTAATTTGTAGAGACGGTCAACCTCTGTGGATTTGATTTATTCTTAATACAAATCAGGTGTTTTCTTAAACTCTACACTTCAATTCATTTATCATGTTTTCTCATTACAGTAAATAATTTTGAGATTAAACCGTTAATGATTCAGATGATTCAAAATAATCTATAGTTTAAGGGTACAATGATAGATGATCCGAATCCACACTTGAAACGGTTTATCCAATTATGTGATACTTTTAAGTACAATGGGGTCACTGATGACGCTATTCATCTTTCGTGGTTTCCCTTTTCTTTGATTGATAATGCCTTTTCTTGGTTAGATTCACAAGCACCAGGGTCTATCACGACATGGGATGAGCTCGCTAGAAAGTTTTCAAAATTTCTTCTCTATTAGCATAGCGGTTCAACTAAGAAGAGAGATTGTTGTCTTTAGAAAATTGGAAGGGGAAAGTTTCTATGAGCCGTGGGACCGCTTCAAAATTTTGATTCAAAAGTGCCTACACTACGGATTCCCTGAGTGGATACGATTGCAGGTGTTTTGTAACAGCCCGATTTTGGGTCTAGTCGGAACAGTGATTTTAGGACCACAAATTTGACGTAGAAAAAAAATTCATTTTTATTATATTTTTATGGTCAATAGTTTTATGGAATGATTTCGTGAAAATTTCGTTCGAAAATTTTGACGTTTGGGCACTCAATTTAATTAAAAGGACTAAATTGCAAAAAGTGCAAAACTTGAATTCTATATGTTAAAGGTGTCCAATTGCTATGAGATTTTAAATTAGAGGTCCTTATATGGTAATTAGACCATTATAATACATAATGGACAAAAATGGACATGGTTAGGTATGTTATTAAAGTTTTTCATTAAGGGCATTCTAGTAATTTGGTAATTAAATGAATTAAAAAGCCAAAATAAAAGCCAATTTTTGTCCATCTTCCTCCCATGGTAGAATTTTACAAGGGGAAACCATGGCTAGGGTTTGTCAAACTTCCAAGCTCGATTATCAAGAAAAATGAAGTTCGGGTCTAGATCGGGGGAAAACCAAAGTGTTTGACGATTAGGTCCATTTCTGCTATTTTGTATCGAGGTAAGTTTGTATGTAAATAATGCAACGTTATAATTGTATTTATAATGTTTTTTTATCGAAGGAATTGTATGATTAACCCTATGGATAAAATTGAAGAAGTTTCGACAAGCGAGTAAATCCCGGTTGAACCTTAGGAATAGATAGGATACAAATGTCATGACATTAGGGTTACTGAGATTACGTGTAAGACCATATCTGGGATATGGCATCGATATGAGACTTCGTATAAGACCATAGCTGGGCTATTGACATCGATACGAGATTTCATGTAAGACCATATCTGGGATATGGCATTGATACGGCACTGTGTGTACGAGATTCCCGAGTGTCCTTTAGTATTCCAAATGGTTCAACGGGAAATATTGACGAAATGTTCAACGGGTATGTCAAGGATGACAAAGTACGTGAATATGTTATGAGATGGTACAGGTATGTACGTAAAACTCAAAGGAAATGAACTCAGTATATGATGAACAATTGGTAAGATTGTGATTGAGTAAGTTGTGCTTATGAAGCTTAAAGGACATTTATGTTGATATGTACTATGTTATTCATATGATGAGCTATTGGTATATGACAATTATGTTGATATGTGTTATGTTGATATTAAATGACATTTATGTTCATGTGACTTTTATGAAGTTTTAATGACATTTATGTTAATATATGTTAAGTTATTTATATGTCAAATGTATGAATAATGTTTTGTATTATTTGTATATGAACTTACTAAGCTATATAGCTTACCCCTTTCCTTTCCCATGTTTTATAGTGTCATTGAGCTAGCTCGGGTTAGAGATCGTCGGAGATCCTATCACACTATCAAGCTATCACTTTGGGTATTGATGAATTCAAGTATTTTGAGTTTATGGCATGTATAGAGACTTAGTCATTTTGTTAAATGTGTCAATGTGGTTGTAGCCAATGTGTTGGCTTGTGATTGTCAAAGGCTTGTTTTGATATTTGGCCATGTAGATTGGTTTATTTGGGCTATTATGGTTGTAAGCCTAAGTATAGATATATATGTGCTAATGTCTCTGGTGATATGAATATGGTATACTTGGTGAATGATTGAAATATGATTTATGACAATAATGTGAAATGTTTGTATATGTGGAATCTTGCATGAATTGGTGTAGTATGATAAATAATGGCATGAGGATGACATGTTATTGTCTTGGTTATGGTTGTTTGGTTGCTCTCATATGCTTGAATTTGTGCCATGTGATGTTGTGTTGATGTGTGTAAGTGAGGGTGGCAAAATGGCTTGGTAAATAGCCTTTATTTTGTCCACACGGGTAGGCACACGGGCGTGTGTCTAGACCGTATGTGACACACGGTCTGCCCCACGGGCATGTGTTCCGGCCGTGTGTCCCTTGCACCTTAATTTTGAGAAACAGAATGTCCAGATTTATGCACACGGGCAGAGACAAGGGCATGTGTCTCAGCCGTGTGTGCTACACGGGCGTATGGCCCGGTCGTGTGGCACAAGTCAGAGAGCTCCCTAAATTGAGCACGTCTTGTAGCACGAGCGTGTCTCAGGGTCACACGGGCGTGTCCCTTGAACCACACGGGCGTGTGACACCTGTAACATGAAAAATTTTCTAAGTTTTATAAAAATACCCTAAGTTCTCGGTTTAGTCCCAAACCACTTTTAATGTATGTTTTGGGCCTCGTAGGCTTGTATTAGGGACTTTATGATTGAATACAACTGGTTTTAATTTGGACGCAAATTTATGACTCAGAATTGTGTGAATACTTATGTTGTAAGTCTGGTAATGCCTCGTACCCTGTTCCGGCATTGAATACGGGTAAGGGGTGTTACATTTAGTGGTATCAGAGCTATGGTTTAGTCGATTCTCGGACTAACATAGCGTATGTGAGTCTAGCTATACTTGCCATATTACTACATGTGATAGTGTGATATCTCCCAACTCTGATGAAATTGTTTTGTTGAGGCAGAGATGCTTTCCCACCGAGCTATTTTCGAAAACGCTGAAAGTGATACTAAGATATTTGAAAATGTGTTTGTGATGAGTCGAAACTTGGAAAGGTATGAATAAGAGTTCATGATATGTATGTGATGATGTAAAAAATGAAATAACCATAAGTTGAGAAATATAGATAAAATGTCATTGTTCCGGTTGAACATTGTATTTCGATGGATTATGGTGATTTTATGAAACGGATAAAATGTTTTAAGCGTTGCAAAAAGGATTTAGCCCGGAAGGGTAATCCTGAATTAAGCCCTCTCGAGCATATGTTATGAAATGGATTTAGCCAGGACGGGTAATCCAGAGTAATCCCTTTAGCATACGTTACTGAAAGGATTTAGCCTGGATTGGCAATCCTGTTATATCATATGTGGCTCGAGAGTGTGCTCTATGAATATGTGCCAAAAGGGCAATTTTGAATATGAATTTACGGATTGTTGACATGCATACCTTGAGTATACTACCCAAGTATCCATCGAAATTACAATAGTTTAATGGGAATTATTCTTGAAATATGGAAGGGTAAAGTGAAATGAAAGTTTATATTGTGATAAGCTCATCCATGTTTGATTGGCATTCATATGATGTTATGTGCCAAACTTGTTTGATTAAGTGAATACGATAAGTAAACTTACTCAAAATTTATGGAATGTATGTTTAAGTACACTTGTTTGAATAAAGATAATTGGAAAGTTCGTGTAGCATAAATATGTATGTTAAATTAGATTGCAGTGAATTTTATGATTGTGAAGATATTATGTTGATGATGAATGCTAAGTTATAAGTGTGTATTTATGAGAGTCGAGTTAGAGGCTTTACGACTTCACCCCCTTACCAATGTGGTATTTTATAATGAAATTTCACGATATTTTTGTTGAATGAGCTCACAAGTGAGAAACTAAAGAGTTCAGTAGCGAAATAACTAATAATGTGATTAGAGTTAAGAATAGTTTGACAAGTGAATACAGTTCTGGAAAAGATGCCAGGTTATTCTAAAGATCATTTAGATTTCGCGATGTCATGGTTAAAGAAAAAGTTAATCTCGGCTAATCGACTCATTCAGGTATGATGTCTAAAGTATGTATTTGCTGGAATTTCTTCTGGATTGATTTCCGTTAGTGAATGGAATAATACGAGATTAGTGATGACAGAATTAGTCAGAGTAATGATATTTGAATCGTAAAGATGTCTAAGTGTAATAGTTGTAATTGAATAGATTATGATGATCTCTCCTGGATATTTTATATATTCATTTATCCTCAGAGATATATATGTGATTGTTCATTTTCTGATGAAATTCTTATCGTATGAGAATGCTAGCTGATTATAATGTTAGATGAAAGCACTGTTTGTCTGGTTGGTTGATGAGCAGCATTTCTTATCCCTCTCTTTGGGATTCTATTCTATTATGTTTGAAATAAAAGTTGTTGGTGAAAATTTATGTGAGGCAATTCTTCTGTTTCTACTGGATGTTGTTTTGTTTTATATATATTTGGAAAATATATTATCTCTATTACAATTGATTCCAAAGCGTATAAGCGTTATTTTTCTTCTGGTTTTATCTGAGAAATCATTAAGATCTTTATTATTTTCTTATGAGTTATGTTCTCAGATTTCCAGTATGATATCGCATCTTGGATTTCTTTATCTCGGTTTTCTTATCATCCTTATTTCGTAAATTATCAATCAGGTCTCATCTTTAAAGTGTGTTCTTTGGCTTGTGATAACTATGTCTATTATGGTTGTATTTCTGGTTTGATCATAGGAAGGTGGTGATTCTGGTATCAGGATTTCTCTAATTTTCGTGAAAGGAATTGACATCGGCAAAGGTATAGATAGTGGAAGTGTAACACCCCTAAACCTGTGCCCGTTGTTGGCATAGGGCTACGAGGTATTACCGATCAAAACTCAGCTTATAACACATAATTCTTATTTATAATTCAATATCACATAATCAATATCAAACACAGTCATACCGTCCCTTACGAGGCTTATCGAGGCGTTAAAACATGCTTAAAAGTGGTTCGGGACTAAACCGATCACATTAGAAAACTTTGAGAAAACTTTAAAATTTTTTCATGCATATAAAGGCCACGCGCCCGTGTAAACAGGCCGTGTGCCTCACATGGCCACCAGACACGCCCATGTCTCAGGCCGTGTGAAAACAGGGCATACATATTGACTTGGCCACACGGTCGACCACACGCCCGTGTGCCAGCCCGTGTGCTATACACGGCCAATAGACATGCCCGTGTGTCTATACCGTGTAACTGACTGTCTTATTTAATTAACGTGTAGAGGTCACATGGTTGAGTCACATGCCCGTGTGCTTAGCCGTGTGGCAGAAAATAGGCTTGGTTTAAGCCACATTTTCCATCTAACTTTCCATCACCTACACAAGAGCAAACGGTACAATTTCTAAACCAAATTGGCAACCAAAATAATCTCAATTTATGCATAATTCAAGATATGCCAATACAATCATTTCATTTACCCAAACATGTATCAAAACAACATGATCATGACTTTAACTCATACTCATTTCATGCCATTACAAACACTTCCAATTCATCATTAAAATTTATGCCATTTAATTACTCAATTATCACAACAAGACATGACCATATTTCAACCAACTCATCATTATAAAACCAAACTACAATCATACCATTTCTCAAGATATAATCCACCATATGTCAATTAGCCAAAAACACAACCCTATGACATCACCAACTTCATATCAAGCATGCCTAAGTACAAGGAAATATATAAACATCATATAACCTATACCAATCTCACATCTCAAGCCAATCTACATGGCAACATCACAATAAGCTTTACATTAATAATTAGCCAAATCTCATGGCTAAAAAAAAAATACATCAAACACATAGGCATCAATTGCCAATATTACCAAATTCCACTACCACAATCATAATCAACCATCTCAAATGACCAAATACATTTCCAACCATAATATAAAATACCTGTAACGCCCCAAAATTTTTAATTTCGGCTTTTGTGAATTTTGACACACAACGGTGTATCTACTTCAGTGGTTAAGTGTTCTGGGTGTGTATGGGAGGTCCCAAGTTCAAGCCAAGCCTTTGGCTAAATTTTGGTATTTTTCTGAAGAAAGCCTTATTTTTGGTCAGTAGGCTTTTAAGTAAAAGTTGGTAGATAATTAACAGAATGGGCCTGCTGGTCTGGTGGTTAAGTGGAGTGTTGGTGTGAAGGAGGTCCTGTGTTTGAATCTTAGCTTGGGCATTATTTTTGCTCGTCCGTCTAGAAGAGTTTGAGATGGACTAAAAATCTTAGTAGTGGAATTAGTGGGGAGTTTCGAAGACACAATTAAGGGAACAGATTTTGGGGTTATCAGTTTCTGTTCATCTTTTTCTTTTCCCCAAAACAAAATTTTTGGTTTTCTCTTCTCCTCTTCTCCCTCTTTATTATCGTTGCCTTTTCCATTGTCTTCTTGCTGACGAATTTTCTTCTAATTTTTCCCTCATCCTTTCCTTTGTCGATTCTTTTCTTTCAATTTCGTTATGCTTCGTGGACTGCACGCATTCGGTAAGTTTAGTTTTAGGCTAAACTTCAATTATGTTTTGTTAAAATATTAAAAAGGGTTCATTTGGTGTTTAGGGGTTTTTCAAAGGGCTGAATATCAATCAACCGCGTCCTAAGGGCGTGGAATTCCTGATTATTCGATTGAATGTAATAGTTTTTCGTTCGATAGATGAATACCCCGTTTGAGGTTTAATTCAATTCAATTATTTAAGGGATTAATGGAGTGAAAATTTGATCAATTGAAGGTTGGGGATTGCTTGGAGTTGCTTTTACGTCGAAAATGATACAGGTGTGTACCCTAAACGCAGAAAATGAGATTCGGCGAAAAGCTGAAATTGCTTGTTGTCGAGGGATAAGAGAAAATAGTTTAGGACAGCAGCAGTAGCCTAACTTTTAAAAATCATAAAAAAATGGAAATTGAGTTAGAGGTTGAATAAAATATGAAATTAAATTTTATTGAGTGTAGTTTTTCATGGAAGAAATAATGTAAGCAATGGAATTATAAATTATGAGTATGATAATTTTTGTTAGACAAGGTCAGAATGATTTTGGGTTCCCCTGTTCTGACTTTGGAAAATCATAAAACAATGTAAAAAAATAAACTTTGAATCCCATACTAGGAGAAAATAAACTTTTCAAGAGAAAATAAACAATTTATATTCTTAAAATTCTTAATGAGTCTATTTTCAAGAGAAACAAACGAGAACATCATTTGAATCCCATACTAGGAGAAAATAAACTTTTAGTGAAGAAGGGTCGAAACTGTCAGACAGCAGAACAGGGATGATTTTTAAGAATTAACTGTACTTATTGACTGAAACATAAATTCTGAAAATTTTATGGTAAGAAAATATGTGAGTCTAGTTTCGGAAAAATCAAGCGGATCTTAATTTGGAATTCTGTAGCTCAAGTTATAAATAATTTAGTGACCAAGTCTCAAGTAGACAGCTTTGAATGAACATATAAGTAAATAGTGAAAACATATATGAATATTTAGCTAGCATGGGTTACACTAAAAATGAATCACACGGCCAAGGCCAATTTGGGCCGTCTGGGCCACACGGGCAGGCCATATGGGCATGTGAGCCCATTTTTCTAAAAGGTTCTATAAGGTTGCACGGGTCGCCCAAGTCGATTGTGGACCTACTGTAGGGTCGGTAAGCTTTACTTAGAGCCCTATATAAGTGATTTGTCTGTCTGGTTTCTGTACTAAGCATGTATACTGATATGAATATATGAGTTTAAATTGCATAGTAGCATGTCATTCTTGTATGTTGCATTGCATCGGGGTGGGTTGATTATGATTGGAGGAAGTATCTGAAAGGCTCTTAAGTTGTTATCCGCAAATTTCATTTGCAAATTTCTGATTATGTGCCGTATTCGGTACAACATGGTGTGTGGGGCTGGGTGGGTTGATTTTATCCCCACATGGTATGTAAGGTTGGACTGAGTTGGTGTGTAGAGGCTGGTGGGTAGGACTTTGTTCTCTGCATATCCTGTCTGAAATGGGCTAAGGCCATATAATATGTCTGATTCTGAATCTGAGTGGGCTATGGTCCATACCATTTCTGTAATGGGCTCAGACCCGAACTGTGAGATTATGTCTGCTATCTGATATCTCTGTGGGGATTACACACTGAGTTTGTGAAAACTCACCCTTTTCTATTTAATCCTTTCAGGTAATCCCCAGCAGTAGGCGGATTGGTGCAGCGAAGGACTCGGCGGTGACCACGGTTCTGGATACTTATTTATGGTTTATTTTTAATTCTACTTTGGTTATATTTATGATTATTTCATAAACTGCTAGAAGTAGGACAAAACGCGAGTTTTCAAAATAAACAAAGGTTTTATCAAAATACGTACGACCTTGCAAATTGTTTTAAAAGCTTCTGCAACGTATAAAGTTTTGAAAATGGATAATGAATATATAAATGACACGTTTTGACAATAGCCTAAGATACCTAAAATTGGTTTTAACGCAGTTACATTTTCTAAAGCACTATCATGTGACATCGCCAGATTCGGCCATAACGTCCAGGCCAAGTTTGAGGTGTTACATTTAGTGGTATCAGGGCCAGATTGCAAAACTCAACTTTGGATTATGGGTTTTAAAATTTGGTTTTTGAAGAATTATTTTTCAAATGATTTGAAATGTTTCTACTGAGTATGTGGTACACCGAGTCTCCTGCGTCGATCCTGTAAGTATTCTGAAACTGATGCTTAAATTGAAAATGGTATGATATTTTGAAACTACTGTAGGTAGTAAACTGTGAAAATACCCTAGTTAGTATATACTGGAAACTATAGTTAAACTAAAACTATAGTAAACTACGAGAGACTGCGACAAACGAAAACAAACTCTGAACTTCTGGTACTGTTTTACATAAAATATTTGTTAATAAACACTGGAACTGTAACTGATTCATAAAACTTATAATACCAGATAAATCTGATTAGATATGAGCACACGAGGTATCCGCGGACGGGGTACTAGAGGCTGAGGTGGAGGCCGTAGAGGGGCCCGAGCTGAGTCCTCGTCATCGGGCAGCCTGCCAAATTTGGATACGAGTGAGACGCCACTGTCGTCCGCTATTGAGACTGGGTTTCAAGATCGCATGGCTGGGGATGATGTATTGTCCCATGCTATGCTAAGGATTTTGGAGAGGGTCGCTAGGCCCAATACTGGATCTGGGGGCCGAGGGTCGGTTACGGAACGACTCCGGTCCAACAGAGTGAGCTCTTGAGGGGTGTCCACCGGGTCGCCCCTAATGTGGCCGAGTAATCTTGGATTGAGGCCACGGAGAGGATCATGGATGATCTAGATTGCACCCCAAGCGTAAATTAAAGGGTGTAGTCTCGCCGCCGCGAACGAGGCTTATCAGTGGTGGCTGACTGTTAAGGAGGGCACTCAGCCTGAACGTCTGACCTGGGAGTTCTTTAAGACCGCCTTCCAGGGGAAATATGTCGGAGCTAGTTATGTGGATGCTCATAGGAAGGAGTTTCTAAATCTTACACGGAGGGATCGATCAGTGGCTGAGTATGAGGCCGAGTTTCTGAGACTCAGCCGCTATGCACTAGGTATGGTGGCATCTGAGTATGAGCGATGTGTCTGCTTTGAGGATGGCCTCAGAGATAAATTGAGAGTTCTGATAGCCCCGCAGAGGGAGCAAGATTTTTTTTCCCTAGTCAAGAAGGCAAAAATTGCCGAGGAGGTTAAGCGCACTGAGCGCCAAAACCGAGATAGAAAGAGAGGAAAGAACAAGAGGGATTCGGAGCCCTCGAGTTCGGTTCAGAGGCCTAAGAAAAAGGCCAGTGCTAATAGGCCGGTTAGAGTTGGACCCCCTGTTGCTGCTACTAGACAGCAGCCATGTATTGATTGAGGCTGTGTTGAAGTGGAAACAACCTAGGAACGTGTATGAGATCCGCAGTTTTTTAGGACTGGCGAGTTATTATCGGCGATTTGTGGAGGGCTTTTCATTGATTGCAACACCCTTAACTAAGCTGCTACGTAAAGGTGTACCATTTATATGGGCTGATGCGCAACAAGAGAGCTTTGAGAAGCTCAAGACTGTACTGACTGAGGCTCCTATTTTGATATAGCCAGAATCTAGAAAGGAGTTCACAGTTTATAGTGATGCGTCACATGTCAGTTTGGGATGTGTGTTGATGCATGATGGTAATGTGGTAGCCTATGCGTCTCGTCAGCTTAAGACCCATGAGGTGAATTATCTGACGCATGACTTGGAGTTGGCTGCCGTGGTGTTTGCACTGAAAATTTGGAGGCATTACTTGTATGGTGAGAAGTGTATCATCTACACTGATCACAAGAGCCTCAAGTACCTCCTTACTCAGAAGGAGTTGAATCTTAGGCAGCGCTGATGGATTGAGCTGCTTAAGGACTACGACTGCACCATTGAGTACTATCCTGGCAAGGCCAATGTGGTAGCTGATGCACTAAGCCATAGGGTTACAACTGATTTGAGGGCGACGTTTAATCGCCTTAGCTTATTTGACGATGGTAGTCTATTAGCCGAGCTTTAGGTTAAGCCGACATGGATTGAGCAGGTTAAGGGTAAGCAGTTGGAAGACGAGTCTTTGGGTCTTCGGTTTCGACAAATTGAGAGTGGTAGCACTATGGATTTTGGACTGAATAGTGATGGGGTACTCTGTTTTCGTGGGAGAATCTGTGTTCCGAATGATACTGATTTGAGACAGCCTATACTGAGAGAGGCGCATAGTAGCCCTTATACTATGCATTCTGGTGGAAAGAAGATGTGCCGAGACCTCCGTGAGTTATATTGGTGGCCAGGATTAAAACGAGAGGTTACTAATTTTGTGGCTAGATGTTTGACATGCCAGCAAGTTAAGGCTGAGCATCAGTTACCTTCGGGTTGGCTGTAGCCGGTTAAGATTCCTTTATGGAAGTGGGAGCGAGTGACTATGGATTTCGTTAGTGGGTTGCCCCTCACACCCACTAAGAAGAATTCAGTATGGGTCATCGTGGATCGATTGACTAAATCCGCCCACTTCATACCAATTCGGACTGATTATTCTCTGCAGAAGCTGGCAAAGCTTTATATTTCTGAGATAGTGAGACTGCATGGGGTAACGGTTTCGATCATCTTTGATAGGGATCCTCACTTCACGTCTCAGTTTTGGAGAAAGTTACATGAGGCTCTGGGTTCGAGGTTAGACTTCAGTATTGCGTTCCATCCTCAGATCGACGGTCAATCTGAGAGGGTGATTCAGATACTGGAGGATATGTTGAGAAGCTGTGCTATTGATTTTCGAGGCAGTTGGAAGGGTTATCTGCCGCTAGCGGACTTCACTTATATTAATAGTTTCTAGTCTAGCATCCAGATGGCACCTTACGAGGTACTGAATGCTCATAAGTGTCGCACTCCTTTTTGTGGGATTGAGTTGGGCGAGCGACGTGTTCTGGGTCCTGAATTGGTTTCTGAGACAGAGGATAAGGTTAGACTGATTCCGAATCGTATGAAAGTGGCATCTGATAGACAGAAATCTTATGCGGATCTGAAGAGATGCGAGATTGAGTATCTTGTGGGGGACTTCGTATTTCTCAAGGTCTCGCCATGGAAAAAGGTACTGAGGTTTGGTCGTAAGGGCAAGTTGAGCCCTATGTTTATTGAACCTTACCGCATTCTGAAGCGAATGGGACCGGTTGCTTATCAGTTGGAGTGACCACCAGAGTTAGATCGTATTCTTGACGTGTTCCACGTCTCTATGTTGAGGCGCTACTGCTCCGATCCTACCCATATTGTTCCTGTTGAAGAGATTGAGGTTAGGCCAAACTTGACCTTTGAGGAGGAGGCAGTTCAGGTTCCGGATCGCGATGTAAATCTTCTTCGGAAGAAGTCTATTCCACTGGTAAAGGTTCTGTGGCGGAATCATGGCACTGAGGAGGCCACGTGGGAACCTGAGGATTCGATGCACCAGCAGTATCCTCACCTTTTCTGATCAGGTAAATTTTGAGGTCGAAATTTTCCTTTAGGGGGTAGAGTATTAACGCCCCAAAATTTTTAATTCCGGCTTTTGTGAATTTTGACACACAACGATGTATCTACTTCAGTGGTTAAGTGTTCTGGGTGTGTGTGGGAGGTCCCAAGTTCAAGTCAAGCCTTTGGCTAAAGTTTGGCATTTTTCTGAAGATAGCCTTATTTTTGGTTAGTAGGCTTTTAAGTAAAAGTTGGTAGATAATTAACAGAATGGACTTGCTGGTCTGGTGGTTAAGTGGAGTGTTGGTGTGAAGGAGGTCTTGTGTTCGAATCTTAGCTTGGGCATTATTTTTGCTCGTCCGTCTAGAAGAGTTTGAGATCGACTAAAAATCTGAGTGTGGATTTAGAGGGGAGTTTGGTAGAGAAAATTAAGGGAAAAGATTTTGGGGTTATCAGTTTCTGTTCATCTTTTTATTTTCCCAAATTCTTTTTTCGGCTTTCTCTTCTCCTCTTCTCCCTCTTTGCTGTCGTTGCCTTTTCCATTGTCTTCTTGCTGACGAATTTTCTTCTAATTTTTCCCTCATCCTTTCCTTTTTCGATTCTTTTCTTTCAATTTCGTTAGGCTTCGTGGACTGCACGCATTCGGTAAGTTTAGTTTTAGGCTAAACTTTAATTATGTGATGTTAAAATCTTAAGAAGGGTTCGTTTGGTGTTTAGGGGTTTTCCAAAGGGCTGAATATGAATCAACCGCATTCTAAGGGCGTGGAATTCCTGATTATTCGATTGAAGGTAATGGTTTTTCGTTCAATAGATGAATACCACGTTTCGAGTTTTATTCAATTCGATTGTTTAAGTGATTAATGGAGTGAAAAATTGATCAACTGAAGGTTGGGGATTGCTTGGAGTTACTTTTACGTCGAAAATGATACAGGTGTGTACCCTAAACGCAGAAAACGGGATTCGGCGAAAAGCTGAAATTTCTTGCTGTCGAGGGATAAGAGAAAATAGTTTAGGACAGCAGCAGTAGCCTAACTTTGAAAAATCATAAAAAAAATTGAAATAGAGTTAGAGGTTGAATAAAATATGAAATTAAAGTTTATTGAGTGTAGTTTTTCATGGAAGAAACAATGTAAGCAATGAATTTTTAAATTATGAGATATGATAATTTTTGTTAGACAAGTTAGAATAATTTTGGGTTCCCCTGTTTTGAATTTAGAAAATCATAAAACAATGTAAAAAATAATTATTGGTTAGAATTTATGTGCTTAAAATTCTTAATGAGTCTATTATCAAGATAAACAAACGAGAACATCATCCGAATCCCGTACTAGGAGAAAAGATATTTTTAGTTAAAAAGGGACAAAACTGTCAGACAGCAGAACAGGGATGAATTTTAAGAATTAACTGTACTTATTGGCTAAACCATAAATTTTGAAAATTTTATGGTAAGAAAATATGTGAGTCTAGTTTCGGAAAAATCAAGCGGATCATAATTTGGAATTCTGTAGCTCATGTTATAAATAATTTATTGACAATGACTCAAGTAGAAAGCTTTGAATGAACATATAAGTAAATAGTGAATACATATATGAATATTTAGCTAGCATGGGTTACATTAAAAATGAATCACACGGCCAAGGCCAATTTGGGCCCTTTGGGCCACACGGGTAGGCCATATGGGTGTGTGAGCCCATTTTTCTGAAATGTTCTATAAGGTTGCACGGGTCGCCCAAGTCGACTGTGGACCTACTGTAGGGTCGGTAAGCTTTACTTAGACCCCTATATAAGTGATCTGTCTGTCTGATTTTTGTACTAAGCATGTATACTGATATGAATATATGAGTTTAAATTGCATAGTAGCATGTCATTCTTGTATGTTGCATTGCATCGGGGTGGGTTGATTATGATTGGAGGAAGTATCTAAAAGGCTCTGAAGCCTGTTATCTGGCAGCTCAGCTGCAAATTTTTTATTATGTGCCGCATTGGGTACAACATGGTGTGCAGGGCTGGGTGGGTTGTTTTTATCCCCACATGGTGTGTAGGGTTGGACGGAGTTGGTGTGTAGAGGCTGGTGGGTAGGACTTTGTTCTCTGTATATCTTGTCTGAAATGGGCTAAAGCCCTATAATATGTCTGATTCTGAATCTGAGTGGGCTATGGTCCACACCGTTTCTGTAATGTGCTCAGACCCAAACTGTGAGATTATGTCTACTATCTGATATCTCTGTGTGTATGTTTTCTATAGGGATTACACACTGAGTTTGCAAAAACTCACCCTTTTCTGTTTAATCCATTCAAGCAATCCCCAGTAGTAGGCTGATCGGTGCAGCAGAGGACTCGTCGGTGACCACGGTTCTGGATACTTATTTATGGTTTATTTTTAATTCTGCTTTGGTTATATTTGGGTAAATTTTATGTAATAAGGCCTTTCAGATTTTAGTTTAAAACTTGGGATGATTATTTCATAAACTGCTAGCAGTAGGACAAAACGCGAGTTTTCAAAATAAACAAAGGTTTTATCAAAATACGTACGACCTCGCAAATCATTTTAAAAGCTTCTGCAACGTATAAAGTTTTGAAAATGGATAATAAATATATAAACGACACGTTTTGACGATAGCCTAAGATACCTAAAAATGGTTTTAACGCAGTTACGTTTTCTAAAGCACTATCATGTGTCACCGCTAGATTCGGCCATAACGTCCATGCCGGGTTTGAGGTGTTACAATACCATAGCCTATACATGCCATATAACCAAGTCATAAAGGGTATAAATACTGTTATCATTAGCCAGTGTGGTGCGATCTCTGCCGACTTCAAACCCAAGTGAACATCCGAATCACTACAAAAACATAGAAAAACAACACAAAGTAAGCTTTGAAAGCTTAGTAAGCTCGTATCTTAATAAACTTTACATAAGAAATAATTTCATTACAATGCCATAAGCATGATATGCTATCTCACATGCCAAAACACAACTTATCTCAAGTTTATAACATGATTTCATATCAAATCATCACCATTGAATAATATACTTACTTACTTACTAACTTTATTTTTCACAAGCTTATTCAATTTGATTCTCATATAACATTCAATTCTCACTTTCATATAGCCAAATGGGCACATTTTGGGAAACAACATATTTAATCACATATATTTCTCATATGAATCACATATCATCACTTATACCCAAATTCACCTTTCATTCATATAGTATCTGACAATTTCACTTATGCCACTTTATAAATCATATCTTATTCATTTGTTCATGTTTCATTTGCATATATTCACATATTCACATTTCATTTGCATATACATCACATAACTTTCTTTGCTCATATATACTTACCTTTCATTACCAAATATTGTATACATTTCAACGTACCTGAATCGGAATGTCATTCACTTAATCACTTATTTCTCGAAACGCCCGTTGAACCGTTCGAAATCAATAAGGATACTCGGATAGCTCGTAAAGCTCGTACAATGCCAACTTCCTAGACGTGGTCTTACATGTAATTAAATATCGATGCCACTGTCCCAGGTAGGGTCTTACACGAAATCATATACGATGCCGATGTCCCAGACATGGTCTTACACGAAATCTCAAATCGTTGCCAACGTCCCAAATGTGGTCTTACACAAAATCATATATCAGAATCCTATGTCATGACATATGTATCTCTACTATTCCTAGGGTTCGTACGACGCTTTTTGGACGTCGTCACGTTATCGAAACTTTCTTGTATTCATATATTCTGCTTCTCGAACAATTCAATATCATAATAACATATATATAACTTTTTCAAAATACATACATTTGCATTACCATTCGGCATTGAATTCAATCATACAAATAATATGCATTTATAACATGATTTTGTAATGTCTATTAAAATACGAACTTACCTCGTTCGTAGTAATGACAAATTAAGTCGACTAATCCGATATTTTGACTTTCCCTTAATCTAGATCGAATTCTGCTTTTGACAATCTAATTAATATCAAAATTAACTTACTTATTCAACATTCATTCAATTTTAATCCAAGAACATATAAATGAGAAATTTACATTTTAGCCCCTAACATTTCACATTTTTGTAATTTAGTCCCTATTTCACAAAACACAAAATATTCAAAATTTCACCACACCCATGCTTGGCCGAATTTCACTAAGGTCCCTAGTTGCCCATTTCTTTCATTTATTTCACATTTCAACCTCATATTTTACACATTTCACAAATTAGTCCAAAATTGGCATTTTCACTCAAAATCACTTTATTAAACATGAAAATCTATTAACACATGTTTATTTTTCATCATAAAACCAAAAATCATCATAAGACATAGTCATTTTGTTAAATGTGTCAATGTGGTTGTAGCCAATGTGTTGGCTTGTGATTGTCAAAGGCTTGTTTTGATATTTGGCCATGTAGATTGGTTTATATGGGCTATTATGGTTGTAAGCCTAAGTATAGATATATATGTGCTTATGTCTCTGGTGATATGAATATAGTATACTTGATGAATGATAGAAATATGATTTATGACAAGAATGTGAAATGTTTGTATATGTGGAATCTTGCATGATTTGGTGTGGAGAGTTTGATGTTCTAAGTATGATAAATAATGGCATGAGGATGACATGTTATTGTCTTGGTTGTGGTTATCTGGTTACACTCATATGCTTGAATTTGTGCCATGTGATGTTGTGTTGATGTGTGTAAGTGAGGGTGGCAAAATGGCTTGGTAAATAGCCTTTATTTTGTCCACACGGGTAGGCACACGGGCGTGTGTGACACACGGTCTACCCCACAGGCAGGTGTTCCGGCCGTGTGTCCCCTGCACCTTATTTTAGAGAAACAGAATGTCCAGATTTGAGCACACGGGTAGAGACACGGGCGTGTGTCTCAGCCGTGTGTGCTACATGGCCTAGTACATGAGCGTGTGGCCCAGTCGTGTGGCACAAGTCAGAGAGCTCCCTAAATTGAACACGGCCTATAGCACGGGCGTGTCTCAGGGTCACACGGGCGTGTCCCTTGAACCACACGGGCGTGTGACCCCTGTAACATGAAATTTTTTCTAAGTTTTATAAAAATTTCTTAAGTTCTCAGTTTAGTCCCGAACCAGTTCCATTGCATATTTTGGGCCTCGTAGGCTTGTATTAGGGACTTTATGATTGAATACAAATGGTTTTAATTTCGACGCAAATTTATGACTCGAAATTGTGTGAATACTTGTGTTGTAAGTCTGGTAATGCCTCGTACCCTGTTCTGGCATTGAATGCGGGTAAGGGGTGTTACATGTTTTATAATGGGTTGGATGCGAATGCAAGATCAAGATTGGATGGAGCAGTAAGAGGAGCCCTCGTGAATAGAACGTGCCAGGATGCATATGAAATAATTGAAAACATGGCATTGAACTCCTATCAGTGGCCCATTGAAATATTCATATATGGCTAGAAACCTACTACGGTGAAAGTTATCCAAGAGGATGACAGGTATCAACAGCTAATGGATAGACTTAATTGTATCGGATCTGCTAATAAACCGTCTATGTGTGGAGAAAACAAATCATTCTTTCACTACATTAACAATCCTACTGAAGATGTGAATTATATTAGAAATAGGGGTGGAAACCCTTATTCAAATACCTACAATCCTGGTTGGAGAGATCACCCGAATCTGAGATAGGGAGGAAACCAAATAGGAGGTAATAGTTTGAATCAAGCTAAAAATACTAATTATCAACCTCCTTATTTGCAGAAACCTCAGGAAAGGGTCAACCCTTCAAGACTAGAAGAAAAGAAAAAGCTGGATGAAGATGAGTTTGTAAGTTTTCTAAACTTGTTCAAAACACTAAACTTAAACCTCCCTTTAATTGAGTTAATTGGGGAAGTCCCTAAGTATGCCAAGTTTTTAAACGAAATTATGTCTAGGCTTTAAAAATTAAGGTAGGAGAACAAGTTAATTTAAGTGCTTCTTGTAGTATTATTATTTCAAGATAAGTTCCCCAAAAATTAATAGACCCGGGAAGTTTTACGATTCCCATTGAGATAGGGAACATTCATTTTAATAGAGCTCTATGTGACCTAGGAGCTAGTATTAATTTAATGCCTCTATCTATTTTTGAAAAACTCAGGTTGGGGGATCTCAAAACCACTCAAATAACGTTATAGTCGGCTGACAGGTCTTTAGTACATATGAAAGGGGTATTGGAAGATGAGTTGGTCAAAGTTCACAGCTTTATTATCCTAGCAGATTTTGTGGTTCTAGATTTTAAAGAAGATCATCAGATACCGATCTTTTTGGGTAGACCTTTTCTAGCCACTTCTAGGTCCACCATTGATTTAGAAAAGAATGAATTAACTATGAAAATTAATAGTGAGACTAAAATCTTTAAATGTGGTCATCAACCGAGCAAAGAGGACGATAGGAGGAAGCTAGGGGAGCAGTGTAAAGAATTAATTGTTTCTAACACTCCCAAGTTAAGGGATACATTTCCTTTTTATATATACAGAAAGTATAACTAGGTTTAAGGAAAAGGACAATCAGGCAGAGGTAGAATGGCATGACGGACGATGGACTAATGCTGATAGAATAGAAGGATCGTCCAACTATGAATTGATGATATTGTCAGATGAATCCGACAGTAGAACTTAAATTATTTTACTTGAAGCTAAACTTTTTGTAAATTATTAGCTAACTGTTTAGTATAGATTCTAATTTTCATTAACTTTGCATTTTTTTTAAACCGTAGCACCCTAGGAAATGGAATTTAGAGCAAAAACAGAGGCGGTGTTGCGACACAGGATCCCGGTGTTGCCACACCAAAGGTAATTTTAACAAAATCAAGAAAATTCTTTCGATATCGCGACACTGACTTTCAGTGTCGCAACACCGATATCAGTATACTCAAAAATTATAAAATCTAGAGTGTGTCACAACACCGAACCCCAGTGTTGCAACAACGGTAACTTGTCGGGGATGTGGCAACACAAAATCCCTATGTCACGACATCGCAGCAAATTTCTGCTGGGTTGACTTGACCCATTCGCTCACCCTTGAGGTCTAAACCCCTTTTTACCTAATTTTTAACCTTCAAAACCTTTAGGTTTTAAAACCTAAACACATATTAACTTTTATTTAAACATTCTTTACTTCTTTTAATTTTGTAAAATCTCTCAAATACCTTAAACCCTAAAACCCCATTCTTCAGATTTTCTTAGAAAAATTTCCTCTTTTAGTATTATTTGGTGTAAGAAAAAGAAGGAAACATATCAAGGAACGATGAAGAAACACGGGCGATAAGGAATCCAAACACAAGGTTAAAGGTTCCTGATAAACCGAAATAGTAACATATTTTAATCCCACATTTAGCATACTTTTGGATGATTTATCCCTTGATTTATGTAAAAAGGTGCTCTTAATCCTTTCTTTTCATGTCTTATACTTAGGAAAGCACCCAAGAATAAAAAGAACGAAAAACGGGCTCAAAACGGACCAAAATGGGCCAAAGAAGAAATCGACACGGCCTAGACTAAAGCCTACACGACCGTGCCTCCTCAAATATACTAGAACATGGCCTGATGTCGATCTACACGGCCGTGCCTCATTAACGAAGTCCAGTACGGCCTGGCCACGATTCACACGGGTGTGCGCCATGGCCGTGCCCCTACCGTGGATGAGAGTCATTTCACTCGGAAAAGGATACTTAGGGGCAAAGAAACCTATTTCAAAAGCCTATATAAAGACCCTAGGTATAACCTAAAAGAGGGCGGTTAGCTAGGCCAAGGAGCCGAGCCGAAAAGTTCAAATTTGTGGGAAACTCTCAAGGGATAGCCAGTTGATCCATCTCCAGAAGCCGAAATTCTACTCAAGACGGAGGATCTCTCCTTCAATTCCTTCAGGGAGTTTTAGGGATTTCTTATGTTTTTTTTTATCTTTTCTTCTGAGATGTATTTCTTTATTATTATGAACTAAACCCTTCAAATACCTGAAGGGGGATGAAACCTAGATGAATATTGTTATTCTTTTCTGAACTATATGATAAATACTTGATTTGTTCTTGATTATGTGTGCTTAATTCTTGTGTTGATATTTCGCGGATATTAATTCAAGTTGAATGTGCTTAGGTGGTGGAGCAAAAGTCCCTGCTTAAGAGTAGATCTAGCATAATTAAGTGGAGTTGATCGCGCGCCTAGAGATAGGGTACCGAGATTTTGCCGGATTAGGGTGAAACCTAATATGGGAGTCCATAGATCGATTTACTGCTATTCTAGGGGTTTTAATTAGAAAGAGATTTCAATTAATTAACCTAGGGTTAGACGTTATTCACCTCGAGAGAGGGTTTAATATAAATTAGGGAGTCCTACGGATCAAGTCAAGTGAATAAATCGTCTGGTTCAGTGTTAGATAACAAGTGAAGTCTAGGTGGATTCTTCCTAAGGGTATCGTCTTAATCAACTGAGTTTTTCCCAAGTATTTCTCCAATTCATTCTTTTTGTCTTTGCGTCTTTAGCTTAGTAATTAGTTAATTTAGAATAATAAACAATTTCACTTATTTTAGGCTAAATAATAGAAAGAAAGTTAGTATTAGTACTTTTAGTTCCTTTGGGTTTGACAATCTGGTCTTGCCTAAGCTATACTACTGTTCGATAGGTGCACTTGCCTCAATCATTGTTATAGTTAGTTCCAGGATCGATCATTATAAATTTAAAACTCTGAAATACAACGATCAAGTTTTTGGCGCCGTTGCCGGGGAACTAAAATATTAAGAAAGCTCTATTTTTATTACTTTAGCCATTATTTTTTTATTTTCTGCATTTTACTTTTATTTTTAGTTTTAATTTTAAACTTGCTAAATTTTCTTTCTTTCTTTTCCTATCAGGTACCTCTAGTTTATGACTAGAAGGAACCCGAGAGGACCACTAGTATGCGACAGTGATATTGACGCTACCGTTCGCAGGAATCGCAGAGAAATTAGGCGAGCCCTAAATTACACAGAAGAAGGACGAGAAGGCAGATCCAATCCTACTGATGGGATGGACGAGAATAATCCACCACCACAAGATGTGGCAGAAAATAATGCTCCGCATACTATGTATGATTATGCTAAACCTCATTTAACAGGAGAAGAATCAAGTGCTGTTAGGCCTGCTATAGCCGCTAATAATTTTGAATTAAAACCTAACACTATACAAATGATTCAACAATTTGTTCAATTTGATGGTTTACAGGACGAAGATCCAAATACTCATATAGCTAACTTTTTAGAGCTCTGTGATACCTTCAAAATAAATGGCTTTTCTGATGATGCCATACGTCTTCGGTTATTTCCCTTTTCATTAAGGAATAAGGTCAAACAGTAGTTAAACTCGTTACCACGAGGGTCAATCACTACATGGGATCAAATGACCGAAAATTTTTTATTAAAATATTTCCCACCGGCCAAAACGCCAAATTACGGAATGATATCTCTTCTTTTGTGTAGATGGATTTAGAGACATTATATGACGCATGGGAGAGATATAAGGATCTCTGGGAAGGTGTCATGACATGGTTTACCCTTGTGGCTCCAAGTCCAAACTTTCTATAATGAAGTGTAAACCCTCAACGAGGCAACTAATTGATTCAAATTAGCCGGTGGAACCCCCGAACAACAAAACTCCTGAAGCAGCCTACGAGTTTATTGAAGAGATGTGACTGAATAACTATCAGTGGCAGGTTACAAGGACCAAACCAACAAAATCAGTCAGAGTTTTCAACATAGATGCAGTAACCATGCTATCAACACAAGTAGAGATGATGAATAAAAAGCTTGATAGTTTGTGTTCTTCGCAGGTACATCAAGTAATGCAGTGCGACGTAAGTGGAACCGTGGTGAATCTTGAGTACCCACCCTACCAACCGGGCACAGAGAGCGAACAGATGAACTATATAGGTAACAATTTTAGATCTAATAATAACCCAGGTTGGAGGAACCACCCAAATTTTTCGTGGGGAGGTCAAGGAAATCAAGGAAATCAAAGACAACAACCTCCTAAAAATTTCCAAAATCAGCCCTATCCACATGAGAAGAAGCCGAACCTTGAAGAGATGCTGACAAGATTCATGGCATCCATAGAAAACCGTCTCCAAGACACTGAAACAACCCTTAACACCCAACAAGCATCGATCAAAGGGATCGAGAGCCAAGTTAGGGAAGTCACTAAGTCAGTTGAGGAAGTTTCTAAGTCAGTTGGACAACTCATGGTCGATGTCTGAATGATCGCAAGGGCGTCTACCAAGCAACACTGAGATTAATCCAAAAGAGCAAATCCAAGCCATAACAGCTCAAGAAAGTGAACGATTAGACGAACCCAGTCTAATACAAGGAAACGAGGTAGAAAAATGTAAAGTTGAGGAAACACAAGACAAGCCAAAACCGGTAGTCAAGGAGTACCAACCTCGCATACCATATCCCGAAGCGTTAACAAGAGACGACACAGAGGAACAGTTCGGTAAGTTTCTTAAACTTTTAAAGAAATTACATATTAACCTACCGCTACTTGAAGCTCTTTCACAGATGCCAGATTCGAGGAAATTTTTAAAACATCTCTTGACGAACAAACGCAAATTAGACGAGGATCAACATATGGAATTAAATGCAGTATGCTCAGCAATGTTACAGATTAGACTACCACAAAAGCTAAAAGATCCAGGGAGTTTTACAATTCCATGTTTAATTGGTAGACTAACTGTTGATAATGCGTTAGCTGATTTAGGGGCAAGCATAAATGTCATGCCTTATAAATTGTTTAAACAATTAGGTCTAGGAAACCCAAACAAACTAGGATGAGCATTCAATTGGTGATAAAGCTCGTTAGAATTCCTAGGGGTATTATCGAAGATGTTCTTGTAAAAATTGACAAATTCGTTTTCCCAGTAGATTTTGTTGTCTTAGACATGGATGAGGATAATTCGATTCCCTTAATTTTAGGAAGACCCTTTAGCAAGCTGCGGGACTAAAATTGATGTTGATGCAAGAGAACTCATACTTAGTGTAGGTAATGAGACGGTCACCCTCAAGGCTCTCGACTCAGCCAGAACATCGAGTAATCAAGGTGAGAACATAAATTCTACTAATAACCATTCGGTTAACCCTTATTTTTAGGAAGCACCACAAAAGAATACAACTGAACCCGATCCTAAACCTCATGCCAACAAGGAAGTAGTTCATGAAGATCGAAGGATTCAAATCGATGATCTAGATGAGTGGAAGACACACTTCAAGGAAAAATTAGGGATACATGACGAAGAACCGGAACCACAAAAGGTAAAACCGAAGGAGCCCCCAGAAGAGCTCATAGGAACAACAAACCACTTCAAAATAGGACACCAGGTACTATTAGATAAGGCAGATCCTCGAATATCTCCTCCGGACCCTAACACAAACAAAGAAATACCTTTTAGGGTAACCAATGTTTTCCCATACGGAACAGTCGAGGTAAGTAATCCTATCTTTGGTACTTTTACTATAAGCGCATCTCGACTTAAACTTTTTCACGAGGATAAAACTGATAGCATGAGGAAGGACTTCCAACTCCTCAAACCACCCTGATGATACAAACGAGAGGAAAGTCTAGCTTAAGACTATAAACGAGCGCTTCTCGGGGGCAACCCGAGCACTAACCCCATTAACTTTTACATTTTTATTTTTTCTTATTTATTCTATTTTATCCTTTCTTTATAGTACCTAACCATAAACTAACCAAAGGTACAGAATTCTCGGCCACACGGCCTAACACACGGCCGTGGCCATGGCCGTGTGGATGCCTCGGATCACCGTATTGACATGGTAGAGGTGGTACGAGTCAGAGAGAATCAAATCTTCGAAGTCACAGACTCCAACCACCGCCCCACGGGCACAGACAGAATGCCACGGCCGTGCGACACGGCCGTTGAAACACCCCAAACCCGGCCCACGAGCCTGAACCCAATCTGGTATGTTCCTTAAGTAAACCGGTTTCAAATTCTTTTGTTCCTTAGGAAAAACTTGTGCGATTTTAAAAAAAATATTGTTTTGGGTTGGGCTTGAGTTAAAAACCCATTGATCTTATTTTAAAGTCCAATTAATTAAGATGAAAAAACAATTAGGGTTTATTTTTAAAGAAATAAATTTTACTTAACTTTAACTGAAAATAATTCGTAACATAGTAATTAAAAATAAAAGTAAAGAAATGTAACTTATGGCCTTATTACATCAAGTAGAATCCCAAAATAAAATTCTAAAATACTTAAAATAGATTCAAGAGTCCTCAAAAATATAAACTTCATGTTGAGCATGGCCACCACAAGTTCTGCCGTCCCGGTCCATCACTGTTCATCACTGAAAAATGTTCCCCAGCAGGGTGAGTCAAACAGACTCAATGTGTACACGACACTAAATCATAATAGAATCAGGCATATCACATATTACACATTCAAAACATAGAATAAAGTTATGATGCATTCCCAAACCCAAACCTAGTTGTCCATCCGCTACACACCCCGCACTCGCCGCGGTCACACCGTGGGGACTACTAAGTCAACCCTCCATCCGCTACACATCATCGAAGGCGATCATTGCCGCGATCGACGTGCTCATCGCCCATATAAAATTTGTGGCATAGCCACCAGATAATTATGTCATGAGACACCACATTCAGATAATGTAACCGAAGTTACCACATTCAGATAATGTGACCGAAGTCACCACATTCAGATAGTGAGACCGTAGTCATCACATTCACTTCCCCTTTTTCATATATCCCGAATGACCCATATTATTCATATCATGCATATCATACTTAAATTCTCATTCTTATAAATTTTCACATGTTATAAATAACATATTTCATAATCCTAGTGGAAGTAGGAAACGTACCTGAGTACTTTGTACCATATTATGGTACCTTAGCCACATTCTTATAAACATGCATATTTTACATATTACCATCAATCTTATTAAAAGTTAGTGTGGGGTATACACCTGATTCGCTTAAAATTTCCTTGAGATCCCGAAAAGCTTGATCTAATGCTTAGATCCTTAATCCCTACATTGATTTATCACTTATTACCTTAATAAAAAGCCATTCGGCCAAAACTCCAAATCCTAGTAGGATTAGTATACTTAAACTTACCTTGTGGATTTTAAATCCCGAAACTCACCGAATAACTAGGGAACACGTGGCCTATGGTGTACCTTAAGGAAAAGAACTTCTCCTTCCTTGTAGTCGACACTTAGTAAATCCCGAAAGAATCCTTCCAAATTTCGGCAAATAAGAATATTGATGGGATTAGTCCTAGATTTCGACAAATCTAAAAGAAAAGAATAGAAATCAAAACTTGTTCTTACCCTTTCCTGAAGAAATCGACAGCACCTATGCTTGAAGCCCCTCAAAGATTCGGCTTTTGATGGATTGGAAAGAAAAGAGAAGGAAGAATAAAGATGGAGGATTCGACTACTGCTTCTAATGGAGAGGAAAATATTCGGCTAGGTTCCAACAATTACTTAATCTCGACTTGACAAAAGAAAAGAAAGAAAAGAAGAGAAGAGAGCACTAAGAATTCGGCAGAGAAAGGAGGAAGCACAAATTGATGAGTAGCCCTCCTTCCTTCCTTTTATAGCCGAAATTATCATCTAAGGAGTCCCTTACTTGGCCACCACTCTATTTTAATAGCTTTATCTCTTTAATTATCACTTAAAATAAAAGATAATTCAGCAACTATCCTTACTTAGCCGAAATTATTAAACTCAAAGTCCCTTACTTGGCCATCACTTCTCCCTTATTTTCCTCTTTATCTCTTTATTCAAATTAAAAGAATTTAATCCAACAATTATCTCTTGAAAATAATGATAAATAAATCCCTTATTTATCCACTATTTATAAAATAATAAAAGCTCCTAATTTATAGCCATGTGCCGTCCACCTCTCTGCTCCTTGTAGCAAAATAAAATTTCTTTTATTTGCTTCCCATGTGACTCGAACTTAGGCCCATTCCTCTTGCATATGGCGCCATTTCCATAGGCCCTAAGTGGCATCTTCAGACCACTTTTCCAAGCCTGTTGTGTGTCAAATTTCACAAACTTTTTCTTTTAAGGCCACCTTGCCTTAATTTCCCCTTTTAAACCTTAAAACTCGTCATTTCTAGGTCATTTCTAAGTTTCCAAAAATTTTCGATCGGCTCTGTAAACTTGACATTTCCTTACATTTCCATGACATTTCCTTACAAGACATTTCCTTACATTTCCAAGACATTTCCTTACATTTCCATGACATTTCCTTACAAGACATTTCCTTACATTTCCAAGGTTCTAAAAATGTTCACTTTCCTCTTTTAAACTTAACATTTCCATACATTTTCAGGTTTCCAAAAATGTTCATTTCTAACTCATTTTCATCCATTTTCGGGTTTCCAAAAATATTCGAAATTTATTCTTAGTACATAAAACATGTCACTTCGTAGAACTAAACCGAAAATGCACAGGCCCTTTCCAGGATGTTACAGCCGTGGACGACACTAACTTATCACCAACGGGCGTGGCAATCTGTAAATGGGCGTGGGTGAACCAACACGCCTAGACACACGACCGTGCAAGGCGGCCGTGTTAATCGACACGCCCAATGCGCACGGGCGTGGGGTTGTACCAGGTTTGAAAATCTATTTAAACCCCCCTCCCTTCTCTCTTCTCCTATTAACTTTCAACTTTTCATTTCTCCCTACTTCCCTTCTCCAATACATCCCCAAAACCCTTGAGCTATATCAAATGCCGAAGAAGCGGAAGGAATCAAGCATAGTCTCCCTGAAGGAGACCAATCTACATAAGTTCATGCCGACCGCTTCATTCATACGTCAAGCCAAGGATATTTGAGGCTATCTAGTTTTTATTTCGTTTTTCTCTTTTGCTTGAATTTCTTTATCTTTACTTCTCTTCTGCTTAAATTAGTTTACTTCAATTTAGTTTCTTAGTGTCAGGTTCTAAAGGCTGCTTGGGAATCACACCACAACTGCCACCACCACCTCACCACAGCCTTAGAGGTTACACCCACCTCGCAAACCATCCAACAATAAGGACACTACGGTCCATTAATTTTTCTTTTAATTTTCTTTTATTTTAATTTTCAATTTATTTCACTTTAGCATGCTTTTCTTTAATTTTATTAGTATAGTTTTAATTATTTGTCTTAAGAATCCCTGGCTAATCCTGCATGAGCTACCCAATTTCTTCATCTAGCACAGGATCGTCATCGAGACCGACCCCTCCAACATATCGTTCATCCAACTCAAGGAATTCATCCATAATTCAGGGAGTTTCACTTATCCCCATATCTTCTGATCCGAATATTATCTATCTTTGTACATTGAGGGCAATGTACATCTTAAGTGTGTGAGGGGGTGAAAACATAAGGATTCCAAACTTTTTTTTTTCATTATTCTCAAAATCCTGAATTATGTCTTGTTTTTAAGTAATTTCCTCATATTACTAATTAAGAAGAAATTTCTAATGATTTATGATTTTTATTGATATGTTTTAGATTAAGTCATTGATAATTGTGCATTGATAATTAAATTTTAAGATACTAAAGAATCAAGCATGATAAGTCCATTTTTTTCTCAATTAAAATTTGCTAGGTTGTTGAACTGAATTTAAATATTATTTTGAAGTTTGAAATTTACGAGGTTGATGTAAAAAATTCCCATAATTTTTGTGAGTTTTTGAGCCTTATAGAGCATATATTCTTTTTCATGCTCACTTTATTGATTATGAGTATGTCAACATTGATTTGTTATTCTAGAACTTGCCTCGTTTATACATATCAAGACCACACCTATGATTTGATATACAGAGATGATTAAGGCACCTAGGTTTTAACCCACTAACTCTATTAAAAGCCTACCTTCAAAATTAACCCCTAGTGAACCCCTTTTAATCCTAACAACCCTTTTTATTGACATAACCACTAATATTAACCCAAAACCTTTCGTATTTGTTATCACCATTCTTTTCGATTTCCCTTATATCGAGATTTGATTTGATTAAGCTACCTAATTATTTCATCTTAGTATATGAATAGATGTATTATATATATATAAAAATCAAAGGCGAGCTTGTACAGTTAAAGTCTATTTATTGAAGAAGAAGCTCGTATTATTAGTTTAAAGTTTCAATCCATTATGTAATTATTCAGTTTATTGTTTCTAGTTAGGTAATTTATCAATTCAATCTCGATTCTAACCTTCTAATTCAGCCTCTATCCACACCTTAACCCTAGCCCCGTTACAACCCTAATTAAAGACCTTTTAATTTGTGCATCATCTCATATTACAGTGGTGGAGACTTATTTTTAGGCAAGCCTATGGGATTGACTTTTCATGTTTGACTTTTGAGTGCCTAAATTTTGAACCTTAAACACTTTGAGTGATTTGAGTGAATCTTTTGTGAGGATGTCAATCCTTGTCGGTTTTGAATTAAAGGTAATTATTTAGATAAGGGGAGACGCCTATATTTAAAAGTTACAAATCTACGACTTAGATTGTTTGAATTCTTAGGACTCTTTGAGTTGAATTATCCATGTATAAATTATCTATGAATTATGATGAAACATTGTTGATAGGAATTATGAATTATAGAAAGTTAATTTTAATTGTAAGTTGAGAATTTTGCTTGAGGACAAGCAAAAGCTTAAGTGTAGGGATATTTGATAAACCGAAATAGTAAGATATTTTAATCCCACATTTAGCATACTTTTGGTTGATTTATCCCTTGATTTATGTTAAAAGGTGCTCCTAATCCTTTCTTTTCATGTCTTATACTCAGGAAAGCACCCAAGAATAAATAGAACGAGAAACGGGCTCAAAACGGACCAAAATGGGCCAAAGAAGAAATCGACACGGCCTGGACTAAAGCCCACACGGCCATGCCTCCTCAAATATACTAGAACACGGCCCGATGTCGATCTACACGGTTGTGCCTCATTAACGGAGTCCAACACGGCCAGGCCACGATTCACACGGGCGTGCGCCATGGCCGTGCCCCTGCCGTGGAGGAGAGTAATTTCACTCGAAAAAGGATACTTAGGGGCAAAGAAACCTATTTCAAAAGCCTATATAAAGAACCTAGGTATAACCTAAAAGAGGGCGGTTAGCTAAGCCAAGGAGACGAGCCGAAAAGGTCAGATTTGTGGGAAACTCTCAAGGGATAGCCAGTTGATCCATCTCAAGAAGCCGGAATTCTACTCAAGACGGAGGATCTCTCCTTCAATTCCTTCAGGGAGTTTTAGGGATTTCTTATGTTTTGTTTTATCTTTTCTTCTAAGATGTTTTTCTTTATTATTATGAACTAAACCCTTCAGATACCTGAAGGGGGATGAAACCTAGATGAATATTGTTATTGTTTTCTAAACTATATGATAAATACTTGATTTGTTCTGGATTATGTGTGCTTAATTCTTGTGTTGATATTTCGCGGATATTAATTCAAGTTGAATGTGCTTAGGTGGTGGAGCAAAAGTCCCTGCTTAAGAGTAGATCTAGCATAATTAAGCGGAGTTGATCGCGCGCCTAGAGATAGGGTGACGAGATTTTGCTGGATTAGGGTGAAACCTAATATGGGAGTCCATAGATCGATTTACTACTATTCTAGGGGTTTTAATTAGAAAGAGATTTCAATTAATCAACCTAGGGTTAGAAGTTATTCGCCTCGAGAGAGGGTTTAATATAAATTAGGAGTCCTACGGATCAAGTCAAGTGAATAAATCGTGCAGTTCGGTGTTAGATAACAAGTGAAGTCTAGGTGGATTCTTCCTAAGGGTATCGTCTTAATCAATCGAGTTTTTCCCAAGTATTTCCCCAATTCATTCTTTTTGTCTTTGCGTCTTTAGCTTAGTAATTAGTTAATTTAGATTAATAAAAAACTTCACTTATTTTAGGCTAAATAATAGAAAGAAAGTTAGTATTAATACTTTTAGTTCCTTTGGGTTCGACAATCCGGTCTTGCCTAAGCTATACTACTGTTCGATAGGTGCACTTGCCTCAATCGTTGTTATAGTTAGTTTCAGGATCGATCATTATAAATTTAAAACTCTGAAATACAACGATCAGTTCCTAACTAAACGTTTACTGTTCCATTAAATTCACTTGCTTGAAGTTTCATTAGCTAGTGGAACTAAATATGCCTGTAACATCCCTAACCCGTATCCGTCGCCGGAATAGGGTTACAGAGCATTACCATAAATACGTAATTCAAATCATTCATTTCCAAAATTTCATAATCATTGCAAAATCCAATCAAACACATGCATAACGTCCCTAATTCGAGCCCTCGAGGCCTTAGAAACTCTTTAGAAATGATTCGGGACTAAATCGAAAACATTTAGAACTTCATGGAAAAAGATAGAAAAATTCACACTGCAGAGGTCACACGGCCGTGTGACATTCGAAATAAAACCTTTAAAACCTACAAGGGACACACGGCCGTGTGTCATACACGACTGAGACACACACCCGTGTCTAAGCCGTGTGGATAAGAAATAGGCCAAATTCAAACCATTTCTTTCACCCATTCAAAGCATGCACTTTCAAGCCATTTGCACTTTTAACCAAGCATCAAAACATACCAAAACATGCATATTAAGACCAATTCAATAGGTCATTTATCCATACAACCAATATACCAAAAAGGCACCTCAAACATAAATCATCAATTCAACCTAAACATGTGCACATTTACCATTTATCAACTAATTTGTTTCCATGCCAAAACATATAACAATTGTTACATATGAACCATACCATATTAGATTCATGCCATATCAAAATAACCTTACCATTTGGACCATTCCCCACATGTATCATAACCACCTAAATGACACAAACCAACCATTTCCAAATGGTACCAAACAACCGACATTTATATACCAAATTTACATCATGCACATCTAGTTCAAAACCTTTCCAAAGTAAACCATAACTTGACCATATTGAGGTCAATTCATTATCTACCATTTTGGCCACTCAGACATGCATCAACACATTGTCAAAATGACACACACTAATAAGGCATCAAAAGTACCAAGGTTACATCAACCAAACATTCTTAACTAAATTCCATATCAAAACATGCTTTAAACAATCACTTTGCAAAAATGCCAAAACTTACCACTTTGGCCATAAACCATGCATCAATTTGTTCATATAAACACCAACCATTAAGCATCAAAGTGCCAAAAGCACACCAACCACCAGGGCATCAAAATAACATAAGTTTCACAAATTTCAAAGCAACACTACATGCCAATATCATTAACTAAACATTATACATAAGTCCACCTATACATGTCATTATAACCATGACCAAAGCATCAAATCTACCGATAAATTTGATGGATAGTGTGATGGATCTCCGACAAGCTTTCGATCCGATCGAGCTTCCGATAATATATAAAGTAAAGGAAAATAACTACGTAAGCAATGTAAGCTTAGTAAGCTCGTATAAACTTTAAGCATAATATTCCATTTCAATAATAAACTTTATAGAATAAACATAAACCTATACCAATGCCATAAGATTAAAAAATCTATATAATGATTGACTCGTAAATGAGTAAGTTCATTAATGTCGCATATATTTATCATTCATAACATGATAGAATTTAATGGGACGTAATTTATAATCATCAACCTTTTTATAAGATTATACACCTTTCAATTTACTTAATTTCCATTCCGTTCTCAATGCTTATAATAAGCCTAAACGACATTATCAATTCCCAACTTAGTGTATTTATCCATGATATAGATATATTCATCCATAGCATACGTAATTTCTTACATATAAGTACATCTATAACACCCCTAACCCGTATATGTCACCGAAACAGGGTTATGGAGCATTACCAGAGTTTACAGTTCAGTTATAGTTAATTCATGTAATTTACTATTCATTTTTGAAAATCAATCACAATCAATCGAAATGTCCCTCATATGGGTCCTCGAGGCCCAAAATACATATTAGAATTGAGTCAGGACTAAACCGGGATAACTGATAAACCGTAAAAGTAACATATTCTAAACCCATATTTAATATGCTTTTGGAAGATTTAAGCCCCAATTTATGTAAAAAGGTTCTCTTAATCCTTTCTTTTCATATCTTATACTCAGGAAAGCACCCGAGGACGAAAAGAACGAGAAACGGGCTTAAAACGGACCAAGTTAGGCCAAGCCACGAAATCGACACGACCTGAACTCCACTCCACACGGCCGTGCCACCATTCCTACTAGAACACGGCCTTGCCCACGACTTACACGGCCATGTCTCATTTAACAGTGTCGAACACGGCCTAACCACGATTTACACGGGCGTGTGCCATGGCCGTGCCTCTGCCGTGGAGAAGAGTAATTTCATTCGGGAAAGGATACTTAGGGAGAACGAAACGTGTTTCAAAAGCCTATAAATACACCCTAGGTACCAGCTGAAAGGGGGGCGGAAAAGCCAGGCTAAAAAGCCAAGCCGAAAAGGTCAGATTGGTGGGAATCACTCGAAGATAGCCAGTTGATCCATCTCAAGAAGCCAGAATTCTACTCAAGATGGAGGATCTCCTCTTCAATTCCTTCAGGGAGTTTTAGGGATTTCTTATGTTTTGTGTTATCTTTTCTCTTGAGATGTTTTCCTTTATTGTTATGAACTAAACCTTCGGATACCCGAAGGGAATGAAACCTATGATGAATCTTGTTATTTGATTTTTGAATTATATGATAATAACTTAGTTTGTTCTTAATTGTGTGAACTTAATTCAAATCTAATGTGCTTAGATGGAGGAGGAATAGACCCTGCCTAAGAGTAGATCCAACATAATTAAGCGGAGTTGATCGCACGCCTAGAGATATGGTGACGAGATTTTTCTGGATTAGGGTGAAACCTAATATGGGAGTCCACAGATTGATTTACTGCTATTCTAGGGGGTTATTATAAGTGAACGAGAGTTCCACTAATTAACCTAGGGTTAGACGTTATTCGCCTCGAGAGAGGGTTTAATATACGTTAGGGAGTCTCACGAATCAAACTAAGTAAATAAATCATATGGTTCAAGGTTAAATAACAAGTGAAGTCTAGGTGGATTTTTCCTAAGGGTATCGCTTAAGTCAACTGAGTCTTTCCAAAAGTTATTTCCCGAATTCATTCTTTTTGTCTTTGCGTTTTAGTTTAGTAAGTAGATTAGTTTTAGTTTAAACAACCATCACTTTATATTAAGGCTAAATAATAAAAATACGGTAAGTATTAGTACTTTTAATTCCTTTGGGTTCGATAATCCGGTCTTGCCTAAACTATACTACTGTTCGATAGGTGCACTTGCCTTTAATCGTTGTCAGAGTTGGTTTCCAGGTTCGATCATTCTTTTATAAATTTTAAAACTCGATTTACTGATCAAGTTTTTTGGCGTCATGTTGTGGGAACTAAAATATTAAGAAAACTCTATTTTTATTACTTTAGCCACTATTTTATTTTTCGCAATTTATTTTTATTTTTAGCTTTTAATTTTAAATTTGCTAAATTTTCTTTCTTTCTTTTCTTAGCAGGTACCTCTAGTTTATGACTAGAAGGAACCTAAGAGGAGCTTTAGAATACGATAGTGAAATTGAAGCTACCGCTCGAAGAAATCGAAGAGAAATTAGGCGAGCCCTAAACTACACAGAAGAAGAGCGAGAAGACAGATCAAATCCTACTGAAGGGATGGACGAGAATAATCCACCACCACAACACGATGTGGCGGATCAGAATGCCCCTCGTACTATGTATGATTATGCTAAACCTCATTTAACAGGGGCAGAATCAAGTATTGTTAGGCCTGCTATAGCTGCTAATAATTTTGAATTAAAGCCTAACACTATTCAAATGATTCAACAGTTTGTTTAATTTGATGGTTTGCAGGATGAAGATCCAAACACTCATATAGATATTTTTTTAGAATTCTGCGATACCTTCAAAATAAATGGTGTTTCTGATGATGCCATACGTCTTCGGTTATTTCCCTTTTCATTAAGGAATAAAGCTAAACAGTGGTTAAACTCATTACCACGAGGGTCAATCACTACATGGGAACAAATGACCGAAAAATTTCTATTAAAATATTTTCTACCGGCCAAAATGGCCAAGTTACGTAATGATATATCTTCTTTTGTGCAGATGGATTTAGAGACATTATACGACGCATGGGAGAGATACAAAGATCTCTTGAGGAGATGCCCACACCACGGATTACCATTGTGGCTCCAAGTCCAAACTTTTTACAACGGTGTGAATCCCTCAACGCGGTAATTAATTGATTCAGCCACCGGTGGAACCCTGAATAATAAAACTCCTGAGGCAGCCTACGAGTTTATTGAAGAGATGTCGCTGAACAACTATCAGTGGCAAGTTACAAGAACAAGGCCAACAAAAACAGCCGGAGTTTACAACCTAGACGCAGTAACCATGCTATCAAATCAGGCAGAGTTGATGAATAAAAAGATTGATAGTTTGTGTTCTTCACAGGTAAATCCAGTGATGCAGTACGACGCAGGTGGAACCGTGGCGAATCCTGAGTACCCACCATACCAACCAGAGAGCGAACAAACGAACTATATAGTTAATAATTTCAAATCCAATAATAACCCATATAGTAATAATTATAATCCAGGTTGGAGGAACCACCCAAATTTTTCGTGGGGAGGACAAGGAAATCAAGGAAATCAAAGACAACAACCTCCTCAAAATTTCCAAAATCAGCCCTATCCACAGGAAAAGAAGTCGAGTCTTGAAGAGACGTTGAACAAATTCATAGCATCCACAGAAGCCCGTCTCCAAAAAAATGAGGTAACACTCAACACCCAACAAACATCGATCAAAACGATCGAGAACCAAGTTGGAGGACTTACAAAGGCAATCGGGGAAATTACCCGATCGATCGGAGAAATTGCAAAGCTATTATCTGAACGACCGCAAGGGCGTCTACCAAGTAACACTGAAATTAATCCTAAAGAGCAGATCCAAGCCATAACAGCTCAGGAAAATACAAGGGTAGATGACTCCATCTCAACACAAGGAAACGAGGTAGAAAAAGGTAAAGTTGAGGTAACACAAGACAAGCTAAAGCCAGTAATCAAGGAGTACCAACCTCGCATATCTTATCCCGAAGCGTTGAAGAGAGACGACACAGAAGAATAGTTCGGTAAGTTTCTTAAACTCTTAAAGAAATTACACATTAACTTACCACTCCTCGAAGCTCTTTCGCAGATGCCGGATTCCAGGAAATTCTTAAAGAAGCTTCTAACAAACAAGCGGAAACTAGATGAAGATTCGCATGTGGAACTCAACGCAAAGTGCTCAGCAATCTTGCAAAATAAGCTACCACAGAAACTAAAAGATCCAGGGAGTTTTACAATTCCATGTTTAATTGGTAGACTTACTGTTGATAATGTGTTAGCTGATTTAGGGGCAAGCATAAATGTCATGCCATATAAATTGTTTAAACAATTAGGTCTAGGGAAACCCAAACAAACTAGGATGAGTATTCAATTAGCTGATAAAACTGTTAGAATTCCTAGGGGTATTATCGAAGATGTTCTTGTAAAAATTGATAGATTCGTTTTCCCAGTAGATTTTGTTGTCTTAGACATGGATGAGGATAATTCGATACCCCTAATTTTAGGAAGACCCTTTTTAGCAACTGCCAGGACTAAAATTAATGTTGATGCAGGAGAAGTCATACTTTGCGTAAGTAATGAGACCGTCACCATCAAGGCTCTCGGTTCGGCCAGAACATCTAGTAATCAAGGTGAGAACGTAAATTTCCCGAATAACCATTTGGTTAACTCTTCTTTTCAGGAAACACCACCAAAGAATACAACTGAACCCGATCCTGATCCCAACCCTAACAAAGAAATAATTCGTAAAGATCGAGGAATTCAGATCGATGATCTAGACGAGTGGAAGCCACACTTCAAGGAGAAATTAGGGATACACGACGAAGAACCAGAACCACACAAGGAAAAATCAAAAGAACCCCCAGAAGAGCTTATAGGGACAACAAATCACTTCAAAATAGGGGACAAGGTACTGTTAGATGAAGCAGATCCTCGAATATCTCCTCCGGACCCCAACACAAACAAAGAAATACCTTTTAGGGTAACCAGTGTTTTCCCATACGAAACAGTCGAGGTAAGTAATCCTATTTTTGGAACTTTTACTACAAATGCATCTCGACTTAAAAATTTTCACGAGGATACAGATAATAACATGAGGAAGGACTTCCAACTCCTCAAACCACCCTGAAGATGCATACAAGAAGAGAGTCTAGCTTAAGACTATAAACGAGCGCTTCTCGGGAGGCAACCCGAGCACTAACATAATTTATTCTCACATTTTACTTTAAATTTATTTTCCTTTTCTTCTTTTCTTTCTGAACAAATAGTTATAAACTAACCAAGTGCAGAATTCCAGGCCACACGGCCTTACACACGGCCGTGGCCATGGCCGTGTGGGTACTCCGAATCTTTGAACTAACAGAGCAGAGAAGGTACATGTCAGGGCAAAATAGATTTTTAGAATCACGGACCCAACTACTACCCCACGGGTACCGACAAAGTGGCATGGCTGTGCGATACGGCCGTGTGAGGTTACTGACTTGCCAACCACGGGCGGAACACGCCCGTGCCAGATAATCGTGCCAATATACTGACTTGTCGAACACGGGCTAGACACGAGCAAGGGGAACCAACACGCCCTAGAGCACACCCTTGCGAGGCGGCCGTGTAAATCGACACACCCTCGACCCACGGGCGTGGGAAATTGCCAGACCTGAAATTTTATTTAAACACCATACCCCTCTCCTTTCTCTTCGTAACCTACTTCTTTCTTCTTTCCTTTTTCCATTCTTTCCTCTCTTTTTATCCTTTTCCCTTTTCCTAATAAATCCTTAGACTCTTGAGCTACAACAAAATCATATCAATGGAAAAGAAGCGTAAGAGGCCAATCTCCTCAAATGGAGACCGATTCACATGAGTTCATGCCGGCAGCTTCATCTAAACAACAAGCCAAGGGCCTTTGAGACCAATTATCTGTTCTTTTATTTTTCGCTTCTCCTTTATTTTTTTATCTTTACTTCTCTTCTACTTAATTTAGTTTATTTTATCTTATTTTCTTAATTTTAGGTTCTACAGGCTGTTTGGGAATCACGCCACCACCACCACCATAACCTCAGCCTTAGAAATCATACCCAACAATAAGGACCTCTCAGTCCATTCACCTCTTCTTTTAATTTTAGTTTTCTTCTTAGTCTCATTCTCTTTATCTTCCTTGTCCTTAATTTTATATTTATTTTACTTTAATTATGTCTTAAGGATCCCTGGCTAATTCTCTACGAGCATCCCAATTTCTTCATCTAGCGCAGGTTCGTTATCCAGACAGCCCATCACCACCACCAAAGGCACAATCCCCTCTCAAGGAATCATCCATTCATTCAGGGAGTGTCACTCTCTCCCCTCTCTTTTGATATTACATATTAATTGTCATTATATATCTTTGTACATTGAGGGCAATGTACATCTTAAGTGTGGGGGGTGAACAACCTTAAAAGATACCTAACAAAAACCCTGAATTTAGTCTTGTTCTTAAGTAATTTACTCATATTGCTAATTAGGATGAAATTTCTGATGATTTATGGTTTTTATTGATATGTTTTAGATTAAGTCATTGATAATTGTGCATTGATAATTAAATTTGAAGAATACTAGAGAATCAAGCATGATAAGTCTAATTTTCAGGAATTAAAATTTTTTTCTAGGTTGTCGAACTGAGCTTAAATATTACCTTGAAGTTTGAAATTTACGAGGTTGACATCAAAATACCCATAATTTTTGTGAGTTTTTGAGCCTTATAGAGCATAAATTCTTTTTCGTGCTCACTTTATTGATTATGAGTATGTCAACACTGATTTGTTATTCTAGAACTTGCATCGATTATACATGTCGAGACCACATCTTTTGATTTGAAACACAGAGATGATAAAGGCCCCTAGGATCTAACCCACTTACTCTAGAAAAAGCCTACCTTCACAATTAACCCCTAGTAAACCCCTTTTAATCCTAACAACCCTATTTATTGACTTACCCATTAACCCAGAACCCCTTTGTTTTTGTTATCACCATTCATCTTGACTACTTTTATATCGAGATTTGATTTGATTAATAGCCTAACTATGATTTCTATTTCAGTTATGTATTTATAGTTTGTTCCAAAAAAAAATCAAAAGTATATTCATTATTCAGTATTAGTTGTGACTAAACGAGCTTATACGCTTGAATCCCATATATCAAAAGAAAAAGCTCGTAGTGTTAGTATTATTAGTTTTCAATTGATGTAATTATCATTAGTTCATTAGTTCTTAGTTAGGTAATTTGTCAATTTAATCTCGATTCTAACCCTCTAATTCAGCCTCATTCCACACCTTAACCCTAGCCCCGTTACAACCCTAACAAAGACCTTTTGATTTGTGTTTCATCTCATATTTCAGTGGTAGAGATTTGATTTTCATGCAAGCCTATGGGATTAACTCTTCATGTTTGACTTTTGAGAGCCTAGATTTTGAACCTTAAACACTTTGAGTGATTTGAGTGAATCTTTTGTGAGGATGTCAATCCTTGTCAATTTCGAATCAGAGGTAATTATTTAGATGAAGGGAAACACCTATGTTTTGTGCTACAGAATCTATGACTTATACTGTTTGAATTTTTAGGACACTTTGAATTGAATTATCCATGTATAAATTATCTATGAATTATGATGAGACACTATCAATAGGAATTATGTGTAACACCCCATACCCGGTCAAAATGCTACGACCGAACCTAGCATGTCACAGGGAAGAAAACATTTTTGAGAACCGAGTTATTGTCATGAGTTGGGAAAAATCTTTGATTTTATAGAAACAAAGTTTGTATTGAGTGATCATTTGAAAACAATCTTGAATCTTAGCTTGAAAAGTTAAGTTGCCTAGTTATTAAAAACCCAAATGTTAAATTACTCAATTGTAAAATCTTGAAATCCCGAAGTTCTTTAAATTTTGGAAATCACCCATTTCGAAACCATATTAAACGTGTCTTAATAATCTGATAAAGTAGAAGAAAATTTATAAAACAAGTAAAAACCAAACCAACGTTTAAATGGCCTTATTACATTACCCAAAATCCAAATTAAAGAAAAATAACTCCAAATTAACTATTAAAGTAAAATCCAAAATATTATGCATGGCCACCTCGAGTCCACCTGCGCTCCGTATCCATGATCTAAGGATTACCTACAAAGATTAACGGAAGGGTGAGTCACCGAGACTCGGTGTGTAAATCCCGTCCAAAAGATATTAGGCCCTCACACGATTCATATGCAAAGTAAGTATGCCATGCAACCCAACCAACCTAGGCATCCATCCGTTTCTTCTGTGTCTACCCAACATTTGTGGCACCTAGCCACTGGTGGTACCTAACCACTGGTGACAAAAGTCACAAATAATCATATGTGGGGCCAACCCACTTGTGGTACCTAACCACTGGTGACAATCTCTTATATTAATACGTGGGGCCAACCCACTGTGGTACCAAACCACTGGGACGAGTCACAGAAATAAGATATATGTGGTACCTAACCACTGGTGGTTCCAAACCACTAAGACTTAGTCACAAATTGATAATATGTGGGGCCAACCCACTTGTGGTACCTAACCACTGGTGACAGTCTGAAAAGATCATGTTTCCTCCCTCTTCTCATCGTATCCCATTTTCATGTACATGCTTTATATTATGGTATGATCATGCCTAACGATTAATTAACATGGCACATTCAGGTTTCCATATATGCATTTATTGATAGCAAAACATAATAGACTTACCCGGAGTCCTCGCTCTTACCCACAAGGGTATTTTAGTGACCCAGAACGTCACTTTGGCTTTCAGACATACTAACAACTAACAAAATAACATATGAAGTGTGTGAGAGTTACACACCTGATAACACGTAATATCACGCTCTCTACGTTGACACTATCGCTAATCGAAACCACAGCTATCTGCCTACGATTCTGTTCAGAAGCTGGCCCACAACCCGTGGCCAATCCCGAAGCTGCGACATCGCCGCTTCTTAAACTTAGGGGCTGGGTTTACGAGTCCAACCCCCTCCTTAGAATTGCTGGCATTCGAGTCCATGGAACAAATCTTGGTCAGAAGACCAAGTTAACACATAGGGTAAATGTGAATAGATTAACACGTCAGCAGAAAAGATCTCCTTACTTAGATCGACAAAAACCGAAGCTTTAGGCTTGATCCACAAGTCAAGCGAATCCCGAAAGTCTCCAAAGGAATGCGACACCCCCTTCCACCTACATTCGGCCAAGCCCCAAAACATTAGGCCAATTAGCCATTCAGCTTTGGCTCCCCAAACCGAAAGAGAAGATAAAGATACAGAAGAAATCGCCACTAACCTTAACACAGGAGATCAAGTTATCACCTAAGAGGATTCGGCACTAGCCCAGTAGAAGAGAAGATTCGGCAAAGCAGGGAAGAAGATGAAAGAGCCGAAAAAGAACTACCAATGGAACTTAGGAGTTTTCGATTTTAGAAGTGATCAAAAGAAAAGATGAAAAAGAGAAGGCCATGAAGATTCGGTTTGTAGAGAGAAATCAGAGAATAGAATTTTGGATGAGGATATTTGGCTATTGCACAGAGAATGAAGATGAGAATGGAGTTAGGGGTTTTCGGCTTTGAAATAGAAAAAGGAAAAAGAAGAAAAGATGAATAATACATGCGGTTATGGTGCTTAAAGGAATACGAAGAAAAGGGAAAAAGGGTTTCGGCTTTCAGAGAGAACAAGAAGATGAAGAAGAAGAAAGAATCATGGAGAGTGTGAGTCAAGAGAATTTCGGCAATAGTGAGAGATTTGTGTTTTAGAGAAAAGAAAATAAGAAGAGAAATAAAACTAAAAAAAAAAAAACCCACTTGGACACCTTAGACACTTTCGGCACAAGGCAAAACAAACCACATTCGGCACCTACCTCCCAAACTCGAAATTTGCACAAAAATGACACTACAGGGTCCTATGGTCAATGTAAATTTCGGCACACTCCAACATAGGCCAAACCGATCCCCCCCTTACACCAAAAATTTGAATTTCGGCCACCACTTACACCCCTTGCTCAATCCCTTGTTTTTGTCCTTAATTTTCTCCTGATCACACATTCAAACTTTTTTGAATAATTCAAACTCCTTGGATTGCTCTCTTCCACTTATTCAAAGATATTGACCCATTCAACACTCATCCACCAGAGTCCATGCTGAGTGCAACTCTCCCTTGCCTTGGCGTTAAAAAGAAATCCCAAAAGGGAATTCCATGGCTCGAACCAAGTCCCTCCCGGCTTCCCCGAGGCGTCACTTCCTCGAGCTCTAAGTGGCGCCTCCTTGCCACTTTGCTAAGGCACTCCTTTGTGTCATCCAACACAAACAATATCCCTTAAGACCCAATTTAGCTAGCTTCCCTAAAAGTGCTTAAAAAGCAAATTTTCACCAAGACTCCGGCTTACCCCTAACTCATTCCTGGACCCTAAAGTACCCTAAACTAGCATGTCAAACATAGTATTCACATACAAACACCTAAAATGCAAAGGCCCTGATTTAGGATGTTACAGTTCTACCCCCTTAAAATAATTTCGGCCTCGAAATTACCTAGTCAAAAGAGTTGAGGGTATTCTTTGCCGTGATAACATCCTCTGGCTCCCACGTGGCTTCTTCTAATCCATGGTTCCGCCATAACACCTTTACCAAAGGGACTGATTTCCCATGCAATACTTTGACATCCCGATCTAAGATCTGCACTGGTTCCTCCTCAAAAGATAAGTCTGGGCTTACTTCAATTTCTTCTACTGGCACAACATGAGACGGATCCAAACGATAGCGTCTAAGCATAGAGACGTGAAATACGTCATGGATCGACTCAACTCGAAGGTAACTCGAGTGATAGGCTCTCTTGGTCCCATACGCTTCAACACCGATAAGGCCCGATAAACACTGGGCTCAACTTGCCCTTCCGGCAAAATCTCAAAGACCTTCTTCCACGGCGACACCTTTAAGAAAACCTTGTCACCCATCGCAAATTCTATATCTTTCCGCTTAAGATCGCATAGGACTTACGCTGTCCAAGCTTCCTTCAATCGAGTTCGAATTAGCTTAACCTTGTCTTCCGTTTCACAACCAACTCTGGACCCAACAAGCGATGCTCACCCAACTCTTTCCAACACGTAGGTGTGTGCGACACTTCCGACCATATAACGCTTCATACGGCGCCATCCGAATACTCGATGGTAGCTATTGTTATACGCGAGTCGCCAACGGTAGAAATTCTTCCCAACTACCCTCAAGTCTAAGACACCCCTCAACATATCCTCCGAATCTGAATTACCCTCTCCGGCTGCCCATCAGACTGTGGATGAAACGCTGTATTGAAATCCAACTTTGTACCCAAAGCTTGATGCAAGGCCTTCCAAAATCTTGACGTGAACCTAGGGTCCCTGTCTGAGATGATAGACACTGGTACCCCATGCAACCTTACAATCTCCTCTATATATAATCTAGCCAACTTCTGAAGAGAGTAATCCACACGCACAAGTATGAAATGAGCCGACTTTGTCAACCGGTCAACTATTACCCAAACAGAATCCTTCTTAGTAGGCGTAAGGGGTAGCCCACTAACAAAGTCCATGGTGATCCTTTCCCACTTCCACTGCGGAATCTTGACCGATTTCAACAACCCCGAAGGCAACTGATGTTCCGCCTTTACCGGCTGACACGTCAAACACTTACCCACAAATTCGGTTACCTCTCGCATTAAACCCGGCCACCAAAACTGTTCCCGCAAATCTCGGTACATCTTACTACCTCCCGGATGCATATCGTATGGACTGCTATGTGCTTCCTGAAGAATCTTCTGCCTCAACTCCACATCTTTTGGCATGCAAACCTTCCCATGGAAACATAAAACTCCATCATTTGTTCAAGCTATACCCTCTAATCCACCATTCGCACTTGCAAAAATCGAGCACTCAAGACATCATCTACTAGCTGTTTCTCCTTAACCTGATTTACCCATGTCGGCTTCACTTGCAGTTCCGCCATCAAACTTCCGTCATCATTCAAACTAAGGTGGGCAAACATTGCTCTTAACTCTGATGCAACCTTACGGCTCAACGCATCTGCCACTACATTACCCTTACCCGGATGATACTCAATCGAGCAATCATAATCCTTCAGCACTCGATCCACCTTCGCGCCTTAAATTCAACTCCTTACGAGTAAGGAGGTATTTCAAACTCTTGTGATCCGTAAACAATAGACTTCTCCCCATACAAGTAATGTCTCTAGATTTTCAGGGCGAAAACCACTGCAGCTAGCTCCAGGTCATGCGTCGGATAATTCACTTCGTGAGGCCTCAACTGTCGAGAAGCATACGCTACTACCTTCCCCTCTTGCATCAGTACACATCCTAACCCTGTATGCGACGCATCACAATAGACAGTAAACTCTTTCCCCGCTTCAGGCTGAATCAACACCGGAGCTTCCGTCAAAATCCTCTTTAACTTCTCAAAACTTTCTTGTTGTTTGTCAGACCACACAAACGGAACCCCTTTCCTTAACAACTTGGTTAACGGTGCTGCAATCAAAGAAAACCATTCCACAAACCTTCTGTAATACCCCGCTAGACCAAGAAAACTCCGAATCTCCGCCACAGACTTAGGTGGTTTCCAATCCAACACAGCTTCAATCTTCCGAGGGTCCACCCTAATTCCCTCAGCTGACACCACATGACCCAAAAAGGTAACTTCCCTTAGCCAGAACTCGCACTTACTAAACTTTGCGAATAACTGCTTCTCCCTCAAAATTTGCAAAAGCACATGAAGATGTGCATCATGATCCTCATTGGACTTCGAGTACACCAGAATATCGTCTATAAACACTACGATGAACTGATCCAGATACGGTTGAAAAACCCGATTCATCATATCCATATACGCTACTGGTGCGTTGGTCAATCCAAACGGCATTACCAAGAATTCGTAGTGACCATAGCGAGTACGAAACGCCGTCTTATGAATATCCACCTCCTTGACCTTAAGCTAGTGATACCCCGACCACAGATCTATCTTGGAAAAGACTGATGCTCCCTTAAGTTGGTCGAACAGGTCATCTATCCTCGGCAACGGATACTTATTCTTGATCGTCAACTTATTCAACTGACGGTAATCAATACACATTCGCATCGATCCGTCCTTCTTCTTAACAAAAAGCACGGGTGCTCCCCAAGGTGATACACTCGGGCGGATAAAACCCCGGTCTAACAACTCCTGAATCTGTGCTTTCAGCTCCACTAACTCCTTCGGCGCCATTCTATATGAGGCGATAGACACTGGCGCTGTTCCGGGTAGAAGGTCAATACCAAACTCAACCTCGCGATCTGGAGGCAATCCCGGAAGCTCTTTTGGAAACCGTTCGGACATCCCCCACAGTTGATTCCTTAACCTCCAAAGCACAAACATAAGCCACAAACGCCTTACATCCTTTCCTCACCATTTTCTCGGCCTTCAAAGCGGATACCACATTAGATAGGTAGTTCCTTCTCTCACCTATCACCACCAGCTCTTCACCCTCGACAGTTCTCAACACCATGCACTTGGCTGCACAGTCCAAACTTGCTTGATATTTTACTAACCAATCCATACCTAAGATCAAATCGAACTCCCCAAATGGCAGTTCCATCAGATCAGCCGGAAACACTACCCCTTGAAGTTCTAGGGGTACATCCTTATACAGTTTATTCACTACTACAGAGTGACCTAGAGGGCTAATTATAGTCATCTCCCTAGAAGAAGTCTCATAGTCTAAGTTCAGAGTTCCCGCTATAGTACTAGCAACATAAGAGTACGTCATCAAGGCAGTATAAGGCAACCCATAAATTAAGAACGTACTGGTTATGACGTCTGGTGCGTCGCCCTCCTCTCGACGCCTAGCCACATAGACAAACCCAGGCTGTCTTGCATCTGTATTCCCAGCACCTCTACCCGGTGCTCCACGGCCTTGACCAAAACCATTACCCCCTCTGGCTGGACCACGACCCCTCTGCGGTTGCTGACCATCTCTTATGTATTGTGCACATCCTTGACCCTTAGACTGTGTCCTAATTGGCCTCCGCGGGCAATCCCTTATCCGATGGTCCATCGACCCACACTCGAAGCATCCTCTGTTACCTGTCCAACACTCTCCCGAATGAAACTTCCCGCATCGAGCACCGCTGCGGCCATCGAGCAAAGAAAGAAGCCATTTGCGACTTCGGCCTGCCTCATCTAGCCCTTTTCTAAAAACCCCCAGCAGACCCTGATGGCCCAAAACTCCTTTTATTCCTATTTCTGTCCTGATGTTGTTTCTCGGACTACCTCACCTCCTCGGCTATCTTGGCCTTTTCCACAAGGACAGTAAATTCCCTCTCTCGCTGTGGAGCAATCAACACTCGCAGCTCATCTCTCAACCCGTCCTCAAACCTAACACAGCGCTCATGGTCCGAAACACAATACCCCGGGCATAACGGCTTAACCGTAAGAATTCCGCCTCGTACTCAGACACCAACTTACTCCCCTGAACTAGATTCAAAAATGCCTTACGCTGCACATCTAGATAACTAGACCCGACGTATTTCCTCTGAAATGCCGCTTTGAAGAAATCCCAGGTGATATCATCGGCCATCGCACCATCCCTGACCGTGAGCCACCACTGATAAGATTCGTCCTGAAGAAGAGACACGATCCCTTTCAACTTCTCCTCAGCCGTGAAGTCAAGATCATCCATTATGCGCTCAGTCGCCTCTAACCGATGATTCGGTGCGTTGGGGCTACACGAAAACACCCTAAACACTTTCGCTCCATTGGCTCGGAGTCGTTCAGACACAGATTTCTGAACCCCCGTACCCATGCCTGCTCCAGCAACTCTCTCCAAGACCCGTAGCATCGCTTGAGACACCGCGTCGTCTCCACCCGTTTGGTCCTGAAACTCTGGTTCCACTGCTGGCGGTGGCGGCACCTCATTCTCTGACCCATGGCGGACCCTACGAGGTGTTTCGATCTGATAATCCTACCCCTACCACGACCACGTACATTACGCCTACGTCCCCGAGTGCTCATGACTAACGTTCATGATTTAATCTGATTTAGGAAAATTTTATGAATTAGCTTCCTCCACTGTTTATTACAGAACTGTCTTATGAGTATATATTCAGAGTAATTTTTCCGCGAGTACGTACATTCCTACAGGCTTCAATCTCTAAAGTAGGGATTTCTAATACTAGTAATCCTATCTCGATACAATCATATCACAAAACAATTAAATCATACAATCAATAATTAGAAAACTTACCGTCGCGGATCGGTGCTGGAGACTCAGGTGCCATGCTTCCCAAAAACATGTATTTCATCGAAACCATTTTGCAAACCCTTTATTGAAAAATAATTTGGGCCTTATACCCACAGTCGAGCTTTTGAACTTGGCTCTGATACCACAATTATAACACCCCAAACCCTGTAAAACGCTACGACCGAACCTAGCATGTCACAGGGAAGAAAACATTTTTGAGAACCGAGTTATTGTCATGAGTTGGGAAAAATCTTTGATTTTATAGAAACAGAGTTTGTATTGAGTGATCATTTGAAAACAATCTTGAATCTTAGCTTGAAAAGTTGAGTTGCCTTGTTATTAAAAACCCGAATGTTAAATTACTCAATTGTAAAATCTTGAAAATCTTGAAGTTCTTTAAATTTTGGAAATCACCCATTTCGAAACCGTATTAAACGTGTCTTAATAATCGATAAAGTAGAAGAAAATTTATAAAACAAGTAAAAACCAAACCAACGTTTAAATGGCCTTATTACATTACCCAAAATCCAAATTAAAGAAAAATAACTCCAAATTAACTATTAAAGTAAAATCCAAAATATTATGCATGGCCACCTCGAGTCCACCTCGACTCAGTATCCACAGTCTAAGGATTACTCGCAAAGATTAACGGAAGGGGTGAGTCAGAGACTCGGTGTGTAAATCCCGTCCAAAAGATATTAGGCCCTCACACAGATTCATATGCAAAGTAAGTATGCCATGCAACCCAACCAACCTAGGCATCCATCCGTTTCTCCTGTGTCTACCCAACATTTGTGGCACCTAGCCACTGGTGGTACTAACCACCTGGTGACAAAAGTCACAAATAATCATATGTGGGGCCAACCCACTTGTGGTACCTAACCACTTTGGTGACAATCTCTTATATCAATACGTGGGGCCAACCCACTGTGGTACAAAACCACTAGGACGAGTCACAGAAATAAGATATATGTGGTACCTAACCACTGGTGGTTCCAAACCACTGAGACTTAGTCACAAATTGATAATATGTGGGGCCAACCCACTTGTGGTACCTAACCACTAGTGATGATGCAGAAAAGATCATGTTTCCTCCCTCTTCTCATCGTATCCCATTTTCATGTACATGCTTTATATTATGGTATGATCATGCTTAACGATTAATTAACATGGCACATTCAGGTTTCCATATATGCATTTATTGATAGCAAAACATAATAGACTTGCCCGGAGTACTCGCTCTTACCCACAAGGGTATTTTAGTGACCCAGAACGTCACTTCGGCTTTCAGACATACTAACAACTAACAAAATAACATATGAAGTGTGTGTGAGTTACACACCTGATAACACGTAATATCACGCTCTCTACGTTGACACTATCGCTAATCGAAACCACAGCTATCTACCTGCGATTCTGTTCAGAAGCTGGCCCACAACCCGGTGGCCAATCCCGAACTGCTGACACTACTCGCTTCTTAAACTTAGGGGCTGGGTTTACGGGTCCAACCCCTCCTTAGAATTGCTGGCATTCGAGTCCATGGAACAAATCTTGGTCAGAAGACCGAGTTAACACATAGGGTAAATGTGAATAGATTAAAACGTTAGCAGAAAAGATCTTCTTACTTAGATCAACAAAAGCCGAAGCTTTAGGCTTGATCCACAAGTCAAGCGAATCCCGAAAGTCTCCAAAAGAATGCGACACCCCCTTCCACCTACTTTCGGCTAAGCCCCCAAACATTAGGCCAATTAGCCATTCGGCTTTGGCTCCCCAAACCAAAAGAGAAGATAAAGATACAGAAGAAATCACCACTAACCTTAACACAGGAAATCCAGTTATCACCTAAGAGGATTCGACACTAGCCCAGTAGAAGAGAAGATTTTGCAAAGCAGGGAAGAAGATGAAAGAGCCGAAAAAGAACTACCAATGGAACTTAGGAGTTTTCAGTTTTAGAAGTGATCAAAAGAAAAGATGAAAAAGAGAAGGCCATGAAGATTCGGTTTGTAGAGAGAAATCAGAGAATAGAATTTTGGATGGGGATATTCGGCAATTACACAGAGAATGAAGATGAGAATTGAGTTAAGGGTTTTCGGCTTTGAAATAGAAAAAGGAAAAAGAAGAAAAGATGAATAATAGATGCGGTTATGGTGCTCAAAGGAAAACAAAGAAAAGGGAAAAAGGGTTTCGGCTTTCAGAGAGAACAAGAAGAAGAAGAAGAAGAAAGAATCATGGAGAGTGTGAGTCAAGAGAATTTCGGCAATAGTGAGAGATTTGTGTTTCAGAGAAAAGAAAATAAGAAGAGAAATAAAACTCAAAACAAAAAGAACCCACTTGGACACCTTAGACACTTTCGGCACAAGGCAAAACAAACCACATTCGGCACCTACCTCCCAAACCCGAAATTTGCACAAAAATGACACTACAGGGTCCTATGGCCAATGTAAATTTCGGCACACTCCAACATAGGCCAAATCGATCCCCCCTCTTACACCAAACATTTGAATTTCGGCCACCACTTACACCCCTTGCTCAATCCCTTATTTTTCTCCTTAATTTTCTCCTGATCACACATTCAAACTTGTTTGAATAATTCAAACTCCTTGGATTGCTCTCTTCCACTTATTCAAAGATATTGACCCATTCAACACTCATCCACTAGAGTCCATGCTGAGTGCAACTCTCCCTTGCCTTGGCGTCAAAAAGAAATCCCCAAAAGGAATTCCCGTAGCTCGAACCAAGTCCCTCCGACTTCCACGAGGCGTCACTTCACTGAGCTCTAAGTGGCGCCTCCTTGCCACTTTGCTAAGGCACTCCTTTGTGTCATCCAACACAAACAATATCCATTAAGGCCCAATTCAGCTAGCTTCCCTAACAGTGCTCAAAAAGCAAATTTTCACCAAGACTCCAGCTTACCCCTAACTCATTCCTGGACCCTAAAGTACCCTAAACTAGCATGTCAAACATAGTATTCACATACAAACACCTAAAATGCAAAGGCCCTGATTTAGGATGTTACATTATGAATTGAGGAAAGTTCGTTTTAATTGTAAGTTTAGGATTTTGCTTGAGGACAAGCAAAAGCTTAAGTGTGGGGGTATTTGATAAACCGTAAAAGTAACATATTCTAAACCAACATTTAATATGCTTTTGGATGATTTAAGCCCCAATTTATGTAAAAAGGTGCTCTTAATCCTTTCGTTTCATGTCTTATACTCAGGAAAGCACCCGAGGATTAAAAGAACGAGAAACGGGCTTAAAACGGACCAAGTTAGGCCAAGCCACGAAATCGACACGGCACGAACTCCACTCCACACGGCGTGCGTGCCACCATTCCTACTAGAACACGGCCTTGCCCACGACTTACATGGCCGTGTCTCATTTAATGATGTCAAACACACGGCGACCACGATTTACACAGCGTGTGCCATGGCCGTGCCTCGCCGTGTGGAGAAGAGTAATTTCATTGAAAAGGATACTTAGGAGAAAGAAACGTGTTTCAAAAGCCTATAAATACACCCTAAGTAAGTACCAGGTGAAGGGGCGGAAAAGCCGGGCTAAAAAGCCAAGCGAGAAAAGGTCAGATTGGTGGGAATCACTCGAAGATAGCCAGTTGATCCATCTCAAGAAGCCGGAATTCTACTCAAGACGGAGGATCTCCTCTTCAATTCCTTTAGGGGGTTTTAGGGATTTCTTATGTTTTGTGTTATCTTTTCTCTTGAGATGTTTTCCTTTATTGTTATGAACTAAACCTTCGGATATCCGAACGGAATGAAACCTATGATGAATCTTGTTATTTGATTTTTGAATTATATGATAAAAACTTAGTTTGTTCTTAATTGTGTGAACTTAATTCAAATCTGATGTGCTTAGGTGGAGGAGGAATAGACCCTGCCTAAGAGTAGATCCAACATAATTAAGCGGAGTTGATCGCACGCCTAGAGATAGGGTGACGAGATTTTGCACGATTAGGGTGAAACCTAATATGGGAGTCCACAGATTGATTTACTGCTATTCTAGGGGGTTATTATAAGCGAAAGAGAGTTCCACTAATTAACTTAGGGTTAGACGTTATTCTCCTCGAGTGAGGGTTTAATATACGTTAGGGAGTCTCACGGATCAAACTAAGTAAATAAATCATATGGTTCAAGGTTAAATAACAAGTGAAGTCTAGGTGGACTTTTCCTAAGGGTATCGCTTGAGTCAACTGAGTCTTTCCAAAAGTTATTTCCCGAATTCATTCTTTTTGTCTTTGCGTTTAAGTTTAGTAAGTAGATTAGTTTTAGTTTAAACAACCATCACTTTATATTAAGGCTAAATAATAAAAAGACGGTAAGTATTAGTACTTTTAGTTCCTTTGGGTTCGATAATCTGGTCTTGCCTAAACTATACTACTGTTCGATAGGTGCACTTGCCTTTAATCGTTGTCAGAGTTGGTTTCCAGGTTCGATCATTCTTTTATAAATTTTAAAACTCTGATTTACAGCGATCAATAACAGAAAATTTTTCGTGAAATCTCAAAATTTTTCTTAGGTGCAAGGGACACACGCCCGTGTGGCCAGGCCGTGACACACCCGTGTCCCAGGTCATGTGGGCATTCGATGTGAGGCACACGGTCGTGTTTCAGCCCGTGTCCTTACCTGTGTAACTCTCTGACTTGGGTCACACGGCCAGTCACACGCCCGTGTGATAGACTGTGTAGACAATTTAATTTTCAAAAATTAGGTGCAAGGGTTACACGGCCAGGACACACGCCCATGTGCTGGGCCGTGTCTCTCACACGGCTGAGACACACGCCCGTGTCTCTGCCCATGTGATCAATTCTAAGCATTCTGTTTCTAAATTTTAAAGATTCAGGGAACACACGGCCAAACCACACGCCCGTGAGCATGGCCGTGTGTCACACACGGTCTAGACACACGCCCGTGTGTTTACCCGTGTGGACAAAATAATGCCATTTTCTAGCCTTATTTCTCACCCAAATTTTCCATCACCCTACAAAAGTACTTAAACATTTTCACCAACCATTTCAAGACATTTTAATCAAGCCAAATACAAGTATGGTGTATGATATACTAACACATATGTTCAAGTGATAAAAATTACCAAATTTGTATTCATGTTTATATGAAATTTTTTCCATTATACTAGTTTAAATCCATTCATCACTTGAATTATATACCTTTCACTATCGACCATTTCCAACACATATCCAACATGTTAAGCCCTTATATAAATATATATCAAAGTATATTAAACATTAGCCATTCCAATGGCTAATTACAACCAAAATATTTCATCATTTGAACTATTTTAGCCTATACATGTCATTATACCAAAAGTAAGCTTGATTCATATACCGAGAAGTCCGAGAGATAGTGTGTGTGTCTCTAACCAAGATCCAACCTTCAAGACCTTCCGATTACTATAAAACAGAGGAAAATAAAAATAGAGTAAGCATTTAATGCTTAGTAAGTTCGTATAATAGGAATTTAACTTACCACTTTTATTCATTTATAATAAGCATATAAAACAAGCATCCAATTCATTTTGGTCAATTGCCTAATCACATGTACTCATCCAACATGTTAGTCATGTAAATAACTTGAAATTTCAAGGGAATAAAGATGAGCTCATCATGCTACAAATTTACATATATTTCAGGAACATTCAAGATATAATTCATTTAAAACTCATAGTTTCTCATATCAGAAATTTTATCCGTTGAATCATTGAAATGTCGATGGATATCCATGTAGTATACTCGAGGTATACAAATCAATGATCTGTCAACTCATGTTCAGGGGTACCCATAAGGGCAAATAATCAAGAAGCACACTCTCGAGCCATATATCAAGATGCTCATGTGAGCATGTAACAGGAAGCTTATCCGGGCTAAACAGGAAACTCATAAGAGTTTAGAACATGAAGCTTATTGAGCTTAACAGGTAACTCCGAAGAGTTATTATCAGGGAGCTTCAGATAACAAAATAGGAAGTTCAAGCGAGCCATGTTAGGAAGCTTATAAGAGCCTATATCAGGACACTCACGAAGAACTGCGTTTGTGTCCACAATAAATGCTAGATCACAACCGATCGAATCGTGTAACAGGACATTCACAAAGAGCTGCGGTAGTGCGCAACACATGCAGGATCTATAACACCCCTAACCCGTATCCGTCGCCAGAGTAGGGTTACGAGGTATTACCGATCAATTCAAAACATATAGCATACATTTATCAAACATAAAGCATTCATTCTCATAAATCATTCAACACAATTACATTGTCCCTTATAAGGGCCTACGAGGCCTTAAACATGCTTTAGAAGTGGTTCGGGACTAAACCAATAACATATGAAACTTTTTGGAAACTTAGAAAAAATTCAACCATACAGGGATCACACGCCTATGTGAACAGACCGTGTGCCTCACACGACTCCAGACACACCCGTGTCTCAGGCCGTGTGGAAACAGGGCATACATACTGACTTGGGTCACACGGCCAACCACACACCCGTGTGTCTAGCCTGTGTGCCCTTCGAAGTGGCCACACACGCCTGTGTGCCAGGCCGTGTGCTAGGTCCTGCCAAACCTGTAGGGTATACTGACTTATGCAACATGGCCAAGTCACACACCCGTGTGCTAGGCCGTGTGCCAATTAGAGGGGTATACTAACTTGTACCACACGGCCAGTCACACACCCGTGTGTGAGATCGTGTGGAGCATACTGACTTCAATTAAATTTCAACACCAGGGGACACACGGCCGTGTAACATGACTGTGTGTCACACATGGCTGAGACACACGCCCGTGTCTCTGCCCGTGTGGACAAAAATAGGCCATTTGCAAGGCCAATTTGCCACCCCAACTTCAATGTACCTACACAAGGCAAAATGGTACCATTTCATCATACAATTAGGCAGCCAAAATCATCAATCAAATGCACAATTCATACCATTATAATTTCATCTATTCCAATTCTCAAATCACTACCATTTACTTAGCCAAATACATGCCAAAACAATATCAAACAATATGGTTCATTTACCATAATTCACACATACATAACTTACCCAATAAATAACCAACACAACACCTAAAATCATACCTCATCAAGGCATTTCTCAAGCATTTATACTCCACAAATCAATTAACCATTTGAGCAACTATAAAACCATAACCACATTCATACCAAACATACCAAATTAAGCCATCACTCATGGCTATATATACAAACCAAAACATATACATTTACAAGCCATATCTCATGGCTATAATCACAACCAAAATACCACATCTAACCTATACATGCGATATACCATAAATGCATAATTCAAAAGTACCAACTTAGATGTTTGATAGTGCGATGATGTTCTCGACGACTCCCAAATCCGAGCTAGCCTTGATTCACTATAAAACATAGAAAAATAACACGAAGTAAGTTTCATAGCTTAGTAAGCTAGTATCTTCATAGCTTAGTAAGCTCGTATGTGAATAACTTATTTCATCGAATAAATGCAAATCAACCAATTACACATGACAAAACCATATACACATTAACTATAAACCTTTCTCATGTCTCAAAACATGATCAAATACAAACTCATCGAACTTTCACTATTTAATACTCGAATAGGTTCTGTACGTACCTGTATCACCTTGCACTAACCTCTTTCTCAACCACATCATTCGTTTACCCGTTGAACCATTCGAAATAGAAATCGGATACTCAGGAGTCTCATAGGATAAGTACCTATACCATGGCCCGTAGCCAAATCAAGGTAACTTATCCGAAGAACTATTATCATGGCCCGAAGCCAACTCAACGTATCACTTACTGACATGTCAATAGTATCCAAAACTATTCTTAAGGTTCAACCGGGCTTTCACACTTTTCGTTTCTATCATTGAATGCATCTATAAAGTCGTTTTCACAATTCATACATTATTCATAATCCCATTTTAACAATTTATGCAATGTTAAAGCATTTTAACATACATTTATAATGTAATCATCACATACGAACTTACCTCCTATTCGGAATTGACGGACCGGGTCGACTACTCGATAACCTTGCTTTTCCCTCGATCTAAATCCGAATTCTTTATTTCTTGATCTATATGAATTCAAAATTAACTTATTTATTCATCTACTCATTCAATTAATCCAAAAATACACATTTGGGCATTTTTACACATTAGCCCCTAAACTTTTGTATTTAATCAATTTAGTCCCTATTTCACAAATACACAAAATTCACACAATTCAACAAAACCCATGCTTGGACGAATTATATATAGGTCCCTAGTAGTCCAAAACTTTCATTTATTTCACATTTCAACCACACAATTTGCATATTTCACAATTTAATCCCTATTTGCATTTTCATAAAAAATCACATAACAAAACATGTAAAACTATCATCAAGCTTTCATATTTCAACATTAAACATCAAAGAACACATAGATTCAACAATGGCAACTCTCAAAATCTTTAACAGTTTCAAAATTAATGGTACGGGCTAGCTAGATTGAGCTGCAACGATCTCAAAAACGTAAAAATCATTAAAAATCGAGCTCAAAACACTTACCAATTAAGCTATGAAGATGCCGAACCCTAATATGCATAAAAATGGTGTTTTTTACCTTGGAATTTCGGCAATGGCAAAAAGGATGAACAAAAATCATGTTTTGTTATATTTTTATTAACTTAATTACATAATTACTTACTTCCCCTTAATGAATAAACATAATAATTCATAATGCATGTCCATTAATGTCCACTCATGCTAATAATGGTATAATTTCCACTTAAGCGCTTCCAAATTTCTATTTAATAGCCATTAGGCACTTTAATCAATGAGAACATTACTTTTGCATCTTATCCGATTTAGTCCTTTTTATCAAATTAAGCATTCAAACAATCAAATTAGTTCACGAAAATTTCACACATTCATACTTTCATGCTCTAAACACATAAAATAATATTAAAATAATTTTTTTAACCTCGAATTTGTGGTTCTGAAACCACTGTTCTGATTTAACGAAAAACGGGCTATTACAGGATCACTGCCAATTAGGATGCTCGCAGGAACTGTAACACCCCAAACTCGGACAAGACACCACGCCCGAATCTGGTATGTTACGGGGAAAAACGTCTTTGAGTGATCAGTTTTTTTTCATTTAAAAGCGGGGTGAAAACATAGTGAATTTGAGGAAAAATTCGAGTAGGCTTGTTTGATTAGATTTTGAAAACTTATCCCAAGTATATGGTTAAAAACGACTTGATTCCATTTAGCATTTCCAATAGTTTCTTAATGCTACTTCGAAACATTTTAGGCTTAGTAGAAAATCGAGTTTGATTTGGAAATCATTTGAGTTTATTGTATAGCAAAACATAGCAAGATACCCGATGGTATAGTTTAAAACACATTGCGATATAATTTTGAAAACGTTGTCTTTCCAAGTTTTAGTAAATTTCATGCCAAGTTATTTGTTAAGCAGGTTGCGAATCTAATTAAAACATACCCATCATAAAACATAATTTAAAGGCCTTTTACAAATCCAAATTAAATCTCAAATAAAAATAAGTAAGCTAAAATACCCAAAGTGAATAGTCTGAGCAAAACTTTTATTAAAGCATGGCATGTGCACCCGAGTCCACCAGGCTCCATGCCGCGCTCTACGAGTCACTGAAATGTCAAAGGAGAGGGTGAGTCGAATGACTCGGTGCATAAATCCCGCTCTGAAGAAACAACATGCTAACACACATCATACATAGCAACATAATTAATGCAACCCGATCCTAACAATCCGTCTCGCCTTTTCTACCCGTGTGGTACCAAACCACCTTGGTGGTGCCAAACCACCTGGTGACATATAGTCACAATGTGTTACCAAAACACTGGTGTCCCAAAGACACAAATGTGCTACCAAAGCACCGTGACCGTAGTCACAAATCAATTGATGGGGCCAACCCATCGTGTGATACCCAATCACTAGCGCACGATCCCATATCTCATGTGGGGCCAACCCACGGTGGTATTAACCACGAGGGACCAGTCGCAATGAGGTGCCCAACCTCTGGTGTCCCAAAGACACAAATGTGCTACCAAAGCACTGGTGACCGTAGTCACAATAATCGAATGATGGGGCCAACCCATCGTGTGATACCCAATCACTAGCAGACGATCCCATATCTCAAAGTGGGGCCAACCCACGGTGGTGTAAACCACAGGGACAAGTCGCAATGAGGTGCCCAACCTCTGGTGTCCCAAAGACACAAATGTGCTACCAAAGCACTGGTGACCCAAAGTCACAAAGTGTGTTACCAAAACACTGGTGCTTGTCAGCACAAAATATCACCGCTCCCTCCACTCATATCACCCATCAACATACCATACTCATGTGATCATGCATATCATACAAATCATACATATTATGCTAATATGCTTAACATCGTATCCCATAACATACATCCATAATCATGGTATCATATAGATCATCAGTAAACTTATAACAATACTGACTTACCCGAGTCCAAGATTATACCCAAAAGGGTATCGTATCAATTCATCAAACTGCCATGATTTTAATAGGCAAACAGGTTTTATAATAATATCACTAAGTATGGGTGTGTTAGTTACACACCTGGTAATACGAGTCTAAAATCCCAACGAAACGATCTAAATCCCTCGAGTACTAGCTCCTACAATCGGCCAAAACATAGGGGTTAGGCATCTACACATTCGGCCAACACCTTTTAGACCAATAAGGGTTTGTCGAATCACCCTTACCTTGCTATTGGTTTGCTTCCTAACCAATACCCGAACCAACTAATGGTCCCTTTCCACAATCGGCTACACCTTGAAAAGAGAACGGTTAATCCTTTAGAAACCTTTTAGACTTAATCAAAACTAAGCGAATAACCCATGAACAATATCTCACCATCACTTAGGTCAATTAATGAAGATGACAACTCCTCTTGCTTGCTTCCAAAATCCAAGGATCCTATAACGAGAGATTAGTACCCTTCCAACATGACCATATTCGGCCCTCACCCAAACCGTAACCAAAAAGAACAAAAGAGGGAAAATATGGCCATTCGGCCACCCCACTTACCTTGTTCAAAGATTGAACAACCAACCAAATCCACTCTTCACTGATATTCGGCCACCAAGGAACTACTAAGAGAGAGAAGACTTTCGGCCAAGAGGAATGGAAGGAACAAATGAATACAAACGGCTTGAGCTTTGAACAAAAGACAAGAATAAAACGATGAGTAGAGAGTGGGGACTTTCGGTTTGAAAAGAAATGGATGAAGAAAGTGTTTTTGGGAGGGTAAGATTCGGCTACCAATGTTTCAAGAAGAGGAAAAAGAATGTTGGAGAAGAGAGAGTTTCGGTTTTAACACAATTAAACAAAAGAAGAAGAAATGGAGTTGAACATTCGGCCACACACAAAAATTAAGAAAAAGAAATGCAAATTTCGGCAAGGCTATAGGGGTTTGGTCATTCAGTTTGAAGAAATGAGAAAAACTCTCTGAAGTTTCGGGTTGCTTTTGACAAAAGAAGAAAATGTTGGCTTCACAAATGCTTTTGGCCGAAAATGCACAAAATGAGAAGTGCATTTCGGCACACCTCACTTCCCCTTACCAAACCGTCCACACCCCCACTCCAACACCCCACAAATTCGGCCAAAATCCCTCCATTCACTCCACTCCCCACATTCAAACAACAAGACCAAGTCTTCCTCCTACAATTATTCTCCACCAACCGTTTGAATGGTATGACTTGGTCCAAGGTAGAATTCAACTTGCCTTCTACCTCTTCCCCCATGCCGTCCAAAATTAAAGCCAAAATGGGGACTCTGCAGCTCGAACACTAGACCTCCACTCCATGTAGATGACGCCACACCAAGCTCCCCATGTAACGCATGCTTGCCACTTTGCCAGCTCACCTTTTTGTGCAACAAAACAACAATTAAAACTCTTAAACCCCAGCTCCAACAGCTCCCCTCCTATAAAGCCTAAAAAACTAAAATTCTCCCATTCACTCAGGCATACACCTAGACTTCAATTAAGCCCCCAAAACATAGAAATAGCCACGCAGCACACTAGACACATGCAATTTCATGCAACAACAAAATAACCCCTAACCCGGGATATTACAGTTCTACCCCCTTAAAAATAATTTCGACCTCGAAATTACGATCGATCGTAAGAGTTGCGGGTATTCTTTGTCTCATCATATCCTCGGGTTCCCACGTAGCTTCTTCTACGCCATGATTCCGCCAAAGTACCTTAACCAAAGGCACAGACTTCTTACGCAGAACCTTCACATCTCGATCAAGAATCTGCGCAGGTTCCTCCTCCATGGTCAAATCTGGATTTACCTCGATCTCTTCCACTGCTACCACATGCGACGGATCCGGCGATAACGTCGAAGCATCAAAGCGTGGAATACGTCGTGAATCGACTAAGCTCTGCTTGGCAACTCAAGCCGATACGCATGCTGGTCCAACTCGCCTCAAAACCTTATACGGCCCAATAAACCTCGGACTTAGCTTGCCTTTCCTTAGAACCTCAACACCTTCTTCCAAGGCGAGACCTTCAGAAAAACTCGATCCCCTAAACAAACTCTATATCTCTTCGCTTAAGATCGCATAAGACTTCGCGCGGTCCGAAGCTTCCTTTAATCGAGCTGAATCAACTTAACCTTGCCATACGTCTCGAGTAACCAACTCGGGTCCCAACAAGCGGCGTTCACTTAACTCCGTCCAACACGTAGGTGAGCGACATTTCCTACCATACAACGCCTCATACGGTGCCATCTTGATGCTCGCTTGGTAACTGTTGTTGTAGGCAAACTCAGCTAATGGTAGAAACTCCTCCCAACTACCTCTGAAATCCAGGACACAACCTCTCAGCATATCTTCCAAGATCCGAATAACCCTTTCGATTGACCGCCGATCATTTGCGGGTGAAAAGCCGTCTTTGAAATCCAAACGCAGTACCCAGAGCCTGATGCAATGCTTTCCAGAACCTTGACGTGAATCTAGGATCTCTATCCGAGATTATCGAAACTCGCACACCATGCAACCTTACTATCTCTGACACATACAGCTTCGCTAGCTTCTGAAGTGAGTAGTCAACCCTCACCGGAATGAAGTGAGCTGATTTAGTCGATCGATCCACCACTACCCAAAATGAATCTTTCTTGCTTGGCGTAAGCGGTAACCCATCGACGAAATCCATGGTTATCCTTTCCCACTTCCATCGAGGAATCTTCACAGTGAAGCAAACTCGACGGCAATCGATGTTCGGCCTTGACTACGACAAGTCGGACACTTCCCAACAAACTCTGTCACCTCTTTCTTCAAGCCAGCCACCAAAAGCGCTCTCTAAGATCCCTATACATCTTGCTACCTCGGGATGCATAGCATAAGGGCTGCTATGTGCATCTGAAGAATCTTTCGCCTTAGCTCAACATCTTTAGGCATACAAGCCTTACCTTGGAAACACAGAACCTCATCACTAGACAAGCTGTAACCCTCCAAACCACCATCCTGCACTTGCAACCTTCGCGCACTCAGAACCTCATCCAATAATCTGTTTCTCTACGATCTGCTCCACCTGTGTAGGCTTAACTTGCGGTTACGCGCGAGAATACTCCCATCGTCATACAAACTCAATTGGGCAAACAAAGCTCTTAAGTCCGAAACAACCTTACGGCTCAACGCGTCTGCCACCACGTTAGCCTTGCCCGGATGATACTCAATCGAGCAGTCGTAATCTTTCAGTAACTCAACCCATCTGCGCTGCCTCAAATTCAAATCCTTCTGAGTCAGTAGATACTTCAGACTCTTGTGATCTGTGTAGACTATCGATCTCTCTCCATACAAGTAGTGCCTCCAAATCTTTAAAGCGAAGACTACAGCTGCTAGCTCCAAATCGTCGTCGGATAGTTGACCTCATGTGGCTCTCGGTTTGAGAAGCGTAAGCCACAACCTTACCTTCTTGCATCAGCACACAACCCAAGCCCGTATGTGATGCGTCACAATACACCGTGAATTCCTTACCACCTCAGTTGTATCAACCGGAGCCTCGATCAAAATCTTCTTTAACTTATCGAAGCTTTCTGCTGTTTCTCGATCCATACAAAGCGGAACTTCTTTCCTCAAAGCAACTTGGTCATCGCTATTTGCTATCACGAGAAACCCTCAACAAACCTTCGGTAGTATCCGGCCAAACCAGAAAACTCGAATCTCAAACCATCGACTTAGGCGGCTTCCAATCCAAAAGCGCCTCAATCTTACGAGGATCTACTCGAATCCCCTCTGCCGACACTACATGACCCAAGAAAGTCACTTCTCTAAGCGAGTCGCACTTCATCGAACTTAGCATAGAGTTGCTTTTCCTCGAATCTGCAACACCACTCGCAAATGCTTATCATGCTCTTCCCTGTCGCCCTGAGTACACTAAGATGTCGTCTATGAAAACCACGACGAACCGATCCGATATCTTTCTGAAACACCCTATTCATCATATCCATAAACGCTGCCGGTGCGTTAGTCAACCCGAACGGCATTACCAAAAATTCGTAGTGCCCATACCGAGTCCAAACGCATTTGTTTTATGGATATCGCCTCCTTAACTCTTAATCGGTGATACCGGACCTCAAGTCGATCTTCGAGAATACCGCGGCATCCTTGGTGATCAAACAAGTCATCTATCCGTGGCAGCGGATACTTGTTTTTAATCGTCGACTTGTTCAATCGGGCGGTAGTCTATACACATCCGCATCGTGCCATCTTTCTTCTTGACAAAGAGTACCGCGCGCACGCACCGCGTGAAACACTAGGCCTAATAAAACCTCGATCCAATAACTCCCGGATCTCGAGCCTTAAGCTCCACCAATTCCTTTGGCGCCATCCTATACGGAGCAATAGACCTTTGGCGCGATTAAGGTAATAGATCAATCCCGAACTCTACCTCGCGATCTGGCGGCAAACCCTAAGCTCCTCAGAAACACATCAGCAAATTCCTTAACGAAGACGGACCTTCTCCCGCGAGACTCTTTAGCCTCCAAGGCATACACATGAACTACATACGCTTCACGGCCTTTCGACCATCTTCTTCGCTTTCGGAGCGCAGATACCACATTTGATAAGTAATCTCTCCTATTACCTATCATAGCCACCTCATCACCCTCAACCGTCTTAAGAACCATGCGCTTGGCGCGCAATCCAACCTCGCTCGGTACTTGACCAACCAATCCATCCCAAGAATCGGATCGAACTCCCCAAACGGCGGTTCCATCGGATCGCTGAACAAACACTACCCCTTGGAGTTCTAGGGTACCTCTCTAAGCAGTTTATCTACTACTACAGAGTGACCTAGAGGGCTAATCACGGTCATCCGCCTAGAAGATATCTCGAGTCTAAATCCATGGTCTCTACTATACTATCGGCAACATAAGAGTGCGTTGAACCCACATCAATCAAAGCGTTATAAGGAGAACCAAAAATCAAAAACGCACGGTTATGACGTCCGGCGCCGTCGCCCTCTCTCGGCGCCTCGCAAAGATACACCAAACCAGGCCGTCTAGCATCGGAACTACTCGCACCTCGCCGGTGCTCCACGGCCCCAACCGGGACCATTACCACCTCGCCATTACCACGGCCCCTCTGCGGTGGCGGTCCACTACCTCTGAGGCGACATTACGGCCCGACTCTCGATGAATCCTAGCCAACCCACGCGGACAGTCCCTCACACGGTGCTCCAGAGAACCACACTCAAAGCAACCTTTTCCTCCAGTCCAGCAACCACCCCAATGAGATTTTCCACACTGATCACACTGCGGCGGTCCCTGCCTAGCAGCAACAAACCTAGCAGACTGATTCGGCCCACTCGGTCTAGCTCTCTTCTGCGGATTACCCGACGACCCAGAGGACCCAAAGCTCCTCTTATGCCTATTTCTGTCCATGCCCTGCCTCACTGACTCCTTAACACCCTCGGCTACCTTAGCCTTCTCAACTAAGACAGCAAACTCGCGCTCCTGCTGAGGAGCAATCGCACCTCAAGTCGTCTCTCGGACCATCCTCGAAACGAACACACCTCTCATGCTCGGTGGCCACAATGCCCCGGCATACCTACTCACCAGAACTCACCTCGTACTCGAATGATTTACTCCCTGAACAAGCCTCGGAAAAGCCTTTCACTGGAGTCGATATAACTAGCTCCGATGTATTTCTTTTGATATGCGTACTGAAATAATCCCATGTCGAGTCCTCTGCGCCACCTTTGTCTCGAACCGTGAGCCACCACCGATATGACTCATCCCGAAGAAGCGTCACGATGCCCTTGACTTCTCTTGCGATCAAGTCCAGATCATCCATGATCCGCTCGATCGCCTCTAGCCAATATTCGGCGATCTTTGGGAGCAACACGAAACACCTCGGAAGAATTCGGCCCCATTGGCGGAGTCGCCAGAGCAGATTTCCTAACTCTGCATTACCACCTACACCGGCTACTCTTTCCAACACTCGCAAAGATCGTCGTGACACGCTGCGTCGTCGGTCGATCTTGGAACTCACCACCTCCGGTGGTGGCGGGGCCGTATCTCATTTTACGAACCACGACCAGATCCTACGGGCTCGTAAAGCGTCATCCTACCACGACCTGCGTCCACGACCACGTCCACCTCTAGCGCTCATGACTAAACTTTCTACGTATCGATTAAGAATTTTATGCATCAGTATTTATTCCACTGTTTTAAAGCAAGTCTTATGAATATTTAAGGAGATTTGTTCTCGCGAGCTCACAAAATCCTATCAGTTTCAATCCCTAAAGTAATATACTATTGCTATTCATCAAATCATATCACATCCAACCAAATCACAAGCAATAGTACGGGGTACTTACCTGGGCGAACCGGTGCCGGAGACTCGGTGCCATGCCTTTCAAACCATACTTTAAGAATAAAGACTAACAAAACAATCTTTTGAAAACATTTTGGGCCTCAGGCCCACAGCCGAGCCTTTGAACTTGGCTCTGATACCACAATTGTAACACCCCAAACTCGGACAAGACACCACGCCCGAATCTGGTATGTTACGGGGAAAAACGTCTTTGAGTGATCAGTTTTTTTTCATTTAAAAGCGGGGTGAAAACATAGTGAATTTGAGGAAAAATTCGAGTAGGCTTGTTTGATTAGATTTTGAAAACTTATCCCAAGTATATTGTAACACCCCAAACCCGGCCCAAACATTACGACCGAATTTGGTATGCTACGGAGGAAAAACCTTTGAAAATCCCTTGTGAAATCGTTTTAAATTTTGATAAAAGATATTGATTTGATTTAAAACAATTGAGGTGTTATGAAGAAAGCATTACCTAATGTCATTTAAAAAAAATATACTAAGTTAGGTTGTTACAGTTTCAAATGTACCCGATGGTACTTTAAAAACATTTTTCGTTTAATTTGAGAAAACATGTGCATCCGTTTTAACATCATCAAATAGTTAAAACCAAACATTCAAACATGCAGCAATAATAAAATAATCCTAGGAGGCCTTATTACAATTAAGCAACATAAACCCAATGAGAAAATAGATAAAATCCAAAATTCATTTATTAAAAATCTCCTTTGCATGGCCACCTCGAGTCCATCAGGCTCCTCATCCATGTCTACGAATCACTGAAAAATTAAAGGAGAAGGTGAGTCACCAAGACTCAATGTGTAACCCTTCCCCGATTTAATGTAATAACATACACAATTATAACCAATCAACATGCATAAGTTTAAATGCACCCAACCTAACCATCCATACGCCTTTTTCTACCCCTTGTGGTACCAAACCTTTGGTGGTGCCAAACCACCGGTGACGTATAGTCACAAATGTGATACCAAATCACTTTGGAGATACCAAATCTCACGGTGTCCAGAAGACACAATTGTGTTACCAAAAACACCGGTGACCGAAGTCACAAATAGATGATGGGGCCAACCCATCGTGTGATACCAAATCACGGCGAGACAATCCCATATCTCAAAGTGGGGCCAACCCACGGTGGTATTAACCACGGGGACAAGTCGCTATGAGGTGCCAAACCTGCGGAGGTACCAAACCTCTGGTGACCGTAGTCACGATGTGTTACCAAAACACTGGTGTCCGTCGACACGAATATCACTGCCCCCTCCTCTCGTCAACCCATAACAGTCATTTTTATGCATGTACCACAAATCATGTTGATAGATTTATTTAACAACATCCAATCGATTTATCATAAGCCATATATCAAATAATACACATACCAAATGTGTCATGCTTCCCAAAAGCATCAAATAATAATCACATAGTAATAGGAACTTACCCAAATCCTTGTTAATACCATGAAGGTATTTCATCCATGTCTACACAAAACGTTTAGGCATAAAATAACACTTAGCATATTAAAAAGTTATAAGATGTGTATGTATACACACGGCACCAAAAAGAGTTCTAAATCCGAATAGACAAATCGGCCACACAAGTATTCTTGCCCCTATATTCGGCCAAAAATGAATATTAGAACCATGGCCTATTCGGCCAAACCAAAATAATTGAGAAAGGTTCCTTGTGAACCTAAAATCTTACCCAAAGCCTTGAACACTTATCCAACACACTCCTAAAAGAATCGGCCTCACTTCCCTACAATCAACCATCATCAAAAGGTTTATTAGCCTTGGCTTAAACGAAACTTAAAAGAGTAATCCTTTGAAATAAGCCCTTACCACTTTACCAAAACCGATTTCTAGAGAAGTCCCGATGATAACTATATTACCTTCAATATTCGGCCAAAATTGATAGGAGAAGAAAATTCGGCATACCCAAGAGAGTGGATTCGGCTATGATTTGTTCAACACAATCAACCAAGGTTCAACTTGTATGGAAAAAGATGAAGTAAGAAAGTGAACCAATAATTTCGGCTAAGTGCTTTTGAGAAGAGAAAAGAAAGAAATAGATAGAATATTATGGTATAAGAGATTCGGCTAAGAAAGAAAGAAGAAAATGGACAAAAGAGATGAGTGTTTTGGTTTTGAGAGAATGAAAAGGAGAAATAGAAAATGAGCCAAAATGACCAAATGGTCAAAAAGTATTAGGCTTATCAAAAGGTGAAATTCGGCTAACAAGAAAAGAGTTTGAGAGAAAAATTGTTTTGCACCTTTTGCATCAAATGAAAGAAATGACCAAAAATTCTTCCCAAGCCTTACCAACACTAGCATATTCGGCCAAATCCCCCTTAGCCACATTGTAGTCCAAGTTCATGGCATAAAGGCCATGATTTTGTTTCAAAACATAATCCTTGATACTAGCCCCATGTCTCCATATTTTCCTTAATTACTTGATTCCCTTCCATATGATAACACTTGCCTTAAACCTATAGTCTACTAACCAAGAATAACATGGTCAACCCTTATCTTAATTATCCTTGGCCGACACTTACTATACCAAAGCAAAAATAAAAGTTGTCCCAATGCTATTTAAGGGATTCGAACCTCTCCCCTCAAGCTAAACTCCATGCGCCATTACCAACTTGCCATGCACTCATCTTGTGTCACTTATTGCTACTTAAATTAACTTAAGTGCTAAGCTCATTTAATCCTCTTCTTTAAATAAGCCTTACTAAGAATTATTCTACTAAACCGAGCTTACTCAAGACCCCTAATTAAGCCTTATATCATCACGAATAATATCACAGAAATTCAAATACAAGAAAAATAATTCAATCACAAATAACCCCTATTTTGGGATGTTACAGTTCTACCCCCTTAAAATAATTTCGACCTCGAAATTACCTGATCAGAAAAGGTGAGGGTATTCTTTGCCAGTATTACATCCTCGGGTTCCCACGTCGCTTCCTCCGTACCATGGTTTCGCCATAGCACTTTCACTAAAGGTACCGACTTTCACGCAACACCTTGACATCACGATCTAAAATCGAACTGGTTCCTCCTCGAATGATAAGTCGGAGTTAACCTCAATCTGCACGCATCGCACGATGTGCGATGGATCGACCTATACCGTCTAAGCATCGACACATGGAAGACATTGTGAATCGACTCAACTCTGCTTTGGCGATTCGGTGATAAGCTACACGGTCCTACTCGCTTCAACACGATTATACGGGCCGATGAACCTTGGACTTAATTTCCCTTTTTGCCCAAAGCGCAACACCTTTTTCCAAGGCGACACCTTCAGAAAGACTTTATCTCCTACCTCGTATTCCATCTCCTTGCGCTTGAGATCGGCGTAAGACTTTTGCCTATCCGATGCTTCCTTGAGGCGAGCCCGAATTACCTTAACTTTGTCCTCGGTTTCAGTCACCAGTGCGGACCCAAGACATGTCGTTCACCTAGTTCCGTCCAACACGTAGGAGTACGACATTTTTTATCCATCTGATTGCTTCATATGGAGCCATTTGGATACTCGCTTGATAACTATTGTTATAAGCGAATTCCGCCAACGGTGAGATACTCCTCCCAAGCGCCATGAAATCCAGAACACAACCTCGAGCATATCTTCTAAGATCTCGAATCACTCTCTCCGATTGTCCGTCGGATTGCGGATGAAAAGTCGTCTTTGAAGTCCAATCTCGTACCCAAAGCTTGATGCAACGCTCTCAAAACCTCGATGTAAACCTCGGATCCCTATCCGAGATAATCGATCTTGGCACACCATGCAATCTCACTATCTCGGCTACATATAACTTAGCTAACCTGCAGGCGAATAATCTACCCTTACGGTATGAAATGCGCCGATTTAGTCGACGATCCACAATCACCCAAACTGAATTCTTCTTGCTAGGCGTAAGAGGTAATCCACCGACAAAGTCCATGGTGATCCTCTCCCACTTCCATCGAGGAATCTTCACGGTGAAGTAAACGGATGGCAATCGATGTTCACCTTGACTTGTTGACACGTCGGACACTTACCCACGAACTCGATTACTTCCCGTTTGGACACTGCCACCAAAATTGCTCTCTCAAATCCCGATACATCTTGCTACCTCCGGGATGCATAGCATATGGGCTGCTATGTGCGTCGAAGAATCCTTTGTCTCAACTCCACATCTTTCGGCATACAAGCTCTTCCTTTAAAGCACAAAACTCCATCTTTGGACGGACTAAAATCCTCTAATCCACCATTACGGACTTGCAACCTCCGATCATTCAAACCATCATCCTCTAACCGCTTCTCCTTAACTGATCTAACCAAATCGGCTTGACTTGCAATTACGCCAAAAGACTCCCATCATCGAGCGGACTAAGTCGAGCAAACATCGATCTTAAATCCGATACAACCTTACGACTCAGCGCGTGCGCCACCACGTTAGCCTTACGAGGATGATACTCGATCGAGCGATCGTAGTCCTTCAACAGCTCAATCCATCTACGCTGCCTCAAATTCAAATCCTTCTGAGTCAAGAGATACTTAAGACTCTTGTGATCCGTATAAACTATCGACTTCTCTCCGTACAAATAGTGCCTCCATATCTTCAAAGCGAAGACTACAGCCGCTAACTCCAAGTCATGAGTCGGATAATTAGCCTCATGTGGTCTCAATCGCCGAGATGCATAAGCCACTACCTTCCCTTCTTGCATCAACACGCATCCCAAACCAATATGTGATGCATCGCAATAAACCGTGAATTCCTTGCCTGCCTCAGGTTGAATCAAAACCGGAGCTTCAGTCAGAATCTTCTTCAATTTGTCGAAACTTTCTTGCTTGCTCCTCGGTCCACACAAATGGAACTCCTTTCCTCAACAACTTGGTCATCGGTGCGGCAATCAAAGAAAATCCTTCCACAAATCTTGGTAATACCCCGCTGGACCTAGAAAACTCGAATTTCAGCCACAGATTTAGGCGGCTTCCAATCTAACTTCGCCTCAATCTTTCGAGGATCCACTCTAATCCTAAATTTGAAACAACGTGACCCAAGAAAGTCACCTCCTTAAGCCGAGTCGCACTTACTAAATTTCGCATCTGTTTGCTTTTCCCTCGAATCTGCAACACCACTCGCAAATGCGCATCATGCTCCTCTTTCGACTTGAATACACCAAAATATCATCTATAAAGACCACAACAAATGATCCAAAAATCGTTGAAATACCCTATTCATCATGTCCATGAAATTTCTTTGGTGCATTAGTCAAACCAAACGGCATCACCAGAATTCGTAGTGTCCATACCGAGTACGAAATGCCGTCTTATGGATATCACCTCTTTCACCTTGAGTTGATGATATCCGGACCTTAAATCAATCTTAGAAAACCGCACCCTTTGGTGATCAAACAAAGTCATCTATCCTCGGCAAAGGATACTTGTTTTTAATCGTCGACTTATTCAAGCTGGCGGTAGTCTATACACATCCGCATCGTACCATCCTTCTTCTTGACAAAAAGTACTGGCGCTCCCCAAGGTGAAACACTTGGTCGAATGAAACCTCGATCCAACAACTCTTGTATCCGAGCCTTCAATTCCAACAATTCCTTGATTGCCATCCTATACGGAGCTATAGACACCGGCGCGCGCCGTGTAATGTAACAGATCTATACCAAATTCGACTTCACGATCCGGAGGCAATCCCGGAAGTTCTTCAGAAATACGTCGGCCAAATTCCTTTACAGTTTGAACATTTCCCACGAAGACTCCTTAGCTTCCAAAGCACACACATGAACTACGAACGCCTCACGCGACCCTTCCGACCATCTTTCATTGCTTTCAACGCAGATACCACGTTGGATAGATAATCTCTCCTATTACCTATCATGACCACTTCTTCACCTTCAACCGTCTTCAAAACCATACGCTTAGCGGCACAATCCAAACTTGCTTGGTACGTGACCAACCAGTCCATCCCAAGAATCAGATCAAACTCCTCAAACGGCAGTTCCATCAGATCGGCTACAAACACTACCCCTTGGAGTTCTAGGGGTATATCTCTATACAGCTTATCTACTTCTATAGAGTGACCTAAAGGACTAAGTACAGTCATCCTCTTAGAAGCAGTCTCGGGAACTAAACTCATGGTCTCAACTATACTACTAGCAACGTAAGAGTGCGTCGAACCCACATCTATCAAGGCGTATATGGAACACCAAAATTAAAACGTCACGGTTATGACGTCCCGGTGCGTCTCCTTCCTCACGACGCCTCGCAAAGATACACCAAACCAGTGCCTAGCCTCCGTGTTGCCAATACCTCGCTTATTTGCTCGCGACCTCCACTAGAGCCATAACCACCTCTACCATTACCACGACTCTCTGCGGTCTTTGGTCCTCCTTCTACGAGCTGGGCACGACCTTGACCTTGGGATCGATTCCTAGCTTGCTTACGCGGACGAGTCCCTCACACGATGTTCTAGCGAACCACACTCGAAACATCCTTTCCCTCCGGTCCAACATTCACCCCAATGAAACTTTCCACAGCAGTTTGCTTTGGGCGATCTTTGATTAGCATTTGTGGACCTCCTGCTGATTTGACCCACTCGCCTAAATCTTTTACGAACATTACCACACGACCCGCACGATCCAAAGCCTCTCTTGACTTGCTCCTATCATAACTTTGCCTCGCGGACTCCTTGATTCCCGGCTACCTTGGCCTTCTCCACCAAGACGGCAAACTCACGTTCTTCTTTGTGGAGCAATCAATGACCTTAACTCGTCTCTAAGTCCGTCTTCAAAGCGAACACAACGATCATGTTCGATGCCACTATTCCCGAGCATAACGACTCACCTTTAGGAATTCCGCTTCATACTCCGAGACGGACTTATTCCCTTGCACTAACCCCGTAAAAGCTTTCCTTGAGCGTCAATGTAGCTTGATCCAACATACTTCTTCCGGTATGCGACTTTGAAGTACTCCCAAGTGAGATCATCTGCCGTAGCACCATCTCGGACCGTGAGCCACCATCGATATGACTCATCCTTGAGAAGCGACACCGCTCCTTTCAGTTTCTCCTCATTTGTTAAATCTATCTCGTCCATGATTCTTTCGGTCGATTCCGGCCAATACTCACCGTATTGGGCGCTACACCGGACACACCTCGGAAAAATTCAGCTCCGTTAGCTCGAAGTCTCTCAGAACCGACTTAGAGCTCCTCCACTTCCACCAATTCCAGCTACCCTTTCCGAACCCGTAGCATCGCTTGTGACACGCAGCGTCGTCACCCGTCCGATCTGCTCTTGACTCCAAAGGTTGGGGGTGGTGGTGGCGGTATCTCATTCTCGGATCCTTGACCCGACCGAAGCTGTGTTCTCGACGTCTGACCATCCTACCCTTCCAGCGCCCACGACGGCCCCGTCCTCTAAAGCTCATTCTAACTATCGCGCTTTAATCTGATTAGGAAATTTTATGAATTAGTACATGTTTCACTTGATTATCCGCGAAGAAATTTTATGAAAAGAGTTTAGTAGAGATTCTTTCGATCAAACAAGGTTTTAAGTCTTCTATCATGGTTTACAAAGAATAATACATCCATTCCCTATACCTTTCATACCTATGCACTCTTCAGGCATTACTGTCCGTTTCTAACCCAGGGGTATTTTCGTCATTTTTCCTAAAGGGTATTTTGGTAATTTTGTCAATCAAGAATATTTTGAAAATTTTTCGAAGATAAATTTGTCCTACCATCTAAAAATAAATTAATGATTTTAAAACCGAAGTTTTCCTTAAAACATGGCTAATCCCTTTCGGGTTTTATTTAGGATTTCTTTATGACCGAGTCCTCTTGGTTAGGGTGAACCGAAGCTACGCACAGGTAGGAATCCCGCGAAGAGGAGGTGAGTCACGAGGACCGCTTAAGTACCAAGCTCTTAGGATCCAATCCTAGACATGCGCACCAAGGTTACCACACTCTAACTCGGCGACTTGGTCGTAGGTTGGTTTAATTAGGCTCTTAAAGTCTTATGTCTTTGTTTGGAGTAAACTAGTCCTAAGGTTTAAAATACTATCACTATCTATGTCCCATGCTTCCTACCCTTTCTACAAGAAATAATTCATACAAAAAGTTAGTGGTACTTACAGGCGGATCGGGTCTGGGAGACTCGAGTGCCATGCTTATTCAAAACCATAATATTTCAAATAGACCTACCAAAACATTTTTGGGCCTTGGCCCCCACAACCGAGCTTTGAACTTGGCTCTGATACCAATTTTGTAACACCCCAAACCCGGCCCAAACATTACGACCGAATTTGGTATGCTACGGAGGAAAAACCTTTGAAAATCCCTTGTGAAATCGTTTTAAATTTTGATAAAAGATATTGATTTGATTTAAAACAATTGAGGTGTTATGAAGAAAGCATTACCTAATGTCATTTAAAAAAATATACTAAGTTAGGTTGTTCTGATTTCAAATGTACCCGATGGTACTTTAAAAACATTTTTCGTTTAATTTGAGAAAACATGTGCATCCGTTTTAACATCATCAAATAGTTAAAACCAAACATTCAAACATGCAGCAATAATAAAATAATCCTAGGAGGCCTTATTACAATTAAGCAACATAAACCCAACAGAAAAATAGATAAAATCCAAAATTCATTTATTAAAAATCTCCTTTGTATGGCCACCTCGAGTCCATCCAGGCTCCTCATCCGCGGTCTACGAATCACCTGAAAAATTAAAGGAGAAGGTGAGTCACCAAGACTCAATGTGTAACCCTTCCCCGATTTAATGTAATAACATACACAATTATAACCAATCAACATGCATAAGTTTAAATGCACCCAACCTAACCATCCATACGCCTTTTTCTACCCCTTGTGGTACCAAACCTTTGGTGGTGCCAAACCACCGGTGACGTATAGTCACAAATGTGATACCAAATCACTTTGGAGATACCAAATCTCACGGTGTCAGAAGACACAATTGTGTTACCAAAACTTTGGTGACCGAAGTCACAAATAGATGATGGGGCCAACCCATCGTGTGATACCAAATCACCGCGCGGACAATCCCATATCTCAAAGTGGGGCCAACCCACGGTGGTATTAACCACGGGGACAAGTCGCTATGAGGTGCCAAACCTCTGGAGGTACCAAACCTCTCGTGACCGTAGTCACGATGTGTTACAAAACTTTGGTGTCCGTCGACACGAATATCACCGCCCCCTCCTCTCGTCAACCCATAACAGATCATTTTTATGCATGTACCACAAATCATGTTGATAGATTTATTTAACAACATCCAATCGATTTATCATAAGCCATATATCAAATAATACACATACCAAATGTGTCATGCTTCCCAAAAGCATCAAATAATAATCACATAGTAATAGGAACTTACCCAAATCCTTGTTAATACCATGAAGGTATTTCATCCATGTCTACACAAAACGTTTAGGCATAAAATAACACTTAGCATATTAAAAGTTATAAGATGTGTATGTATACACACCTGGCACCAAAAAGAGTTCTAAATCCCGAATAGACAAATCGGCCACACAAGTATTCTTGCCCCTATATTCGGCCAAAAATGAATATTAGAACCATGGCCTATTCGGCCAAACCAAAATAATTGAGAAAGGTTCCTTGTGAACCTAAAATCTTACCCAAAGCCTTGAACACTTATCCAACACACTCCTAAAAGAATCGGCCTCACTTCCCTACAATCAACCATCATCAAAAGGTTTATTAGCCTTGGCTTAAACGAAACTTAAAAGAGTAATCCTTTGAAATAAGCCCTTACCACTTTACCAAAACCGATTTCTAGAGAAGTCCCGATGATAACTATATTACCTTCAATATTCGGCCAAAATTGATAGGAGAAGAAAATTCGGCATACCCAAGAGAGTGGATTCGGCTATGATTTGTTCAACACAATCAACCAAGGTTCAACTTGTATGGAAAAAGATGAAGTAAGAAAGTGAACCAATAATTTCGGCTAAGTGCTTTTGAGAAGAGAAAAGAAAGAAATAGATAGAATATTATGGTATAAGAGATTCGGCTAAGAAAGAAAGAAGAAAATGGACAAAAGAGATGAGTGTTTCGGTTTTGAGAGAATGAAAAGGAGAAATAGAAAATGAGCCAAAAATGACCAAATGGTCAAAAAGTATTAGGCTTATCAAAAGGTGAAATTCGGCTAACAAGAAAAGAGTTTGAGAGAAAAATTGTTTTGCACCTTTTGCATCAAATGAAAGAAATGACCAAAAATTCTTCCCAAGCCTTACCAACACTAGCATATTCGGCCAAATCCCCCCCCTTAGCCACATTGCCGTCCAAGTTCATGGCATAAAGGCCATGATTTTGTTTCCAAAACATAATCCTTGATACTAGCCCCATGTCTCCATATTTTCCTTAATTACTTGATTCCCTTCCATATGATAACACTTGCCTTAAACCTATAGTCTACTAACCAAGAATAACATGGTCAACCCTTATCTTAATTATCCTTGGCCGACACTTACTATACCAAAGCAAAAATAAAAGTTGTCCCAATGCTATTTAAGGGATTCGAACCTCTCCCCTCAAGCTAAACTCCATGCGCCATTACCAACTTGCCATGCACTCATCTTGTGTCACTTATTGCTACTTAAATTAACTTAAGTGCTAAGCTCACTTAATCCTCTTCTTTAAATAAGCCTTACTAAGAATTATTCTACTAAACCGAGCTTACTCAAGACCCCTAATTAAGCCTTATATCATCACGAATAATATCACAGAAATTCAAATACAAGAAAAATAATTCAATCACAAATAACCCCTATTTTGGGATGTTACATATATGGTTAAAAACGAGTTGATTCCATTTAGCATTTCCAATAGTTTCTTAATGCTACTTCGAAACATTTTAGGCTTAGTAGAAAATCGAGTTTGATTTGGAAATCATTTGAGTTTATTGTATAGCAAAACATAGCGAGATACCCGATGGTATAGTTTAAAACACATTGCGATATAATTTTGAAAACGTTGTCTTTCCAAGTTTTAGTAAATTTCATGCCAAGTTATTTGTTAAGCAGGTTGCGAATCTAATTAAAACATACCCATCATAAAACATAATTTAAAGGCCTTTTACAAATCCAAATTAAATCTCAAATAAAAATAAGTAAGCTAAAATACCCAAAGTGAATAGTCCGAGCAAAACTTTTATTAAAGCATGGCATGTGCACCAAGAGTCCACCTGGCTCCATGCCCGTCTCACGAGTCACTGAAATGTCAAAGGAGAGGGTGAGTCGAATGAATCGATGCATAAATCCCGCTTCGAAGAAACAACATGCTAACACACATCATACATAGCAACATAATTAATGCAACCCGATCCTAACCATCCGTCTCGCCTTTTCTACCCGTGTGGTACCAAACCACCGGTGGTGCCAAACCACTTTGGTGACATATAGTCACAATGTGTTACCAAAACACTGGTGTCCCAAAGACACAAATGTGCTACCAAAGCACTTTGGTGACCGTAGTCACAAATCAATTGATGGGGCCAACCCATCGTGTGATACCCAATCACTAGCGCAGACGATCCCATATCTCATGTGGGGCCAACCCCGCGGTGGTATTAACCACAGGGACGAGTCGCAATGAGGTGCCCAACCTCGGTGTCCCAAAGACACAAATGTGCTACCAAAGCACTGGTGACCGTAGTCACAATAATCGAATGATGGGGCCAACCCATCGTGTGATACCCAATCACTAGCGAGACGATCCCATATCTCAAAGTGGGGCCAACCCACGGTGGTGTAAACCACGGGGACAAGTCGCAATGAGGTGCCCAACCTCCGGTGTCCCAAAGACACAAATGTGTTACCAAAGCACTGGTGACCCAAAGTCACAAAGTGTGTTACCAAAACACTTGGTGCTCACAAGACAAAATATCACCGCTCCCTCCACTCATATCACCCATCAACATACCATACTCATGTGATCATGCATATCATACAAATCATACATATTATGCTAATATGCTTAACATCGTATCCCATAACATACATCCATAATCATGGTATCATATAGATCATCAGTAAACTTATAACAATATTGACTTACCCGAGTCCAAGATTATACCCAAAAGGGTATCGTATCAATTCATCAAACTGCCATGATTTTAATAGGCAAACAGGTTTTATAATAATATCACTAAGTATGGGTGTGTTAGTTACACACCTGGTAATACGAGTCTAAAATCCCAACGAAACGATCTAAATCCCTCGAGTACTAGCTCCTACAATCGGCCAAAACATAGGGGTTAGGCATCTACACATTCGGCCAACACCTTTTAGACCAATAAGGGTTTGTCGAATCACCCTTACCTTGCTATTGGTTTGCTTCCTAACCAATACCCGAACCAACTAATGGTCCCTTTCCACAATCGGCTACACCTTGAAAAGAGAACGATTAATCCTTTAGAAACCTTTTAGACTTAATCAAAACTAAACGAATAACCCATGAACAATATCTCACCATCACTTACCGGTCAATTAACAGAAGATGACAACTCCTCTTGCTTGCTTCCAAAATCCAAGGATCCTATAACGAGAGATTAGTACCCTTCCAACATGACCATATTCGGCCCTCACCCAAACCGTAACCAAAAAGAACAAAAGAGGGAAAATATGGCCATTCGGCCACCCCACTTACCTTGTTCAAAGATTGAACAACCAACCAAATCCACTCTTCACTGATATTCGGCCACCAAGGAACTACTAAGAGAGAGAAGACTTTCGGCCAAGAGGAATGGAAGGAACAAACGAATACAAACGGCTTGAGCTTTGAACAAAAGACAAGAATAAAACGATGAGTAGAGAGTGGGGACTTTCGGTTTGAAAAGAAATGGATGAAGAAAGTGTTTTTGGGAGGGTAAGATTCGGCTACCAATGTTTCAAGAAGAGGAAAAAGAATGTTGGAGAAGAGAGAGTTTCGGTTTTAACACAATTAAACAAAAGAAGAAGAAATGGAGTTGAACATTCGGCCACACACAAAAATTAAGAAAAAGAAATGCAAATTTCGGCAAGGCTATAGGGTTTGGTCATTCGGTTTGAAGAAATGAGAAAAACTCTCTGAAGTTTCGGGTTGCTTTTGACAAAAGAAGAAAATGTTGGCTTCACAAATGCTTTTGGCCGAAAATGCACAAAATGAGAAGTGCATTTCGGCACACCTCACTTCCCTTACCAAACCGTCCACACCCCACTCCAACACCCCACAAATTCGGCCAAAATCCTCCATTCACTCCACTCCCCACATTCAAACAACAAGACCAAGTCTTCCTCCTACAATTATTCTCCACCAACCGTTTGAATGGTATGACTTGGTCCAAGGTAGAATTCAACTTGCCTTCTACCTCTTCCCCATGCCGTCCAAAATTAAAGCCAAAATGGGGACTCTGTGGCTCGAACACTAGACCTCCACTCCATGTAGATGACGCCACACCAAGCTCCCCATGTAACATGCTTGCCACTTTGCTGACTCACCTTTTTGTGCAACAAAACAACAATTAAAACTCTTAAACCCCAGCTCCAACAGCTCCCCTCCTATAAAGCCTAAAAACTAAAATTCTCCCATTCACTCAGGCATACACCTAGACTTCAATTAAGCCCCCAAAACATAGAAATAGCCACGCAGCACACTAGACACATGCAATTTCATGCAACAACAAAATAACCCCTAACCCGGGATATTACAGGAACTATATAACAAGACGCTCGAGAGGGCTTTTAACAGGATGCTCATCCGAGCTATAATCTCTGCAACATATGCAGGACTATAATCAATACGAGGAAATATTGTATCCATCGCATTTCATTATTCAAACGAGACTTATCATTTATCGAACAATATTGGGTATGTGATTAATTTCATACATTAAACACTTATGCAAAAACACTTATGCAATTCACACAAATACAACATTCGATTCAAACGTATTAATATACATAATTAAGTTACACGAACATACCTCGACACTTGTTCGTATACATAAATCTACTAATTCGACACTTTTTCTTTTCCTCTATCTAACTTCGTATTTGAGTTTTTCGGATCTATATAAATGAATTTAGCATCAATTTAATTCACTTTATACTCAATTGAATTAAATTCACGTCTTAGGCAAAATTACCATTTTGCCCTTATACTTTTCATAAGTGACAATTTCGTCCCTAAGCTCGAAAAATGAAATTCATGCAATTTAATCCTTATTTCAAGACTAACCGAATTTTACATGTTACAATAATAGCCCATGAATTTCACAAAAAAATAGAATTTTTCCATGGATTTTACCATTTTTCATTTTAGTCCCTAAATCATAATTTCATCAAAATACTCTTTGTAAAAGTTGTTTATCTATCAACAACCTTTCATTTTCTACCATAAATTTCAAATTTTCAGCATTTACATCCATGGAAAAATTTTTATACTTTGATATCTTTACAAATTAATCCCCAAAATAGATAGATTAAGCTATTACGAACTCGAAAATATAAAAATTACTAAAAACGGGACAAGAATGCTTACCCAATTAAGCCAAGAAAGCTTGCTTGAATGTTTTTCTCTTTCCTAGGGCTTCCATGTATTTTAATTTGGGGATGAAGATGAAATAAGATGATATTAAACTATTATCATCTTTATTTATTCTAAATTCCAATTTAGTCATTTTCTTTTTTCCAATTTTCCATGGATGATTCATCAAAAATATCTACTAACTCCATTTAATGGTCTAATTGCCATATAAGGACATCAAGTTTTGAATTCCATAGCTATTTGATACTTATAGCTACTAGAACTCAACTTTTGCATTTTATGCAATTTGGTCCTTTTCATAATTAAACATGAAATCGGTAAAATTTTCTTATCGAAATTTTCACTCATCTTTCCTATCATGATGCAGACCAAGCAATAATTTTAAAATAAACTTTCTTTTCGACTTGGATTTGTGGTCCCGAAACCACTATTCTGATTTTACTGAAAATGGGCTGTTACAACATCTATCAAACTCATTGTTCATTTTTCACCAAATTTCATTTCAACTATGAATTTACCATTTCATTACCTTTCCTCACCTATTTCATATGCATAACACACAAGTTACAAACATAACATCAACCATAACTACAAGCTAGTGCATTTAAACATAGCTCTTTTGGAATCAACTACATAATCAACCATTGCATAAGAAATTACATACGTTGATTTATTCTACCTTTTCATAGACATAAGCACGTTACCAATTGAGCATTTACTATTTCAATGTATTTAATTAAGATTAAACATGATATAATTCAATTATAAACTTGGCACAAGTCTAAGCACCAACAACAACACATGTTAGCATAATTGAATATAATTCATGTGAACTTAACATAGATAACCACTATACTTGAGCATAATCCAATTGGATTTATCATCCATCATAACATATCATGTTTTCCATGTATCACCATTTCAATAAGTTTCATACACACATGTCTTGGTTCATATTGAACACTTACCATTTCATTTGCATAACACAAAAGACATAAACATAACATTTACCATAGTCACAAGCTAGTGATTAAACACATAACTTAGCAATATCATCACATGGTAAGATATGGTACATAAACATAGCATCACTTAAATCATATATTTCATAATCATGAATATTCATACTTTTATCATTGGAACATCATACCTTTCCATATTTGTCGAAGTGAAGTCAATCAGAACCCTTACCGGAGCTCACACAAGTGTGCTAAACGAAGGTTTAAACCATCCCTTTTCATATTCGATGAACACTATAAAGACGATTGAAACCCCGGTACACATTTCATATTGTCCCATAGTCTAACTATGGTCTTACATATGCACTGCCATGGCCTTTTCATGGTCTTACGCTCTGTAACGACCCGAATTTGGGCCTAGTAGAATAGGCTTGAGCGTGGGAGCATTTTAAAATTTTTGTGAGTAGGAGAATTTCATAAGTGCAAGTTGGTCTTTTAGGTAAGTGATTTTGGAAGGTTACGGGGTTCTTTGAAGTCCCGGGATCAAGTTGGGCCATGGGAAAATTTTGTTTGCTGGGCACTTAAGTGGAGAGAGCTGTAGGAGGCAGGGCTTAAGGGAAATTGTTGGTGCTTTGCTAACACAAAAGGAGTTGTGGTCTAGTGGCAAATGGCGCCACAAGGGAGACAAGGGAGTGACGCCACAGGGAGGTAAGGGATCCAAGGTTCTAGTCCTGGTACTTGCATTTTCTTTTAGATTATTTTCTTTTAAATGGAATCAGACTTTGGCTAGAGACTTATCTTTAGTTGTGTATGTTTTAAGACACAAGTGGAGTGTGTGGCTTAGTGGTGATGGCGTCAACAAACATGTAAGGGGAATGAGGTTCGAATCCCACATGTTGCATTTTGGAGCTTCATTTTGTGCTCAAGGAGAGAAGAGGTGGAGTTGGTGTAGGACTCTACCAAGTAGGTGTTGAATTGGTCACTCAAGTTTGAATGGAAGGTGGTGAGGAAATTGAAGAGATTTGAATTGGTCAAATGGGTTTGAATGTGGGATGGAGAGTGAATGAAGGAGGGTTTTGGGGAGGAAATCAGGGGATTCAAGTGTGGGAAGAGGTGGCCGAATGTGAGGGTCTAGCAAAGGGGAATTTCGGTAAAAAGGGTGAGTGGTGTGGAGAGTGCTCATTCAGTTTTGGTAAGGGGAGGGGTGTGCCGAAACACTTGAGTGTTTTTCTTAGCGTTTTTGCATTTCGGGTATTATCTTTCTTTTAGCATTTTCGGGTCATTTTGGGTGGCAGTCTTTCTTACTTGACAATTCCTTTTCCTCCTCTTCCATCTTCATTTCTTTTCTACCCTTCTTTTGGAATCGGTTTTCTCTTTTCTTTGGTTAATAGCCGAAACCTCTACTACTTCCCTATTCTCCCTTTTCATCCCTTACTTCTCTCTTCATAAATCAATAGCCATCCTACTTTTACCTGGATTTCTTTAGCCGAACACTTGGTAGCCGGGAGCCTGGAGTTCTTTTGTCTGCTGAATCTTCATCGATTCTTCTGTGATTACAAGGTAGTATGTTCTTTTCCTTATTCCCCTTTTATTTTCACTCTTCTCCCATCCAGTAAAGTCAAACCTCTCATTGAATTTCTTTTGTTTAAGGCCGAACCTGAGTACCCTTCTTCATCTAGAGTCTCGTTTGTTTTTCTTGCGTGTTGAAGTTGGAACTAGGAACAACTGCCGAAAGCCCCTCTTCATTCGGTCTTGCTAGTTGCAAGGTAATAGGTTTTTATCTTTGTATATTCTTCTTCTCTTCTCTCTTCTAAAGAATCGAAATAGTTATCTTTTAACTCTTTTCATTAGGGCCGAATCTTATTGTTCCCCTAACACGAAATCTTTTGTTCTCTATTTGTTTTAAGCCGAAATCTTGCTGAGTAAACTGTCGTTTCTGTGCTACTTTATTAATCAAGAGTTCTTCATGGAGGTAGGCAATAGCCGATCAAAGGGAGGATCAGGAAGGGTGCCATTTGGAAGTGGACTCAGAGTTCCTGCTCTCAAGTTTAAGCAGCGGAGGGTGTCAGCAGTTCGAGACTTTTCGCCGGGTTGTGGAAGGGAGTCGACATCTAGAGTAGATAGGCAAATCGTAGTGGTTGAAGCTAGTGAGGGTGACGATGATCGGGAGTGTAAAGTGCTCTACGTGATCAGGTGTGTAATCTTACGCACTTTCGATAAATGTTTGCGATATCCTGTGTAACGGCGAAAAAGCCGAAAAGCCGAAAAGCCGGCAACTGTAATCACTCGAGCGTGCAAGCTCTCGTAGTGGTAAGTCGAGATGCAAATCGTGATGTCAAGTCAATAAGAGGGTCACGAACACTCTCACAATACCGAGGCTGTAACGGGCCTAATCGGGCCAAAACGGGCCAAATGGGCCCAATGGGCTAACCGGCCCAACTGGGCCAGTTTGTAGGGAAACTAGCAATAGACAGATCAAAACGGGAATTCTACAAATCTGGAACCAAAACCTTACGTTATGGGCCACACGAGCGTGTGGGCCCGTTTGGGCCTAGAATGGATTTTAGGCCTAATAGCTCCGTAGAGACCCAAAAAGAGTCCCACGTCGCTCGAGGTTACCATAGGCTTTTAGAAAGGCCATTACATGCTAAGTTACCGAATTACCCTTAGTGGGTAAAATTACCAAAATACCCTTGGAGTGTAAATTACTAAAATACCCTTAGATTGCAAAGTTACTGTTATACTCTTAGAGGTTGATTAGCATGATTGTGTGTATTCTGTTTATCAGGTTATGATGGTAATTCATCTCATACATCATATTTGATATATGCTTTGCATACATGACATTCTGCATGGGATTGGGATATTGATGATCAGGGAAGTGCAATTCGGTGGCTCTGCCACATATTTCGGTGGCTCCATTACAATTTGGCGATGAGCGGCGTGGATCGCCATCGAGGTGTATAGCGGATGGAGGGTTGATTGTAGAAATCCCCACATGTGTGTTAGGTTGGATACGAGTGGTGTGTAGCGGATGGATTACTAGGCTGGGCTGGGTTACATTGTATTGCATTCATTATTTGTTATACCTTGTTGATAGGGCCAAGGCCCAATTCGTATCCGTATGGGCTTCGGCCAGATTACTTATGTGAGGGCTAAGGCCCAATCTACTTCTGTGGGCTTAGGCCCAATTCATGTCCGATTGGGGAATTACACACTAAGTTCTTGTAACTCACCCCTCTGCTTAATTTTGCAGGTAATCCCTAGCTTTGAGGATTTGGAGCCGAGGTGGACTCTGTGGTGGCCATACATCGTTTCTTTAGTAAATCCCGTTTTACTTTACCTTAAATTTTATTTTAATTTGGGTTTATGTTTTGTAATAAGGCCTTTGGTATTTTATTTGGTTTTAACTTTTAACTCGGTTTCTTCTTATTATTCAATGCTCAATACGGTATTTTCCTAAAACCTTAATACCTATTGTTTTTTCCAAAATATTAACGAACGGTTTTTCAAACTATAATTGATTAAACACTAGGTTCTCTTAATCGTCGAAACATTTTTCAAAATATCACATGTTCGAAATCCACTGAAGCAAATTTCTGTTATAAACAAGATTTTACCAACAATTCAAACTCAAATCTCCTAATAAAAGTAGTTTTCAAATTAATCACAACTTTTCTAAAATGGACATTGAGTTAAACGGGTTTTTATAAACAAAAACCTAAACTCGAAGTTTTAAAAAAGAATACGAACATTTTAATAAACACGCAACTTTCTTTAACAACCCTTCCATGTGATATGCCAGATCCGGTCGTGACGTTTAGGCCGGGTTTGGGGTGTTACACGCTCATAGTGCTATAACCTGGTTATGGTCTTATCATTAGAATGCCATAGCCCAGCTATGGTCTTACATATATATCTACACTGCCATGGTCCAACCATGGTCTTACGTCTGAAAAACTGCCATAGCCTCGCTATGGTCTTACGTAAATGTTGCCATGGTCCAACCATGGTCTTGTGTCTAAAAAACTACCATAGCCTCGCTATGGTCTTACGTAAGCATTGCCATGGTCCAACCATGGTCTTGTACATTTTTATGTTGTGTTGCCATAGTGTCTTATTTGTTTCCTTCAAGTTGACAAATTTGATTCACATATATACACAAATAGATAATAATTTATCAAAACATTAATTAATTGAACTAACCAAGTTACGAACTTACTTGGCTAAATTGCAAAAATGACAGTTCAGGGGCATTTTGGTAATTTTTTGTTCTTCTCGATTTTCCACTCGATCTTGATCTAAATTAATAATTTAATTCAATTTATTAATTTAGATAGTAAATCAACTTAGTTTATGCAATTTAGTCCTTTTTTACATTTTTTACAAAATTGTCCCTAATATTTTACTTTTATTTAATTTAGTCCCTGAGCCTAAAACATGCAAATTAACCATTTTTATTACCAATTCATGTCAGCCAAATATTCATGGTACCCATTTTAGCCCATTTTTGCAACAACTTCACATCAAATCTTTGTACTTTTACTATTTTAACAATATAGTCCCTAATCGATAAATTAATCAAATATCACTAGATTCATCAATGAAAACATTCAAAATAGCTGGACCTAGTTGCAACGATCCCAAAAACATAAAAATTATTAGAAACAGGGCTAAAATCACATACCAATTTAGAATTGAAGTTTCTGAAACCTCCATGCATCAAAAATGACTTCTTCCTCCACTAACAATCGGTGGAGAAAGATTGTAAAAGATGATAAAGCATTTTGATTTAATTTAATTTAATTTAATTGACTAATTACCATTTTAGCCTTAAAAACTCAACCAAATTTCACCAAATGCCAAGCCATGTTCATCCACTATCCTCTAAATTGGTTGAATTACTACTTTAGGCCCTCATTTCATGCTTTTCTATCCATTAGATGCAAATAATTCTATAACCATTAAATTTTACATCTTTTACGATTTAGTCCTTTTTAATTAATTAACTATCAAAACGTTAAAATTTTTCAACGAAACTTTAATACCACCTTAATGACACTTCATAAATATTTATAAAAATATTTACAGCTTGGTTTATAGAAACGAGGTCCCGATACCTCATTTTCTAAAACCATTTGACTTTAGGGTCTTACCACTTGAACTTTATAAATAGCTTATATAACATAAATTATCAAATCGAAAACCTTTTTAAAAGCATTTTTGTCTCATAAATATTAAATAATAATATTTATGAACTTACTATCGGATTTGGTGGCCCTGAAACCACTATTTTCGACACCACTGAAAAATAGGCTGTTACAATGCCTCTAAGAAAAGTTAGACGAACTATGGAAACGAAACCATAAATGAGTCAAAATCCCTCTAGTTTTCTGAATATGAATGTTGAAAAATATTTCTATGAACTTCAAGGAAAAACATTCATTCAAGAGGGGATTTGATCCATCCATGATTCTATGTAAAGAGATATAGCCTTTGGTTAGATATTATAGGTGGGAGCATTTTTGGACAATCCCCAAAGATAATGTTGTGGTCTTGGTTGTTCAAGAATTTTATGCATCTTTACGGGACCAAGAGTCTAGAAACACGAAAGGCCACATGTGGGATATAGTACCTGTGCGATGGAGAGAATTGCGAATAACCCCTCGAATTATTTGTGACTTTTATAATGCTCCATACTATATGAAAATATTTTTCGATGAAACTGATTTAGAGTATTTTCAGGACATAGATATGGATAACATTATAAACTTCCTAACTGAAGGAAGGGGTGAAGGGAAATATCGCCCAGGTACCAATATTCTCACATCTTTTCATCAAGCTATTATGTTTCCAGAGGCTAAAATATGGATTCAATTTGAATGCACGCAAATAGTCCCTGGTTTAAATGTTTCTAATGTTAATACATTTCGAGCTATTTTTTTCTATGTAATTTTTTAGAAATAGCAGGCGTGTATCAGAAAATGGACCCACCAAAACATGAAAAGATGTATAAGTGGCCAGAAAGTGGGAGTTTTTTTTTCCCCACTTAGTGATGACCGTATGCAAAAAGGCAGGTGTACGTATGACATCCACTGAGCAGTCGCTGAAACCTTCTTGAACTATTATCGGTGACACCTTGTTCCAATAGTACACAAAGCTGCGAGCCAAACAAATAAAATATTGGAAGAAATGATAACAAGAATCGACTGCTAAACCAGTTTCATCACAAAGGTTGACACGAGCTCAACAAGAAGGTGGTGAAAGTGGTCATCCAAAGCTAGATTGGATGATAAAGTGGATGCAGGAATCAGAGCCAATTTTTCCAGAATTTGCTAGGGAAAACAACATCTGGGTCCCCAATTATACATCTGACATGTTTGGGCCAACACATTGGGAGCAGAAGGAAGAGGTGCATAAAAGTGAAGAGGAAGGAGAGGATGAGGAGGACGATGGAAGCGAGGAGATGGATTTTGAGGAAGGAGATTGAACAATTTTTAATTATATTTTTAAAAGACTTGTATTGATTTTCGGATGATTTTAATTTAAAACTTGTAGGAGTAGGATTAATAGTAGATTCTTAGTTATGTTACATTTTGTTTAAATTTCTCTATGTAGGAACCCAACACTAAGGAGACACAAATAATTCGAGCTTTACACGATCAATTGAGGAAACACCTACCATTAGCAGTTGGAGCAACCACGATCAATCGAGTAATTTCTTTCCTTATCCTTTTATTGGCCACACATTGAGGACAACGTGTCAACTAAAGTGTGGGGCGTAGCATAGAAATTGTTTTTAAATTTTTACGTTTCTCTTTGATTTTTCTTCTATTTTGTGTGCTTGAGCTTGTAGAAATACAAGTGATTGGTTAGGAGCATGTACATAGGTTGTTTGTGTTTACAAATAAATTTTTCATGATGATAGGTGATTTTAAACTTTTTATTATTAGACTACTAAGTTTTATACATTACACTTTAAATTGGCTTTAAGCAATCAACTGTACCAAAGAATATAGAGAATACAAGGAAATAAACATGCTAATATGAATGATAAATGGTTTAATTTGAGTTTGTTTGGTTGATTAAATTTGTGCATATTGAGGTATTAAGGGATAGCCTAAGGCATTGTTTGGAACACATTTAGAGCCAAAAAGTTGACCTATACATCTTCACCTTTAGTACCAATATTTGAGCTTGTTGACACTTCTTGATAAACCTTATTACAAACCTCAAGCCTAAAACATTAATTTGTAATTTCCCTTTTTCTTTGGTCCTACACTACACGACTATAGGCCATACGTATTAAGGGTTAAGTAGATACATCAAAGTGGAGTTTGTAAAAATAGAGTGAAATGGGAAATATTAATATGATATAAGAACTATAGGTTAGCCTAAAAGTGTAAAACAAAAGAAAATTTCAAAAAGGAAAGTAATACGAGTAGAAAAGTTCTTGAAAAGTAAAAAAAAAAAATCATAAGTGAGATGCATTGAAAAAGAGAAAAGTGACAAAGTCACAAACATAAGAAAAACTCGTTCATTAGTGCACAAAAAAACATGTAGGCTAGCTATAGTTACTATGTCATGCTGTGATTTTTTATGTGGAGAAACAAAGTGAGAGAAGGAGAAATAAGGTGGTGAGCGGGTAAGGGTCACTAAGGGGGAGGAATAGTGATCGATACAATGTGCCAAATATTTTTGTGTTTGTAACTCTTTTGATGTTTACTATTTTTGAATTCCATAACTTTCATAAGCCTCAGAATGTTACAAGTCAAAAAGTTCTATGTGACATAAATATTCTTATGTATGAATGGACATTATATTAAACAATCACATAAACGACTATTTGTATTCTGTTCGGATAATTAAATTACTTGTATGATTTATTGATGGATCCCTACAGTTGAGATCCTTAGTCTTTGTATACTTTATTATATACGAAACTTAGATGTTTTTAATCAAGAGTGGTAAGTAAATTATTCATCTTGTTAAAGTTACTTGTGAATATGAAAAACTTAGTCATGTGCTCCAGAGTCAATACTTGTATGATATCTGCTTAAGGGACGTCTTTTACTTCTTGTCTTTTTGCATGTTGCTTGAGGACAAGCAATGACTTAAGTGTGGGGAAGTTTCATCTGCCATAATTTGGTGTAGTAGATTAAACTAGTTTTCACACTTTAGGAGCTTGAAATTAATCATTATCATTAGGATTTAATTATGTTTTAGTAAGTTTTGTTCAATCCAATAAAATGTGCAAATTGAGTCTTTTATTGACCTTAGGAGACGAATGAGGCATAAGAGTGAGCTAATGAACTTTATAAGTGTGCAAGAGACCATTAGAAGGAATATTAAATGGATATTGGTTGCTATATCGTAACAAAGAAAGCATAATGGAGAAATCACGAAACTACCTTCGATGTTGCGACACAACCTAATGGTGTTGAGACATACCATTGATGATATCCCAAAAAGAGTATACTAACTCCTATGTCGCGACATAGGTCCTAATGTGTCGCGACATCAACTCTAAATGGTAAATAACACAATCCAGGGCGCATTTTGGTCCGCACAATCAAACTTAAAGCTCAAGAACGTCAGCTAACCTAGGATCAAAGATGATGGCCACACGAGATATATAAATAGGCTCTATTGTCACATGATAAAGACACCAATTACTTAGCTTAGTTTCTACTTTTAATTTCAGTTTAGCTTTTCTTCTTTTTTAGGTTTTATAATTATTTTCAAGTTGTTCTTGTTTATCTTGAAAGATCTAATTTGTAGAGACGGTCAAACTCTTTGGATTTGATTTATTCTTAATACAAATTAGGTGTTTTCTTAAACTCTACACTTCAATTCATTTATCATGTTTTCTCATTACATCAATTCCATATTGTTTATGAAAACCATGAGGAACTAATCCTTCTGTGGGGGATTAGTGAGTGAAGGTATGATCCATTAACTATTTTATAGGGTTACTCAACGAATCATATATTTAGGAGAGGAAGAACTTAAAACCCTAGGCCTGACAACCCTAGTAAGTAATTAAGGTGGGAATTAACCCAAAATTGGTATGGCCTATCCGTGAACACCTTCACCCCAAACCAGTCTGGGCTGTAAGGTTGAAAGATAGGTAGTTCTTTCTTACTCGTTATTTGAGTGGAAGATCGAAAGATCTTGTTAGGATAGCGACTAGTTAATTAACGAGGAACCTGAAGTGACAGTTGATGGGAAATACCGAAGCGAGCTAATCACCCATAATAAGATTTGATTTATCCTATTCTTTGATCTCTTGAATTTTATTTCTTTTTGTTATTCTATTTTGTTATTATAAAAAAATCTTAAAAACTCTCTTTTATTTTACCATCGTACTATTACTCAATTACAGTACTAGTTAGATCTTTTTGTCTTTAGGTTAAAATTGATCTGGCACTCACCTCCCTTGGGTACGATCCTCGAAGTACTCACCTACTCTGTTGTAACTATATTACAACTGGACCCGTATACTTGCAGATACTGCCTCATATATCTTTATCTTTTGCTGCAGTATTCACACTCTGGACGTTAGTACGTCCGGAGGCGGTCACTATACTACGTTGATCTTTCTTATCACTCTGTTTTTACAAAACCACCATAATGTCTCTACTTATCCCTCAATATGCATGGCCAGACATCTATGTTCATTTTAACACTCTTAAATCGGGGTCTCAGCATTTTGTGTGTTATTGCATGTGATATTATGTTGGTTGTGCTAGTTTAGCATGTTTTGGGGTCCAGGCATGACTTCGGGTTAGGCCTGAGTCATGGCTAATTTTTTTGTTTTTGGTACTTAGAGAGAGGAAGCTAAGAGAGTTAGGGGTTAAAAGAAATTGTCGGAGGGTTTAAACACAAATGGCTTGGTGGTAATGTGGCAAAGGAGGCTCCACTAAGGTGCCAGGAAGGTGATGCCACATGCAGGGAAGGAGAGCTTGGGTTCGAGCTGCAGAAATCCCTTTCTACTTATTCTTTTTCACGCCAGAAGCAAGGAAGAGGTGTGCTCAGGTGGGACTCTCTTGAATGGATGAGGACTGGATCATCAGATTTGAAATGGATGGAGAGGAGAAAATTGTGGAGCTTGACTCATTCAAACCAATTTGAATGAGTGGACAGGAGAGTCTTGAGGTGTTGGCCGAATTATGGACTATGGGGGGAGGAGGTGTAACACCCCAAACCCGGCCCAAACAATATGACCGAATTTGGTTTGCTACAGAGAAAAGATTTTGAAAACCATTTTAAAACCGATTTTGAAATTAGTCGAAATGCCTTTCAATTTAAATTTTCTTTGTTAAAAACCAAACTTAAAATATTTCTTTGAGTCGAGTTGTTTAAAAATTTGAATGTACCCGATGGTACTTTAAAACATTTTATGCGTTTAATTTGAGAAAACATGTGCAACCGTTTTAACATCATCAAGTAGTTTAAACCAAACATTCAAACACGCAAAGAATAATAAAATCATACTAGGAGGCCTTATTACAAATAAGCAACATAAACCTAAAAGAAAGATAAATAAAATCAAAAATTCATTTATTAAAAGTCTCCACTGCATGGCCACCTCGAGTCCATCCGGCTCCTCACCCGCGATCTATGAATCACCTGAAAAATTAAAGGAGAAGGTGAGTCACCAAGACTCAATGTGTAACCCTTCCCCGGTTTAGTGCAACAACATACACAAATTATAACCAATTAACATGCATAAGTTTAAAATGCACCCAACCTAACCATCCATACGCCTTTTTCTACCCCGTGTGGTACCAAACCACTGGTGGTGCCAAACCACTGGTGTCCAAAGACACAATTGTGTTACCAAAACACTGGTGACATATAGTCACAGATGTGATGCCAAATCACTGGAGATACCAAATCTCTGGTGTCCGAAGACACGAATCGAATGATGGGGCCAACCCATCGTGTGATACCAAATCACTGGCAGACGATCCCATATCTCAAAGTGGGGCCAACCCACGGTGGAATTAACCACAGGGACAAGTCGCTATGAGGTGCCAAACCTCTGGAGGTACCAAACCTCTGGTGACCGTAGTCACGATGTGTTACCAAAACACTTTGGTGTCCGTCGACACGAATATCACCGCCCCTCCACTCATCAACCCATATCAAACAATTATGTATATTTATGAAATCATGCAAAAGGTTTATTTTAACAACATTAATAAATTTATCATTGCCATATGTCCAATAATACACATACCAAATGTGTCATGCTTCCCAAAAGCATCAAATAGTAATCTCATAGTCACAAAGACTTACCCAGAATCCTTGTTAATACCATGATGATATTACATCCATGTCTACATAAATCGATTAGGCATAATATAACACTTAGCATATTAAAAGTTATAAGATGTGTATGTACACACACTGTATTTAACGAAAGCCTTAAATCCCGATTAGACAAATCGGCCACACAAACTTTCCTTGTCCCCAAAAGCCTTGAACACTATCCAACACACTCCTAAAAGAATCGGCCTCACTTCCCTACAATCAACCATCATCATTAAGGTTTATTAGCCTTTGGTTTAAACGAAACTTAAAAGAATAATCCTTTGAAATAAACCCTTACCACCTTACCAAAAACCGATTGCTAGAGAAGTCCCAAGGAAAACTATGTTACCTTCAATATTCGGCCTAAGAGATTCAAGATAGAAGAAGAATATTTTCGGCACAACAAAGAGGTATATTCGGCTATAGGACAAAAAGAAAATAATGGGAAGAGAAGTATAATTTCGGCAAAGAAGAGTGTATAGGAGGTTTTTGATGTTTAAGCAAAACAAATGGGAGAACAAAAGGTTAATGCAAGTTTCGGTTTTTGAGAGAATGAAAAGGAGAAAATAGCAAATGATCAAAAATGACCAAATGGTCAAAAGAGTTTAGGCTTACCACAATGTAGAATTCGGCCAAAAGAAAAGTGTTTGAGAGAAAATGTTTTGCAACTTTTGCACCAAATGAAAGAAATGACCAAAAGAAAAGACTTCAATCCTAGCCAAACTAAGGTAAAATTTGGCTCCCCTTTAGCCACTTTGCCGTCCAAGTTCATGGCATAAAGGCCATGAATTTGTTTCCAAAACATTTCCCACAAACCAAGCCTTTGTCCCCTCAATTTACCATAACTTCAAGATATCTTACCATAACCTTAGGAATCTTATCCCTTATTCCATGCTTTCCTTAAACAACAATTCAACTTACCAAAAATTATTAGTCCACCTATCATAATTATGTTTGACCGTCCATTAAAGCTAACATACAAAAATAACTTTTAAAAATGCTATACCTACTACTCGAACCACTAACCTCATGCAACCTTTCAAGCTCTTTAACCAACTTTCCACTAATTCATCTTATGCTTTAAATGAACACTTAATTAACTTAAGTGTCAAGCTCACTTAATCCTACTTCATTAAATAAACCATACTAAAATTATTCTAACTTCCTAAATAAAAACAAGCCTTCACAAGACTATGCTATCACACAAAATTCATACCCAAGCCAACACAAAAATAAATAATATTCTAATTTTCCTAAAGCCCAATTCCCAATCGGCCCAATCCTACTAGGCCCAATTTTGGGATGTTACAATTCTACCCTCCTTAAAGAAATTTCGTCCTCGAAATTTCCAACTAACTAACCGTCAGACATCCTATCTCGCCACACTAAGCTCTTCTGTCAAGACTCGATCTTAATAAAACCACAATGTACTTTTAACAAAATCTTGAATCCTTTTTCCCATAACCAGACATCTAATCCACCGTCGCAAACCATTATCTACCACTTATACCAAAAATTTTCCTACGCTCAATCATCACTTCCAATCATAACATACCTGACTTAAGGGTGAGAAAACAATCCCGAGCCTTATGCTCACTAGACCCGCATCTCAAGCATGCTCCAACCCTCTTTCAATATTCTCCCGGATGACACCTTCCACAGTAATCGCAAGCCAATAAGTTCGATCATGCCGCGATTTTACAGAATGAAATTGTGACCCTAGAGAACCGTGATCTCTATTCTTCTCCATAACTTCTTTAACTAACTGAGTCAGCTCATCAAACCGAACTTGATCATGATACTCTGTCACAGCACTAGCGATGCTAACGCCTCCATTTCAAAAAATATGCCTCGGTACCGACGATCTAACCCTAGCACAATCGGCCTTTACCATGTTCATGACGACCACGATCTCGAGAGCTCATTCTAACTATCGCGCTTTAATCAGATTAGGAAATTTTTATGAATTAGTACATGTTTCACTTGATTATCCGCGAAGAAATTTTATGAAAAGAGTTTAATAGAGATTCTTTCGATCAATCAAAGTTTTAAGTCTTCTATCCTAGTTTACACAGAAAAGTACATCCATTCCCTAATACCTTTCATACTTATTCACTCTTCGGGCATTTCTGTCCGTTTCTAACCCAAGGGTATTTTCGTCATTTTCCTACAGGGTATTTTTGTAATAAATCAAGAAAATTTTAAAACTTTAATGAATCAAAACATTTTGTAACTTCTAAAACTGAGGAGTATTCCTTGTAAATTTCGCAATTTAAAGGTACAGCAAAATTTTGAAAACTAGGGGTATTTTGGTAATTTTGTCAATCAGGGGTAATTTTGTAAATTTTCCAAAGTCAGGGTATTATTTGAAATACAAAATTTCACGTACATAAACAAAATAAAAAAAAATTAATCAAATCGGGGTAATATGGTAATTTTAGAAACCAAGGGTATTTTCGTAATTTTGCCACTAAGGGCATTTTGGTAATTTTGATAAACCGGGGAATATTTGATAATTTTTGAAGATAAATTTGTCCTACTATCTAAAAGAGTAATTTAGTGATTTTAAAACTGAAGTTTTCCTTAAAACATGGCTAGTCCCTTTCGGGTTTTATTTAGGGTTTTGCCTATGACCGAGTCCTCTTGGTTAGGGTGAACCGAAGCTACGCACTGTAGGAATCTCGCGAAGAGGAGGTGAGTCACGAGGATCGCTAAGTACCAAGCTCTTCCGGATCCAATCCTAGACATGCGCACCAAGGTTACCACACCCTAACTCGGCGACTTGGTCGTAGGTTGGTTTAATTAGGCTTTTAAAGTCTTATGTCTTTGTTTGGAGTAAACTAGTCCTAAAGTTTAAAATACTATCACTATCTACGCCCCATGCTTCCTACCCTTCTACTGAATATAATTCATACAAAAAAGTCAGAGATACTTACTTGGGCAGGTTGGTGCTGGGAGACTCGGTGCCATGCTTATTAAAAACCAAAATTTTTCAAAAAGGCCTACAAAAACATTTTTGGGCCTTGGGCCCCACAATGAGAGCTTTGAACTGGGCTCGATACCAATTTTGTAACACCCCAAACCCGCCCAAACAATATGACCGAATTTGGTTTGCTACTGAGAAAAGATTTTGAAAACCATTTTAAAACCGATTTTGAAATTAGTCGAAATGCCTTTCAATTTAAATTTTCTTTGTTAAAAACCAAACTTAAAATATTCTTTGAGTCGAGTTGTTTAAAAATTTCGAATGTACCCGATGGTACTTTAAAACATTTTATGCGTTTAATTTGAGAAAACATGTGCAACCATTTTAACATCATCAAGTAGTTTAAACCAAACATTCAAACACGCAGCAATAATAAAATCATACTAGGAGGCCTTATTACAAATAAGCAACATAAACCTAAAAGAAAGATAAATAAAATCCAAAATTCATTTATTAAAAGTCTCCACTTTGCATGGCCACCTCGAGTCCATCCGGCTCCTCACCCGCGATCTATGAATCACACTGAAAAATTAAAGGAGAAGGTGAGTCACCAAGACTCAATGTGTAACCCTTCCCGGTTTAGTGCAACAACATACACAAATTATAACCAATTAACATGCATAAGTTTAAAATGCACCCAACCTAACCATCCATACGCCTTTTTCTACCCCCGTGTGGTACCAAAACCATTGGTGGTGCCAAACCATGGTGTCCAAAGACACAATTGTGTTACCAAAAACACTGGTGACATATAGTCACAGATGTGATGCCAAATCACTTTGGAGATACCAAATCTCTCGTGTCCGAAGACACGAATCGAATGATGGGGCCAACCCATCGTGTGTGATACCAAATCACTAGCGAGACGATCCCATATCTCAAAGTGGGGCCAACCCACGGTGGAATTAACCACAGTGGACAAGTCGCTATGAGGTGCCAAACCTCTGGAGGTACCAAACCTCTGGTGACCGTAGTCACGATGTGTTACCAAAACACCGGTGTCCATCGACACGAATATCACCGCCCTCCACTCATCAACCCATATCAAACAATTATGTATATTTATGAAATCATGCAAAAGGTTTATTTTAACAACATTAATAAATTTATCATTGCCATATGTCCAATAATACACATACCAAATGTGTCATGCTTCCCAAAAGCATCAAATAGTAATCTCATAGTCACAAAGACTTACCCGAATCCTTGTTAATACCATGATGATATTACATCCATGTCTACATAAATCGATTAGGCATAATATAACACTTAGCATATTAAAAAGTTATAAGATGTGTATGTACACACACCTGTATTTAACGAAAGCCTTAAATCCTGATTAGACAAATCGGCCACACAAACTTTCCTTGTCCCCAAAAGCCTTCGAACACTATCCAACACACTCCTAAAAGAATCGGCCTCACTTCCCTACAATCAACCATCATCATTAAGGTTTATTAGCCTTCGGTTTAAACGAAACTTAAAAGAATAATCCTTTGAAATAAACCCTTACCACCTTACCAAAAACCGATTGCTAGAGAAGTCCCAAAGAAAACTATGTTACCTTCAATATTCGGCCTAAGAGATTCAAGATAGAAGAAGAATATTTTTCGCACAACAAAGAGGTATATTCGGCTATAGGACAAAAGAAAATAATGGGAAGAGAAATATAATTTCGGCAAAGAAGAGTGTATAGGAGGTTTTGATGTTTAAGCAAAACAAATGGGAGAACAAAAGGTTAATGCAAGTTTGGTTTTTGAGAGAATGAAAAGGAGAAAATAGCAAATGATCAAAATGACCAAATGGTCAAAAGAGTTTAGGCTTACCACAATGTAGAATTCGGCCAAAAAGAAAAGTGTTTGAGAGAAAATGTTTTGCAACTTTTGCACCAAATGAAAGAAATGACCAAAAAGAAAAGACTTCAATCCTAGCCAAACTAAGGTAAAATTTCTGGCTCCCCTTTAGCCACTTTGCCGTCCAAGTTCATGGCATAAAGGCCATGAATTTGTTTCCAAAACATTTCCCACAAACCAAGCCTTTGTCCCCTCAATTTACCATAACTTCAAGATATCTTACCATAACCTTAGGAATCTTATCCCTTATTCCATGCTTTCCTTAAACAACAATTCAACTTACCAAAAATTATTAGTCCACCTATCATAATTATGTTTGACCGTCCATTAAAGCTAACATACAAAAATAACTTTTAAAAATGCTATACCTACTACTCGAACCACTAACCTCATGCAACCTTTCAAGCTCTTTAACCAACTTGCCACTAATTCATCTTATGCTTTAAATGAACACTTAATTAACTTAAGTGTCAAGCTCACTTAATCCTACTTCATTAAATAAACCATACTAAAATTATTCTAACTTCCTAAATAAAAACAAGCCTTCACAAGACTATGCTATCACACAAAATTCATACCCAAGCCAACACAAAAATAAATAATATTCTAATTTTCCTAAATCCCAATTCCCAATCGGCCCAATCCTACTAGGCCCAATTTTGGGATGTTACAGGAGGTGTAATCGGTTTGGGAAGCTAGGTGTGCCGAATCTCCATAGCCAAGTAAGGGTGCATTTTCGGCTAGCATAGAAGGCTTCTTCATTTTCGATTGGTGTCAAAATCGAAACCTCATTTGGCATTTTTCTCTTTTGCCAACTGTGGTACTTGGCCGAACCAAACCTTGCCATCCCTTTGAAGAGCCGAAACCTCCTTACTTTGCCGAAACCATCCATCTTTGTTCACTTATTCCTCTCCCTATTTTGCTCAAAGCTGAAACTTGACCCTCACATCTTCTTCTCCATTTCTTTCTACTTCATCTTTCTCTTTTCTTAAACCCATTGCCGAATCTATCCCTTCCTATTTCACTTCTTTTCTCCATCTTTTCCCGAAATCAATCCATCACTTAAGCCGAATCTTGGTTCCATTCTCTTCTTCCATCTCTTCCATCTTGAAAAGCTGAAACCTTGTTGAGTCCTCTTCTCTTCTTTCAAAGAGTTTGGCCGAATACCCTTAGTTTATTTTCTTCTCTTCTCACGAGTGCTAATCCATTTTAAAAGCCGAAAACTATTCTATCTTTTGGGATATAGCCGAATCTCCTGCCGAAACCCCTAACATCACTAGGGTGTGCTGAACTTTGGTGATTGGAGGCCGAATCCGTCAGTAAGGTAAGGGGGTAAGTGTTTTACGGTTTCAACATCTTCTGTTGTGGTTAATATCGAAGGCTTTAATCCAATGATAGTGGTACTTGGCTGATTGTAGGGAGAGGTGTAGCCGAATACAGTGGATCTTCGGGATTTGGTTGGAAACCAAATCGGCGTTAAGGTAAGTGCTACCTTCGGGCGACATATCTTCGGGATTTTGTGATTGTAGGAAAGGTGAAGGCAAACGTTTCGGGATTTCGCTTAGATCTACAAGTAGTCAGGTGTGTAACGCTTACACACTTCATTAGTATTATATGTTCATTGTGTTTACTGTTAAAAGCCGAATGGCCATTGAAATCAGTGATTTTGCCTTGTGGGCATGAGCGTGGACTCCGGGTAAGTCCCCTGTTATACGGATCTCGATATATGTGTTATCATGTCACTGTATAATGGCATGCTATGGGTTATTTGCATCATAACATGATATTATGCCACGATTAATATGGACATGATGATGGGATTGATGAGAGGAGGGGGAAGGATGATTTGGATTGTCACCAGTGGTTTTGACCACACGGCGGGTTGGCCCCGCTTTTGATACTATATTTGTGACTAAGTCCCAGTGGTTTTGACCACCAGTGGTTTTAACCACATATGGATATTGTGACTCGTCCCGGTGGTTTGGTACCACGGTGGGTTGGCCCCACATGTTGATTACTGGGATTGTCATCGCGTGGTTTTGACCACACGATGGGTTGGCCCCATCACTTGATTTGTGACTACGGTCAAAGTGGTTTTGACCACACTTATATATTTGTGACTTTGGTTAAGTGGTTTTGACCACCAAAGTGGTTTTGACCACACGGTAGATAAAGGAGATCGGACGGTTAGGTTTTGGGGTTGCATGATTTGCATGTTTTATCGATGATTTGCGTAAGTACTTGCACTATCGGGTTGGGGATTTATACACCGAGTCTCGGTGACTCACCCCTTCCTTATATTTTGCAGATGAGGCATAGATCGCGGATATGGAGCCGGGGAGGACTCAAGGTGGCCATGCATCTAAATTTTGGGTTTATTTTTAAATTACTATTCCGAGTTATATTTCCTTTAAATTTTGGTTTTGGTTTTGTAATAAGGCCGCTAAGTATTATTTTGGGTTTTTAATTACTTGATTTTATTTTAATTATCTTATGCATGTGATTAATAACTTGATTTGCTAAAGTAACCGGGATTAAATCGATGTTTTCAAATCTATACTCTTTAACGAGATTTTCAAACGCTACCATCGGGTAACATCATTCACAAAATGATTACAAAGGTAACTTAGATGATTTTCAAATTTAATTTTTCAACCAACTTCAAATGCAAATGGTTTTAAACTTGACTATGCTCAACTCACTCGGATTTTAAAAAGTATCTAAAGGTTTTCCAAAACTAGAAACAGCAAACGGATTTTCCAGCAAAAGAGGTTCTCCGGGTTTTAAAGCAACACCAAAACAATTTCAACATCATATTTATACGAGGTTTTCTAAACCTTAAAACGATAAAGGAGTTTTAAAATAGAAATTAATCGGCAAACTTGTTTTATTCAAAATGTTTTCACTCTGTAACATGCCAGATTCGATTGTGGTGTGTTGACCGGGTTTGGGGTGTTACATTCATGTAGTTCAGGACCAAAGAAAAGGGTAAGCACAAATTATCATTTTTAGCTTGGGTTTTGTGTAGAGGTTCATCAAGAAGTGTTTTTTTTTTGGCTCAAAATAGGTACTAGGGATGAATAAATAGGGTTATCTTTTTGGCTATGGGTGTATACTAAATAATGTCTTAGGTCATCCCTAGGTATCTAAATATTCACACATTTAGTCAACCAAACAATCACAAATTCAATAATCTATCATTCAGACTACCATGCTTGTTTCCTTGTATTCTCTATATCATTTGGTACATTTGATTGCTTAATGTTTATTTACAGTGTAATATATAGAACTTAATAGTCTATTAATAAAAAAATTAAAATCATCTATCATCACGCCAAATTTACTGTAAGTACAATCAACCTATGTACATGTTGTTGCTTGTAAAATGATATGCGAATTGTGCAAGTATACACGTCGAATCAAGTAATAAAGTGATAAGTGAGATCATCTCCACAGGGATCGATTAGGTATAAAATGGTCGAGTTATGGTAATGAATATAACAACAATAATTATAAGAATATAGTGGTAATTTGAATGAATAATCATGTGTACAATAATGGAAAATGCTATGACAAGACAAGAGTAAGAATGCAATGGCAAATTCGAGAATAATTATGTGAATAATACACAAACGAACAAGTAAACAACTAAGAATGCTATGGAAAAGACACAACGGCAAAGGATAGAGGGTCTATGATGTTGATTTGGAAGGTTGGGATTACTAAGAATCTACCCTTACTGACAGTAATGCCTCGGCAAAACCATATTCAATCTACTACTCAGACGAGTTCTAAAATGCTCCGCTTCTTTCAAGAACAAGACCTCAAGTTACCTTGCCTTAAGCGATATATGTTTATAAGCCTTCAGCACGGTACCCTCCACTATTTTACTTTCTTTCCATATGAACGCTGCTCAATGTCTAGAGGCTGCTACAAGTATTTGGTCGAATACTTGCTCATATCATTCAATTTCAATCTCATTAACCTAACATTGTCAGAATTAGATTAATTTAATGAACATGTTGTACATCCATCTATGTCTAGAGTTTGCAAACATGTAATTTTATAATAAAAAAACCATTGAATGAAATAGTGTATTAAAACAGATCTACGCTTCAGTCATTAAAGAAAATAAGGGTTTCATTAAGTAATCCCAACCCTATGAGATTTATCTCATGGGTTGGCAATTCAAATTCAAATTCAAAGTATCATTTAACATCATTTCCATCAAATCAATTCACGAAGAGTAATCAAGAAATAACGGAAGAACTTCGGGAAGATAGCTTCTACTTATCCAACCCATACTCCAGCGATGCAGTATCCTGTGGGGGCTAAAAGAGACAACCTTCGTCTTCCTCTTCCTGTCTCTACTCAGTCGCTACCCTCTATTTTTTCTCTTTTGTTTTTCTGTCGCTCCCTCTAAGGTTACCTTCTTTTGGCTTTTATAATCATTTTTCCTAGGGCAATTTCGATAGCCCATGATTTTCTTCCCTCTTTTTTAGGTAGATATATCTGGTGCAAGTTCAATTAGGCCTAAGATTGGTACACTTTGAGTGCTGACTGGACATTATCTTGGCATTGCCACCGCATTCGTGTTGACAAACTATTCAACCCTTTGCCCCAGCAAACCTTCACTCTTTTACTTCTTGTTCCTCATCCTGCACCTGCCAATCCACCACCACACACAATCCTTCTACAAGCGATTAAAAGTAACTAACATTTAAGTACAGTCCAAGCTCCTAATGTAATATTAAAACCAGATAAATACTAACTAAAATGCAACGAAATGTTCCTAAGTATAGGCAATTAGCTAGATCTAAAGACATGTCACACCCTCAAACCTGAGTTATTGTTTGTCCTTAAGTAAAATATACATGAATGCATGAATGCAACAACTTTTTCCTACGCACATAACCACCTTGTACTGCCAGTCCATTCAATGAACAATATATACTTTAGTTCTCAGTAATCTTCTATCTTACAGAACTTGTTCAAATTTCAAAGGTTTGTTCAACAAAGGTAGTGCAGAAAATTGCTCCCTAAAAACAAAAATTTCCAAAGTACTCATGTGTGCTTTTTGGCCATAGCAAACATCACCTAATTTACTCAGTTCATTTGTTACCTAACCTCAAGCTACTTTGCAAACTATTTATTTGTATTTGTTTTGTTGTTTTTTTAATCAAAGCATATTAAGGGTCACAAAATTCTTTGACTTGATTATCACGATGGAGCATACACTGAATTACCTAGTACTCAATCATGTCACAATTTAAATAAAATTCACTCTTGAAGCTAAGGTTTTTAACTTAGAAGATGGATGGAGCAAACAACTACCTCCTTAGCTACTCAGCCTGTTACTACAATGGAATGCCCCTAATTTTCTTTTCTTTATTACACACTCTTATTTGGACTCACCTTTCTAGTCAAAAACACAATGGAGCAAACAAAGTGGTGCCAACTTACTTGGCAATTCTAAGAATTAGAGTGTCTACTGTCCTTTATTTAAGTAATGTTGTGGCAATGTAACTGAGTTTGGCTTCAAAAGTCTCTAAATTCATTAAAAGAGATACTTGCTATAGTCCAAAAAATAACTGAAGGTAGGACATCTCATTTTTAGGAGGTAATCTTCAAGCAACCTAACCTACGCTAAATTCACCTAATCCTCTGTCATATGTTCTAAGTGTATTGAAGAATTTAAACTCATCATCAAACATCATAAGTAAAGATTGTACTCTGCATAGGCAAAACAGTACTTCGTTGTTACATGGAAGTGACAAAACAAATTTAATGAGACTAGAATGAGCATACATACTAAATATATAATGCAGCCTAAATGCACAATGCACCCTCAAACCTAAGGGATGCATTACCCTCAATGCATGTACATATATGCAACAATATATATATGTACAGAAAAGGTCATGGCAAAAGAAATAAAATGCATGAGGTAGGGAAAAAAACTTCCCTGGCTTGGACTGGAGTGTAGATACTTCATTCCGCCCTACGAGTGGATTTATGGGCACTAACTTTATACCGCAGCTTCCTCTTCATGGCATTCATTTTGTCCCCCTCCTTATAAGTTTCTGTTAGCTCATCAATAAGATGATCAATGTCACGGTCTTGTGAAGTCGTGGAAGTTGGTGGGGTGGATGGAAAAAGGTCATAACCTTTCGTTGTTGTGGCATTAGAGGCAATAGTGGCATTTTCATTATTCACTTCTTCTTTTTCATTCCCACGATTTAATGATGGAGTCTTTCAGGCTCCTCAGTAATAGTTTTCCCCTTCATCAGCAGTGGTTCCCAAATTTACTGATTCTGCTCTGGAAGTAGGAGTTTGAGTGTGCTCCTCTACAGCTTCAGGAATTAGGAGCAAAGAGGTGGGGAAGGCAGGGAATTCTAGCATCGACTTTGTAAAGTTTTTCTACAAGGATATTTTAAGAGCCAAATCTCTGCTCCTCACATAAGTCCAATATTATGCTTGCTGCTCCTGATCCTTGACCATCTCTTCAGCTAGTTGAAACTACTGAATCTTAAAGAGGGAAATCCTTTACTCCAGTTGCTTTAAGGATGGCAGCACTTACTGTTCAAGGGAGCTACAAGATACTGAGGATGCTAGCATGGGAAAATGTGCAGTAGTAGAAGTGGTAACCTAACTATGCTAAGTTGTTTTTGCAGCGTCAATGCCTTGGACTTTAGCAATGCGACAATAAGTAGTAATGAGGGAGGGGAAGATTAGGCTGCCAGCATTTTTCTCGGCACACCGGTGCACCTCTTAAAAAATAATCCAGCCAATATTGATTCTTCTCCCCATGATGGTGGAGTGTAATAAGAGCATCATTTCCTTTGAAACAATCGTATTATGAGTTGATGGCATGAGGCGGCTCTTCAGAAAATGGTACCACACTTTCCCAATAGGCTTTAAAGAAGCTCTCTCAATGGTATAGCAATCTTGACTGGAAATAGTCCAAGACTTGAGTCAATCCATCAGCAATGACATTGTCAACGAAGGGTGTGTGTTCATCTTACACATCAGTGATTCCAAATTGGGCGTTAATATGATATTCGTAGAACAGAACTGAAGTGGTACGAACATAGAAAAAAGAGAACCAGTGAATTAAAATGTAATAAAATTTATGAACAACCTTTCTGAAAATGTCCTTAGGGTGCAAACAAAAAACACTCCACCTGTGCTTTTCTACGATGGAGGACACAGACTTGTCATAGCCCATGTGTGGTTCGTCCATTAACAAGAACCCTTTTTCAAAACAAAAAGGGCGCTTTGAGATGTTATTATTATATTTTATGGTCAAAGCACTGTTGAAAAAGGTTTTAGGTCGGGTAGTGTTGGCCCGCGACTATTTAGCAGCCTTCGAAGTAGTCTTTACTCATTCCATTGAAGGAGGATAGAAAGAAATCTCAATAAATATGGCCAGAGGAAATGTATAAGAAGTTTAAAAGAAAGAAATGATAAAGATGGAAACTTTGTGGGAAACATAAGAGATGTGAGCAGTAGAAAATAGGTGAGTAGAGGAGATAGTGTTGACAGTTTAGAAAAATGAAACGTGTAAAGTAATATTTGTGGCATGGAGAAATGAAAAATAAGGATATTTGAGGGGGGAATGTAGGGTGACCTAGCCCTAAAATAAAAGTTTTAGCTTTTCCTCTTTGAGCTATCCAAATAACAGAATGGGCCCAGCTATCTAGAAAATCTCTCCCTCTGACTTTTCTGTCTGGTCAACCCATGCTACCTTGTACCTCAACATTCATTCACCCAGTTTATCACAGCATAATTTCCTTCGGAGATGCTACAAAAAAGTCCTCTTAGTATCACAACTGATAATCCCACACTTTTACTCTGTCTTTGAAAAATCTAGAAAAAATTGCTCATTAATCAAAGATAAAAACATAAATGAAACAACATTAAATAATTACTAATAACAGATAATAAAAACAAAATGAAAGTACAGCAATTAAAGAAAGGAAAAATAAAAACAAAACTGCTAACTCAAACATCTCGGAGGTCAATGGATTACTTGTCACGATCCACATGAGCACCCCAGTAGTTGTAACGCCCCGAATTTGGGCCTAGTAGAATTGGGCCCATTGGGCTTTGGGCTTTGGGTCTCAGAATATTTTTAAGTGAGCAAGAAAATGACAAACGACATGTTGGCTTTAAGGGTGTAATAAACTTAGAGTGTCTAGGGGTGCTGGAGAAGTTCTGGGTTCGGACTTTGAGGAGAAGGAATTTTTAGTTAATTATTAAAGGAACCAGGGCGGTGAGTAGTTGGGCTTTTAAATAAAAATAGGGAAAAATGGCATCAAAGAGTCTTGTGGTGGAGTGGCTAAGTGACGCCACTTAGGGTATAGGGAGGTGGCGTTATGGGCTAGCAAGGAGATCCTAGGTTCGAATCCTAGCTTAGTATTTTTTTTAAGAGTTTATTTTGGCCTTCTAGAAGGTTGGAAGTGGTGTGGTAATGGACTCTAAGGAGAGTGATCAGAAGAGAAAATTTAGGAAAAGGATTGGGGAGTTATCAAGGAGAAAAATAAGGAGATGAGATGGGGAAGAGTTGGAGTCGATTGGGACTTTGTAGAGTTTCAGTTTTGTGTATAAATAGGGGTGCCGAATTCCCTCTGTGCTACTTCGGCAATTGGAATTCCCTTTGTGCTATTTTGGCAACTATAGTGCTCTGTCGAATTCTCCTTCACTTTTTCTGTTCTAAACCTCGCCTCTTCCTTATGTGTTTTCTTTTCTTCTCTCCTAAAGCCTTAAATCGAATATCATTCTCTTCTTTCTCCATTGCTTGTGCCATCCCACCTTCATCTCAATTGTTAGGGACCAAATATTTGTGACTTCAAAAGCCGAAAACCTTTGCTCTTGAAGCCAATTTCTTCATCGCCCCAAACCTTGTGCCGAATACTCTAGTTACCAAATCTCTATCGTACTGGCATCATTCCTTTGATTTTTGGTGGATCGGATCTTGGAAAAACCAGAATTAAGCTTGGATCTACAAGTCTCTGCCAAAAAGCTATCCATACGTTTCGGCTTTTGGGTAAGTGTTCTTGATTTCGGGATAAGTTGGTCGAATAGTCTATAGTAAGGGAAAGGGTGACTTAAGTGGATACAAGTCACCTATTATTTTGTCTTTAACAATTAAGATTGATGCAGATCTAGGGGATATTCGTGAGTGGTAGCTAAGAAAGGGCTATTAGGACTGGTGGCACACGGTAAGGTTATGGTAAGGCTTCGGTTTTTGGTAAATATTGTGGTTAAGTGTGTGATTGATTGGAGGTTGGTATTAGTTGTAGGTTCAAGGCTGAGAATAGTTTAACACGTCTCATTTACCAGGTGTGTACATACACTTCACACACGACAAATCGGCAAAAGCCGAAATCCCGAAAACCCGGAGTGTCGAAAAGCTAAAAAGCCGAAAGGTTGGCACCGGCAACCACACGAGCATGCGAACATTTGTGTGGGAACACCGATATGGTTACCGGGACCAAGAGAGCGATCTCATGGTCTCAGGCCACTGTTTGGCCAACCGGGCTAGAAGGGGCTAAATGGGCCTGCCAAGCTCGTGGGCCCAAATCGGCAAGAGTTGATATGTGAAATTGAATGATGGATTGATATGGATGGTTGTATGATTTAATTATGATCGGGCCTAATGGGCTATATGGACATGATTGGGCTTAAGTGGGCCTTATGGGATTTTAGAAATGCATGCTAGGGTTTTAATGGTCTCTAGGCTTAGTTCTGGTGAATTCTTAAACGGCATAAAACTTAACTTAATAATCAAACATGTCCGTGGACAAGTCACTAGGGTAGAGTGTGGCAATGGACATATGCATGTCTAGGATTGGATCTAGGGAGAGCTTGGTACTTAAGCGGTCCTAGTGACCCACCTCCTCTTCTCTGGAATCCTACCTGGTGCGTAGTGTCTGTTCACTTTAGCCGCGAGACTTGTTGACGGGCCAAGGTTCGTAATTAAGACCCATACTATTAAGAATTACTGAAATACCCCTGTAGGGTAGAATTACCGAAATACCCTTAATTTGTGAAATGACTAAAATACCCTTATGTGTTGATTGTAGGATTTATGGATGTTACATGTACATTTGCTGCATTCATATGATATTCTGTTTAGGTTGCATATGGGGTGGGAATTATGGAACAGAGGAAGTATATGAGGATCGCATGGTTGCTTGACAACTGTGGATCCACCGATGGCTTTTTAAGCCTATTATATGATAAGCAACTTTGTTGCAACGTTTGGTAGTACCGCAACCGGGCTACCCTTGATGTGTATCGGATGGGTGGGTCGATTTAAAAATCCCCACAGAAGTGTTTCGGTTGGACGGAGATGATGTGTACCGGATGGATTATTTGGGGAGGGTTTGCATTGCATTGCATGTATGATATTATTATGTTAATAATATGATATGTATGCTATTTGTTTGACGAAGGTCGTACACACTGAGTTTTCGAAAACTCACTCCCTCTTTTATTTTTCTCAGGTGATCCTCAGTAGGCGGTTCGACGGATGGAGGGACTCAGAGGTGGCCAATTAGCAAGACGATTAACTTGTTTTCCTTAATATCTAAATTCTAGATTTTAAGTTGTTTATTTTAATTTATTTCGGATTGTAATAAGGTTTTCCCTCTAGTTATTATTCCATTACTTCCACTAGGCTTTGTAATTTTGAAACGGAACTTGGATTTATTTCTTTTAAGCATATTTCAAGTTTTGTTTGAAAATAATGGTGTTTTAAGAACGAGCTTCCCCTGTCAAAGGAAATTTTTACATAGTAACAAGGAAATGGTTTTTGGCTACACCTCGTTTTGAAAGCAAAATGGATTTTACTTAACTTTTCTCTAGAAGGGTTTTCAATGAAAACAAGGTTTTCGCAAAAACACTTCAATGTGACACGCCGGATTCGGGCCTAACTTCTAGGCCGGGTTTGGGGTGTTACAGTAGTGCTTCAAGCGTTGTCCAATAACTTTGAATATGATCCCCATTTTTAGGTCTTTGATATTAACAGCTCCATGCGGGTATATTTTAGCTACTTTAAATGGACCTGACCAACGAGATTTTAATGTACCAGGGAACAATTTAAGCCTAGATTTGAACAACAACACATGTTGCCCTGGTTCAAATTGCATTGGCATAATTCTGTTATCATGCCAGTGCTTGGCCTTCTCCTTGTACCGTTTAGCACTTTCGTATGCCTGTGCCCTGAATTATTCCATTTCATTTAGTTCTAACAACCTTTTATGGTCAGGAGCGACCTAATCCATGTTCAGCTTTTTAGCCCAAAATGTTTTGTGCTCAAGCTCAACAGGTAGGTGGCATGGCTTTCCAAAAACAAGCTTAAAAGGTGACATCCCCAATAGTGTTTTAAATGTAGTGCGATAGGCCCATAAAGCTTCATCCAGTCTAAAGGACCAATCCTTACAAGTTAGGTTCACCACTTTTTCTAGAATCTTTTTAATTTCTCTATTAGAAACCTTAGCTTGTCCATTTGTTTGGGGATGATATGTCGTGGCAATCTTATGTTTCACCCCATACTGATGTAAGACATTAGTCACTAGCTTGCAATCAAAATGAGATCCTTCATCACTAATAATAGCTCTAGGCGTACCGAATCTTGTGAAAATGTTATTGTGCGAGAACTTCATTATTGACTTTGCATCATTAGTAGGAAGCACAACAACTTTAACTCACTTAGATACATAGGCCACTACCAACAGTATGTATAGGTTGCCCACTGATGGTGGAAATGGACCTATAAAGTCTATTCCCTAAACATCAAATAACTCAATCTCTAGAATATTTTGCAGCGACATTTCGTGTCTCTTAGATAGATTTCCTATCCTCTTAATATGGTCACACAACTGATAAAATTTATGAGCATCCTTGATCAGACTCAGCGAATAAAATCCTGACTGAAGTACTTTGGCAGTAGTTATTTTTCCTCCAAAGTGTCCTCCGTAAGGAGCTGAATGACAATGCTGCAGAATGCTATGTATTTCGTCATTAGGGACACACTTCCTAATTATCTAATCAACACAATGCTTAAATAGGACAGGTTCATCCCAATAATAATGCTTGGCATCATGAAGGAATTTCTGTCTTCTTTGGCTATTGATATCAGGTGGCATCACACCACTTACTAAAAATTTCACTATATATGCATACCAAGGTAATGCCATGGCAACTAACAGCTGCTCATCTGGAAAGTCTTCTTTAATAAGTTTTTCATTGCCGTCTTCATTTCTAGATTCTAACCTTGACAAGTGATCAGCCACTTGATTTTCAATCACCCTTCGATCTCTAATTTCCAAGTCAAACTCCTGCAATAAGAGTATCCACCTAATAAATCTTGGCTTGGTATCTTTCTTGCTCACCAAATACTTAATAGCAGAGTGATGTATGTAGACTGTGACCTTGGTACCAACTAGATAAGAGTTAAATTTATCGAATGCAAACACTACAGCCAATAACTCCTTTTCTGTGGTGGTATAGTTAAGCTGTACATCCGTCAGTGTTCTACTCACATAATATATTGCACGTAGTACTTTGTCTTTCCTTTGCCCCAACACTACTCCCACAGCATAATCGTTGGCATCACACATGAGTTCAAAAGGCAATGTCCATTCCAGAGCTATTACAATTGGTGTTGCTATCAGCCATTTCTTCAATTCCTCGAAAGCAACCAAGCAATGTTCATCAAAAGTGAAAGGTCTATTTTGCTCCAGTAAAGTGTACAAGTGTTTAGATATCTTCAAGAAATCCTTAATGAATCTTCTATAAAATCTCGCATGACTTAAAAAACTTCTAATACCTTAGACACTGGTGGGAGGTGGCAATTTTTCTATTACTTTAATTTTTGCTCTGTCCACTTCAATCCCTCATTGCGATATCCTACGCCCCAGAACAATTCTTTCATGAACCATGAACTGACATTTTTCCCAATTCAAAACAAGATTTGTTTCTTCACAATGACACAGAACCAATTCCAGTTTTTTTAAACAATCTTCAAAATCATTGCCAAACACAGAGAAATCATCCATGAAGACTTCAAGGAAGTTTTCCACCATGTCCAAGAATATGGCCGTCATACAACGCTGGAAGGTTGCCAAGGCATTTCATAACCCAAATGACATCCGTCTAAATGTAAAAGTTCCATATGGACATGTGAAAGTGGTCTTCTCTTGGTCATTAGGAGCTATGACAATCTGATTATACCCTGAATAACCATCCAAAAAATAATAGAAAGCTTTCCCAACTAATCTATCTAACATCTGATTAATAAATGGTATGGGAAAATGGTCCTTCCAAGTTGCCTTGTTAAGCTTGCGATAGTCCATGCATACTCTCCATCTCGTGACAGTACGAGTCGAAATGAGCTCATTGTTATCATTTCTCACTACTGTGACACCTCCTTTCTTGGGTACACATTGTATAGAACTCACCCATGAGTTGTCTAATATTGGGTAAATAATGCCAACATCAAGCCACTAGATAATCTTTTTCTTGATAACTTCTTTCATGATTGGATTCAGTCTTCTCTACTATTCAATAGAATTACTATGGCAATCCTCCAACAAAATTTTGTGCATGCAAAGAGTAGGGCTAATTCCCTTTATATCAGTAAGGGTCCATCCTAATGCCTTCTTAGATTGTCGAAGGACTTCTAACAACTTGACCTCTTGCTCGAGTGTCAAGTCTGCAGAAATTACTACCGAAAAAGTGTTTTTGTCTCCCAAATATGCATATTTTAAATGTTGTGGCAAAGGTTTCAACTCCAGTGTGGGAGGTTTCTCTATAGAAGGTTTAGGAGGATTAAAAAAGCAATCTGATAAATCCAAGGATTCAAACTTCTTCCCTGGTCTATCCACAAACTGCTTGGCTTTCATAAGTTCACCAATGTCCTAAAAAATTATTACGTCACTTCGCTCAAGTGATTCATCGTCACTATCAGAATTGCTGTGGGAAAATTTTGTAATTTCTACCTCTACTGTTGTTTCTATCAACCCAATGGCATGGTATTCTTCATTCTCATCAGCACATTTCAAAGCATCAAATACATTAAAAGTAATATGTTGATCATTTACCCTCATGGTCAGTTCGCCTTTCTGCACATCAATTAAAGTCCTGCTAGTAGCAAGAAAAGGTCTTCCCAGAATAATTGGCACATCCTGGTCAGCTTCGTATTCTAAAATAAGGAAATCTGCAAGAAAAATAAATTTATCTACTCTTACTAGCACGTCTTCAATTTTACCTTCCAGATGTGCGTAGGATCGATCAACCAATTGCAACGTAACTGTAGTAGGTCTTGCTTTTCCAATTCCCAGCTTTCTGAAAATAGACATAGGCATTAGATTTACACTCTCTCCTAAGTCACATAATGCCTTACTAATATATTCATTTCCAATTGAACATGGGATAGTGAAACTCCCTGGGTCCTTCAACTTTGGAGGTCATTTATTCATCAACATTGTTGTGCACCCTTCAGTGAGAGCAACAGTCTCAAATTCTCCCAATCTGTGCTTCTTTAACAATATATCTTTCATGAATTTCACATAATTGGGCATTTTCTCCAAAGCTTCTAGTAGCAGTATGTTGATATGAAGTTGTTTCAAAACATCCAAAAATCTTTTGAACTGAACATCCTGTTTAGAATTTTGGAATCTTTGAGGAAAAGGTAGAGGTGGTCGGCCTTCAAGTTGCTGACATTATTTTGTTGTGGCACTGTTGTTGGCAACATGATCCGATTCTGCTACAACTGTAACGGCCCGAATTTGGGCCTAGTAGAATTGGGCCCAATGGGCCTTGGGCGAAGGAGCGTTTAAAATTTTTAGGAACAAGAGAACGACATTAATGCAAGTTGGACCTACTAGGTGAGTGATTTTGGAAGGTTAGGGGGCTTCTATGAAGTCCCGGGATCAAACTTTGGCTTTAGGGAAATTTTGGTTTTAGGTGAGAAAAACCCTGGGAGTTAGTAGGTAGGCTTTAAGAATAAAATGTGGAGGGAAATGTCACAAGTGGAGTGTGTGGTGTAGTGGCAAAGTGACGCCACTTAGGAAGCAAGGGAGTGACGCCACAAGGAAGGAAGGAGGTCCAAGGTTCGAGGCGTGGAACTTGCAATTATTTTAGATTATTTTTTTAAAGAGAACTAGACTTTAGTTGTAGGCTTATATTTAGTTGCGCATGATATTAGACACAAGAGGAGCTTGTGGCCTAGTGGCAAGGTGGCGTTACAGTTGGCAAGAGGTCTGAGGTTCAAGTCTCGAGATCAGCAAAGGAGTATTTATTTTGTGAATTGGACGGCCAGAGTTTGAGTTGGATTAAAACTCTGCCAGCGGAGGGATCCCACATCGGAAAGATACAAAGAAGGAAGGTGAGAAGCTGGCTATATATAGAGCTATCTATGATGGGAGATAGGGCATACCTAGTTGGTGTTGGGCATAAGAGCATTCGGAGCACGGATAAGATTCAGACTCCTATCAGGTGTGTATTCTCTCTACTCCAGTTGTAGAGCGGCAAATGCCGAATGTCGGTCACACGGCGATAGTAGCCACATAGCGTGCGAGCGCACGTGTGGGGGCTTCGACGCGATAGTTGAGGCCATCGTTAGTATTCTTGTGGGTTGATGTTGTTTGGGCCCAAATGAGTAGATTGTATGATTGGGTAGTATATATTAGACTGGACTAGGTGAATCTCATATCTGTGGCTAAACTTGTGCTAGTTGGGCTACACGAGCGTGTGGGCCCGAATGGGCTGAAATCGGGTTTCAGGCCCAATAGTCTGGTAACGACCGAAAATGGTAGCCGAGTTGCTCGGGGCGACATTAGGCCTTCGAAAAGGCCATTGCAGGTGTGAGATTACTGAAATACCCTCGATAGGTAAATTATGAAAATACCCTTGGTAGGTAAAATTACTATTATACCCTTAGAGGTTGATTAGCTTGATTATGTTGTATTCTGTTTATCTGATTATGATGGTAATTCATGTTGTACGTTATATTTGATATATGTTTTGCATACATGACATACTGCATACACGAATTATTATGTCATATTGCATGGGATTGGGATATGATATTGATTAAAGGGGGCAGTGTATATCGGTGACTCTGTCACATTATTTCGATGGCTTGGTGCCACATATATCGGTGACTCTGTCACATTGTTTCAGTGGCTAGGCCATATATATCGGTGACTCTGTCACATTGTATTGGCTTTGAGCAGCATGACTGTCAGCATGACTGCCAAAGAGGAGTGCAGCGGATGGAGGGTTGATTGTAGAAATCCCCACAGGAGTGTTGAGGTTGGACATACGGAGCGGAGTGTAGAGGATGGAATACTAGGCTGGGTGGGTTGCATTGCATTCACTATCTGATATGCAATGTTGTTAGGGCTACAACCCAATTCGATACGTATGGGCTTCGGCCAAATTTGTTACTGTGAGGGCTAAGGCCCAATGTGCTTCTGTGGGCTTAGTCCCAGATTTTGTTCGTAAGGGGAATTACACACTAAGTTTTCGTAAACTCACCCCCTCTGCTTTAAATTTTTTTTAGGTGACCCCCAGCATTGAGGATTTGGAGCCGAGGCGGACTTTGTGGTGGCCATACATTGTAACTTTAGTAAATTCCGGTTTACCTTACTTTAAATTTTATTTTAAATTTGGGTTTATATTTTGTAATAAGGCCTTTGATTTTATTTTTGTTTTTGGCTATTTAATTTAGTTATTATTTATTATTTAATGTTCACTACGGGATTTTCTTAAAACATTAACACCTATTTTCCAAAATGTTAACGAACAATTTACAACCTATAAACTTTGGTTTCTCTTAAACTTCGGAAACATTTTTCAAAATATCACCTTTCCAAAAATTCAATGAGTCTAAATTATGTTTTAAACAAGTTTTCGATAGTTAGTGTTATTAACTACATTTTGCAAGAAAACCATTAAGTAAATTCTATTTTTAAATGGAACCAAATATTCGGAATTTTTAAACGAACACAAGTTTCTTTAACAACCTTTCCATGTGACATGCCAGACCCGGTCGTAACGTCTAGGCTGGGTTTGGGGTGTTACAACAATATTCTTCTGTTAAGCCTTTTCAGGTGTAGTATGCTTTTCAGTTGATTATGAATTCTTTCCATAGTTGAGTCTGGAGTTGTCCTCTTCTACAGTGGTGTCTTGAACAACATCATCCAATTGTGTCCCACTTCTAAGGGTGATGGCTTTACACCCCTTGTGTTCTTGAATTCTCGGTATCGGTTGGCAATGCTCCTTGTGGCCTCTAATTTAAAGCATTCACTATCTGCCCCACTTGATTCTCAAGAGCTCATAGGGACCCAGCTTGGCTCTGAATTATCGCGTCATTCTAAGCCATAAATTCCTTCAGCAAGGCTTTAATAGAGGTAGAACATGATGCTTGTCCCTGCTGAACATTTTGCCTTAGCATAAGATGATTATAACCAAGCGGTGCACTATTAGCATTCTATCTCGCAACATTGTTTAAATTCTCCGCACCTTGATTATTCCAACTAAAGTTCGGATGTTGCTTCTTGTAAACTAAAAAATATATAAGATTTTTCCTATGTAATTTATCACATTTTTACTTAATTTCATTGTTTAAACTAAGTAATTGTTTAATAAATTAATGAAATATGTGAAAATATGAAATTAGGACATAGAAATTATTAAAATGTGATTTTATGCTTTATTATATAGTTTTCATGCATAAAATGGCTTATTTTATATTTATTTGAACATATTATATTTTTAAGACATAAAATGGGCCATGCATGATTAAATTAAATAATAAAATATAAAATTATATTTAATAATTCATTTTAAAATATTTCATTAATAATTTGGGTTGTAATTAATTATTTAAATTGGATAAATTTTATTCTTTGGTCCTTTAACTTATTAATTTATTTTGGACAGGTCTGATAGCTTTGTTGGATTACAAAAACCGTCCAAATTGAAGACCAAGCCAACCCAAATTCGTCTACACATGGCTATCCACATAAACCACTATTTGGTTTAATTACACAAGGTCCTTGCAATGTTGAAGAAATTAGATATTTGCCCGAAGATTTACATTTGACCGAGTCTCAGTCCGAAGTTGTTATGGCATTTAATTTGCTTAAAAATCAAGCAAAAGTCAACTTAAAATCCACTAAGCATGGCCGGCCACTCATTGAAGAAACTTGAAGAGATTAAACCCGCTATTTTTAGCAAACTACCCCGCTCTCCTCACCTATCAATCATCCCTCATCCATAATCATTCTCTCTTTTCTCTCAATTCTTCTGAGCATTTTTCATTCCCCACGCCTAGCATCATACCTTCATAGAGATTTTAGCAATTAAGCCTCTTAAAGAGCCCTTGGTTGGCCACCATGGAGAGCCATCAGCAAAAGAGCAAAGCGAATGAGCGAAGGAGCCTAGTTAGTCAGAGTCTTCGGTGACAACCACTTTGATTTGGGTTTAATCTTTCCTTTCTTTAAATTAATCTGAAAATGTTTGCTATGTGTTCTTTGTTCTTGTTTACAAAAATGTTAGCTTAATTTTATTTAAGCTAGGATAATTGCTTTGATTAAATAATATTTATTTGATTCATGCTTATAATGTTTGTGCCTCAATCGATCATGTTTTAAATTAAAATCAAGTCTGTATTTCGTTCCTACGTGACTGAAATGCACCTGAATTAGCTGAGTGGTCCTAACCAGACGACGGCTAGTGGACACATAATTGAAATGTGCATGCTCAATTTAGATCCTAACCCGATTAAATTGCAGGTTGCAAAACAACTCTAACCAAGCTCTGTTATCTGCATAGTTTTTAGATTTGTGTGATTAAACTATTTCAAACCTAACACGTCCCTGTTACCTCACACGAATGCTAAGAAACTCTTAGTAAATAAGGATCAGTAAAAAGCGTATTTACTAAGTAAAGGATTCCGAAAGGACCTAATGTGGTTTCCAAACTCATGAAAGATAGAGTTTCCCTGGAATGTTTTTCCGAATATTATTAAGCATGTTGATAATAAATTGAGTTTAATTAAAGTAATTGTCCTAGTTTGTCTATTTTATAATTGTTGCAAATTATGTTTAATTTTTATTAAAATCTATTTCATTCATATAGTTTGCATATTTAGGATAATTTGCATTAGGGAACATTGCATTTAGTTTAATATATTTAACTTTAATCATCACTTCTCAATCATATTGTGTTTTTATTTACCAAGTTGTTAATATAATTTTACAATTAAGTGACTTAACACAAATACAATCCCTATGGAGACGATAACTAGGTACTTACTTATTACTTGATAACGACTGTGTACACTTGCACAAACCTACGCGTTACAAGTTTTTGGCGCCGTTGCTGGGGATTGTTAACTGTTGCCACAGTCTTCTTTTTTGTGAAATTATTTACTTCCAATTTGGTTTATTTCTAACATTACTAACTTATTCTTTTTAATTTTGTGATTCTCTTTTCAGGTGTTTATGAGCATAGATCAGATTATTGATTTACTCCCTGTAGACCCTTAAATTGAGCGAACTTTTAGACAAAGAAGACATGAACGAACAACTCAAAGACAAGTCGAGATGGACCTTGGAAATCTGAATCAAGACCAAGGTAATGAAGTCAGTCGTGTATGAAATCCCATCCTCATTGCCGATGATAGGGATCGATGCATCAGACAATATGCTGTGCCAAGGCCAGATATTGAGGCAACCCAATTTGAATTGAAACCAGTGATGTTTCAAATGCTCCAAATGGTAGGCCAATTCAGTGGTATGCCCACGGAAGATCCACATCTCCACTTTCAATTGTTTATGGAGGTGAGTGATTCATTCAAGATAGCTAGTGTGACTGAAGACGCACTGAGGTTGAAGTTCTTTCCATACTCGTTGCGAGATCAAGCACGAGCATGGCTCAATTCATTGCCACCAAGTTCCATATCTACATGGCAAGAATTAGTAGAGAGATTTTTGGTTAAGTATTTCCCGCCTAGCAAAAACGCTAAGTTGATGAACGAGATCACAACTGTAACAGCTCGAATTCAACCCTAGTCGGAATAGTGGCTTTGAGACCACAAATCTGAGGTCAGAATAATATTTTAATATTATTTTTGGTGTGAATTATATGTGATATAGCCTGTGCGAAAATTCTGTGTGGTAATTTTATCGACTATGTGTCAAATTACAAAAAAAGATTTAATTGCATAAAGTGTGAAAACTGTGTGCTGATTTATAAGTACTTAAGTGTTATTGTCTTTATAATGTAGAGGCCTTATGAGGTAAATATGCCAATATTTAGATAGTGGATGGTTAAAAGACATGAATGGCGTTATTATATAATTGTTTTATATGTTTAATGAAAGGTCATTTTTGTAAATTGATTAATATCATAATATTAGTAAAACAAAAGGCTAATAATAAGCCATATTCATCCATAGTAGCCGAAATTGAAGAAAGAAAAGAAAGAAAAGTTGAGATAGGGTATTCGGCTAGTCTTTGATCCAAAATAAGGTATGTTTTGACTTTGGTTTTTGATGATTTTTATGTTTTTGAGATTGTTGCTTAGTCTACTATCAAGCCCATGTTGTAATTTGAAGAATTGATGATGTTTATGAGATGTGCCATTGATGAAATGGTGAGCTTTGTGATGAATATTGGTGTTAAATAGAAGATATGTGTTTAATGAACATGTTTTGTTCTTGGATTTTTGGTGAATTTAGCTAATTAGGGCTAAATTGTGAAAATGATAAGTGGAAGGACTAAAATGTGAAATAAATGAAATGTGTGAGCTTGAATGAACTCAAGGAAAATTCGGCTAGGCTTGTGTGAAAAGAAATTGTGTGAATTTGATGATTTTGTGAAATGGGGACTAAAGTGTCGAAATGTGAAAATGTGAGGGCTATTTTGTAAAATGCCCTAAATATGTGTGTTTGGACTAAAATGAATGATTTGGTGATTGAATGGATTGAATTTGAATGTGTATAGACCAAGAGAGGAGAGGTTCGGATCGAGATCGAGGCAAAGATAAAGTGCTCGATTGACCGACCGTTTCGATAGTTCAACGTCCGAGGTAAGTTCGGACATAATACGAACATCTAGTTATGTTAAATGCTATGAAATGAATGTTATAATGATATTGAAATGTGGATGCTATGTGAGAGTTGAGTGTGAGTTATGTGGCACTAAGTGTGCGTATTTGGAAATGTGATCGAGATGATCAGCACTGTGTGTGCGAAATAAAATAAGCTTCGACTTTGTGGGTGGCACTGTTTGTGCGATATCGATTGAAGAGAGGTTTGATATAAATGCACTATGTGTGCGATGATAATTAAGCTTCGGCTAAATATCGGGGCACTAAGTGTGCGATTGAATCAAAGAAGAGACGGAAGTTGATCGAAAGGGAAAAGTGAGTATTGAGTAGCAAATGTAATTGACTACTAGGTGTTGGCTAAGGTACACTCGGAACCTATGTGGTTGATGAATCTATGAATGAGATTATGAAATGTTAAATGAGCATTTTAGTTTTGGATGGTATGATATATATGAATATGTGAAATAATCTATGTGGTGGTTTGTTTGATTTAAATGTGTTATGTTATGAACTTACTAAGCGTTGGAAAGCTTACTGTGTGATTTGTTTCTCTGCTTTGCAGTGTCAGTAAAGCTAGCTCGGATTCGGGGATCATCAGCATATCAATCACACTATCGATAATCTATTTTGGTATTTTTGGAAAGATGTATATAGATGAATTATGGCATGTATAGGCTAGACGTTATCATATGTTTTGAAAGGTTTAATACTTGCCATGTGATTTGGCTTGGAAGTTGAAAGATGTTGAATTGATGAATGAGCTATGAATATGGTATAGTTCATGACTTAGTTGATCGGGAAAGATGTGGTTTGAAGTTGAACTTTGATATGGATTGCATGATGCTCGAATTATATATGTTTTGAGGTGTATAATTGTCACTTTAAATGGCTTTAGTTGTGATGATAATGAGCATGGAAGTAAATGGTTTAGTTGGTGATTGAATAATGCATGAAATGGTATGATTGAATACATTTGAAAGCATGAATTGGTATTGTATTGATGCTTGTAGGTATGACCCATGTGTGGGTGGCAAGTTGGCCTTGCAAATGGCCAATTTTGTCTACACGGTTATGGCACACGGGCGTGCCTAGTGACCGTGGGATATAGTCAGTATATAGCCTAAGAGTACACGGGCGTGCCTGGTGGCCGTGGGGATAAGTTAGTGTATTGCTTAAGAGTACACGGCCTTAGCACACGGGCGTGCTTGGTGGCCGTTTGGGGAAGTCAAAATATATGCTCTGTTTTGGCATGGCCAAGACACATGGGTGTGTCTAATAGTCACGGGAGGCACACGGCCTGTCTGCACGAGCATGTGACCTCTGTAGTGTTCAAAAAGTTTTAAATTTCTGAGAGTTTCTGTATGTATTCGGTTTAGTCCCGACCTTTCTCTAAAGCATGCTTAAGGTCTTGGTAACCTATTAAGGGACATAGTGATTGAAATTGATAACTTGTTTTATGAAATGTCTGTAAACATTCCGATTCGTCCGGTAATACCTTTAACCCTAATCCGGCAATGGATACGGGTTAGGGGTGTTACATTTTATTGGTATCAGAGCTACGGTTTAGTCGATTATCGGAATAACGTAGAGTGTGTGAGTCTAGCTATACATGCCATATATGAAATTTCGATAGTGTGATGAATTCTGACAGTTATAAATGTGTTTTCGTATAGTAGTGGATCCCGATCGAGCAGTTGCTGACGATGTAGAGAGTAACGCGCCTGCTCCCGCTCAAGGGATAGCGCCGGCCACATCTAGGCCAAATGAAAGTAGTGAGGGAGGAGAGGCTAAGCAAGCCTTCTTCCGTATGATGAGTGAGTGGTTTTCGGAGTTCGTTCGAACGAACCCGGCTGCTCCACAACCTCCACCCCCACAAGTACCTGTTGTGCCACAAGTTGTAGATCCGATCAGGTTGAATAAACCTCTTGTGGATAAGATCCGAAAGTATGGGTCTGAAGAGTTCAGGGCCACAGCCGATGATGATGCCGAGAGAGCTGAGTTTTGGCTCGAGAATACCCTTCGAGTATTTGATGAGATGTCGTTGACTCCTGATGAATGTATAAAATGTGTTGTTTTGTTGTTGAGGGATACTGCATATAACTGGTGGAAAACATTGATATCCGTGGTTCCAAGAGAGAGAATCACCTGGGATTTCTTTCAAGTCGAGTTCAGAAAGAAGTATATCAGTCAACGATTCATTGATCATAAACGTAAAGAGTTTCTAGAGCTGAAACAAGGCCGTTTGTCAGTTACTGAGTATGAGCGGGAATTTGTGAGATTGAGCCAGTATGCACGGGAATGTGTTTCGACCGAAGCTACTATGTGTAAACGCTTCATAGAAGGGCTGAATGAAGATATTAAGTTGTTGGTTGGAATACTTGATATAAATGAATTTGTTGTGTTAGTTGAAAGAGCATGCAAAGCTGAAGAGCTCAGTAAACAAAAGAAGAAAGCTGATTCTGAAGCTCGCGATGAAAGAAAAAGATCGATGAATAAGTTTTCTCAACTTTCGACGAAGAGATTTAGAGATGCAAACAATTGTTCAAATGCTTCGTTTGGACATCCAAGTAGAGATCGTTCGAGACAAAGTGCTGGTCCACGAACTCAAGCTCCGATTGAATCAAGTGTTGGCAGCGTTAAGAGTAACAAACCTGAGTGCAGATAGTGTGGAAGACGACATGTGGGAGAATGCTGGGGCAAGTACAACAATAGAGTTTGTTATAAATGTGGATCCCAAGATCATTTTATTTGAGATTGCCCAAAGATGGTCGAAGAGGAAAATTTTCAGAATGAAAGACCGAGAAATGTGACGGCTAGAGGTAGACCACCCAGAAACACCAGAAATGCGAGTGGAAGCCAAAGGGGGACTACTGACACGGCTGTGAGGTCAAAGGCGAGAGCACCTACTCGAGCTTATGCTATACGTGCACGAGAGGAAGCATCATCTCCAGACATCATCTCCGGTACTTTCACTTTATTTGATACTGATGTCATTGCATTGATAGATCCAAGATCTACTCATTCATATGTGTGTGTGAATCTAGTATCAAGTAAGACTCTACCTGTTGAGTCTACTAAATTTGTGATTAGAGTATCGAATCCCTTAGGCAAGTGTGTTTTGGTGGATAAGGTGTGCAAGGATTGTCCATTGATGTTTCGGGATGTTTGTTTTCCGATTAATTTGATGTTACTACCATTCAATGAGTTTAACATAATTCTGGGTATGGATTGGCTTACTCTACATAATGCCATCATGAATTGTAAAAGAAAGAGTATTGAGTTGAAAAGTCAGAATGGTGAGCTAGTTCGAATTGAATCCAATGATATGAAAGGATTTCCAGCTGTTGTATCTGCGATGAAAGCTATGAACTATGTGAGAAAGGGTTGTGAAGCTTATTTGGCGTACGTGATTGATACAAAAGTGTCAGAAAAGAAAGTTGAATCTGTGCCTATGGTATGTGAGTTTCCAGATGTGTTTCCTGAAGAGTTACCGGGATTACCTCTGATTCGGGAAGTCAAATTTGGTATTGAATTAGTGCCGGGGACCACTCCCATTTCGATAGCTCCGTATAGAATGGCACCAACAGAATTGAAAGAGTTAAAGTCTCAGTTGCAGGAGTTGACTGGCAGAGGATTTGCACGACCGAGTTTCTCGCCCTGGGGTGCCCCTGTGTTATTCGTGAAAAAGAAAGACGACACGATGAGGATGTGTATTGATTACAGACAGTTGAACAAAGTAACGATAAAGAAAAAATATCTGTTGCCTCATATTGATGATTTGTTTGATCAGCTAAGAGGATCTACAGTGTTTTCAAAGATAGATTTGAGATCAGGTTACTATCAGTTAAGAGTTAAAGAATCCGATGTGCCGAAAACTACTTTCAGAACGAGGTACGGACATTACGAATTCTTAGTGATGCCTTTCAGACTAATAAATGCTGCTGCAGTGTTTATGGATCTGATGAATCGGATATTCAGACCGTATTTGGATCGCTTTGTAGTGGTGTTCATTGATGATATCTTGATCTATTCGTGTGATGAGACGCAGCATGCTGAGCATATGAGAACCGTGCTACAAACTCTGCGTGAGAAACAGTTGTATGCTAAGTTTAGTATATGTGAATTTTGGTTGAGTGAAGTTGGTTTTCTGGGGCATATTCTGTCAGCTACCGGGATACGAGTTGATCCTAGTAAAATCTCTGCTATATTAGAATGGAAACCTTCGAGAAATGTGTCTGAAGTCCGTAGTTTTCTGGGACTAGCGGGATATTATAGATAGTTTGTGAAAGGCTTCTCGATGATTGCGACTCCATTGACGAAGTTGCTACAGAAAGATGTTAGATTCGAGTGGTCAGAAAAATGCCATCAGAGTTTTAAACAATTGAAAGTGTTGTTGACAGAAGCACCAATGTTGGTTCAACCTGAATCGGGCAAAGAATTCATAGTTTACAGTGATGCTGTAACAGTGTGGTTTTGGGGCTAGTCGGAACAGTGGTTTCGAGACCACTAATCCGAGGTCGAAGAAAATTATTTTGACGTTAAATTATGTGATGTAGCATGATTATAGGGATGCATGAAAATTTTGGTGTTTTAATTTGAGTGATAGCATGCTTAATTGCGAAAAAAGACTAAATCGCATAAAATGCGAAAGTTCTATTTTTCATGGTAGAGGTGTCTAATAGCCAAAGAATGTAATTGGGAGGATTTTAAAGTGCAATTAGGCCATTTATCTAGTGATGGCCGGCCATGTGCATAGGGGAGACAAGGGCATTTAATTCTTGGTCAAATTTGGGTGAATTAGGTGAGAAAAGATGAATAAAATATGGTAAAGAGAAAAGCTATCATCTTTCACTATTCACTCTTCCTCTCCACCGAAAATTTCAAGCTTAGAGGGGTTTTGAATGCTTTAAAATTTCAGCAACTCATCTTCTTCACAAGTAAGTGATTTTAGAGATCTTTCTTGATGATTTTTGTATTTTTGGAGTCCCCAAAGCTTAAGCTAGCTAATGAGGGGACTAATTTGTCAAATTACTGAAGGTTTAGGGACTTGCCATAAGAGAGTTTATGTTGTTAACTGAGTGTTTAAGGAGGAAAATGAATGTTAGTGAGATGAGAAACAACTTTTGTGAAAGGTGTTAGCATGAAAACACCTAAATAGGAATTAAATGCAAAGATTTAAATTGTGTCATAAATGCATGAAATAGTTGTAATGGTGAGTAGTTGTAAGAGAAATAAATGTTCATCTATGCTTGTTCATTGAGAAAATGTGTTGAAAAATAAATTACGAGCCTAGGGGTAAAATCGTAATTTTGCCAATGTACAAAGGCAAAATGGTCATTTTTACCCAAGTGTAGAATTTGAAGTATTATGATCATAGAATGATCTAAACGAATAAATTTCATTGTTATAGATCAAGAAGAGCACGGAATCAACCTTGACCGAGGAAAAGGCAAGGTGACGGATTAGATCGTTGATTATCACGTTTTGCACCGAGGTAAGTTTATGTGTAAACAATACATGATTGTGTAAATATTGTGTGGTTAACTAGTGTAAGGCAAGATCGAGAACATGTGTGGTTCAAATGGATTGAATGTGGAAATTATTGAATAATTACTGTATAAATGATGAAATAGTCATATAAAAATGCAATGTCGACACTCTTTGGTGGGCTAAGTGCGATACCACCTTGTTGCTTAATTTACGATGGGCTATGTGTGAAACCATCGTCTAAAATCCTTTGGTGGGCTAAGTGCGATACCACCTTGTTGCTAATTTACGATGGGCTGTGTGCGATTCCATCGTCTATTCATCTTTTGGTGGGCTATGTGCGATACCACCATAAGTAATCTTTTTGGTGGGCTAAGTGCGAAACCACCGAGTGGCTTGATTGTGTGAAATGTAATTAGAAATAGTGAATGTTGTATTATGTGACCTTGTGATACTAAGTGCAGGGATACTCTTAATGAGTGTGTGCATTAAGATGTGAGATGGTTGAAATGTGGGAATGGAGAAAATGAGTAAGCATGTCATGAATGTAAATTGCTTCTTGCTTATTACGTAATTCTATGTATTTGTTCAGTACATGTTATAATGTTGTGTTGTTTATATGTAAACTTACTAAGCTTAAAGCTTACTCCCCCTTCTCTTTTTCCCTTATTTTATAGAGTTTAAGAGTCGAGCCGAAATACGCAGCTAACCGGAAGACCACCCACACTATCAGCTCCTCTCGGTATACCTAGACTTAATGATTTTGTAAATGGCATGTATAGGTGCTAGGCTAGTTAAGTTATTTTGTTATTTTGGCCAAAGGTGGATTGGCATCTTGTAAGATATTGAAATTTGTAAATTGCCATGCATGATGGCTCATTCTACCTTTTATGAAATTATAAGGTTACCTATGGAAGTCCATGTTGAAGTTATGAGTTTTTATTGGTATGTTGAATGGATTCTTGTAGTGTAAGCTATAGGAGTGCGAAGAGCTTGGCAAACAACCTTGTTCTGGTCTACATGGGTAGGCACACGGGCATGTGTCTAGGCCGTGTGAGACACACGATCAAGCCATGGGCGGGTGCCCTGGCCGTGTGAAGTCTGCACTTTGAAATTAGAATTGGAATGGTCACACGGTTAAAGCACACGGGCGTGTCGAGGCCGTGTTGAATAAGTCAGAATACTAAGGTATGGCACACAGTTTAGACCCACAGGCGTGTTAAAATCGTGTGTGATTAGTCAGTGTCGACCACGGGTGAAAGGCACGGACGTGTGATAGGGTACACGGGCGTGTTCCTAAAATACATGGGCGTGTGCCTTAACCGTGGGCAAATTGACAGAATACTGGGTTTTTAGGCACGATCTGGGGACATGGGCGTGTGTGCCTATGCACGGACGTGTCTCATCTTGCACGGGCGTGTAAGACCTGTCTTGAAAAGAAAAATTTTAAGAATGGAAAAAGTTCCAGATTAGTCTTGAGGGTCCTCGGGTGCATGTGTTAGGCCTCGTAAGTCGAGAAAGAGGTTTTAGAGAGTAACGACGTAGAGCCTAAGTGGCGATTAAGTGGTTTGAGTTCGGTAACGCCTCAGGTCTGGTTCCCTGCGTAGAAACCGGGTAAAAAGGGTGTTACAGATGCCTCGTTGAATGGTTTGGGCTGTGTGCTGATGCAAGAAGGTAAAGTCATTGCTTATGCTTCGAGGGAACTACAGCCGCATGAAAAGAACTACCCAACGCACGATCTTGAATTGGCCGCGATTGTGTTCGCATTGAAAATATGGCGTCATTATTTATTTGGTGAGAAGTGTCATATCTTTACAGATCACAAGAGTTTGAAATACTTGATGACTCAGAAAGAATTGAATTTGCGACAGAGAAGTTGGATAGAACTGTTGAAAGATTACGAACTTGTGATTGATTATCATCCGAGTAAAGCTAACGTTGTAGCTGACGCTTTGAGCCGAAAGTCTATATGTGCTTTGCAAGCAATGAATGCTCAGATAGATCTGTGTGATAATAGTGTGGTTTTGGCCGAGTTAAAAGTAAAGACGATGTTTGTACGTCAGATTTGTAATGCCCAAAAAAGTGATGTTGAAATAATGGCTAAACGAACTCAGTGTGAATTGAATGTTGATTCAGAATTTTGAGTTGATAATGATGATTGTTTGAGATTTATAAATCGGATTTGTGTTGCGAAGAATTCAGAATTAATTCAGCTAATTTTGAACGAAGCTCATAATAGCTGTTTGACTGTTCACCCGAGGAGTACGAAAATGTACAATGATTTGAAACAATTTTATTGGTGGCGTGGTACGAAACGTGACATCTCTAATTTTGTGTCGAAATGTTTAGTTTGTCAGCAAGTTAAAGCTAAACATCAGATTCCGTCCGATTTGTTACAACCGATTATGATTACTGAGTGGAAATAGGAGAGAATTACAATGGACTTTGTGTCGGGATTGCCTTTATCACCGGGAAAGAAAGATGCAATCTGGGTGATAGTTGACAGATTGACGAAATCAGCTCATTTTGTTCCGATGAGAACAGATTATTCACTTGATAAATTGGCTGAATTGTATATTGTTGAGATTGTGAGATTGCACGGGGTGCCACTATCTATTGTGTTGGACAGAGATCCGAGATTTACCTCACGATTTTGGAAGAAATTGCAAGAGGCTTTAGGCACAAAATTACATTTCAGTACTGCGTTTCATCCGCAAACGAATGGTCAGTCCGAACGAATCATTCAGATCCTTGAAGATATGTTAAGATGTTGCATACATGAGTTCGAGACTACGTGGGAAAAACATTTACCGTTGATTGAGTTTGCGTACAACAATAGTTTTCAATCTAGCATTAAAATGGCACCATATGAGGCTCTCTACGATCGAAAGTGTCGAACTCCATTGTATTTGTAACAGCCCGTTTACGACCCTAATCGGAACGGTGGTTTTGGGACCACGAATTCGAATTAAAAGGATATTTTTTATAAATATATATTATATTATTTTTCGTGTTAAATAAATATGCTTGAGCATGTGCTAGTATTTCGTGAATTTAATTTATAGTTGGTGTGAATAATTTAAGAGGGAGGATTAAATTGAAAAAAAGGTGATAAAGATAGCTTTTATTTAATTGGGTGGCTAAATTAATTTGTCTTTTTCATTGTGAGGATTTAAATTGCAATTATACACTTAGTTACATGAGTGGACGGCATCATGCTCCACTATGTGATTATTAAATTGTTTTTTTTAGTTTAGTGGAAATAATAATAACATAAAAAAATAAGAAACACCATTGCATGTTCATATTTCTTTCCTCTCATCACTGAAACCACTAAAGAAGAAGAAGAAAATTTAGCTCTTCCATATTCGGCCTTCCAAAGCAAAAATTAGGTATGTGTTGTTTTAGATTTTTTGATAATTCTTGCATTTTTGAGATGGTTGTTTGGAGCTTTACATAACCCATGTTGTAATTTGTGTTTTGGTTATATTTTTGATGAGATGCCATTGATGGAAACTTGATGTTTTTGTTGATTAATGGTGAAATATTGATGATAGGTGATAGATTAGTAAGCTTTGTTCTTGCACTTTTGATGAAATTGAGTGAATTAGAATTTAAGGTTAAAATAATTAGTTAAGGGACTAAAATGCTAAAAAAATAGTTTGTATGGACTTACATGAGCAAGAAGTACATTCGGCCCTAAAGGATGTTAGTCCAATTTTGAGTAATTCGTGAGTATTGTATTAGGGACTAAACTAAATAGATTGTAAAAGTAAGGGGTAAATTAGTAAATTGCTAAATTATGTGTTTATGGATCAAATTGAATGAATATAAGTTTGAAGGAGTTTAAATTGGAATTATTTAGATCAAGAACAAAAGGAGACCGGATTGGATCGGGGGAAAGCAAAATTAAACGAATAGCCGGAAAGCGTAATTCGTCAACTTTCGAGGTAAGATTTTAAACAATTGAGCTAATCCGAATGTCTTTTATACATGTAATTATGTAATGAAGTTAAATATAAAGAATGGCACATGGCCGAATGTGATAGTGAATTTTGGGTATAATAGCTTGATATGATAATTCTTGGAATTTGGAAATGATTTCATGAGATGAATTTTTAAATATAAATGTTGCAATTGGATTGAGAAACATTAAATTATGACATGAATATATCTAATGGTAATTCGGTTACATGCTATTGATTTGGCCGAACATGATATTCTATTTGGGGTATGAGATACTGAAGTTATGTTTATATGTATAAGCTTATGCGCATGGTGGTGGATCGGATTTTGGTTATTTATATAGATATATATATATTTAAAACGACTTACATGTTTATGAAAGGTACTATGTATACGAGCTTATAACCGGGCACTATGTGTGCAAGACCGGACACATGGCACTAAGTGTGCAGAAATGTAAAGTAACGGCACTAACTGTGCGATACGTTACTGGAGATGGCACTAAGTGTGCGAAAATGTAAAGTAACGGCACTAAGTGTGCGACACGCATGGAGATGGCACCAAGTGTGCAGAAATGATAAGTAACGGCACTAAGTGTGCGACACGTTACTAAATCTTATTTCCTAGTGAGCAGGTAAGAGGTTCGTTAATCGATCTTATTTGCTAATGCTATGGTGTTTATGAGGATAATCGAATATAGTACCCTATGTTATGTATGAATGGTAAAGATGTGAAAGGTAAGTATATTAAAGGTATGTGTTATGTATATTTTCTCAAAATTTATGGTAACTCGAAATGGAGGTATAGAATTCGGTAAGTAGGAAATGAGTATGCTAATTATTAATACATGATGGTGATGTATGGAAATAGGTAAAGTATTTATATATATGCATAGTTATATAAATATAAGTTGCTATGAATTCTATTCTTGAAAATTTGCTTATTTGGCAAGGTTGATATACATGAGATTAGTTATGCAATTTGAATAAGCTTATTTGCATATGAATTGTTTAAATCTTACTAAGTTGTGGAAGCTTATTCGATTATGGTTGTTTGTATATTGTAGATTTCTTTTGGGGTGCTCATCTCGTGCTCGGGGATCACAGTCGAAGCTCATTACACTATCATCAAAGTTTTGGTACCTCTTTTGTATATAACCTTAAAGTCTATGGCATGTATAGGCTAGCTTATGTTTTGGTTAATTTTGATGTTGTAATTACAAGCCATGCGAAAATGGCTAGTTATAATGCTTAAGTTTATGCAAATTCGATCATGGTATATATATGTGAGATGTGCCTAGTATGCTTTACTAATATTTGGTTGAGTTGGTTATGGTTTTAACATGTTTCGAGAGTAATATGTTTTTCTTATGTATGTGATATACGTGGTAGAGGCTTGATGATATAGTCTTGAGATGTGGTTTGGTTAAACAGATAAAATGCAAAGTTTATTGAAGACTAAAGAATGACAATTTCGGTTATGTGATGTAAATATATGAGATGGTCATAATTTACTTTATGATTTTGCTAAAAAGTATGAAAGAGTTTGTGTATATTCAGTCTTGATCTAAGTTACTTTGGAAATGTATTTTACGTCATAAATTGGAGGATGGATATATATTTGGAAGTGTGAAGTGACATATAGATTGATTAAGTAATGTTTATGTTATATGTGCATGTAATAGATTTGGTTAATTGTGAGATAATTAGTAGGTTATTCAATGTATGAGTATATGCGACTATACTTAATTTAAATAAATGTATATAGCATGTTTGGTCAAGGTTTTATAATGATAATGCCGCATATGATTTTGGTTTAGTGAGTGTATGTATATTATTATGAAATCAAATGTCATATATAAATATATATATATATATATATGTATATGTGTTCGATTTAAATCCAGTTGAAGTTTGAGATAGAATCCGTAAATGCTGTGCGGATACATAAATATATTTTAATATGACTTAAGTGGTTATATGATTGTATAAAAGTTGAGACTTGTTGGTAATGCCTCGTAACCCTATTTTGGCAACGGATACAGGTTAGGGGTGTTACATTTGATTGGTATCAGAGCTACGGTTTAGTCGGTTCTCGGACTAACGTAGCGCGTGAGTGTCTAGCTATACATGCTATATTTTATAGTGTGATAGTGTGATGACTTCTGACAGTGAAATGTGTTTATTTCTTTCATATAGTAATGGATCCTGATCCCGAGCGAGCGATAGCAGATGATGTCGAGAGCGTGGCGCCTTCTCCCGCGCAAGGGACCACGCCGGAGGAATCTCGACCAGCTGCGAGTAACCCTAAAGAGGGGGCTAAACAAGCCTTCTATAGCATGATGAATGATTGGTTCAGTCAGTACATACGAACCAATCCGACTGTTCAACCACCCCTGAATCCGAATACTCCCCCTGTAGTACCGGTGGTACCCCCGATTGTAAATCCTGAGAGAGTAAGCAAGCTTCCGGTTGATTGTATTAGAAAACACGGAGCTCAAGAATTTAGAGCCGAGGATGATGATGATGCAGAGCGAGCTGAATTTTGGCTCGATAATACTGTTCGTGTTTTCGATGAGCTGTCCTGCACACCAGATGAGTGTCTGAACTGTGCTATATCATTGTTACGGGATTCTGCCTACTACTGGTGGAATACTCTTGTATCAGTTGTTCCGAAGGAGAGAGTTACCTGGGACTTCTTTCAGACGGAATTCCGTAAGAAATACATAAGTCAGCGCTTCATAGACTCTAAACGTAAAGAATTTCTCGAGCTCAAGCAGGGTCGTATGACCGTATCCGAATACGAGCGCAAGTTTGTGCGACTTAGTCGCTACGCTCACGAATGTGTTTCATCTGAGGGTGCCATGTGCCGGAGATTCGAAGATGGTCTAAATGGAGATATAAAGCTTCTGGTTGGCATTCTTGAAATAAACGAGTTCGTAGTGCTGGTTGAACGAGCTTGTAAAGCTGAAGAGCTGGGAAAAGAAAAGCGGAAAGCTGAGTTTGAAGCTAAAGATTTCTGAAAGAGATCTGCGAGTAAATTTTCTCAAATGGCAACGAAGAATTTCAAGAATGATGGTAGCCGATCCAAACCTAACACTGGGATTTCTATACGAGAACGACCACCAATGAGTTCTCGGGCTATATCAGTTGCTAGTGTTGGCAATGCTCGATCGAGCAGACCAGAGTGTCAGCAGTACGGCAGACGGCATTTCGGAGAGTGCTGGGGTAAATCTATTAATCGCACTTGTTATAAGTGTGGTTCGCAGGATCATTTCATTCGGGATTGCCCGGAGACCACTGAAAAGGGTACTGCTCAGAGTGTGAGACCGAGCAGCACTACAGCTAGAGGTAGACCATCTCTTATTGTGGGTGGTAGGAGTGGTGTTCAGAGGGGGACTACATATGTGGCTATTAGATCAGAGGCCCGTGCACCGATTAGAGCTTATGCCATCCGTGCTAGAGAGGAGGCCTCATCTCCAAACGTCATTACCGGTATATTCACTCTCTTTGATACTAGTGTAACTGCTTTGATAGATCTCGGCTCAACTCATTCATATGTGTGTGAAACATTAGTATCCAGTAAGACTCTACCTGTTGAGTCTACTGAGTTTGTGATTCGGGTTTCGAACCCTCTAGGTCGATGTGTACTAGTTGATAAAGTGTGCAAGAATTGTCCTTTGATGGTTCGGGACTTATGTTTTCCGGCCGATCTAATACTATTACCTTTTGACGAGTTCGATATTATCCTCAGTATGGATTGGTTAACAGTTCATGACGTGGTAGTGAATTGCAGGTGAAAGACTATTGATTTGAGATGTCAGAATAACGAGATAATTCAAATTGAGTCTGCGGATTTGAATGGGCTACCGGCTGTGATATCTTCAATGTTGGCTCGACAGTATTTGAGAAAGGGTTGCAAAGCTTATCTTGCATATGTGATTGATAGCAAGGTAACTGAAAAGAAGATTGAATCTGTACCGGTTGTTAGTGAGTATCCGGATGTGTTCCTGGAGGAATTGTCGGGATTACCACCTATACGAGAGGTAGAGTTTGGTATTGAGCTAGTGCCAGGGACAATCCCGATTTTGATAGCTCCATATAGAATGGCACCGACTGAATTAAAAGAATTGAAGGCTCAGTTGCAAGAATTAACAGATAGAGGTTTCGCCCGACCGAGTTTCTCTCCCTGGAGTGCGCCCGTTCTATTTGTGAAAAAGAAGGACGAAACTTTGAGAATGTGCATCGATTATCGACAGCTCAATAAAGTGACCGTAAAGAACAAATACCCATTGCCACGTATCGACGATTTATTTGATCAGCTTAAGGGAGCCTCGATGTTCTCAAAAATTGATCTGAGGTCAGGATATTATCAGCTGTGAGTTAGGGAATCGAACATACCAAAGACTACTTTTCAGACGAGATACGGTCATTACGAGTTCTTGGTGATGCCGTTTGGGCTCACTAATGCCCCTGTTGTTTTCATGGATCTGATGAATCGGGTATTCAGACCGTATCTAGATCGGTTTGTAGTTGTATTCGTAGACGACATACTGATCTATTCACGAGACGAAACTGAGCATGCTGAGCATTTGAGGCTGGTGTTACAGATTTTGCGTGATAAGTAATTGTACGCGAAATTCAGTAAATGTGAGTTTTGGTTGAATGAAGTCAGCTTCCTGGGGCATGTTATTTCATCATTGGGTATTCGGGTTGACCCGAGTCAAATCTCAGCTATACTGGATTGGAAACCTCCACGGAATGTTTCTGAGGTACGAAGTTTTTTGGGACTCACTGGATATTATAGACACTTCGTGAAAGGATTTTCTATGATAGCAGCCCCGATGACAAAGCTATTATAGAAAGACGTAAAATATGAGTGGTCAGAAAGGTGTCAGAAGAGTTTTAATCAACTGAAGACCTTACTAATGGAAGCTCCAGTGCTCGTTCAGCCAGAGTCAGGTAAAGAGTTCGTTATTTTCAGCGATGCATCCTTAAATGGGCTGGGTTGTGTATTGATGCAGGAGGGTAAAGTTGTAGCCTACGCTTCGAGACAGTTGAAACCGCACGAGAGGAATTATCCGACACACGACTTTGAGTTGGCCGCTATAGTTTTTGCTTTAAAAATATGGCGTCACTATCTATTTGGTGAAAAATGTCACGTCTATTTGGATCATAAGAGTCTTAAGTATTTAATGACTCAGAAGGATCTGAATTTGAGGCAGCGACGATGGTTAGAACTGTTGAAAGACTATGAGCTTGTGATTGATTATCACCCGGGAAAGGCTAACGTGGTTGCCGATGCACTTAGCCGAAAATCACTATTTGCTCTACGCGTAATGAATGCTGATATAGCTATGACCGATGATGGTGTGATCATTGCCGAGTTGAAAGCGAGACCATTGTTTGTAAAGCAGATTCGAGAAGCTCAAGAGGTTGATAATGATTTAAAAGCAAAAAGGAGTCATTGTGGCTCGTGTGTGGATTCAGATTTTCAGATAGATACTGAAAGATGTCTATGGTTCAAGAATCGGATGTGTGTGCCAAAGAACCCTGAATTGATTCGAATGATTTATGATGAAGCTCATAATAGTAGATTGTCGATTCATCCGGGTAGCACGAAAATGTATAACGACTTAAAACAGCATTTTTGGTGGCATGGTATGAAACGAGACATCTCAGAATATGTGTCGAAGTGTTTAGTATGCCAACAAGTGAAAGCTGAACATCAAGTGCCATCGGGACTACTTCAGCCGATTATGATACCAGAGTGGAAATGGGATCGTGTTACGATGGACTTCGTATCGGGTTTGCCTTTGACGCCAAGTAAGAAAGATCCAATCTAGGTTATTGTTGATAGATTGACGAAATCAGCTCATTTTATTCTGGTACGTACGGATTTCTCACTTGATAAGTTAGCTGAGTTATACATATCGCAGGTCGTACGGTTACATGGAGTACCTGTTTCTATTGTTTCAGATAGAGATCTGAGGTTCACATCGCGGTTTTGGAAGAAGCTGCAGGATGCTTTAGGTACCAAGTTACACTTCAGTACAGCTTTTCACCCTCAGTCGGATGGTCAATCCGAGAGTGTTATTCAAATACTCGAGGATATGTTGAGATGTTGCGTTCTTGAATTTGAAGGTACGTGGGAACGATATTTACCATTGATTGAATTTGCGTACAACAATAGCTTTCAATCAAGTATTAAAATGGCACCCTATGAAGCATCGTACGGCCGAAAATGTCGTACACCTTTATATTGGACCGAGCTAAGTGAAGGCAAGATACACGGGGTTGATTTAATCAGAGAGACGGAACAGAAATTTAAAGTAATTCGAGAAAGTTTGAAAGCCGCATCAGATCGTCAGAAGTCGTACATGAATTTGAAACGAAAAGATATAGAGTTTCAGGTGGGCGACCGAGTATTTTTGAAAGTTTCGCCGTGGAAAAAGATACTTAGGTTTGGTCGTAAAGGAAAATTGAGTTCGCGATTCATTGGGCCGTATGAAGTTATTGAGCGTGTTGGGCCGGTTGCATATAGACTTATGTTACCATCTGAGTTGGACAAGATTCACGATGTCTTCCATGAATCGATGCTTCGACGATACCGATCTGATCCTTCGCATGTGATCAGCCCATAAGAGATAGAAATTCAACCCGATTTGACTTATGAGGAAGAACTGATTCGCATCTTAGCTCGTGAAGTGAAAGAGTTGCGAAATAAGAAAATTTCGTTGGTTAAAGTTATGTGGCATAAGCACAGGGTTGAGGAAGCGACCTGGGAAACCGAGGAATCGATGAAAGAACACTACCCACAATTATTTAACGGTAAAATTTCCGGGGAGGAAAATCCCTTAAGGGGGAGAGTTGTAACAGCCCGTTTACGACCCTAATCGGAATGGTGGTTTCGGGACCACGAATCCGAATTAAAAGGATAATTTTTATAAATATATATTATATTATTTTTCGTGTTAAATAAATATGCTTGAGCATGTGCTAGTATTTCGTGAATTTAATTTATAGTTGGTGTGAATAATTTAAGAGGGAGGATTAAATTGAAAAAAAGGTGATAAAGATAGCTTTTATTTAATTGGGTGGCTAAATTAATTTGTCTTTTTCATTGTGAGGATTTAAATTGCAATTATACACTTAGTTACATGAGTGGACGGCATCATGCTCCACTATGTGATTATTAAATTGTTTTTTTTAGTTTAGTGGAAATAATAATAACATAAAAAAATAAGAAACACCATTGCATGTTCATCTTTCTTTCCTCTCATCATCGAAACCACTAAAGAAGAAGAAGAAAATTTAGTTCTTCCATATTCGGCCTTCCCAAGCAAAAATTAGGTATGTGTTGTTTTAGATTTTTTGATAATTCTTGCATTTTTGAGATGGTTGTTTGGAGCTTTACATAGCCCATGTTGTAATTTGTGTTTTGGTTGTATTTTTGATGAGATGCCATTGATGGAAACTTGATGTTTTTGTTGATTAATGGTGAAATATTTATGATAGGTGAAGGATTAGTAAGCTTTGTTCTTGCACTTTTGATGAAATTGAGTGAATTAGAATTTAAGGTTAAAATAATTAGTTGAGGGACTAAAATGCTAAAAAAGTAGTTTGTATGGACTTACATGAGCAAGAAGTACATTCGGACCTAAAGGATGTTAGTCCAATTTTGAGTAATTCGTGAGTATTGTATTAGGGTCTAAACTGAATAGATTGTAAAAGTAAGGGGTAAATTAGTAAATTTCTAAATTATGTGTTTATGGATTAAATTGAATGAATATAAGTTTGAATGAGTTTAAATTGGAATTATTTAGATCAAGAACAAAAGGAGACCGGATTGGATCGGGGAAAAGCAAAATTAAACGAATAGCCGGGAAGCGTAATTCGTTAACTTTCGAGGTAAGATTTTAAACAATTGAGCTAATCTGAATGTCTTTTATACATGTAATTATGTAATGAAGTTAAATATAAAGAATAGCACATGGCCGAATGTGATAGTGAATTTTGGGTATAATAGCTTGATATGATAATTCTTGGAATTTGGATATGATTTCATGAGATGAATTTTTAAATATAAATGTTGCAATTGGATTGAGAAACATTAAATTATGACATGAATATATCTAATGGTAATTCGGTTACATGCTATTGATTTGGCCGAACATGATATTCTATTTGGGGTATGAGATACTGAAGTTATGTTTATATGTATAAGCTTATGCGCATGGTGGTGGATCGGATTTTGGTTATTTATATAGATATATATATATATTTAAAACGACTTACATGTTTATGAAAGGTACTATGTATACGAGCTTATAACCGGGCACTATGTGTGCGAGACCGGACACATGGCACTAAGTGTGCGGAAATGTAAAGTAACGGCACTAACTGTGCGATACGTTACTGGAGATGGCACTAAGTGTGCGAAAATGTAAAGTAACGGCACTAAGTGTGCGATACGTTACTGGAGATGGCACCAAGTGTGCAGAAATGATAAGTAACGGCACTAAGTGTGCGACACGTTACTAAATCTTATTTCCTAGTGAATAGGTAAGAGGTTTGTTAATCGATCTTATTTGCTAATGTTGTGGTGTTTATGAGGATGATCGAATATAGTACCCTATGTTATGTATGAATGGTTAAGATGTGAAAGGTAAGTATATTAAAGGTATGTGTTATGTATATTTTCTCGAAATTTATGGTAACTCGAAATGGAGGTATAGAATCCGGTAAGTAGGAAATGAGTATGCTAATTATTAATGCATGATGGTGATGTATGGAAATAGGTAAAGTATTTATATATATGCATAGTTATATAAATATAAGTTGCTATGAATTCTATTCTTGAAAATTTGGTTATTCGGCAAGGTTGATATACATGAGATTAGTTATGAAATTTGAATAAGCTTATTTGCATATGAATTGTTTAAATCTTACTAAGTTATGAAATTTGAATAAGCTTATTTGCATATGAATTGTTTAAATCTTACTAAGTTGTGGAAGCTTATTCGATTATGGTTGTTTGTATATTGTAGATTTCTTTTGGGGTGCTCATCTCGTGCTGGGGATCACAAATAAGCTCATTACACTATCATCAAAGTTTTGGTACCTCTTTTGTATATAACCTTAAAGTCTATGGCATGTATAGGCTAGCTTATGTTTTGGTTAATTTTGATGTTGTAATTACAAGCCATGCGAAAATGGCTAGTTATAATGCTTAAGTTTATGCAAATTCGATCATGGTATATATATGTGAGATGTGCCTAGTATGCTTTACTAATATTTGGTTGAGTTGGTTATGGTTTTAACATGTTTCGAAAGTAATATGTTTTTCTTATGTATGTGATATACTTGGTAGATGCTTGATGATATAGTCTTGAGATGTGGTTTGGTTAAACAGATAAAATGCAAAGTTTATTGAAGACTAAAGAATGACCATTTCGGTTATGTGATGTAAATATATGAGATGGTCATAATTTACTTTATGATTTTGCTAAAAAGTATGAAAGAGTTTGTGTATATTCGGTCTTGATCTAAGTTACTTTGGAAATGTATTTTACGTTATAAATTGGAGGATGGATATATATTTGCAAGTGTGAAGTGACATATAAATTGATTAAGTAATGTTTATGTTATATGTTCATGTAATAGATTTGGTTAATTGTGAGATAATTAGTAGGTTATTCAATGTATGAGTATATGCGACTATACTTAATTTAAATAAATGTATATAGCATGTTTGGTCAAGGTTTTATAATGATAATGCCGCTTATGATTTTGGTTTAGTGAGTGTATGTATATTATTATGAAATCAAATGTCATATATAAATATATATATGTCTATGTGTTCGATTTAAATCCAGTTTAATTTTGAGATAGAATCCGTAAATGCTGTGCAGATACATAAATATATTTTAATATGACTTAAGTGGTTATATGATTGTATAAAAGTTGAGACTTGTTGGTAATGCCTCGTAACCCTATTCTGGCAACGGATACGGGTTAGGGGTGTTACAGTATTGGACTGAGCTAAGTGAAAATAAGATTCACGGGGTTGATCTTATAAAAGAGACTGAGCAGAAAGTGAAAGTAATTCGTGGCAGTTTGTAAGCGGTCTCAGATCGTCAGAAGTCTTATGCAGATTTGAAACTAAAAGATATTGAATTTGAGGTGGGCGATAAAGTGTTTTTGAAAGTATCTCCGTGGAAGAAGATACTTGACGGCCGAATGGGCAAGTCGAGTCCGAGGTTCATTGGACCGTATGAGATTATTGAACGAGTTGGCCCGGTTGCTTACAGATTGATGTTACCACCTAAGTTAGAAAACATTGATAACGTGTTTCATGTGTCAATGCTTCGACCAGTACTGCATCGGAATCTGCCTCATGTATAGTGAAGAACCGATCCGAATTTTGGCACGAGAGACCAAAGAGTTGAGAAATAAGAAAATCTCTTTAATGAAAGTATTGTGGCGCAAGCATGGAATTGAAGAGGTTATGTGGGAGCCTGAGAATGTTATGAGAGAGCAATATCCACAGCTATTCACCGGTAATATTTTCGGGGACAAAAATCCCTAAAGGGGGGAGAGTTGTAACAGCCCGAATTAGACCCTAGTCAGAATAGTGGTTTCGAGACCACAAATCCGAGGTCGGAATAATATTTTAATATTATTTTTGGTGTGAATTATTTGTGATATAGCCTGTGTGAAAATTCTGTGTGGTAATTTTATCAACTATGTGTCCAATTACGAAAAAGGATTTAATTGCATAAAGTCTGAAAATTGTGTGCTGATTTATAAGTACTTAAGTGTTGTTGTCTTTATAATGTATAGGCCTTATGAGGTAAATATGGCAATATTTAGATAGTGGATGGTTAAAAGACATGAATGGCCTTATTATATAATTATTTTATATGTTTAATGAAAGGTCATTTTTGTAAATGGATTAATATCATAATATTAGTAAAACAAAAGGCTAATAATAAGCCATATTCATCCATAGTAGCCGAAATTGAAGAAAGAAAAGAAAGAAAAATTGAGCTAGGGTATTCGGCTAGTCTTTGATCCAAATTAAGGTATGTTTTTACTTTGGTTTTTGATGATTTTTATGTTTTTGAGATTGTTGCTTAGTCTACTATCAAGCCCATGTTGTAATTTGAAGAATTGATGATGTTTATAAGATGTGCCATTGATGAAATGGTGAGCTTTGTGATGAATATTGGTGTTAAATGGAAGATATGTGTTTAATGAACATGTTTTGTTCTTAGATTTTTGGTGAATTTAGCTAATTAGGGCTAAATTGTGAAAATGATAAGTTGAAGGACTAAAATGTGAAATAAATGAAATGTGTGGGCTTGAATGAACTCAAGGAAAATTCGGCTAGGCTTGTGTGAATTTGATGATTTTGTGAAATGGGGACTAAAGTGTCGAAATGTGAAAATGTGAGGGCTATTTTGTAAAATGCCCTATATATGTGTGTTTGGACTAAAATGAATGATTTGGTGATTGAATGGATTGAATTTGAATGTGTATAGACCAAGAGAGGAGAGGTTCGGGTCGAGATCGAGGCAAACTAGATAAATCGCTTCAATTGACCGACCGCTTCGATAGTTCAACGCCCGAGGTAAGTTCGGACATAATCACGAACATCTAGTTATGTTAAATGCTATGAAATGAATGTTATAATGATATTGAAATGTGGATGCTATGTGAGAGTTGAGTTTGAGTTATGTGGCACTAAGTGTGCGTATTCGAAAATGTGGTCGAGATGATCAGCACTAAGTGTGCGAAATAAAATAAGCTTCGACTTTGTGGTTGGCACTGTGTGTGCGATACCGATTGAAGAGCGGTTTGATATAAATGCACTATGTGTGCGATGATAATTAAGCTTCGGCTAAATATCGGGGCACTAAGTGTGCGATTGAATCAAAGAAGAGACGGAAGTTGATCGAAAGGGAAAAATGAGTATTGAGTAGCAAATGTAATTGACTACTAGGTTTGGCTAGCATAGGTACTCGGAACCTATGTGGTTGATGAATCTATGAATGAGATTATGAAATGTTAAATGAGCATTTTAGTTTTGGATGGTATGATATATATGTATATGTGAAATAATCTATATGGTGGTTTGTTTGATTTAAATGTGTTATGTTATGAACTTACTAAGCTTTGGAAAGCTTACTGTGTGATTTGTTTCTCTGCTTTGCAGTGTCAGTAAAGCTAGCCCGGATTCGGGGATCATCAGCATATCAATCACACTATTGACAATCTATTTTGGTATTTTTGGAAAGATGTATATAGATGAATTATGGCATGTATAGGCTAAACGTTATGATATGTTTTGAAAGGTTTAATACTTGCCATGTGATTTGGCTTGGAAGTTGAAAGATGTTGAATTGATGAATGAGCTATGAATATGGTATATTTCATGACTTAGTTGATTGGGAAAGATGTGGTTTGAAGTTGAACTTTGATATGGATTGCATGATGCTTGAATTATATATGTTTTGAGGTGTATAATTGTCACTTTAAATGGCTTTAGTTGTGATGATAATGAGCATGGAAGTAAATGGTTTAGTTGGTGATTGAATAATGCATGAAATGGTATGATTGAATACATTTGAAAGCATGAATTGATATTGTATTGATGCTTGTAGGTATGACCCATGTGTGGGTGGCAAGTTGGCCTTGCAAATGGCCTGTTTTGTCTACACGGTTATGGCACACGGGCGTGCCTAGTGACCGTGGGATATAGTCAGTATATAGCCTAAGAGTACACGGCCATGGTACACGGGCGTGCCTGGTGGCCGTGGGGATAAGTCAGTGTATTGCTTAAGAGTACATGGCCTGTCTGCACGGGCGTGTGACCTCTGCAGTGTTCAAAAAGTTTTAAATTTTCGAGAATTTCTGTATGTGTTCAGTTTAGTCCCGACCCTTCTCTAAAGCATGCTTAAGGTCTTGGTGACCTATTAAGGGACATAGTGATTGAAATTGATAACTTGTTTTATGAAATGTCTGTAAACGTTTCGATTCGTCCGGTAATACCTTTAACCCTAATTCGGCGATGGATACGGGTTAGGGGTGTTACAACAACTTTCCAACAATTGGATGACGAGTCTTTTTATGAGGCTTGGGAACGATTCAAGGAGTGACTTCGTAAGTGCCCTCATCATGGGATTCCTCATTGCATCCAGTTGAAGACATTCTATAATTGTCTCAATGCACATACAAGATTGATGGTAGATGCTTCTGCGAATGGTGCAATTTTGTCTAAGTCTTATAATGAGGCTTATGAGATCATCGAGAGGATCACGAGTAATAACTATCAATGACCAACAAATCAAACAGCTTCAGGAAAACATGTAGCCAGAGTTCATGAAGTTGACGCCCTCACTTCTCAGGTATCGTCTATTTCCTCTATGTTAAAACAGCTTACAGCTAATAGTGCTAATAATTTTGCAGCTTAGCCACCAAGTCCGTTTGAAGTAGTTTCCTGTGTGTACTGTGGGGAAGGTCATTCTTTTGAGAATTGTCCATCAAATCCCGAGTCAGTGTACTATGTGGGGAACCAACTTCAAAATAGGAGTGGACAAGGACCTCAGTCCAACTTCTACAATCCTTCATGGCGTAATCATCCTAATTTTTCTTGGAGCAACCAAGGAAATGGACCGAATAACAACTTCTTGCAGCATAGGCCCAACCAATCTCAAGGGTTTAATCAGCAAACTCCAAAACCACCTCAAGCTGAGGCATCAAACAGTTTGGATAACTTGTTGAAAGCATACATGGCAAAGAATGATGCTTTGATCCAAAGCCAAGTAGCAACATTGAAAAATTTAGAAAACCAAATGGGTCAGTTAGCTACAGAGCTTCGTAATAGACCGCAAGGAACCTTGTCGAGCGATACTGAGAATCCAAGAAATTTGGGTAAAGAACATATCAAGGCAGTGGCATTGCGAAGTGGTATGTAACACCCCTAACCCGTGACCATCGCCGGATTACGGTTAAGAGACATTACTAAACTTTTCCAAACATTTCATATCTAATCACAACCAAACATAACAATTCACATTCATATAGTCCCTTAAATAGATCAATGAGACCTTAAACACGTGTTAGAAAGGGGTCGGGACTAAACCAAACACATACGAAAATTTTCGAAATTCAAACATTTTTTCTAAGTTAATAGAGGTCACACGCCAGTGTGGGTAGGCCATGTGCCTCACACGGCCTCGGACACACCCATGTGTCCAAGCCGTGGCAAAACAGGGCATACATACTGACTTGTCCAAACGGCCTGAGACACGCCCGTGTGCCTCACCCGTGGTCAACACTGACTTGCACCACACGGCCAGTCACACGCCCGTGTGTCTAGCCCATGGTCGAGCCTGACTTGTTTCAATTTTGCAAACTCGAAAGACACGGTCGAGCCACACGCCCGTGTGCTCAACCGTGTGGGCAATTATAGGCCATTTTCAAGGCCAAGTTGCCATCCACACTTTGAAATCACCTACAAGCTTCAAATCTCATACATTATACCTCAATTGGAAATCAAATTATACCAATATATGCACCAAATAATCATCATCTATATCATCTAGTTCCATACTCAATATCATCTCTAATAAGTCCATCAAAAGTATCAAATTCGCATCTTCAAACATATAAATCAAGCATCATATAATTCATATTATAAGTTCACATGTTAACCACAATTCTCATCAACCAATTCAAGAATGAAATATACTATTTCCTTCCTCACTACGTACCACATTCATCATTTTCATAGCCTACATATAAAGAACTTATATCATTAACTTCCAAGCCATATCACATGGCAAGGTTCAAACATCCCATAATCACTAGCTTATACATGCCATATATCAAATATATACAATTTCCAAAGTACCAAAATAGTTAGCCGATAGTATGATTGAGTCGCTGACGATCCCCAAATCTGAGCTAGCTTTACTGACACTGTAAAACAGAGAAACACATCACATAGTAAGCTCTAAAGCTTAGTAAGTTCGTAATATAATACATATTACTTAAGAATACAATATCAATACATAAATAATTCATCACTTAGATAGATTCACAACTAACACATTATCATCCTCAACCATATACTCATACATACATCTATTTAACCATAACCATTATCATCAACCACATAGGTTCGAATCATACCTTTGCCAACATTTAGTTAACAAATGTTCTTGCTATACAATGCTCGATACCATAATTTATTCAATGTTCACTATCTCTTCAGTTCAATCGCACACTTAGTGCCCCATTTCATAGCTGAAGCTTGATTAACATCGCACACTTAGTGCCATAATATAAAACCAAACATAAATCGGTATTGCACACACAGTGCCAATTAAAAAGTCGAAGCTTCTATTAATTTCGCACACACAGTGCTAACCATTTCGGTCTCATTTCCAAATATGCACACTTAGTGCCACCTAACTCGATTCCACACATAGCATTACTAATCCAAAATCACATAACTATTCATTTCATAGCATTTAAACATAATTTAAGAACACGTATTATATCCGAACTTACCTCGGACATCGAAATACCAAAACTGGTCGATCAATTGATTACTTTGTCTTTTCCTCGACCTCGATCCGAATCTCTCCTTTCTTGGTCTATACATATTCAAATATAACTCATTCAATCACCAATTCATTCAATTTAGTCCAAACACACATATTTAGGGCATTTTACAAAATAGCCCTCATATTTTCACATTTCGACACTTTAGTCCCTATTTCATAAAATCACAAAATACACATAATTCCATTATACCATGCTTAGGTTGAATTCTCCTTATACTCATACAAGCCCATATATTTCATTTATTTCACATTTTAATCCTCCAATTTCTTATTTTAACAATTAAGCCCAAATTATTCAATTTCACTAAAAATTCAAAGACAAAATATGTTAATCTAACACATATCTTTCATAATTCATCACCAAAATTCACAAATCTCATGAATTCATCCATGGAACATTTCAAATTCATCATCAATTCACAAAATTTAAGCATGGGTTTTGTAGAGCACAAAGCAACGATTACAAAAACGTAGAAATTATCAAAAACCGAGCTAAAACTAACTTTGAATCAAGCTAGATAGGTGCCGAAAATACAAAAGCTTTAAACCCTTATTCTTTCTTCAATATTCGGTGGAAGAAAATATGAATATGGCTTTCTTTTTCTCATTTGTTTTATTTAATATACATTATTTCTTCATTTACTAATTTACCCTTTCATTAAACATATAAAACATTTATACACTAAGGTTATTTTGTCCATTGCCACCCACTAACCTTAATAGTGGGCTAATTGCATCATAAAACCTCCAAATTATAACAACAACAACAATTAGGCACTTTAACAATCAGCACACAACTTTTTCATTTTATGCGATCAAGTCCTTTTTCATAATTCGACACACAAACGATAGAATTTTCACACAGAACTTTCACAAATGCTCAATCACATATTATAAACACGAAAAATAATATTAAAAATATTTTTCTGACCTCAGATTTATTGTCCCAAAACCACTATTCCAACTAGGGTCTAGACCGGGCTATTACATGGTAAAATTTTGGAACCCCGATTGATTGATGTCGAAGATGAGCCCGTTGAGAAGAATCAACCAGCTGTTGAAATTGCTACACCAAAAGAGTCAGAATCTGCAAAGACTGACAAGGTAAATCCTAACTTAATGAATCCAGATACTTTAACATCTTCTTTGGATGCAGATTTACTTACTCAAAAAAGTTATCCAATTCAAACGAAAGTTCCATCACCTCCATATCCGTAAAGATTGCAGCAACACAAGCAAAAATAGGAGGTACAATTCAAGAAGTTTTTGGATGTTCTGAAGCAGTTACACATCAATATTCCGTTGGTGGAGGCTTTAGAACAAATGCCGAATTATGTGAAGTTTATAAAGGATATACTGTCCAAGAAGAAACGACTAAGTGAGTATGAGGCTGTTGCCTTGACAAAGGAGTGCAGTGCGTTCTTACAGAACAAATTGCCACCGAAATTGAAGGACCCAAGAAGCTTTACTATACCTTGTAACATTGGTGAATCTTACTATGGTAAAGCTTTGTGTAAATTAGGAGCGAGTATCAACTTGATGCCTAAGTCTATTTTCAAAATTCTAGGGATAGGTGAAGTAAGACCTACAACTATGACGCTTCAGCTAGCGGATCGATCTTTAGCATATCCCGAAGAAAAGATCGAGGATGTTTTGGTAAGAGTCGATAAATTTATTTTTCCTGCTGATTTCATTGTCTTAGATTTTGAAGCAGATAAAGAAGTGTCGGTCATCCTTGGGAGACCTTTCTTAGCCACGGGAAGAACGTTAATTGATGTGCAGAAATGTGAAATCACCATGCGAGTTCAAGACGATCAGGTAACCTTTAACATTCTTAAAGCGATGAAATTTCCCGATCCGACAGAAGAGTGTTAAGTTATGGAAGAGATGGAAACTTGGTTTCTATGGAAAGCAATTTTGAAGAAGATCCATTGGAGAAAGCCTTAGATCTTGACCCTTTGGAGGATGATGAAGGTGAAGAAAACATGGCTTTGATGGAAGCCAACCTGAGAAGTTTTATTCAATCCACACGGTTTGAACCATTGGATTTAGAAGTCAGAGAATTTGTGCAACCCAAGTTGTCAATTGAAGAACCACCTAAACTCGAACTAAAGGTACTTCCTTCCCATTTGAAGTATGTTTATTTAGGTGACTGTTCCACTTTGCCTGTGATTATTTCAGTAGAACTGATGAAAGATCAAAAGGAGCAACTAATTGTTGTTCTAAAGAAATTTAAGAAAGTAATTGGTTGGACCATAGCTGATATTCAAGGTATAAGCCATTCTTTTTGCATGCATAAAATTATTTTAGAAGAAGGTGAAAGAGCTCGAATTGATGGGCAAAGGAGGCTCAATCTTATTATGAAAGAAGTTGTGAGAAAGGAAGTGATCAAATGGTTCGATGCAGGAATCATCTATCCTATTTCAGATAGTTCGTGGGTAAGTCCGGTGCAGTGTGTGCTGAAGAAAGGTGGAATCACGATTGTTGAAAATGAGCGTAACGAGTTGATTCCAACGAGAACTGTTACTGGTTGGAGAATTTGTATTGATTACAGAAAGTTGAATAAAGCCACTCGGAAGGACCATTTTTCGTTGCCTTTTATGGATCAGATGTTAGATCGACTGGTAGGTAATGAATTCTATTATTTTTTTAGATGGCTATTCGAGATATAACGAAATAGTTGTAGCTTCGGAGGACCAACATAAAACAACCTTTACTTTTCCATACGGTACGTTCGCTTTTAGGCAAATGCCTTTTGGTTTATGCAATGCACCTGCAACATTTCAACGATCCATGATGGCAATATTCACTGATATGGTTGAAAATTTTGTTGAGGTTTTCATGGATGATTTTTCTATTTTTGGTAACACTTATGATATTTTTTGAGTAATTTGGCTAAGGTGCTGAAGAGATGCGAAGAGACGAATCTTGTCCTTAACTGGGAAAAATGCCATTTTATGGTTAAGGAAGGGATTGTCTTAGGGCATAAAATCTCAAAGAGAGGAATTGAAGTTGATAAATAAAAGGTGGACGTAATGTGAAAGGAGTCAGAAGTTTCTTAGGCCATGCCGATTTTTACCGAAGGTTTATCAAAGATTTCTCGAAAATTTCTAAATTGTTGTGCTTGTTGTTAGAGAAAGATACAGTTTTTGATTTCAACAAAGCATGTTTGGAAGCTTTTGAAGATCTGAAAAAATGGTTAATCTCAGCCCCAATAATCATTACACCCGATTGGAGCTCACCTTTTGAGTTGATGTGTGATGCAAGTGATTATGATGTTGGAGCTGTGATGGGTCAAAGAAGAAACAAAGTGTTTCACCCTATTTACTATGCAAGTAGAACTTTGACGGGAGCCCAACTTAATTATACAGTAACTGAAAAGGAACGCTTTGCTATAGTATTTTCTTTTGACAAATTCCGCTCATATCTTATAGATACCAAAGTTACAGTATTTACTGACCATGCGGCCATTAAATAATTGCTCACGAAAAAAGATGCGAAACTGAGGCTAATTCGTTGGATACTTTTACTTTAAGAATTTGACCTTGAGATCCAAGACAGAAAAGGTGTCGAAAATCAAATAGCTGATCATCTTTCGAGGTTGGAGCAAGATAAGGTAACTCGATCATGTGTGCCTATCGACGAGAATTTCCCAAATGAACACTTATTTGAGGTAAGTCGAATTCATGAAACACCTTGGTTTGCTGATTTTGCCAATTATCTTGCATGTGGAATAATTCCTCGAGAAATGACATACCATAAAAGGAAAAAATTCTTTCATTATAGTCGGTATTGTTTTTGGGAGGATCCATTTTTGTTTAAATGATGTGCAGATAATATGATCCGAAAGTGTGTAGCTGAAAGTGAGATTGCTGAGATCTTGTATCATTTCCATTCATCTCCAAGTGGGGGACACTTTGGTGGTTCACTACTGCAGCAAAGATTTTGCAAGCAGGTTTCTTTTGGCCTACATTATTTAAAGATGCTTATGCTTATGTGAAGAACAGTGATAAATGCCAAAGGATCAGAAATATATCAAGGAGGAATGAGATGCCCTTGACAAACATTTTGGAGATTGAATTATTCGACGTATGAGGCATTGACTTCTTAGGCCCGTTTCCTTCTTCGTATGAGAACAAATACATCTTAGTTGTTGTGGACTATGTATCCAAGTGGGTTGAAGCTGACGCATACCCTACAAATGATGCTAAGGTAGTCATGCGATTCCTACATAAGCATGTGTTTACACGATTTGGGACACCAAGAGCTATTATTAGTGGTGAAGGTTCTCACTTTGTGAACAAATGGCTTAAGTGGTTGCTTGACAAATATGATGTGAAGCACAAGATTGCTACTACCTATCACCCCCAGTCCAATGGGCATGTTGAAAGAGTGAACCGTGAAATCAAAGGTATCCTTGAAAAGATGGTACGCCCTAGCAGAAAAGATTGGTCTCGAAGGCTCGATGATGCATTATGGGCCTATCAAACAGCATTTAAGACACCGTTAGGAATGACTCCTTATCGGTTAGTCTTTGGAAAGGCATGTCATTTGCCATTAGAGTTGGAGAATAGAGCTCACTGGGCTTTGAAGCAGTTGAACTTTGATCTTAAGCAATCCGGTGAGAGAAGGATGTTACAACTTGATGAGTTGGAAGAGCTGAGGTTGTTTTCCTATGAGAATGCCAAAATGTGTAAAGAAAGATCAAAGAGATGGCATGATAGTCATATACAACCTCTCGAGTTTAAAGAAGGTCAGAAGGTTTTGTTGTTTAATTCAAGGTTGAAGTTATTTCCTGGAAAGCTTAAAATCCCGATAGAAAGGACCCTATACCATCTACCGATTTTATCCTTATGGAGCTATTGAATTATACGACAATTACGGAGGTACGTTCAAAGTTAATGGTCAACATCTCAAGCACTACTGGGATGGTGAAGTTGAGCGAGTTGAATCCTCGTTCAAATTAACAGAACCTTGATTTTTCATGAACTAGTTTTGTAAATAAATAAATAATTAGAACTTATTTTCTTAACTTATTACATTTAATTAATTCTTTCTAAGGAGATTGGAACTTAAGCGGGACTGCTGTGACCCCTCCAACCTTTCCTGGGAATTAATTTAATGTAATTTGTTAAGAAGAAATTTTCTAATTAAGATTTAAATTTTTTAAGTTTCATTTATTTTGTTTAAATTTTAAATTTTTATGTTAATAAAGGGGGTCAAATTTGGCCCAAGTACTAATCAATTTTTTTTTATTGAGTAAGTTTGTAAATACAATCTGAGTTTGAGGCTCAAGACAGCAAAAAAAAAAGAGGGAAAAATCCATACTTTGCTGCCACTCCCATTACTTGCCGCCCAAGTAACCCTAATGTAGCTAAATTTTCGCTACATGTTGCCGTAATTCTCCTCTATATAAACTCCTCTTCATTCTACTATTTTTCATATCCCTCAAACTAATTTGCTTATGCCGCTAAGCCTCAAATCCCGAAAAAAACCCTAGTTTCTCTTCCCTTTTTGCCAAAATCACCTATTGCCGCCGCAAGAAGATTGCCGAAGCACCAACATTGCCTCTACACACCGCCGTTGTTGTTGCACACTATGGTCGCCACCGCACCATCCTTGCTATCGTAAGATTTTCGTCGTACCAAGTCCTTACTCACCTTACCAATTTCTCTTTTCCCCTTTGTGCAGAAACTTTGCCAAATTCTCAAGAAAAGATACCATATCTCGCAAAAGAACCATATCTTCAAAGACTACTCCTGAAAACCTGATTTTGATCGATTAATAAGTGAAAGAGATATTTGATTCAATCTTCAAGCATCAACCTATGATGCCGGAAAAAGGTTTTAACTTGAAGAGTAATGATTTGATGGTTGTTCCTATACCAATTAGAAAGAAAATCAATGCTCTCAAGTGGGAACGATTTTGTGATGCTCGTTCACTTCCTGATGATGAACTAGTTCAAGAATTCTATGGTAGTTTGACTATGCAAGATGCTACTAAGGTCATCGTTCGAAAGAAAAAGGTACCTATTACTTCTAAGTCCATCAGTGATTTGTTTAACTTACTTGATATTGAAGAAGATGAGTACTACCCTATGATGAACAATATCAATTGGGATTTTCTTCAACAAGTGCTTGATGTTGTGACAAATCCGGGATCCCAATGGATTATAAGAAAGTATGGGAGCCATTCTTGCCGAAGGGAATACCTAAAACCAGTAGCAAAGGTATGGTTTTATTTCGTTCGCTACAGTTTTATGCCTATCTCACATAGTTCCACCATCTCGATGGAACGGATGCTCTTGTTATATTCAATTTTGATAGTAAAGTCCATTAATGCTGGGAAAATTATTCTCAAGGAGATTCATGATTGTGCTAAAAAAGACAGGAATTGCTTATTTCCCATCATTAATCACTTCACTTTGCTTAAGGGCCCATGTTAAAACATAAGCAAATCTGAAGGGGCAATATGTTCAAGGGTGCATTACAAATCATGATCTTGAAAGATTATTAGAGAAGGTGCATGAGCTGAATCATGGTGAGCAAGTAGAGCCAATTGAGCCAGATACCGAGGAATCAACAAAATGAAGGCGAATCAAGCTAATTCGATTCATGACATCAAGAAGAATAATCTGATAAGGAACCGAACAGTCCTAAACCAGTTGAAGGATTTGCAAACTCTGAACCAAAGGTTGAGCCAGAAGAAAAACCAGTCAAGCTAAGTGTTGAACCTGAATCTACAACTCCTATGCCGACTTCTGCAAGTGCTTCAAGGAAATCGGAGTTCTCAATTCTGATGGATATGTGCAAGTTCATGCACAATCAACAACAAACTTACTGGAAATATGCAAAATTTAGAGATGACTCAATTCAAAATACTTTTAAGAATATCTCTAATACTTTTGTTCCTGAGTTCCCAGATGTTATCTTTGAGACATGGACGGAAGATACTGACTATGCAAGTGGAGATGGAGCTGAAAAAGACAAGGGGAATGAGTCAGAAAAATAAAAGGGGGGATTCTTGTCTTTTATTATTTTTGGGTCTTTAGGAATTTATTTCTTTCGTAATTAAGATTTAATTTCTGCAGAATAAAACATAACAAGCATGAATAAACTTAACACTTCTTTAGAAAGAAAAAGACTAAGTGATGTGGTAATGGGAATGAACATGTCAAGGATTGGGTTATTAGGAAAGACTTGGTATTTAAGTAGTCCTAATGACTCACCTCTCTTTCTTTACAACCCTACCTGGTGTTCAGTTTTCATTCATTACTTTGTTCTTGCAATAAGGACATTGCTTCTTTTTAAAGGGGGGTAAGGCAAATAAATTGCTCAAATTTTTAAAATTTTCAAGTATGTTTCAATCATTTCTTTCATAAGTATGTTTTAATAAATGAATGTTTAGAGACATTTTTTGTTAATGAGATAGTTTGTATGCAAGTATGAATGATGATTCTATCTGAGTGAAAGTATGTTATCATGAAGAATGGAATGCTTGTATGATCTTAGTCTTAGTAATGTTTGCCATGAAAACTTAGTTTCTCTTGATATTAGACATGCATGAAGGTTTATATCTTTAGAATTGACTTAGTAACTTTCTTGAGGTGAAATCCTAGGAGACATAAAAATCTAAATTGATATAAGCACTATTTCTTTGGATCGTTTGAGCCTTTTCAAGCCAACCCTATAATATTAGACCCTTGAAACTGTAACTTTGAGCTTAAAGGCCTGTTTATTGCAATAAACCTACATTATAAGCCACATTACCATCTTTTTAAGTTATCCTAATTTTGTGCACCCATCTTAACTAAATTTGTCTTGGTAATCAACATTTGAGGAAATTGTCAAAAAGAAGTATGTGCTCATGCTTAAAAAAAAAAGAATGAGATGAAGGAAGAGTAAAGAAAAGTGTGCTCAGTCTCCAAAAAGAAAAATGTATGAGCTTGAGTTCAAAATAAGTTTGGGGGTGTTCCAAAGGTTCACTTAAAGAAAAAGGTTGTATTTCGAGAAATCCAAGACAAAGTTAACGGTTAAGATTTTGAAACCAAAATGTCTCATCTCTTAAAATCCCTACCTTCAACCGAGCCCGATTACAACCTTATAAAAGACCTATTGATTTGATGATTATGTCACCTACATTAGTGGAAAGGAAGTACTAAGTTCAACATATGAAGATCATAAATAAGCCTTATGATTGTTTGCTTGATTGATAAGAAATTATGTTGAATGAAGAATGTTATCTGTGGCTGTGACATACATACAAACTATGATTCATGTTGGCATATTTTGAAGCTTAGTATAATTTTAAGAAATGTTTGCATACGAATTACTTATTAATAAAGAAGATCTATGAAAATGAAGTTATTAATGCATGATTATGGGACTAAGATTGATGCTGCTTACATAGTTAGCAATTTTGCCTTAGCAAGACCTTTTGATGTGCATAAACATTACTCAGGACGAGCAATGATTTAAGTTAGGGGGTGTGTAAACTGAAAAATATATAGGATTTTTCCTATTTAATTTATCACCTTTTTACTTAAATTCGTTGTTAAGACTAAGTAATTGTTTAATAAATTAATGAAATATGTGAAAATATGAAATTAGGAAATAGAAATTATTAAAATGTGATTTTATGCTTTATTATATAGTTTTCATGCATAAAATGGCTTATTTTATATTTATTTGAACATATTATATTTTTAAGACATAAAATGGGCCATGCATGATTAAATTAAATAATAAAATATAAAATTATATTTAATAATTCATTTTAAAATATTTTATTAATAATTTGGGTTGTAATTAATTATTTAAATTGGATAAATTTTATTCTTTGGTCCTTTAACTTATTAATTTATTTTGGACAGGTCCGGTAGCTTTCTTGGATTACAAAAACCGTCCAAATTGAAGACCAAGCCAACCCAAATTCGGCTACACATGGCTGTCCATATAAACCCCTTTTTGGTTTAATTACAGAAGGTCCTTGCAATGTTGAAGAAATTAGAGATTTGCCCGAAGATTTACATTTGACCGAGTCTCAGTCCGGAGTTGTTATGGCATTTAATTTGCCTAAAAATCAAGCAAAAATCAACTTAAAATCAACTAAGTATGCCGGCCACTCATTGAAGAAACTTTAAGAGATTAAACCCCGTTATTTTTAGCAAACTACCCCCTCTCCTCACCTATAAATAAGACCCCATCATTCCTTCATCAATCATCCCTCATCCATCATCATTCTCTCTTTTCTCTCAATTCTTCTGAGCATTTTTCATTCCCCACGCCTAGAATCATCTCTTCAAAGAGATTTTAGCAATTAAGCCTCTTAAAGAGCCCTTGGTTGGCCACCATGGAGAGCCATCAGCAAAGGAGCAAAGCGAATGAGCAAGGAGCCCAGTCAGTCAGAGTCTTGGGTGGCAGCCACTTTGATATGGGTTTAATCTTTCCTTTCTTTAAATTAATCTGAAAATGTTTGCTATGTGTTCTTTGTTCTTGTTTACAACAATGTTAGCTTAATTTTATTTAAGCTAGGATGATTGCTTTAATTAAATAATATTTATTTGATTCATGCTTATAATGTTTGTGCCTCAATCGATCATGTTTTCAATTAAAATCAAGTCTGTATTTCGTTCATACGTGATTGAAATGCACCTGAATTAGCTGAGTGATCCTAACCAGACGACGACTAGTGGACACATAATTGAAATGTGCATTCTCAATTTAGATCCTAACCCGATTAAATTATAGGTTGCATAACAACTCTAACCAAGCTCTGTTATCTGCATTGTTTTTAGATTTGTGTGATTAAATTGTTTCAAACCTAACACGTCTCTGTTACCTCACACGAATGCTAAGAAACCCTTATTAAATAAGGATCAATAAAATGCGTATTTACTAAGTAAAGGATTCCGAAAGGACCTAATGTGGTTTCCAAACTCATGAAAGATCGAGTTGCCGTGGAATGTTTTTCCGAATGTTATTAAGCATGTTGATAATAAATTGAGTTTAATTAAAGTAATTGTCCTAGTTTATTTATGTTATAATTGTTGCAAATTGTGTTTAATTTTTATTAAAATCTATTTCATTCATATAGTTTGCATATTTAGGATAATTTGCATTAGGGATCATTGCATTTAGTTTAATATATTTAATTTTAATCATCACTTCTCAATCATATTGTGTTGTTATTTACCAAGTTGTTAATATAATTTTACAATTAAGTGACTTAACACAAATACAATCCCTGTAGAGACGATAACTCGATACTTACTTATTACTTGATAATGACTGTGTACACTTGCACAAACCTACACGTTACACTTCCACCCATGATTGCAAGTGTTGGAATAAGGGTTATTATTCCGGTTAAAATTACCCTGTAGTATACAGATGTTGGGTTTTATGGGCATTCATCAAATATATGGCCTTCACCGCAATAAACACATGATAGTTTGGTTGATTTCATCTCCTGGACTGCAGTGGGCCTCTTCATTGTTTTGATCATATTAGCTAAAGAATATACATGGGCTGTCAACAAAGTGATTGCATCAAGCTCCATGGTCCAACAACTTTCTTACCCGTCCCAACTCTCGTGGTAGGATATTGATAAGCATTGTTGGCAGTCTTTTCCAAAATCTCATATGCTTCATTATAAGATTTATCGAATAAGGTACCATTGGCAGAAGCATCAACTACCATCCTCGTGTGTGCATTCAATCCATTATAAAATATCTCCATCTGCGTCTAGTGCTGAAATCCATGCATCGGACATTTACGAAGTATTTCTTTAAATTGTTCTCATGCTTCATATAGCATTTCATCCTCCGATTACTGAAAAGATGTGATAACATTTCTAAGCTTGGCATTCATATTTGGTAGATTATTCCGTAGAAAAAATCTCTAGCAATGATCATTCCATGATGCCACTGTTCTCGATGGCAAAGCATTCACCCACGCTCTTGTATGATCTCTCAAAGAATATGGGAACAACTTAAGCCGCAAAGCATCTACGGGAACACCCTGTTGTCTAAATGAGTCACAGACTTCTAGAAAAAGTCTTAGATGCAATCTTAGATCTTCAGTGGGTAATCCAACAAATTGTCCTACTGTTTGTAACATTTGAAACATTACCGGTTTCAACTTGAATTGCTAAGCTTGTATGTGTGGTCTTACTATTCCTGGACTCAAATTATCCAACATTGGAACAACATGTTTCCAAATTGGTCTATCTCAATCATCTATCACATGATGAATAGGAGGATTAACATCCTGACCAATTGAATCATCATTGAGAATAGGATCATTCAGACCAGAATCATTCCCTTCTCTAGCCATATTACGTAACTACTTTCTTCCCCTTTGCAAAGTCCTTTCAATCTTTGGGTCAACAGGATACTCTTCGTTAGCAGGAATGCCTCTTCTCATGCACTGATGGCAATCTTGTAGAAATTAAATACAACTAAGTTAGCTAAAAATAAGAAAACAAAATCAAATAACAAAATCAAATTTCACAAATTTCCAATCCACGATAACGGCACAAAAGAACTTGTCACGTGTGAAATGATATGCGAATTGTGCAAGTATACACGTCGAATCAAGTAATAAATTGATAAGTGAGATCGTCTCCATAGGGATCAGTTAGGTATAAAATGGTCGAGTTATGATAATGAATATGACAACAATAATGATAATAATACAATGGTAATTTGAAGGAATAATGATGTGCAATAATGGAAAATGATATGACGAGACAAGAGTGAGAATGCAATGGCAAATTTGAGAATAATTATGTGAATAATACGCAAACGAGCAAGTAAACAACTAAGAATGCCATGGAAAAGACACTACGACCAAGGATAGAGCGTTTACGATGTTGATTTAGAAGGTTAGATTCCTAAGAATCTACCCTTACTGACAATAATGCCTCGCAAAACCATACTCAATTTACTGCTCAGAAGAGTTCTAAAATGGTTTGTTTTTTTCAAGAACATGACCTCAAGTTACCTTACCTTAAGCAATATATGTCTATAGGCCTTTAGCACGGTACCCTGCATTGTTTTTTTCTTTCCATATGAAGGATGCTCTATGTCTAGATGCTGCTACAAGTATTCGGTCGAACACTTGTTCATATCACTCAATTTCAATCTCATTAACCTAACCTTGTCGGAATTAGATTAATTTAATGAACATGTTGTACATCCATCTATGTCTAGAGTTTGTAAAAATGTAGTTTTATAAAAAAAACCATTGAATGAAACTATGTCTTAAAGCAGATCTACGCTTCAGTCATTAAAGAAAATAAGGGTTTCATCAAGTAATCCCAACCCTATAAGATTTATCTCATGGGTTGGCAATTAAAATTCCAATCCAAAGTATCATTTAACATTGTTTCCATCAAATCAATTCACGAAGAGTAATCAAGAAATAACGGAAGAACTTTGGGAAGATAGCTTCCACTTATCCAACCAACACTCCAGCGATGCAGTATCCTATGGTGGCTGAGAGGGACTGCCATCGTCTTCCTCTTTCTGTCTCTACACAGTCGCTACCCTCTATTTTTTCTCTTTTTTTTTCTGTTGCCCCCTCTAGCATTTCTTTTTTTGGCTTTTATAATCATTTTCCCTAGGGCAAATCCAACAGCCCATGATTTTCTTCCCTCTTTTTCAGGTAGATATATCTTGTACAAGTTCAACTGGGCCTAAAACCGGTACGCTTTGAGTGCTGACTGGACATCGTCCCGTTTTGCCATAACATTCATGTTGACAAACTATTCAACCCTTTGCCCCAGCAAACCTCCATTCCTTTACTTCTTGTTCCTCATCCTGCACCTGCCAATCCACCACCACATACAACCCTTCCACAAGCGATTAAAAATAACTAACATTTAAGTACAATCCAAGCTCCTAATGTAATGTTAAAACCAGAAAAATACTAACTAAAATGCAACTAAATGTACCTAAGTACAGGAAATTAGCTAGATCTAAAGGCATGAAATATAACTATTTTCAAGAGTTATCACATGTTCCTAACCAATCACTTGTATTTCTACAAACTCAAGCACACAATTGACAAGAAAAATCAACGAAAAGTATAAAAATTTAAAACAAATTTTCTATGTTACCCCCCACACTTTAGATAACACATTGTCCTCAATGTATAGCTCCTATAAAGATAAGGAAAGAAGTTACCCGATTGGTCGTGATAACTCCGTAGGCTATTGGTAGGTTCCTCCTCCTTTGATTGTTGAAAGTTCACATTGTTTGTGTTTCTGCTATGTTGGGATTTTGTACAAAAATTCATAAATATATCAATTTAATTATAGTAATTTATTAGAATAATTACAAAATCCTAAGAATTAACTTAACTTTCCTAATAGAGTTTAAACCTAAGGAAATAAATCCTACTAAATGTATATATTATTTTAATGTATTATTCATCTTCCTCTTGGAGTCCTCTTTTTCTCCACTCCTCCTTTTGTTTCCTATGTAGAATTATGTACTGCTTATAGACATAATCTCCTAGTAATTTCTTTAGGGGGTTCATCTCTTTGTCCAGTTGCTCCATAGGCACTACTGCTCTTTTACATAACTCTGTGATTAGATGTGGAAAGCATGTTCCTTTTTTCTGATTTCATGCACATTCGATCATATTACAATATATCCATGTACCAATGCATACTTGTTTCTTTTTCAAGATGACATAAACTAGAATAGATTCAATCGGGCTAATATAAAAAAGATCAGCTATAGGCCAAATTCTTGAACACAAAAATTTCATCCATATTTTTGCTTTTGGAGTCATCAGTGCTTGGTTGAATGTCTCAGGTATTGTTGTTCCTAATTGATATGTCCAAACTTCTTTTCCCTCTGTTAAAAATCTCAAAGTCTCTTCCATGTCTACTGTAACACCCCTAACCCGTATCCGTCGCTAAAATAGGGCTACGAAGCATTACCAGACTAATCTCATAAACAATCGTACAATTCAAATTACAATTTTTCATATCAATTAAAAACCATACAAATACAATCATATAGTCCCTAACACGAGCCTTCGAGGCCAAAAACAAGCATTAGAAATGGTTCAGATCTAAACTGATAATTCAGGAATTTTTTGGAAAACATAGAAATTTTTTTCAAAATACAGGGGACACACGCCCGTGTAACAACCCAAACCCGGCCCAAACATTACGACCGAATTTGATTTGTTACGGTGAAAAACCTTGTGAACACCATTTCGATACTTATTAAATTTTTATTGAAAACTTCTCGTTTTCGGTTATCTTGTCAAAGTTACCCCTAGATTTAATTTGGAATTTTAATTAAGTCCGATTATTATACCAGTTTCAAGTGTGCCCGATGGCACGATTAAACTTTTTCGTGTTAACTTAAGAAAACGTGTGATTTTAGTTCAATTTAATGGTATAGTTTAAGCAAATATCCAACATAAAAAAATTAACACAAATACGCTTTATGGAGGCCTTATTACAACCCAAGTAAAAATAAGGAAATTTAAAGTTCTATAAAATTTAAATCCTTTGCATGGCCACCTCGAGTCCAACGGCTCCTCAACCGCCATCTACGAGTCACTGAAAAATGTTAAAGGAGAAGGTGAGTCACCAAGACTCAAGATGTAACCCCTCCCCGGTTAATACAACATTTCATACACAACATATAACTTGATTAATTATGCGGAGTATCGTGTACCCAACCTAGCCAACCAACCGCTTTGTCTACCCCATGTGGTACCAAACCACTTTGGTGACCGTAGTCACGATGTGTTACCAAAACACCGGTGGTGCCAAACCACTGGTGACGATATAGTCACAATGTGCTACCAAAGCACCGTGTCCAGAGACACAAATCGGGTGATGGGGCCAACCCATCGTGTGATACCAAATCACCGCGCGACGATACCATATCTCAAGTGGGGCCAACCCACGGTGGTGTTAACCACGAGGACAAGTCGCTATGAGGTACCAAACCTCCGGAGGTACCAAACCTCTGGTGACATATAGTCACGAGTGTGTTACCAAAACACTGGTGCTCGTCAACACGATATCACCGCTCCTCCTCTCATCAACCCATGTCAAGCGCTTAATAACAGAACATACATATATCACATGTATCAAATAATCCATGCTTCCCAAAAGCATTATTATCAATCTCATACAAATAGAGACTTACCGGGATCCTCGCTTGTACCATTAAGGCACTATTGCCATCTCTACATAAATGATTTACACATAACATACACTTAATACACTTTATTAACTATTATAAGTGTGTATGTACACACGATATCGATGGTAGTCCTAAATCCCAAAGAAAGCGTTGGTCACCACAGATCCACTTGTCCTATATTCGCCAAATCCATGGATTAGCCTTATGGCCTATTCGGCCTAATTAACTTATTTGGGAGGGGTTCCTTGTGAACCCGAGATCTTACCTTAATACTCTTTGCTATTATCTACCGTACTTGATACTCGAATCGCTTCGTCGACCATCATTGATTAGCAAGTAAACCAATAACCTTCTCGGCTTTTAATCAAATTGCTAGAATAAGGAGATTGATCTTACCACCACTTACCGAAATTGAACACTAGAGATCAGCCGTGAGTCGATCGTTTTACTTCCTCGAATACCTATAAGAAATCGGTTACTAACCGTTTAGAAGCCATTGCCGAAATCGGCACCTCTCCTTGTAAAAGAAATCAAATGAGAAAAAAAAAGAAAAGGGAAGATGGACATTCGGCCAAGATCACTTACCACCTCATGAACCGATTGAAGGAGAGTCTAGAGGAGATTATTCCCGCTTGCTATTCGGCCAAGTCTTGGAATATGAAGAGGGGAAATTCGGCCATCGTAAAGGAAAAGGAAAGGAAGACAAATGAAGAAATCGGCACTTCCAACGGTATATTCGGCCGAGAGAGTTAATAGGGGAGGAAAGAAGTTTCGGCTAAAGAGCTTGAGAGAATGGTGAAAACGCAAGAGCAAAAGAGGGCTAGGGAATTCGGCACTTAGCAAAAATTTGAAGAAAAGAAAAACAAGGAGATCAACTCATGAATTTATAGCCACCAAGCACCCTTGCCGTCCATACTACTCCACCAAGGAGTTTAAAATTCGCCATCACCTTATTTTGCTCCAAGCCACCCATTTAATTTAATTCAAACTTAATTGAATTAATCCCTCTTAATCCAAAAAATAATCCAACTAATATCTTCTTTTTTTTCCTCTTATTATCAATATAATAAAATCCCTTATTATCACCAATTTTAAGCAATTTAAAACCAATTTAAAGTGCTTAAATTAGCCCTTAATAATAATAATATTTACCCCTTTTATTATCCAAAATAAAAAGAATCCAAAGGGAGAAAAACTCTCCACATGTGCCGTCCATCCATAATGCAAAAAGAGGATCCTTGTGACTCGAACCAAGGCTCTCCTTCCTATTGATGTGGCGTCACATGCTAGCTCCTAAGTGGGCTTCTTTTTGCCACTCTACCAAGGCCTAATTAGTGTTAAATTACCCACATTTATTCTTATAACACCCACTTACTAAGGCTCCTTCTTTTAAAATTAAACTGAAATTTTTCTATCAAACCGGGCATACTCAAAGCCTTAAATTAAGTTCTATTCTTCCATTAACAATATCAAAAATAATTAAATCCAAATAACCCCATATTTGGGATGTTACGATTCTACCCCCTTAAAATAAATTTCGTCCTCGAAATTTCTTGATCAAAAGAGATGGGGGTATTGCACGCCGCATCACCTCCTCGGGCTCCCACGTAGCTTCTTCCACTCGTGGTTCCGCCATAACACTTTTACTAATGGCACCGCCTTCCTTCGTAGAACTTTCACATCTCGATCTACAACTGAACCGGTTCTTCCTCAAAAGATAAATCCGAATTCACCTCAATCTCTCGCATCGGCACAACGTGCGGAAGGATCTCGACCGATACCGCCTCAAAGATTGACACATGTAATACGTCATGAATCGACTCGATTCTGCCGGCACTCTAGGTGATAAGCCACTGGTCCTACTCGCTTCACAACAAAGATAAGGCCCGATAAACCTTGGGCTTAACTTCCCTTTCCGCCCAAATCTCAACACCTTTTTCCAAGGCGACACTTTCGGAAAGACTTTGTCTCCCACAACGTACTCCACTTCCTTGCGTTTGAGATCGGCATAAGACTTCGCCTATCCGATGCTTCCTTGAGACGAGATCGAATCACCTTGACTTTGTCTTCCGTCTCTGTTACGATTCTGGACCCGTAACTTGTCTTTCTCCCAACTCGTCCAACATGTAGGAGTCACGACACTTTCGTCCATATAGGGCCTCGTATGGAGCCATTTGAATACTCGCTTGATAACTATTGTTATAAGTTTAATTCCGCTAATGGTAGGTACTCCTCCCAACTACCACTAAAATCCAAGACACATGCCTCTTAACATGTCTTCTAAAATCAGATCACCCTTTCCGATCGTCCGCCGATCGTGGATGGAAAGCCGATCAAATCTAACCGTGTACCCAAAGCTTGATGCAATGCTTTCCAAAACCTTGACGTGAATCGGGATCCCTATCCGAGATAATCGACATCGCACGCCATGCAACCTCACTATTTCTCCCACATACGCTTCGCTAGCTTCGGAGTGAGTAATCCACCTCACGGCATGAAGTGAGCTGATTTAGTTAGGCGATCCACAATTACCCAAATCGCATCCTTCTTGGTGGGCGGGGGTAGCCCACTAACAAAATCCATGGTGATCCTCTCCCATTTCCATTGAGGATCTTTATCGGTTGAAGTAGCCCCGATGGTGGACCGATGTTCACTTTAACCTCGCGACACGTCGACACTTCCCTACGAACTCCGTTATCTCACGCTCACCTGTGCCACCCGAATCTGCTTTCGCAAATCTCCATACATCTTGCTTCCCCCAGGATGCATAGCGTATGGGCTGCTATGTGCATCTTGGAGAATTTTCTCGCCTTAATTCTCGTATCCTTTGGCATACATACTCGCTCTGAAAACAAAGCACTCCATCACTAGACAGATCGCACTCTTCCAAACCACCGCCTTGAACTTGTACCTCTTAGCGCCAAGTCTTCATCCATTAACCGCTTTTCTTTAATCTCCTTAATCCAAGTCGGCTTTACTTGAAGTTACGCCAAAAGACTCCCATCATCATACGTGATTTAACCGAGCTAACATTGCTCTTAAGTCCAATTACGCTTTCCGCCAATGCGTCGCCTACCACATTAGCCTTTCCGGATGGTACTCGATTGAACAATCATAGTCCTTTAGTAGTTCAATCCACCGACGCTCTCAGATTCAGATCCTTCGAGTCGGAAGATACCTCAAGCTTTTGTGATCCGTAGACCATCGACTTCTCTCCATACGTGTAATGTCTCCATATCTTCAAAGCGAAGATGACCGCCGCTAACTCTAAGTCGTGAGTTGGGTAGTTAACCTCATGCGGTCTTAATTGACGGACGATAGGCTACTACCTTCCCATCCTCGCATCAACACACATCCCAAACCGGTGTGAGATGCATCACAATAAATCGTGAATAACTTTCCCGCTTCAGTCGTACTCAAAACCGAGCTTAGTCAAAATCTTCCTTAACTTATCAAAGCTTTCTTGTCGCTTCTCCGTCCATACAAATGGAACACCTTTCCTTAGCAACTTAGTCAACGGCGCGCTGCTATTAGAGAGAATCCTCCACGAATCTCCGATAGTACCTGCTAAACCCAAAAACTTCAGATTTCAACCACCGCCCTAGGTGGTTTCCACTCCAATATCGCTTCAATCTTGCGAGGGTCTACCCTAATTCCTTGGTGATACTACATGACCTAAGAAAGCCACTTCCTAAGCCAAAATTCACACTTATTGAATTTGGCATATAAATCGCTTTCTCAATACTTGCGTAACTATCCGTAAATGCTTGTCATGCTCCTCTTCTCGTCTTTGAATAAACCAATATGTCGTCTATGAACACCACGACGAATCGGGTCCAAGTATCGCTGGAAAACTCTATTCATCAAGTCCATAAATGCCGCATGGTGCATTGGTCAACCCGAATGGCATCACCAAGAACTCGAAATGCCCATACCGAGTTCGGAATGCCGCTTTGTGAACGTCACCTCCTTTACCTTAAGTTGATGATATCCCCGACTCGTGTCTATCTTGAAAAACACCGAGGCACTCCTTCGCTTGATCAAACAAGTCGCCAATCCGAGGCAACGGATACTTGTTCTTGATCGTTAACTTGTTCAATCGGACGGTGAGTCGATGCACATCCGCATAGAACCGTCCTTCTTCTTGACAAACAACACAGCGCTCCCCACTGAGATATACTTGGTCGTATAAACCTCTATCCAAGAGCTCCCGAATTTGAGCCTTTAGCTCCACCAATTCCTTTGGTGCCATTCGGTATGGTGCTATGGACACAGTGCCGCCTGTAGCAAGTCTATACCGAATTCGACTTCTCGATCCGAGGTAAACCGGAAGTTCTTCGGGAACACATCAAAGAAATTCCCCAACCGTTCGGACCTTTTCAATTACTAACCCCTTAGCTTCCAAAGCACGATTTGAACCAAATACGCCTCACAACCCTTCTTGACCATCTTTTCAACCTTCAAGGCGGTCACTACGTTGGATAGGTAATTCCTCCTATCTCCTATCATAACCACTTCATCACCTTCCGCCGCCTTAAGAACCATGCGCTTGGTCGCAAGCTATCCAACCTTGCTTGGTACTTAACCAACCAATCCATACCGAGGATCAAATTGAACTCCCCAAACAAAGAGTTCCATTAGATCACCTACAAATACTACCCCTTGGAGTTCTAGGGTACGCTCTATAAAGTCTATTTACGACTCACGGAGTGACCTAAGGGGCTAACTACGTCATCTCCTAGAAGCGCTTTCAGAGTTTAGGTCCATAGTTCCTACCACACTACTAGCAATGTACGAGTGTGTCGAGCCCACATCAATCAATGCAACATAAGGAAAACCGAAAATTAGAAACGCGTCGGTTATGACATCGGGTGCGTCACCTTCTTCGCGACACCTTGTCGCGTAAACTAAGCCAGGCGCCTAGCCTCTGTTGCCCGAACCTCGCGCCTTGAGTTCCACGACCTCGGTTAGGACCGTTGTTTCCTCTACCATTACCACGACCCTCTCGTGGTCCTATATTTCTATCCCGAGCACGGTTCCCGCCCTTCTCGGTCGCTTCTTAGCTAGTTTTTGGGGACAACTCGACGCGATGCTCCAAAGACCCACACTCAAAACATCCTTTGTCACCGGTCCAACAACCTCCCCAATGGGTCTTTCCACACGATTGCACCGAGTCGGCCTTTGATTAGCGCCAGGGCCTTGTTTGCCGATTGGGCCCACTTGGCCTAGCCTTTTTCTCGAGCACTTCCGCTTGATCCGGTGACCCAAAACTTCTCTTCCGATTGTTCTTACTATAGTTCGCCGCTCACAGCTCTCCTTGATTCCTTCGGCTACCTTAGCCTTCTCCACTAGAGATGAGAACTCACGAACTTGTCGCTGGGGCAATTAGTAACCTCAAATCATCTCGAGTCCGTCCTCAAAGCGGACACGGTGCTCATGTTCGAGAGCCACGATGCCTCTCGCATATCTACTCGGCCTTTAGAAATTCCGCCTCATATTCGACACGGACTTAGTTCCCCGCACTAATCCCGAAAAGCCTTTCTCTCGGCGTCGGTGTAGCTAATGCCCACATACTTTTTTCCGATAGGCGGTTACGAAATACTCCCAAGTCAAGTCATCTGCTGCACCCCATCTCGAACCGTCACCACCACCGACACGCTTCATCCTTTAGAACGACATCGCCTTTCGGCTTCTCTTCCTCGGTCAGTCAAGGTCATCCATAATTCTTTCATTGACTCTAGCCGAAGATTCCACACAGACTGGGGTGCCACTCGACACACCTCGGAATACCTCCGCTCCGTTAGATCGAGTCGCCGGGGACGATTACGAGCTCCCATATTTCCACCAGCCCCACCACCATCTCCAAGACTCGCAACACGACTTATGAGCACCGACTCGCCACCGGCCCGCTCCCGCTCTCACTCTAAAAGTAGGAGGTGGTGGTGGCAAGTGGTACCTCATTTTTCAACCTTGTCCCGACTGACGGGTTCGCACACCGTCATCCTACCCCTACCACGTCCACGACGCCCACGCCCTCTAGAACTCATTCTATCTACCGCGCTTTTAACTGATTAAGAAAAATTTTATGCGTTAGCATTTGTTTCTCTTTATTACTCATGAAGAAATTTTATGGATAAGGTTTAATCAGAGATTCTTTCGAGCAAACAATGTTTCAGCTTTCCTATCCTAGTTCACACAAAGAAGTTCATGCATCCATTCCTTAATACTTTCCATACCTACTCACCATCGGACATTTCGCCCATTTCTAACCTGTGGGTATTTTCGCTTTTTCCTACTGTGGGGTATTTTCGTAATTTTCCGAACCAAGATATTTTGCTGATGATTTCCAAAGCTAAGTTATTGAATATTTGTAAAATAGCTAAAATTTTTGGGCAAAACCGTCGAATCAATATTTTATGCGTCAGGGGCATTTTGGTAATTTTACTCCTAAGGGTATTTCTGTAATTTTTCACAAGTCAAGTTTTCCGAAATACGTTGTAAAAGTAGTGTTCTAGGGTTTAAGAGGGTTATTGGACAAGTTTTGGAAACATTAGGGCTTGTTATTTCGTTCTATTTTGAAAAACAAGGCTAATTCCCATTTCGGGTTTTAATCATTGTGTTTAGCCTATGACCGAGCCTTCCTGGTCATGGTGAACCCAAGCTACGCACTGTGCGTAATTCGAGTGAAAGAGGAGGTGGGTCACGCGGACCGCTTAAATACCAAGCTCTCACCGAACCTTTCTAGACATGCGCACAGAGGTTACCACACCATCGAGCCTTCCGAGTTAGGGTGAACCGGTTACGCACTGTAGGATATACTGCGAAGAGGAGGTGAGTCACGAGGACCGCTTAAATACCAAGCTCTTCCGGATCCAATCCTAGACATGCGCATGGGGTTACCACACCCTAGCTCATTGACTAAGTCATAGGTTGGTTTAGTTCTTTAAGTCTTATGCTTCGTTGTGTTTGAGTAATCTAACCCTAGGGTCCAAGTCCTATAAGTCTATCTACGTTCCATGCTTCCTACCCTTCTACGTAATATAATTCACCAAGAGGTTTAGATATACTTACCGGGCGGATCGGTGCTTGAGACTCGGGCCATGCCGCTAAAACCCAAAAACAATTGAAAGGCCTTTTAAAACATTTTTGGGCCTTGGGCCCCCACAAATGAGCTTTGAACTTGGCTCGATATTAATTCTCAGAACAACCCAAACCCGGCCCAAACATTACTTAACCGAATTTGATTTGTTACGGTGAAAACCTTGTGAACACCATTTCGATACTTATTAAATTTTTATTGAAAACTTCTCGTTTTGATTATCTTGTCAAAGTTACCCCTAGATTTAATTTGGAATTTTAATTAAGTCCGATTATTATACTGGGGCTTTCAAGTGTGCCCGATGGCACGATTAAACTTTTTCGTGTTAACTTAAGAAAACGTGTGATTTTAGTTCAATTTAATGGTATAGTTTAAGCAAATATCCAACATAAAAAAATAACACAAATACGCTTTATGGAGGCCTTATTACAACCCAAGTAAAAATAAGGAAATTTAAAGTTCTATAAAATTTAAATCCATCGCATGGCCACCTCGAGTCCAACCGCCTCAACCGCCATCTACGAGTCAATTAAAAATGTTAAAGGAGAAGGTGAGTCACCAAGACTCGAGATGTAACCCTTTCCCCGGTTAATACAACATTTCATACACAACATGTAACAGATTAATTATGCGGAGTATCGTGTACCCAACCTAGCCAACCAACCGCTTTGTCTACCCCATGTGGTACCAAACCACCGTGACCGTAGTCACGATGTGTTACCAAAACACCGGTGGTGCTAAACCACCGTGACGTATAGTCACAATGTGCTACCAAAGCACCGTGTCCGTGAGACACAAATCGGGTGATGGGGCCAACCCATCGTGGTGATACCAAATCACCGCGCAGACGATCCCATATCTCAAGTGGGGCCAACCCACGGTGGTGTTAACCACAGGGGACAAGTCGCTATGAGGTACCAAACCTCTGGAGGTACCAAACCTCTCGTGACATATAGTCACAGTGTGTTACCAAAACACCGGTGCTTGTCAAGACGATATCAACGCCCCTCTCCTCTCATCAACCCATGTCAAGCGCTTAATAAATGAACATACATATATCACATGTATCAAATAATCCATGCTTCCCAAAAGCATTATTATCAATCTCATACAAATAGAGACTTACCGGGATCCTCGCTTGTACCATTAAGGCACTATTGCCATCTCTACATAGAGCAGATTTACACATAACATACACTTAATACACTTTATTAACTATTATAAGTGTGTATGTACACACCGATATCGATGGTAGTCCTAAATCCCAAAGAAAGCGTTGGTCACCACAGATCCACTTGTCCTATATTCGGCCAAATCCATGGATTAGCCTTATGGCCTATTCGGCCTAATTAACTTATTTGGGAGGGGTTCCTTGTGAACCCGAGATCTTACCTTAATACTCTTTGCTATTATCTACCGTACTTGATACTCGAATCTGCTCGTCAGCCATCATTGATTAGCAAGTAAACCAATAACCTTCTGGGCTTTTAATCAAATTGCTAGAATAAGGAGATTGATCTTACCACCACTTACCGAAATTGAACACTAGAGATCAGCCGTGAGTCATTGTTTTACTTCCCGAATACCTATAAGAAATCGGTTACTAACCGTTTAGAAGTCATTGCCGAAATCGCACCTCTCCTTGTAAAAGAAATCGACAGAAAAAAAAAGAAAAGGAAGATGGACATTCGGCCAAGATCACTTACCACCTCATGAACCGATTGAAGGAGAGTCTAGAGGAGATTATTCCCGCTTGCTATTCGGCCAAGTCTTGGAATATGAAGAGGGGAAATTCGGCTATCGTAAAGGAAAAAGGAAAGGAAGACAAATGAAGAAATCGGCACTTCCAACGGTATATTCGGCCGAGAGAGTTAATAGGGGAGGAAAGAAGTTTCGGCTAAAGAGCTTGAGAGAATGGTGAAAACGCAAGAGCAAAAGAGGGCTAGGGAATTCGGCACTTAGCAAAAATTTGAAGAAAAGAAAAACAAGGAGATCAACTCATGAATTTATAGCCACCAAGCACCCTTGCATTCACACTACTCCACCAAGGAGTTTAAAATTCGGCCATCACCTTATTTTGCTCCAAGCCACCCATTTAATTTAATTCAAACTTAATTGAATTAATCCCCTCTTAATCCAAAAAATAATCCAACTAATATCTTCTCTTTTTTTTTTTCCTCTTATTATCAATATAATAAAATCCCTTATTATCACCAATTTTAAGCAATTTAAAACCAATTTAAAGTGCTTAAATTAGCCCTTAATAATAATAATATTTACCCCTTTTATTATCCAAAATAAAAAGAATCCAAAGGGAGAAAAACTCTCCACATGTGCCGTCCATCCATAATGCAAAAAGAGGGATCCTTGTGACTCGAACCAAGGCTCTCCCTTCCTCTTGATGTGGCGTCACATGCTAGCTCCTAAGTGGGCTTCTTTTTGCCACTCTACCAAGGCCTAATTAGTGTTAAATTACCCACATTTATTCTTATAACACCCACTTACTAAGGCTCCTTCTTTTAAAATTAAAACTGAAATTTTTCTATCAAACCAGGGCATACTCAAAGCCTTAAATTAAGTTCTATTCTTCCATTAACAATATCAAAAATAATTAAATCCAAATAACCCCATATTTGGGATGTTACGATTCTACTTCTCTAAAATAAATTTCGTCCTCGAAATTTCTTGATCAAAAGAGATGGGGGTATTGCTGCCGCATCACCTCCTCGGGCTCCCACGTAGCTTCTTCCACTCCGTGGTTCCGTCATAACACTTTTACTAATGGCACTGCCTTCCTTCGTAGAACTTTCACATCTCGATCTACAATCGAACCGGTTCTTCCTCAAAAGATAAATCCGAATTCACCTCAATCTCGCTCATCGGCACAACGTGCGAAGGATCTCGACCGATACCGTCTCAAAGATTGACACATGAAATACGTCATGAATCGACTCGATTCGCGCGGCACTCTAGCCGATAAGCCATCTGGTCCTACTCGCTTCACAACAAGATATAAGGCCCGATAAACCTTGGGCTTAACTTCCCTTTCCGTCCAAATCTCAACACCTTTTCCAAGGCGACACTTTCGAAAGACTTTGTCTCCCAACAGACGTACTCCACTTCCTTACGTTTGAGATCGGCATAAGACTTCTCGCTATCCGATGCTTCCTTGAGACGAGATCGAATCACCTTGACTTTGTCTTCCGTCTCTGTTACCGTTCTGGACCCGTAACTTGTCTTTCTCCCAACTCGTCCAACATGTAGGAGTACGACACTTTCGTCCATATAGGGCCTCGTATGGAGCCATTTGAATACTCGCTGATAACTATTGTTATGTTTAATTCCGCTAATGGTAGGTACTCCTCCCAACTACCACTAAAATCCAAGACATGACCTCTTAACATGTCTTCTAAAATCAGATCACCCTTTCCGATCGTCCGTCGATCGTGGATGGAAAGCCGTCATGAAATCTAACCGTGTACCCAAAGCTTGATGCAATGCTTTCCAAAACCTTGACGTGAACGGGATCCCTATCCGAGATAATCGACATCGCACGCCATGCAACCTCACTATTTCTCCCACATACGCCTTTCGCTAGCTCGAGTGAGTAATCCACCCTCACCGGCATGAAGTGAGCTGATTTAGTTAGGCGATCCACAATTACCCAAACTGCATCCTTCTTGGTGGGCGTAAGGGGTAGCCCACTAACAAAATCCATGGTGATCCTCTCCCATTTCCATTGAGGGATCTTTATCGGTTGAAGTAGCCCGATGGTGACCGATGTTCGCCTTAACTCACGACACGTCAGACACTTCCCTACGAACTCCATTATCTCACGCTTCAGCCCAGGCCACCGAACTGTTTCCGCAAATCTCCATACATCTTGCTTCCCCCAGGATGCATAGCGTATGGGCTGCTATGTGCATCTTGGAGAATTTTTTCGCCTTAATTCGTATCCTTTGGCATACATACTGCCCTTGAAAACAAAGCACTCCATCACTAGACAGGTGTACCCTTCCAAACCACCGTCTTGAACTTGTACCCTCTTAGCGCTCAAGTCTTCATCCATTAATCGCTTTTCTTTAATCTCCTTAATCCAAGTCGGCTTTACTTGAAGTTTCGCCAAAAGACTCCCATCATCATACAGACTTAACCGAGCTTAACATTGCTCTTAAGTCCGCACGCTTTCCGCTCAATGCGTCGCCTACTACATTAGCCTTTCCGGATGGTACTCGATTGAACAATCATAGTCCTTTAGTAGTTCAATCCACCGACGCTCTCTCGATTCAGATCCTTCGAGTCGAAGATACCTCAAGCTTTTGTGATCCGTGTAGACCATCGACTTCTCTCCATACTGTAATGTCTCCATATCTTCAAAGCGAAGATGACCGCCGCTAACTCTAAGTCGTGAGTTGGGTAGTTAACCTCATGCGGTCTTAATTGACGGACGATAGGCTACTACCTTCCCATCTCGCATCAACACACATCCCAAACCGGTGTGAGATGCATCACAATAAACCGTGAATAACTTTCTCGCTTCAGTCGTACTCAAACCGAGCTTAGTCAAAATCTTCCTTAACTTATCAAAGCTTTCTTTGTCGCTTCTCCGTCCATACAAATGGAACACCTTTCCTTAGCAACTTAGTCAACGGCGCACGCTATTAGAGAGAATCCCTCCACGAATCTCCGATAGTACCTCGCTAAACCCAAAAACTTCGTATTTCACCACCGCCCTAGGTGGTTTCCACTCCAATATCGCTTCAATCTTGCGAGGGTCTACCCTAATTCCTTGGTGATACTACATGACCTAAGAAAGCCACTTCCCTAAGCCAAAATTCACACTTATCGAATTTGGCATATAATCGTTTCCCCTCAATACTTGCAGTAACTATCCGTAAATGCTTGTCATGCTCCTCTTCTCGTCTTTGAATAAACCAATATGTCGTCTATGAACACCACGACGTAATGGTCCAAGCTTCGCTGAAAACTCTATTCATCAAGTCCATAAATGCCGCCGGTGCATTGGTCAACCCGAATGGCATCACCAAGAACTCGAAATGCCCATACCGAGTTCGGAATGCCGCTTTGTGAACGCCACCCTCCTTTACCTTAAGTTGATGATATCCCGACCTCGTGTCTATCTTCAAAACACCGAGGCACCCTTCAGTTGATCAAACAAGTCGCCAATCCGAGGCAGCGGATACTTGTTCTTGATCGTTAACTTGTTCAATCGACGGTAGTCGATGCACATCCGCATAGAACCGTCCTTCTTCTTGACAAACAACACAGCGCTCCCCACGGAGATATACTTGGTCGATAAACCCTCTATCCAAGAGCTCCCGAATTTGAGCCTTTAGCTCCACCAATTCCTTTGGTGCTATTCGGTATGGTGCTATGGACACAGTGCCGTTCGGTAGCAAGTCTATACCGACGACTTCTCGATCCGGAGGTAAACCGGAAGTTCTTCTCGGGAACACATCAAAGCAAATTCCCAACCGTTCGGACCTTTTCAATTACTAACCCCTTAGCTTCCAAAGCATGATTTGAACCAAATACGCCTCACAACCCTTCTTGACCATCTTTTCACCTTCAAGGCGGTCACTACGTTGGATAGGTAATTCCTCCTATCTCCTATCATAACCACTTCATCACCTTCCGCCTGTCTTAAGAACCATGCGCTTGGTCGCAGTCCAACCTTGCTTGGTACTTAACCAACCAATCCATACCGAGGATCAAATCGAACTCCCCAAACAAAGAGTTCCATTAGATCACCTACAAATACTACCCTTGGAGTTCTAGGGGTACGCCTCTATAAAGTCTATTTACGACTACGGAGTGACCTAAGGGGCTAACTACGCCATCTCCCTAGAAGCGCTTTTGAGTTTAGGTCCATAGTTCCTACCACACTACTAGCAATGCATGAGTGTGTCGAGCCCACATCAATCAATGCAACATAAGGAAAACCGAAAATTAGAAACGCATCGGTTATGACATCCGGTGCGTCACCTTCTTCGCGACACCTTGCTGCGTAAACTAAGCCAGCCGCCTAGCCTCGTGTTGCCCGAACCTCCGCCTTGAGTTCCACGACCTCTGTTAGGACCGTTGTTTCCTCTACCATTACCACGACCCTCCGTGGTCCTATATTTCTATCCCGAGCACGGTTCGCCCTTCCGTCGCTTCTTAGCTAGTTTTTGGGGACAATCTCGACGCGATGCTCCAAAGACCCACACTCAAAACATCCTTTGTCACCGGTCCAACAACCTCCCAATGGGTCTTTCCACACGATTGCACCGAGTCGGCCTTTGATTAGCGGTTGTGGGCCTTGTCGCTCTGATTGGGCCCACTTGGCCTAGCCTTTTCTCGAGCACTTCCGCTTGATCCGGTGACCCAAAACTTCTCTCCGATTGTTCTTACTATAGTTACGCCTCACGGCCTCCTTGATTCCTTCGGCTACCTTAGCCTTCTCCACTAGAGATGAGAACTCACGAACTTGTTGCGGGCAATTAGTAACCTCAAATCATCTCTGAGTCCGTCCTCAAAGCGGACACGTTGCTCATGTTCGTGAGCCACGATGCCTCTCGCATATCTACTCGGCCTTAGAAATTCGCCCATATTCGACACGGACTTAGTTCCCTGCACTAATCCCTAAAAGCCTTTCTCTGCTGGGCGTCGGTGTAGCTAATGCCCACATACTTTTTTCGATAGGCGGTTCGAAATACTCCCAAGTCAAGTCATCTCATCAGACTTCATCTCGAACCGTCACCACCATCGATACGCTTCATCCTTTAGAAGCGACACCGCCCCTTTCGCCTTCTCTTCTCTCGGTCAAAGTCAAGGTCATCCATAATTCTTTCGATTGACTCTAGCCAAGATTCACAGACCGGGTGCCACTCCCGACACACTCGGAATACCTCCGCTCCGTTAGATCGGAGTCGCCGGGGACGATTTCCGAGCTCCCATATTTCCACCAGCCCCACCACCATCTCCAAGACTCGCAACACGGCTTGCGCACCGACTCGCCACCGGTCCGCCTCGGCTCCTCACTCTAAAAGTAGGAGGTGGTGGTGGCAAGTGGTACCTCATTTTCTCGAACCTTGTCCCGACTGACGGGTTGCAGACACCGTCATCCTACCCCTACCACGCCCACGACGCCCACGCCCCTCTAGAACTCATTCTATCTACCGCGCTTTTAACTGATTAAGAAAAAATTTTATGCGTTAGCATTTGTTTCTCTTTATTACTCATGAAGAAATTTTATGGATAAGGTTTAATCGGAGATTCTTTCGAGCAAACAATGTTTCAGCTTTCCTATCCTAGTTCACACAAAGAAGTTCATGCATCCATTCCTTAATACTTTCCATACCTACTCACTCATCTCGGACATTTTCGCCCATTTCTAACCCTGGGGTATTTTCGCTCTTTTTCCTACTGTGGGTATTTTCGTAATTTTCCGAACCAAGATATTTTCTTTGATGATTTCCAAAGCTAAGTTATTGAATATTTGTAAAATAGCTAAAATTTTTGGGCAAAACCGTCGAATCAATATTTTATGCGTCGGGGCATTTTGGTAATTTTACTCCTAAGGGTATTTCGTAATTTTTCACAAGTCAAGTTTTAGGAAATACGTTGTAAAAGTAGTGTTCTAGGGTTTAAGAGGGTTATTGGACAAGTTTTGGAAACATTAGGGCTTGTTATTTCGTTCTATTTTGAAAAACAAGGCTAATTCCCATTTCGGGTTTTAATCATTGTGTTTAGCCTATGACCGAGCCTTCCCGGTCGTGGTGAACCCAAGCTACGCACTGTGCACTGAGTGAAGAGGAGGTGGGTCACGCGGACCGCTTAAATACCAAGCTCTCACCGAACCTTTCTAGACATGCGCACAGAGGTTACCACACCACCGAGCCTTCGAGTTAGGGTGAACCGAAGCTACGCACTGCAGGATACTGCGAAGAGGAGGTGAGTCACGAGGACCGCTTAAATACCAAGCTCTTCCGGGATCCAATCCTAGACATGCGCATGTGGGTTACCACACCTAGCTCATTGACTAAGTCATAGGTTGGTTTAGTTCTTTAAGTCTTATGCTTCGTTGTGTTTGAGTAATCTAACCCTAGGGTCCAAGTCCTATAAGTCTATCTACTGCTCCATGCTTCCTACCCTTCTACGTAATATAATTCACCAAGAGGTTTAGATATACTTACTCGGGCGGATCGGTGCCGAGACTCGGGCCATGCCGCTTAAAACCCAAAACAATTCGAAAGGCCTTTTAAAACATTTTTGGGCCTTGGGCCCCCACACCGAGCTTTGAACTTGGCTCGATACCACTCAGAACAACCCAAACCCGGCCCAAACATTACGACCGAATTTGATTTGTTACGGTGAAAAACCTTGTGAACACCATTTCGATACTTATTAAATTTTTATTGAAAACTTCGTTTTCGATTATCTTGTCAAAGTTACCCCTAGATTTAATTTGGAATTTTAATTAAGTCCGATTATTATACAGTTTCAAGTGTGCCTGATGGCACGATTAAACTTTTTCGTGTTAACTTAAGAAAACGTGTGATTTTAGTTCAATTTAATGGTATAGTTTAAGCAAATATCCAACATAAAAAAATAACACAAATACGCTTTATGGAGGCCTTATTACAACCCAAGTAAAAATAAGGAAATTTAAAGTTCTATAAAATTTAAATCCACCGCATGGCCACCTCGAGTCCAACGGCTCCTCAACCGCCATCTACGAGTCACCTGAAAAATGTTAAAGGAGAAGGTGAGTCACCAAGACTCGAGATGTAACCCTTCCCGGTTAATACAACATTTCATACACAACATGTAACAGATTAATTATGCGGAGTATCGTACCCAACCTAGCCAACCAACCGCCTTTGTCTACCCCATGTGGTACCAAACCACTTTGGTGACCGTAGTCACGATGTGTTACCAAAACACTGGTGGTGCCAAACCACCGGTGACGTATAGTCACAATGTGCTACTAAAGCAACGGTGTCCGTAGAGACACAAATCGGGTGATGGGGCCAACCCATCGTGTGATACCAAATCACCGCGCACGATCCCATATCTCAAGTGGGGCCAACCCACGGTGGTGTTAACCACAGGACAAGTCGCTATGAGGTACCAAACCTCCGAGGTACCAAACCTCCGGTGACATATAGTCACGATGTGTTACCAAAACACCTGGTGCTTGTCAAACACGATATCACCGCCCCTCCTCTCATCAACCCATGTCAAGCGCTTAATAATGAACATACATATATCACATGTATCAAATAATCCATGCTTCCCAAAAGCATTATTATCAATCTCATACAAATAGAGACTTACGGGATCCTCGCTTGTACCATTAAGGCACTATTGCCATCTCTACATAGAAATGATTTACTGAGATAACATACACTTAATACACTTTATTAACTATTATAAGTGTGTATGTACACACCGATATCGATGGTAGTCCTAAATCCCGAAAGAAAGCGTTGGTCACCACAGATCCACTTGTCCTATATTCGGCCAAATCCATGGATTAGCCTTATGGCCTATTCGGCCTAATTAACTTATTTGGGAGGGTTCCTTGTGAACCCGAGATCTTACCTTAATACTCTTTGCTATTATCTACCGTACTTGATACTCGAATCGCTCCGTCACCATCATTGATTAGCAAGTAAACCAATAACCTTTGGCTTTTAATCAAATTGCTAGAATAAGGAGATTGATCTTACCACCACCTACCAAATTGAACACTAGAGATCAGGTGTGAGTCGATGTTTTACTTCCCTGAATACCTATAAGAAATCGGTTACTAACCGTTTAGAAGCCATTGCAGAAATCGGCACCTCTCCTTGTAAAAAAATCGACGAGAAAAAAAGAAAAGGGAAGATGGACATTCGGCCAAGATCACTTACCACCTCATGAACCGATTGAAGGAGAGTCTAGAGGAGATTATTCCTGCTTGCTATTCGGCCAAGTCTTGGAATATGAAGAGGGGAAATTCGGCTATCAGAAAGGAAAAAGGAAAGGAAGAGGGCTTGAGAGAGTTAATAGGGGAGGAAAGAAGTTTCGGCTAAAGAGCTTGAGAGAATGGTGAAAACGCAAGAGCAAAAGAGGGCTAGGGAATTCGGCACTTAGCAAAAATTTGAAGAAAAGAAAAATAAGGAGATCAACTCATGAATTTATAGCCACCAAGCACCCTTGCCGTCCACACTACTCCACCAAGGAGTTTAAAATTCGCCATCACCTTATTTTGCTCCAAGCCACCCATTTAATTTAATTCAAACTTAATTGAATTAATCCTCTTAATCCAAAAATAATCCAACTAATATCTTCTTTTTTTTTTCCTCTTATTATCAATATAATAAAATCCCTTATTATCACCAATTTTAAGCAATTTAAAACCAATTTAAAGTGCTTAAATTAGCCCTTAATAATAATAATATTTACCCCTTTATTATCCAAAATAAAAAGAATCCAAAGGAGAAAACTCTTCACATGTGCCGTCCATCCATAATGCAAAAAGAGGGATCCTTGTGACTCGAACCAAGGCTCTCCCTTCCTCTTGATGTGGCGTCACATGCTAGCTCCTAAGTGGGCTTCTTTTGCCACTCTACCAAGGCCTAATTAGTGTTAAATTACCCACATTTATTCTTATAACACCCACTTACTAAGGCTCCCTTCTTTTAAAATTAAAACTGAAATTTTTCTATCAAACCGGGCATACTCAAAGCCTTAAATTAAGTTCTATTCTTCCATTAACAATATCAAAAATAATTAAATCCAAATAACCCCATATTTGGGATGTTACAGCCCGTGTGGCCCGGCCGTGTGCCTCACACGGCCAAAGACACGCCTGTGTCACAGGCCGTGTGGACATTCAAAATGGGATCACATGGTCGTGTCCCATGTAACACTCCAAACCTGACCTAGACGTTACGACCGGATCTGACGTGTCACATCAAGGAGTTGTTTGAAAACTGGCTAGTTAAAAAAAACTCACTCCTAAATTTAAATCACTTTGAGACGTGAGGGTTGCAAAATCATAAAACTCACTATTCCCCTATTGGTCATATCATTTATTAATCAAGATTAAAAATCACGGAAGCATGTCCAAGTTGTCAATTTTGATGAAATTCATAATTTGCTTTAGAAAATGTTATTGTTTTAAAAACCAGTATTTTCTAGTCTAACAGATCGTAATTAAAAGAGATAGCAAATAAAAGTTAACCCCAAATGGCATTATTAAAAAATACCAACCCGAAATAAGCTTTTAATAATTAATATAGCTAAGTTTAAGATTTTAAGCATATCAAGCGTGTGTGTAACAATCTGATTTATGGGCTAGTCAGAACAGTGATCTCAGAATCAATAAACCGAGGATAGAGGAAATTATTTTCATGTTATTTTATGTGTTATAACATGTTTATAAGGGTGCATGAAAATTTTGGTGCTTTAATTTTAGCGATTTCATGCCTAATCACTAAAAAGGACTAAATCGCATAAAGTGCGAAAGTTCCATTTTAATTCCTAGAAGTGCTAAATAGCTATAGAGTATTAATTGGAGACCCCAAATGTACAATTTGGCCTTGTTAAGTGGCTTGGCCGGTCAAAGGATGACAAAGAGGGACAAGAGCATTAAATGTTGTCATGTTAGGTATTAAAAAAAGAAATAAAATAAGATGAAATAAGAAAAGCTATCATCTTTTTTATTTCTTCTCCTCTTCTGCCGAAAATGGGCAGCAAGAATGGGGTTTTGAAGCTCAAAAATTTTAGCAAACATTCCTCCTCATAAGTAAGTGATTTTGATGATATTTCTTGATAATTTTTGCACTTTTGGAGTCCCCAAAGCTTAAGCTAGCTAATGAGGGGACTAATTTGTAATATGGTTGAGAGTCTAGGGACTTGCCATGAGAGAATTTATGCTAGTTGCTGAATTTTTACGGAATAAAATGAATGATAGGATGAGGAGAAACAACTTTTGTGAAAGGTGTTGTCATGAAAACACCTAATTTGGGCTAAAATGCAAAAGTTGTAAGTTGTTCATTAAGGCATGAAATGTTTGGAATTGTGGATAGTTGTAAGAGGATTAAATGTTCATCTAGGCTGATTTATCAAGAAAATGTGATAAAAATTTATTTACGAGCCTAGGGGCAAAATCATAATTTTGCCAAAGTATAGGGGCAAAATGGTCATTTTTTCCCAAGTTGATATTATGTTGTAAAATGATCATTAAGTATTAAATGAGTAAATTTTATTGTTCTAGATTGAAGAAAATGAGATTCGGACCTAGAACGGGAAAAAAGAGAAATGTGGGCAAAAAGTCCTTTTTGGCCTTTTCGTCATCTAGGTAAGTTCATGTGAGAATGTTGCAATGGCGTATGAGTTAATTTAGTATTCCAATGTTGAATGGAATGTATGTTTACTATATGAATGTATGAAATATCATTTGATGAGATGTCAATGGGATTGAATCTAGAGTAATGGGAAAAGTGTATAGCATGATATGATGACGGTTAAAGTCTCGAGTAAGACCATATTGGAATATGGCCTCGATGTAAGAATTCGTATAAGACCATGTCAGGGACATGGCACCGATATGTTAGTGCATGTAAGACCCAATTGGGGTATGATGATAATAAGAACTATGTGCATGAGACTCAAGAGAGTTATTTAATAATTCGAATGATTCAATGTATATGTTGAATGTATGTGGTTGTACCATGAGTAGCACAAGTATGTGTAGAACTGAATTGAGATGAATTCAATCTATGATGAACCCCTAGTGGGGTATGTGTAGTTGATGCACCTTAGTTGCATGAGACAGATTTATTGATGTACTGTGTGAATGATAACGAGTACAGTAGAAAGTTAAGTAAGAATAGAAGCATGTGAGGATGTTCTCGAATGAACATTTGAAATAGAGATATACTTTGGATTATTATCCATGAATGTAAATAACGGTGAGCTATGTGCGATATCATCTTATTGATGGTTAGTGATGGGTTGTGTGCGATACCATCATTATGTTATTCACGGTGGGTCGTATGTATGCGTTACTACACTGGATAAATCATTAATTGATGGGCTGTGTGCGATACCATCAACTATATTATTATCGGTGGGCTATGTGCGTTACCACCTGATAAATTAGTAATCGGTGGGCTGTGTGCAATACCATCGCTTATAAATGATTGGTGAGCTAAGTGCGAAATCACCATTGGTATAAATGATTGGTGGGCTGTGTGCGATACCACCCTATAAGAGAACCAATGGTGGGCTAAGTGCATAACCACCGAGAGATTGGTAGTATAAATGGTTTATTGAGAATGCATGATGTATTATTTTATATGATCTTGTGACGATCAGTGCAGGATGTACCCAAATTAAACGAGCGAATTGGCTTGTGGCATGGTAAGTTAATGAATGCAAGCATTAAGCCGAGATATGGTTAGAATATGATAAGAGACGAAATGAGTAAGCATTATGAACGATTGAATAGGTAATTGTGAGTTCAAGAGTAAAAATCATTCTAATACCTTGTGATTGAGTATAAGCATATGAATATTGATAGTTGATTCTTAATTGCATATGAACTTACTAAGCATTATTGCTTATCCTTCTTTCTTTCTCATCTCTTATAGGTTAATTTAGCTAGCTCGGGATGGAGACCGCTGGAGATATTTTCACACTATCGAGGAGACACTTGGTATGAGGTATCAAGTCATTATGAGTCATGGCATGTATAGGGCTAGTACATGAGGTTGATTAAGTCATTGTTATTGTGCCAAATGTGTTGGCCTAAATGAGTTATGGGATAATTGTATATTGCCATAGTTGTTGGCTATTATGTCACATGAAAAGATGTATTCATCTATGTGGGATGGCAATTCAACTTGAGTGATTATGAATGTGATGGATGAGTATAAGTTGTGTAAGCTTTAGGGATGCAAAGAGCTTGTCAAATAGCCTTATTCTGGTTCACATGGGTAGGCACACGGGTGTGTGTCTAGGCCATGTGAAGTCTGAACTTTAAAATTAGAATTGGAATGGTCACACAGTTAAAACACACGGGCGTGCCGAGGCCGTGTTGAATAAGTCAGAATACTAAGGTATGGCACACGGTTTAGGCCCACGAGCGTGTCAAAACCGTGTGTGATTAGTCAGTGTCGACCACGGGTGAAAGGCACGAACGTGTGATAGGGTACACGGGCGTGCTCCAAAAATGCATGGGCGTGTGCCTTAACCGTGGGCAAATTGGCATAATACTGGGTTTTTAGGCACGGTCTGGGGACATGGGCGTGTGTGCATATGCACGGGCGTGTCTCGTTCTACACGGGCATGTGAGCCCTGTAATTGAAGAGAAAGATTTTAAGAGTCGTAAAAGTTTCAGATTAGTCTCGAGAGCCCTCGTGTGTATGAGTGAGGCCTCGTAAGTCGAGAATGAGGTGATTGAGGTGAATGAAGAGAGTAGTCACGATTAGCCTAAGTGGCGACCGTGAGGCTTAAGTCTGATAACGCCTCGTACCCCATTTCGGTATTGGATACAGGTAAGGGGTGTTACATTTAGTGGTATCAGAGCATGGTTTAGTCGATTCTAGGACTAACCTAGTGTGAGTAAGAGTCTAGCTATACATGCCATATGTGGACCGTGATAGTGTGATGTTTCCCGGCTCTAACGAAATTGTTTTGTTAAGACAGTGATGGTTCCCAACCGAGCTAAATTCAATAATGTTGTAAGTGATAGTGGGGAAATTGAAATGCTCTTATGCAATGATGAGATTCAAAGAGGTATGAGTAGAAGTATATGACATGTGTGTGATAATGCGTGAAATGAGAAGTTTATCTGCATTGGCTGGATGTGTATAAGGCGTTATATACTCAACCTATTGAGTTAGGTGCATATAGTGAGTAAATTTACCCAGAGAATGGGGTATATGTGTATGTGTAATTGTTTGAACGATGCATGATCAATATGTCCACATAGTTGAATCTCATGTGTGACTATTAAAATGGATGATGTATAATGTTTTATTTCGTGACTCTGTATAAAACTACGAGTATTATGGTGAGAGAGTTAAACTGGGAAGTTTGACTGAGTAGAATGCAGGAATGGGTACGGTCGTTCAATGATAAAATGATGAATAAGACCATGGTTGGACCATAGCGATACATGTGATCCCATATAAGACCATGTCTGGGACATGGCATTGGTGACAAATAGTGATCCCGTGTAAGACCATGTCTGGGACCTGGCTTCGGTATAGAATCGTGTAAGACCATATCTGGGATATGGCATCGGCAATGACATGAGTTCCATGTAAGATCATATCAGGGGTATGGCATTGGTATTGATATGAGATTTCGTGTAAGACAGTAGCGAGGCTATGGCATCGTGATGACATGTAAAGAGATAGCTGGGCTATGATGTTGTGATACGAGTAAGACCATAGTTGGACTATGGCAATCAAGTAAACGACGTACCCAAAACCCGTAAGACATTCTATAGATTAATGAGTCATAGTAAGAGAAAGTAGAGTTAAATGTTGAGTATTTAAGTAGATATTAATGTGGAACTTGAGTAAGTGAAATCAGAGTTCAAAAAGTATAAGTGATAGGGACAATTATAGCTTGATAAACGTGAAAACTCACTTGTGATGAGTTGTGTGACAATGATGATATTTCATTGATGATGAACAGTAAATCATATGTATGTGGTCACGAGAGTCAAGTTGTGGGACGCTACGACCTCACCCCTTACCATTGTTGAATTATGACGAGATGTTATGAGAGTTAAGTTGAGCAAGTTTGTATTCGATTAGTGCAATGATTATGTTAGCATTTTGAGAATACTTTGTATCATATTGATACATGATACTCTACTATATAGAGTAATTGTTGTTGAACACGAGGTTGAAGTCCTAGGGGACTACAATGAACACGAGAATTATATAAGTCCATATCCGGAATATGGCATCAATACTTGAGGTGGCAGTCCACATAAGACAATATTTTGAATATGGCATTGGCGTTGGCATTTAGAAGTGCTTCCATATAAGGTCACCTCTAGAATGCGGCTTTGGCTTTGAAATTGTGTTAATGATTATAGTATGCGTTTTTTAGTATTCTTAGTGATCTTTGGGACAGATAGATGACTCTAGAGGTAGAAAGGAAAATTGTACTAAAGTCATGTGAATGAGTGAATACAGGCACTCGTGAGCGAGTCGCAAGGAAATGAGTATGAGTATAGAGTGTGGCGCGGTATGTGCTTAATAAAGGCAATTGTAAGAAAGTATGTCTGAATGCTTTAACGATTGTATTGATTATACAATGTTAAGAGCAAAAAAGAAAGTTAGCCTAGGCTATTTGACTCAAGTGAGTAGGAAGCCTAAGGTTCATGATTATCGAGATTTTCTTAAATTGATGTTCATTAATGAAAGGAATTGTTAAGGAGTTTTGAGGACGAAAATGGTTAAAGAAACAATGTTTGAACTGTGAGAGTATTCGATTATGATAACCATAGTTGTATGGATCATAATGACCTCTTTAAACATTACGTGTTAATATCTTTTGCCTTTCAGGGGTGATGAGGTTTTTTATCTCATTAATCAAGATCGTGTGAGAATGTTAGCCAGTTGTGAAATTAGATTAAACAGTTGTCGGTTTAGTAACTGGAATTGACGTTCTTTATTCTCCTCGTAACCCTATTCGGGTGTTTTTTGAGGAAAGTGGAGATGATTCTAGTATAAGGAGTGAAATCTGAGTTTCACGTCGTGTGATGGGTTTTTGGACAGTCGAATAGAATTATTGATTTGATCAAGATTGTACCTGCTATTGTGAGATGTGACGGTGGTAAAGGTTTTAGATTAGTATAGTAAGAGAAACTAAGATGAGAGTGTGCTTGAAATATGTTTTCAGGGTGGAGAAAAGAGTAGATTAATGCATTGAGATATGATTCGAGTTCTGTGTATATCCACGCATGAATCAACAAAGAGAGTAAATTTCTAACACCCCAAACCCGGTCAACACACCACGACCGAATCTGGCATGTCACAGGGTGAAAACGATTCGAAGAAAATAGGTTACCGGTTTATTTTCGGTGAAAACTCTTCGATTGCTTGTGTTTGGGGAAAACCGATGTAGGTATAGTGGAAAATGTTAAGTTGCTTTGAAATCATGTGAATTGTATTACCTGATGGTAGAGTTTACAAAACTCGTTGCGTAGCTTAGTTTGAAAACTTTGATTATCAGGTTATTAAAGCAAATCAAGTAATTACTTAGTCATATTTAAAACCAAATCCAAAGCAGATAAAATAATCCAAAACATAATTTAAAGGCCTTGTTACAAACCCAAATAAAAACCAGAATCTAAAATAAAATACCCAAATCAAATGTCCATGTAAAACCGAAGCAACTATCGCATGGTCACCTCAAGACCACCCGGCTCCTCATCCACGATCTACGAATCACCTGAAAAGATAAGGGAGAAGGTGAGTCACCAAGACTTAGTGCATAATCCCCCTCCCGATTATTGCAACATGCTTACACAAATCATAATCAAGCAAACACATCATGCACCCAAACCTAGCCATCCACAACTCCGTTTTCTACCCCGTGTGGTACCAAACCACTGGTGGTGCCAAACCACTGGTGACCCAAAGTCACTGATATCAATAATAATGTGGTGCCAAACCACTGGTGACCCAAAGTCACGAATAATCCATATGTGGGGCCAACCCACATTGTGATACCAAATCATTTGGCGACAATCCCGTTTTATCAAATGTGGGGCCAACCCATTTGTGGTGCTAAACCACTTGGGACGAGTCGCTATGAGGTGCCAAACCTCTGGTGACCCAAAGTCACGAAATCAAGCTGTGGTACCAAACCACTGGTGGTGCTAAACCACCGTGACCCAAAGTCACAGATATTAATCTTCCCCTCCTCTCATATCACCCACAATAATGCAATGCACATACAAATCATACCATCATGCTTAATCATTAGACATATATCGAACATACATAGAAATATCATCGTAAACATGTACCGTAATCTCAACAAAACGGACTTACCCGAAATCCTTGCTCATACCCATAAAGGTATCATATCGAAATCTACGCTTTTGGCTTTTAACATAGTTTAGGTTATTAACAAGTTTACAACGATTATGAAGTGTGTAAGCTACACACCGCAATGGCCTTTCTTCAAGGCCTAATGTCACCCCGAGCGACTCGGCTACCATTTACTGGTCAGATCGGACTATTGGGCCTAAAACTCGATTTCGGCCCATTCGGGCCCACACGCTCGGGTGGCCTACCTAACACAAATCTAGCCACGTATATGAGATTCACCTAGTCTAGTTCACTATATACTACACCATCATACAATTTTATTCAATTAGGTCCATGGGCCCATTGGGCCCACTTCGGCCCATCGCGCCCAAGCAAAATTTCAACCCACAAGAATACTACCGATGGCCTCAACTATCGCGTCGAAGCCCCACACGTGCGCTCGCACGCTCGTGTGGCTACTATTGTCGTGACCGGCACTTCGGCATTTGCCGCTCTACAACTAGAGTAGAGAGAGTTACACAACTGATAGGAATCTGGTGCTAATCCGCGCTCCGACCACTTCTGTGCCCAAACGCCCTCCAAGGTGTATTCATCCTCCTCCTAGAATGCTATATATATAGCTAGCTTCTCACCTTCCTTCTTTGTATCTTTCCGATGTGGGATCCTTCCGTCAATAGAGTTTAAATCCAACTCAAACTCTTCCCGTCCAATCCGCAAAATAAATACTCCTTTGCTTGTCATGAGATTCGAACCCTTGCTCCCTTCAATAGCTCAAAACGCCACTTACCACTAGGACACAAGCTCTTCTTGTGTCTAAAGCCATGTGCAACTAAATATAAATCTAATGCCAAATTCTAAAGTCCATTTAACAAGAAAACCAAAATGCAAGAGCCAAGACTTGAACCTTGGACCTCCTTCCTTCCTTGTGGCGTCACTCCCTTGCCTCTAAGTGGCATCACTTTGCCACTACACCACACCTCCACTTGTGTCATTTTTCTCCATATTTTATTCTTAAAGCCTACCTACCAACTCCCAGGGTTTTTTTCACCTAAAACCAAAATTTCCCTAAAGCCAAAGTTTGATCCCGGGACTTCATAGAAGCCCTCTAACCTTCCAAAATCACTCACCTAATAAGTCCAACTTGCACTAAAGCCATTCTCTTGTTCTCTAAAAAAATTTTTAAACACTACTACGCTCAAAGCCCATTGGGCCCAATCCTACTAGGCCAAATTTCGGGATGTTACAAATCTACCCCCCTTAAAGAAATTTTGTCCTCGAAATTTCCAACTAACTAACAGTCGTACGTCAACCTACAACACTATGCTCACGCTGCACACTCTGATCTTAATAACACTAATATACTTTTAACTAGAATTTAGAACTCCTATACATACTCAGAATCACCTAGCCATTAAAGCAGACAAATCTTCCATACGCAACAAATTCTATATCCAAACCAAAACACACACAGATCAAATACCAAAAGTACAGTTATAACATCATCATATCAACAATCATAAAATAAGAGAACTTACAGATTTGGTGCCGGGGACTCGGGTGCCATACTTCAAGAAAATAGATATATTTTCTAAACCATTTTCCAAAAAAACTTTTGAAACATTTTTGAACACAAACCCACAGCCGAGTTTTTGAAATTGGCTCTGATACCAAAATTGTAACACCCCAAACTCGGTCAACACACCACGATCGAATCTGGCATGTCACAGGGTAAAAATGATTCGAAGAAAACAGGTTACCAGTTTATTTTCGGTGAAAACTCTTCGATTGCTTGTGTTTGGGGAAAACCAATGTAGGTATAGTGGAAAATGTTAAGTTGCTTTGAAATCATGTGAATTGTATTACCTGATGGTAGAGTTTAGAAAACTCGTTGCGTAGCTTAGTTTGAAAACTTTGATTATCAGGTTATTAAAGCAAATCAAGTAATTACTTAGTCATATTTAAAACCAAATCCAAAGCAGATAAAATAATCCAAAACATAATTTAAAGGCCTTGTTACAAACCCAAATAAAAACCAGAATCTAAAATAAAATACCCAAATCAAATGTCCATGTAAAATCAAAGCAACTATCGCATGGTCAACTCGAGTCCACCCCGGCTCCTCATCCGCGATCTACGAATCACCGAAAAGATAAGGAGAAGGTGAGTCACCAAGACTCAAGATGCATAATCCCCTCCCGATTATTGCAACATGCTTACACAAATCATAATCAAGAAAACACATCATGCACCCAAACCTAGCCATCCACAACTCCGTTTTCTACCCTGTGGTACCAAACCACCTTTGGTGGTGCTAAACCACTAGTGACCCAAAGTCACCGATATCAATAATAATGTGGTGCCAAACCACCGTGACCCAAAGTCACGAATAATCCATATGTGGGGCCAACCCACGTTGTGATACCAAATCACCGCGATAACCCCGTTTTATCAAATGTGGGGCCAACCCACCGTGGTGCTAAACCATGGACGAGTCGCTATGAGGTGCCAAACCTCGTGACCCAAAGTCACGAAATCAATCTGTGGTACCAAAACCTTTGGTGGTGCCAAACCACCGTGACCCAAAGTCACAGATATCAATCTTCCCCCTCCTCTCATATCACCCACAATAATGCAATGCACATACAAATCATGCCATCATGCTTAATCATTAGACATATATCGAACATACATAGAAATATCATCGTAAACATGTACCGTAATCTCAACAAAACGGACTTACCCAAAATCCTTGCTCATACCCATAAAGGTATCATATCAAAATCTACACGCTTTAGCTTTTAACATAGTTTAGGTTATTAACAAGTTTACAACGATTATGAAGTGTGTAAGTTACACACCGCAATGGCCTTTCAAGGCCTAATGTCACCCCGAGCGATCGAGCTACCATTTACGGTCGTACCGGACTATTGGGCCTAAAACCCGATTTCGACCCATTCGGGCCCACACGCTCGTGTGGCCCACCTAACACAAATCTAGCCACGTATATGAGATTCACCTAGTCTAGTTCACTATATACTACACCATCATACAATTTTATTCAATTGGGCCCACTTCGGCCCATCGCGGCCCAAGCAGCCTCAACCCACAAGAATACTACTGATGGCCTCAACTATCGCGTCGAAGCCCCACACGTGCGCTCGCACGCTCGTGTGGCTACTATTTCCGTGACCGGCACTTCGGCATTTGCCGCTCTACAACTAGAGTAGAGAGAGTTACACACCTGATAGGAATCTGGTGCTAATCCGCGCTCCGACCACTCCTGTGCCCAAACGCCCTCCAAGGTGTATTCATCCTCCTCCTAGAATGGCTATATATATAGCTAGCTTCTCACCTTCCTTCTTTGTATCTTTTCGATGTGGGATCCTTCCGTCAATAGAGTTTAAATCCAACTCAAACTCTTCCCGTCCAATCCGCAAAATAAATACTCCTTTGCTTGTCATGAGATTCGAACCCTTGCTCCCTTCAATAGCTTAAAACACCACTTACCACTAGGACACAAGCTCTTCTTGTGTCTAAAGCCATGCGCAACTAAATATAAATCTAATGCCAAATTCTAAAGTCCATTTAAAAAGAAAACCAAAATGCAAGAGCCAAGACTTGAACCTTGGACCTCCTTCGTTCCTTGTGGCGTCACTCCCTTGCCTCTAAGTGGCATCACTTTGCCACTACACCACACCTCCACTTGTGTCATTTTTCTCCACATTTTATTCTTAAAGCCTACCTACCAACTCCCAAGGTTTTTTTCACCTAAAACCAAAATTTTCCTAAAGCCAAAGTTTGATCCCGGGACTTCATAGAAGCCCTCTAACCTTCCAAAATCACTCACCTAATAAGTCCAACTTGCACTAAAGCCATTCTCTTGTTCTCTAAAAAAAATTTTAAACGCTACTACGCTCAAAGCCCATTGGGCCCAATCCTACTAGGCCCAATTTCGGGATGTTACAAAATTTCTGTGTGTTCATGAGTAGAGAGCATGACACGATGATATTCTCATTGAAATGTTAAAACCGCGATGGTTGAGTTGAAAGCTATAAAAAGAACTATTAATTGAAAGTTCTAGTATTGAGTTCAGTCTGAATCGAGAAAAAGAGTTGACAGGTTGATGATCCAAAGACAATCACTTTTGTATCTATGTTATGAGCTAGATGTTTTGTAATGATCCATGCGGAAAATCGATGTGTATTTTCTGAATTTTTATGAGTGAGGATATCATATGCTGCAGAAGATTTTGAAGATGAATTAGTGAAATGACTTGAACTATTACAATGGCGAATATAGTTATTGTAATACTTCCCAGATAGTAGACAAAGAAGTTCAGAAGGGGGATAGTGAATGGTATTTTAAATGAGCTTAGAATGAGTTTGTCTGAGATGTTAAAATTCAGGCTGGATAAGGTTTCTGTTGTTGATGTTACTTTGAGATAGAAATTGTATGTGGATGAATTCAGAACTTATGCAGAAGTTTTGGTATAACATTTAGTAGTAGCATGTTTACTAATGCAAGAATAAGGAAGTACTGTTAGGTGCATAAATGTTTTGACAGTAGAGTACATTTCACGATATGACTGAGTTTAGGGTCAAAAGTAGTTGACCACTAAAAGCTGAGTTTTCAAAGCATACAAGTCAAGATTATTACAGTCGGTAAATGCTTTAATGAGAAAGTGAGATAAAACCTTATAGATTTCGAATTTGGTTTGACAAAATTCCCAAGAAAGGGAAATGTCATTCGAATTGTAGCAAATCAACCGGTAAAGATCCGAATGATCATTTGGATGTGTTGAGTTCTAAATTAGTGGATTACTGAGTATACACTCTGGAGGAAGAAGTACCTAGGTCGCAAGTGATGTTTCAACCTCGTGTGTGATAGCTTAAAGGTTGATGACAAGAGAAACTTGAGGATAAGTGGATTTGTGATTTTGAGGAGTTTATGGAAATGTTTCAAGAATGTTGGCAGCAATTCCTCCTGGTAAGATTTTCGGGGACGAAAATCCCTAAGGGGGGTAGAGTTGTAACAGCCCGATTTAGGGGCTAGTCAGAATAGTGATCTCAAAATCACTAAACCGAGGATAGAGGAAATTATTTTCATGTTATTTTATGTGTTATAACATGTTTATAAGGGTGCATGAAAATTTTGGTGCTTTAATTTTAGCGATTTCATGCTAAATCGCTAAAAAGGACTAAATCGCAAAAAGTGCGAAAGTTCCATTTTAATTCCTAAAAGTGCTAAATAGCTATAGAGTATTAATTGGAGGCCCCAAATGTGCAATTTGGCCTTGTTAAGTGGCTTGGCCGGTCAAAGGATGACAAAGAGGGACAAGAGCATTAAATGTTGTCATGTTAGGTATTAAAAAAAGAAATAAAATAAGATGAAATAAGATAAGCTATCATCTTTTTTATTTCTTCTCCTCTTCCACCGAAAATGGGCAGCAAGAATGGGGTTTTGAAGCTCAAAAATTTCAGCAAACATTCCTCCTCATAAGTAAGTGATTTTGATGATCTTTCTTGATAATTTTTGCACTTTTGGAGTCTCCAAAGCTTAAGCTAGCTAATGAGGGGACTAATTTGTAATATGGTTGAGAGTCTAGGGACTTGCCATGAGAGAGTTTATGCTAGTTGCTAAATTTTTATGGAAGAAAATGAATGATAGGATGAGGAGAAACAACTTTTGTGAAAGGTGTTGTCATGAAAACACCTAATTTGGGCTAAAATGCAAAAGTTGAAAGTTGTTCATTAAGGCATGAAATGTTTGGAATTGTGGATAGTTGTAAGAGGATTAAATGTTCATCTAGGCTGATTTATCAAGAAAACATGATAAAAATTTATTTACGAGCCTAGGGGCAAAATCGTAATTTTGCCAAAGTATAGGGGCAAAATGGTCATTTTTGCCCAAGTGGATATTATGTTGTAAAATGATCATTAAGTGATTGAATGAGTAAATTTTATTTTTCTAGATTGAAGAAAACGAGATTCGGAGCTAGAACAGGAAAAAAGAGAAATGTGGGCAAAAAGTCCTTTTTGGCCTTTTCGTCATCGAGGTAAGTTCATGTGCGAATGTTTCAATTACGTATGAGTTAATTTAGTATTCCAATGTTGAATGGAATGTATGTTTACTATATGAATGTATGAAATATCATTTGATGAGATGTCAATGGGATTGAATCTAGAGTAATGAGAAAAGTGTATAGCATGATATGATGACGGTTAAAGTCTCGAGTAAGACCATATTGGAATATGGCCTCGATGTAAGAATTCGTATAAGACCATGTCAGGGACACGGCACTGATATGTTAGTGTATGTAAGACCCAATTGGGGTATGATGATAATGAGAACTATGTGCATGAGACTCAAGAGAGTTATTTAATAATTCGAATGATTCAATGTATATGTTGAATGTATGTGGTTGTACCATGAGTAGCACAAGTATGTGTAGAACTGAATTGAGATGAATTCAATCTATGATGAACCCCTAGTGGGGTATGTGTAGTTGATGCACCTTAGTTGCATGAGACATATTTATTGATGTACTGTGTGAATGATAACGAGTACCGTAGAAAGTTAAGTAAGAATAGAAGCATGTGAGGATGTTCTCGAATGAACATTTGAAATAAAGATATAGTGTGGATTATTATCCATGAATGTAAATAACGGTGAGCTATGTGCGATATCATCTTATTGATGGTTAGTGATGGGCTGTGTGCGATACCATCATTATGTTATTCACGGTGGGCTATGTGCGTTACCACCGGATAAATCATTAAATGATGGGCTGTGTGCGATACCATCAACTATATTATTATCGGTGGGCTGTGTGCGTTACCACCTGATAAATTAGTAATCGATGGGTTGTGTGCGATACCATCGCTTATAAATGATTGGTGAGCTAAGTACGAAATCACCATAGGTATAAATGATTGGTGGGCTGTGTGCGATACCACCCTATAAGAGAATCAATGGTGGGCTAAGTGCATAACCACCGAGAGATTGGTAGTATGAATGGTTTATTGAGAATGCATGATGTGTTGTTTTATATGATCTTGTGACGATCAGTGCAGGATGTATGCTAATTAAACGAGCGAATTGGCTTGTGGCAGGGTAAGTTAATGAATGCGAGCATGAAGCCGAGATATGGTTAGAATGTGGTAAGAGACGAAATGAGTAAGCATTATGAATGATTGAATAGGTAACTGTGAGTTCAAGAGTAAAACTCATTCTAATACCTTGTGATTGAGTATAAGCATATGAATATTGATAGTTGATTCTTAATTGCATATGAGCTTACTAAGCATTATTGCTTATCCTTCTTTCTTTCTCATCTCTTATAGGTTAATTTAGCTAGCTCGGGTTGGAGACCGCAGGAGATATTTTCACACTATCGAGGAGACACTTGGTATGAGGTATCAAGTCATTATGAGTCATGGCATGTATAGGGCTAGTACATGAGGTTGATTAAGTCATTGTTATTGTGCCAAATGTGTTGGCCTAAATGAGTTATGGGATAATTGTATATTGCCATAGTTGTTGTCTATTATGTCACATGAAAAGATGTATTCATCTATGTGGGATGGCAATTCAACTTGAGTGATTATGAATGTGATGGATGAGTATAAGTTGTGTAAGCTATAGGGATGCAAAGAGCTTGTCAAATAGCCTTGTTCTGGTTCACATGGGTAGGCACACGGGCGTGTGTCTAGGCCGTGTGAAGTCTGCACTTTAAAATTAGAATTGGAATGGTCACACGGTTAAAACACACGGGCGTGCCGAGGCCGTGTTGAATAAGTCAGAATACTAAGGTATGGCACATGGTTTAGGCCCACGGGCATGTCAAAACCGTGTGTGATTAGTCAGTGTCGACCATGGGTGAAAGGCACGGACGTGTGATAGGGTACACGGGCGTGCTCCCAAAATGCATGGGCGTGTGCCTTAACCGTGGGCAAATTGGCAGAATACTGAGTTTTTAGGCACGGTCTGGGGACATGGGCGTGTGTGCCTATACACGGGCGTGTCTCATTCTACACGGGCGTGTGAGCCCTGTAATTGAAGAGAAAGATTTTAAGAGTTGTAAAAGTTTCGGATTAGTCTTGAGAGCCTTCGTGTGTATGAGTGAGGCCTCGTAAGTCGAGAATGAGGTGATTGAGGTGAATGAAGAGAGTAGTCACGATTAGCCTAAGTAGCGACCGTAAGGCTTAAGTCCGGCAACGCCTCGTACCCCATTCTGGTATTGGATACGGGTAAGGGGTGTTACAGTGTGGCCACCTCCGAGTCCCTCGCAGCTCCAAATCATCTAAAGCTGGGGATTACCTGCACAGTTAAGGTAAAAGGGTGAGTTACGAGAACTCAGTGTGTAATCCCCTAACAGTCTGGGCCCAAGCCCTAGTCGGTAACAGATCAGTCCGGGCTTTAGCCCCATACAGTAATAGAGTGGGCCTAAGCCCAAAATCATAACAATGCAGAACAGAGATGCAACTCAACCCAGTCCAGCCAACACACCAATAACGCAGTCTAGCTGCTAATATCAACGCAGCCACGCTGCTAATAACAATATACGTGGCTGAGCCACTAAAATCAATATATGTGGCTGAGCCACTAAATTAATATACGTGGCTGAGCCACTAAAATCAGGATCCGTGGCTGAGCCACTAATACAAAACTTTCTCCTCATACAAAACCCCAACCCAATGCAGAATGTCGTGTCATGCTCAATCATTACACGTGTATGCAAAATGGCCATGCTCAGTAACAATCATTCAAACATGTAATAAAAGCATATCAGTCATACAACCACAGTCAAATTAGTCAACTCATAGTCTAAGCCAGTCATTTACCCACAAGGGCAAAACAGTCATTTACCCTATAAGGGTATTTTGGTAGTTTTACAAATCAAGGGTATTTAAGTAATTTTGAAAACTGAGGATATTTTGGTAATTTCAAAAATCGAGGTATTTTGGTAATTATACAAATCCAAGGGTATTTCAGTAATTTTACAAATTAGGGGTATTTCATATTTTTACGACCTCCTAGAAGGTCTACAGTCACCTCGAGCGACCTAAGAAACCTAATTTGACTTAACGGTGAAAATGGGCCTGAGGCCCATTACCCTGCCCAAGTGGGCCCACACACTCGTATGGTTTATTTAGCCTAGAAACAACCACGGCTATGCGAACGGTACAGCCCAAATCAATAAGTAATCACATCACAGACATTTCATTTGTGTGGGCCCACAAGCCTATTGGGCCCACAGGGCCCCTTTCGGCCTTATGCGGCCCAAACACCTAAGTCATGTGCGCGACATGACAAGCCTATCTATTACCCACTTAACAGTGAGATTTAACCCAGTGGGCCCAAGGGCCCATTGGGCCCTCTCAGCCCATCGAAGCCCAGAACGGCCCATGCCACGTGCGTGTCATGGCAAGCCTCCCTATCTCCCATTTGATAGTCTAACATGCATTCGCAGGCCCTACGGCCCATTGGGCCCATCAAGGCCCAATCCAGCCCAAGTGGCACACTACGACCCCAGCCCATGAATTTGCTCATGGTGGCTTTTCTCATCACACGCTCATGCTCCGTGAGCTCGGTTCACCATACGCGCGTTCGCACGCTCGTATGGCATCATTCGCTGGTATTTCAGCTTTCCGGCGTAATGCTGATCAACTGTCAAGATAATACAACAAACATACCTTCGGCTTTTCAACCGATCAACAACCAGAACAGTGTATACGGATACATACCTTATCACGTTGAGTACTAAATAATCACGAGCGCCGTCACCTATACAAAACATAAAATACAGTTAACTCACTTAACAAAAGAATTGGGAGATCTCTAATCCAAACACCTAACCATGAGATTTACTATTACTTGCCTTCACTAGACTGATCAACTGCGATTTGCCTAGTTAAACCAAAGTTTAATGCAGTTACCCTTCCGCATCCAGGCGAAAAGTCTCGAACCGTTGACACCCTACGCCGCTTAAACTTGGGAGTGGAGGCTATGCGCACAGTCTCGGCTGGCACCTTTGCCGCCACCTTATGGCTAGAATCCCCTTTGCTCATCAAGAACATGATCTTACAAAACCGGAGTCAACACGAATGCAAATAGCAAGGTAAACTAAACTAAAAGAAATGGAACATAGAAAGTAAGTAGAATTTGGCCAAAGAAAAAATACGAAAAAGAGAAAGAAAAAGGGTATATGATGATGACAAAGGCAGAGAAAATGGCACAAATCGCCAGAATATGATTAGAAAAGAGTTGAATTCAGTCAAGAGAAAACTAGGATAGAGAGATGATAAATTCATCCCTTAGGAAATTGTGAGAAGAAAAGAAGATGGGTAATCATGCAAACAAATAATCGGCTAAAGCTTAATAAAAAAGAAGAGAGAGCAAAACTGGAATTAATGGTGGAAGTAGGAAGCATTCGGCCTACAAGAAGCAATAGTGTTGAGAGGGGGTCTTAGCTATACGATGCAGCCTGACAGAAGAGGGAAACAGGAAAAGCACTTGAGTTGAGACTTGAAAGGAGAAGAAAAGATGCACTAAAGGTCCCCAACAGCCAGTACCGTCAAAAGAAGAAAACAAAACAAACACCAAAAGAGAATTCGGCTACCAAAATGCTCAAAATGCCGAAATGCCTATTTCCTAATGCTTTTAGCCGAAATTTGCCTAATCAACTCCCCCTCATTCGGCTACCACATTTCCTCAAGTTCAACTCCCTGATTTCCTCCAACCATTCATTCAAATTGAAAATCAACTTCCAACCACTATGACCAAGTCAATTCCCTTCTTTTACGAAGTCTTCAACCAACTCCAAGTGTTTGAATCTAAATCCACCTCTTACCATCCCCAAGTAGCAAAATAACAACTATTTGCTTGCAATGGGACTCGAACCCAAGCCCATTTCATTGATCATATACACCACTTGCCTCATTACCATCCAACTCCTTGTGTCACACTTTATTCTTAATTAAATATAAGGTCTATAGGCCCAAGGTCCAGGTTCCTTTAAAAGTAAAAACAAAATAAATTGCAAGAGCCAAGACTTGAACCCAGGCTCCCTTGCAACCTAAATGATGCCACAACCACTAGACCACAAGCTCTTTTTGTGTCATTTTCTTAACGCAATAATTTAAAAGGCTTACTTCCAAGCATCCAGGGCTTTACCTACTTAAAGCAAAGATTTTACTTAAGCCCAGGTTTGAACCCAAGACTTCATGTAAGCCCCCTAACCTTCCGAAATCACTCACCTAATAGGTCTAACCTGCATTAGTGCCGTTCTCTTGTTCTCAAAAAATTTTAAACGCTCCCATGCCCAAGGCCCAATAGGCCCAATTCTACTAGGCCCAAATTCAGGGTGTTAAAATTCTACCCTCCTTAAAGAAATTTTGTCCCCGAAATTTCCAGCTAACAGGGTAGTTGTGTAACCACTACCCCACTTCGCTACCGCTGCGCACTCTCATCCCAACGTCTTTAACACACATCTAAAACATCCACCTATCGTAGCAGATAGGTTACAATTTCCATATCCAGAACATCACATCCAACATTTCCAAACACACATAGAAAAAAAATACCAAAAAAAAATACCGTCCAATAATTATGGAAACCACCTTATTCCTAACTCACTGACTTTAAATTTCTAGACAGACAAAGGTATTCAGAAAACTTACGGATTCGACATCGGAGACTCGGTGTGCCACACTTTCAAAAAAATGGTCAATACAACATTTCAGAACTTCAAATCTTTTCAAGCCTTTTTGAAACAACCTATTCAGAAATTCAATTTGGAAAACCCAATCCACAGCCGAGTTTTGTAAACCTGGCTCTGATACCACTAAATGTAACACTCCAAACCCGGCCTAGACGTTACGACCGGATCTGACGTGTCACATCAAGGAGTTGTTTGAAAATCGGCTAGTTAAAAAAAACTCACTCCTAAATTTAAATCACTTTGAGACGTGACAGTTGCAAAATCATAAAACTCGCTATTCCCCTATTGGTCATATCATTTATTAATTAGGATTAAAAATCACAGAACAATGCTCAAGTTGTCAATTTTGATGAAATTCATAATTTGCTTTAGAAAATGTTATTGTTTTAAAAACCTGCATTTTTTAGTCCAGCGGATCGTAATTAAAAGAGATAGCAAATAAAAGTTAACCCCAAATGGCCTTATTACAAAAATACCAACCCGAAATAAGCTTTTAATAATTAATATAGCTAAGTTTAAGATTTTAAACATATCGAGCGTGTGGCCACCTCCGAGTCCCTCGCAGCTCCAAATCATCTAAAGTTGGGGATTACCTGCACAGTTAAGGTAAAAGGGTGAGTTACGAGAACTCAGTGTGTAATCCCCTAACAGTCTGGGCCCAAGCCCTACTCGGTAACAGATCAGTCTAGGCTTTAGCCCTATACTGTAATAGAGTGGGCCTAAGTCCAAAATCATAACAATGCAGAACAGAGATGCAACCCAACCCAGTCCAGCGAACACACCAATAATGCAGTCTAGCTGCTAATATCAACGCAGCCATGCTGCTAATAACAATATACGTGGCTGAGCCACTAAAATCAGGATACGTGGCTGAGCCACTAAATCAATATACGTGGCTGAGCCACTAAAATCAGGATACGTGGCTAAGCCACTAATACAGAACTTCCTTCTCATACAAAACCCCAACCCAATGCAAAATGTTGTGTCATGCTCAATCATTACACGTGTATACAAAATGGCCATGCTCAGTAACAATCATTCAAACATGTAATAAAAGCATATCAGTCATACAACCACAGTCAAATTAGTCAACTCATAGTCTAAGTCAGTCATTTACCCACAAGGGAAAAACAGTCATTTACCCTATAAGGGTATTTCGGTAGTTTTACAAATCAAGAGTATTTCAGTAATTTTGTAAACTGTGGATATTTCGGTAATTTCACAAATCGAGGTATTTTGGTAATTTTACAAATCCAATGGTATTTTAGTAATTTTACAAATTAGGGGTATTTCAATAGTTTTACGACCTCCTAGAAGGTTTACAGTCACCTCGAGTGACCTAAGAAACCTAATTTGACTTAATGGTGAAAATAGGCCTGAGGCCCATTACCCTGCCCAAGTGTGCCCACACACTCGTGTGGCCCATTTAGCCTAGAAACAACCACGGCTATGTGAACGGTACAGCCCAAATCAATAACTAATCACATCACAGACATTTCATATGTGTGGGCCCACAAGCCCATTGGGCCCACACGGCCCCTTTCGGCCTTACGCGGCCCAAACACCGAAGTCATGTGCGCGACATGACAAGCCTATCTATTTCCCACTTAATAGTGAGATTTAACCCAATGGGCCCAAGGGCCTATTGGGCCCTCTCAGCCCATCGAAGCCCAGAACGGCCCATGCCACGTGCGTGTCATGGCAAGCCTCCCTATCTCCCATTTGACAGTCTAACATGCATTCGCAGGCCCTACGGCCCATTGGGCCCATCAAGGCCCAATCCAGCCCAAGTGGCCCACTACGGCCCCAGCCCATGAATTTGCTCATGGTGGCCTTTCTCATCACACGCTCACGCTCCGTCAGCTCAGTTCACCATACGCGCGTTCACACGCTCGTATGGCATCATTCGCCGGTATTTCGACTTTCCGGCGTAATCCTGATCAACTGTCAAGATAATACAACAAACGCACCTTCGGCTTTTCAACCGATCAACAACCAGAATAGTGTATACGGATACATACCTTATCACGTAGAGTACTAAATAATCACGAGCGCTGTCACCTATACAAAACATAAAATACAGTTAACTCACTTAACAAAAGAATTGGGAGATCTCTAATCCAAACACCTAACCATGAGATTTACTATTACTTGCCTTCACTAGACTGATCAACTGCGATTTGCCTAGTTAAACAAAAGTTTAATGTAGTCACCCTTCCGTATCCAAGCGAAAAGTCCCGAACCGCTGACACCCTACACCGCTTAAACTTGAGAGTGGAGGCTATGCGCACAGTCCCGGCTGGCACCTTTGCCGCCACCTTATGGCTAGAATCCCCTTTGCTCATCAAGAACATGATCTTACAAAACCGGAGTCAACACGAATGCAAATAGCAAGGTAAACTAAACTAAAAGAAATGGAACATAGAAAGTAAGTAGAATTTGGCCAAAGAAAAATTACGAAAAAGAGAAAGAAAAAGGGTATATGATGATGACAAAGGCAGAGAAAATGGCATAAATCAGCTGAATATGATTAGAAAGGAGTTGAATTCAGTCAAGAGAAAAATAGGATAGAGAGATGATAAATTCATCCCTTAGGAAATTGTGAGAAGAAAAGAAGATAGGTAATCATGCAAAGCAATAATCGGCTAAAGCTTAATAAAAAAGAAGAGACAGCAAAACTGGAATTAATGGTGGAAGTAGGAAGCATTCGGCCTACAAGAAGCAATAGTGTTGAGAGGGGGTCTTAGCTATACGATGCAACCTGACAGAAGAGGGAAACAAGAAAAGCACTTGAGTTGAGACTTGAAAGGAGAAGAAAAGATGTACTAAAGGTCCCCAACAACCAGTACCGTCAAAAGAAGAAAGCAAAACAAACACCAAAAGAGAATTCGGCTACCAAAATGCTCAAAATGCCGAAATGCCTATTCCCTAATGCTCTTAGCCGAAATTTGCCTAATCAACTCCCCCCCATTCGGCTACCACATTCCCTCAAGCTCAACTCCCTGATTTCCTCCCTAGATTACTCCTTGATTTCCTCCAACCATTAATTCAAATTCAAAATCAACTTCCAACCACTATGACCAAGTTAATTCCCTTCTTTTACCAAGTCTTCAACCAACTCCAAGTGTTTGAATCTAAATCCACCTCTTACCATCCCCAAGTTGCAAAATAACAACTATTTGCTTGCAATGAGACTCGAACCCAAGCCCCTTTCATTGATCATATACGCCACTTGCCTCCTTACCATCCAACTCCTTGTGTCACACTTTATTCTTAATTAAATATAAGGTCTATAGGCCCAAGGTCCAGGTTCCTTTAAAAGTAAAAACAAAATAAATTGCAAGAGCCAAGACTTGAACCCAGGCTCCCTTGCAACCTTAATGACGCCACAACCACTAGACCACAAGCTCTTTTTGTGTCATTTTCTTAACGCAATAATTTAAAAGGCTTACTTCCAAGCATCCAGGGCTTTACCTACTTAAAGCAAAGATTTTACTTAAGCCCAGGTTTGAACCCAAGACTTCATGTAAGCCCCCTAACCTTCCGAAATCACTCACCTAATAGGTCTAACCTGCATTAGTGTCGTTCTCTTGTTCTCAAAAAATTTTAAACGCTCCCATGCCCAAGGCCCAATAGGCCCATTTCTACTAGGCCCAAATTCAGGGTGTTAAAATTCTACCCTCCTTAAAGAAATTTTGTCCCCGAAATTTCCAGCTAACAGGGTAGTCGTGTAACCACTACCCCACTTCGCTACCGCTGCGCACTCTCATCCCAACGTCTTTAACACACATCTAAAATATCCACCTATCGTAGCAGATAGGTTACAATTTCCATATCCAGAACATCACATCCAACATTTCCAAACACACATAGAAAAAAAATACCAAAAAAAAATACCGTCCAATAATTAAGGAAACCACCTTATTCCTAACTCACTGACTTTAAATTTCTAGACAGACAAAGGTATTCAGAAAACTTACGGATTCGACATCGGAGACTCGGTGTGCCACACTTTCAAAAAAATGGTCAATACAACATTTCAGAACTTCAAATCTTTTCAAGCCTTTTTGAAACAACCCTTTCAGAAATTCAATTTTGAAAACCCAATCCACAACCGAGTTTTGCAAACTTGGCTCTGATACCACTAAATGTAACACTCCAAACCCGGCCTAGACGTTACCACCGGATCTGACGTGTCACATCAAGGAGTTGTTTGAAAACCGGCTAGTTAAAAAAAACTCACTCCTAAATTTAAATCACTTTGAGACGTGAGGGTTGCAAAATCATAAAACTCGCTATTCCCCTATTGGTCATATCATTTATTAATCAGGATTAAAAATCACAGAAGCATGTTCAAGTTGTCAATTTTGATGAAATTCATAATTTTCTTTAGAAAACGTTATTGTTTTAAAAACCCGCATTTTTTAGTCTAGCAGATCGTAATTAAAAGAGATAGCAAATAAAAGTTAACCCCAAATGGCCTTATTACAAAAATACCAACCCGAAATAAGCTTTTAATAATTAATATAGCTAATTTTAAGATTTTAAGCATATCGAGCGTATGGCCACCTCCGAGTCCCTCGCAGCACTAAATCATCTAAAGCTGGGGATTACCTGCATAGTTAAGGTAAAAGGGTGAGTTACGAGAACTCAGTGTGTAATCCCCTAACGATGCAGGCCCAAGCCCTACTTGCATTATGAGATCGTCTAGGCTTTAGCCCTATACAGTAATAGAGTGGGCCTAAGCCCAAAATCATAACAATGCAGAACAGAGATGCAACCCAACCCAGTCCAGCGGACACACCAATAACGCAGTCTAGCTGCTAATATCAACGCAGACATGCTGCTAATAACAATATACGTGGCTGAGCCACTAAAATCAGGATACGTGGCTGAGCCACTAAATCAATATACGTGGCTGAGCCACTAAAATCAGGATACATGGCTAAGCCACTAATACAGAACTTCCTTCTCATACAAAACCCCAACCCAATGCAAAATGTTGTGTCATGCTCAATCATTACACGTGTATGCAAAATGGCCATGCTCAGAACAATCATTCAAACATGTAATAAAAGCATATCAGTCATACAACCACAGTCAAATTAGTCAACTCATAGTCTAACTTAGTCATTTACCCACAAGGGCAAAACAGTCATTTACCCTATAAGGGTATTTTGGTAGTTTTACAAATCAAGGGTATTTCAGTAATTTTGTAAACCGGGGATATTTCGGTAATTTCACAAATCGAGGTATTTTGGTAATTTTACAAATCCAAGGGTATTTCAATAGTTTTACGACCTACTAGAAGGTTTACAGTCACCTCGAGCGACCTAAGAAACCTAATTCGACTTAACGGTGAAAATGGGCCTGAGGCCCATTACCCTGCCCAAGTGGGCCCACACACTCGTGTGGCCCATTTAGCCTAGAAACAACCACGGCTATGTGAACGGTACAGCCCAAATCAATAGCTAATCACATCACAGACATTTCATATGTGTGGGCCCACAAGCCCATTGGGCCCACACGGCCCTTTTCGACCTTACGCGGCCCAAACACCTAAGTCATGTGTGCGACATGACAAGCCTATCTATTTCCCACTTAACAGTGAGATTTAACCCAGTGGGCCCAAGGGCCCATGGGGCCCTCTCAGCCCATCGAAGCCCAGAACGGCCCATGCCACGTGCGTGTCATGGTAAGCCTCCCTATCTCCCATTTGACAGTCTAACATGCATTCGCAGGCCCTACGGCCCATTGGGCCCATCAAGGCCCAATCCAGCCCAAGTGGCCCACTACGACCCCAGCCCATGAATTTGCTCATGGTGGCCTTTCTCATCACACGCTAACGTTCCTTGAGCTCTGTTCACCATACGCGCGTTCGCACGCTCGTATGGCATCATTCGTCGGTATTTCAGCTTTCTGGCGTAATGCTGATCAACTGTCAAGATAATACAACAAACGCACCTTCGGCTTTTCAACCGATCAACAACCAGAATAGTGTATACGGATACATACCTTATCACGTAGAGTACTAAATAATCACGAGCGCCGTCACCTATACAAAACATAAAATACAGTTAACTCACTTAACAAAAGAATTGGGAGATCTCTAATCCAAACACCTAACCATGAGATTTACTATTACTTGCCTTCACTAGACTGATTAACTGCGATTTGCCTAGTTAAACCAAAGTTTAATGCAGTCACCATTCCGCATCCAGGCGAAAAGTCCCGAACCGCTGACACCCTACGCCGCTTAAACTTGGGAGTGGAGGCTATGTGCACAGTCTCAGCTGGCACCTTTGCCGCCACCTTATGGCTAGAATCCCATTTGCTCATCAAGAACATGATCTTACAAAATCAGAGTCAACACGAATGCGAATAGCAAGGTAAACTAAACTAAAAGAAATGGAACATAGAAAGTAAGTAGAATTTAGCCAAAGAAAAATTACGAAAAAGAGAAAGAAAAAGGGTATATGATGATGACAAAGGCAGAGAAAATGGCACAAATCGGCAGAATATGATTCGAAAGGAGTTGAATTCAGTCAGGAGAAAAATAGGATAGAGAGATGATAAATTCATCCCTTAGGAAATTGTGAGAAGAAAAGAAGATGGGTAATCATTCAAAGCAATAATCGGCTAAAGCTTAATAAAAAAGAAGAGACAGCAAAACTGGAATTAATGGTGGAAGTAGGAAGCATTCGGCCTACAAGAAGCAATAGTGTTGAGAGGGGGTCTTAGCTATACGATGCAACCTGACAGAAGAGGGAAACAAGAAAAGCACTTGAGTTGAGACTTGAAAGGAGAAGAAAAGATGTACTAAAGGTCCCCAACAACAACCTGCAGTCAAAAGAAGAAAGCAAAACAAACACCAAAAGAGAATTCGGCTACCAAAATGCTCAAAATGCCGAAATGCCTATTCCCTAATGCTCTTAGCCGAAATTTTCCAAATCAACTCCCCCCCATTCGGCTACCACATTCCCTCAAGCTCAACTCCCTGATTTCCTCCCTAGATTACTCCTTGATTTCCTCCAACCATTCATTCAAATTCAAAATCAACTTCCAACCACTATGACCAAGTCAATTCCCTTCTTTTACCAAGTCTTCAACCAACTCCAAGTGTTTGAATCTAAATCCACCTCTTACCATCCCCAAGTAGCAAAATAACAACTATTTACTTGCAATGGGACTCGAACCCAAGCCCCTTTAATTGATCAAATACGCCACTTGCCTCCTTACCATCCAACTCCTCGTGTCACACTTTATTCTTAATTAAATATAAGGTCTATAGGCCCAAGGTCCAGGTTCCTTTAAAAGTAAAAACAAAATAAATTGCAAGAGCCAAGACTTGAACCCAGGCTCCCTTGCAACCTTAATGACGCCACAACCACTAGACCACAAGCTCTTTTTGTGTCATTTTCTTAACGCAATAATTTAAAAGGCTTACTTCCAAGCATCCAGCGCTTTACCTACTTATAGCAAAGATTTTACTTAAGCCCAGGTTTGAACCCAAGGCTTCATGTAAGCCCCCTAACCTTCCGAAATCACTCACCTAATAGGTCCAACCTGCATTTGTCCCGTTCTCTTGTTCTCAAAAAAATTTAAACGCTCCCATGCCCAAGGCCCAATAGGCCCAATTCTATTAGGCCCAAATTCAAGGTGTTACATCCCAGCCCGTGCCCAGCCCCGTGTAACTCCCTGACTTGGGTCATACGGCCAACCACACGCCCGTGTGACTAGCCCGTGTACCCTTCAAAATGGCCTCACACGCCGATGTGCCAGGCCTTGTGCTAGGCCGTGCTAAAACTGTAGGGTATACTGATTTATGCCACACGACCAAGTCACACGCCCGTGTGCTGAGCCGTGTGGAGCATACTGACTTGATTTCTAATTAAGTACCAGTAGACACACGACTGTGTCACCAAACCGTGTGTCACACACGGCTAAGACACACGCCCGTGTCTCTGCCCGTGTGGATAAAACTAGGCTACTTTCCAAGCCACCTTTCTCACCCAAAGTTGCATCAACCTAAACATGTCAAATGGCATAAAACCTAGAATCTATAGGAAATCAAACCAATCTCAATCAAGCCTAAATCATGCTATTCCAATACCAACAACTATAATGCTCATAACATTATATTTTGCCAATTCAAAACATACCAAAAATGCTTCCAAAGTATACCTAAATGGTCAATTACCTATTTTAGACTTTGTGCCTAACTTAGCATACATGCCCATCTCAATTCCAACCATTTGCTATACAAGATATCAATCCACAACAAGACATTCCCAAATCAATTATACACCATAAATCAAAAGGCCATTTGCACATATATATTCATCACCAAGTATACCAAAATAAGCCAAATCACATGGCTATACACATAACCAAAATCATATATCATTTACAAGCCAAATCAAATGGCTATCAACATTACAAACATATAGGACATATTAACCACAACTCCTATACATGCCATATAACCAAATACACAAGTTCAAAAGTACCAACATGACAGCTTGATAGTGTGATAAGATCTCCGACAACTCCCAATCAGAGCAAGCTTCGAATTCACTATAAAACACGAAAAAAATAAACAAAGTGAGCTATAAAGCTTAGTAAGCTCGTATGCTTAATAAGTAAAACGTACCATTCAACTACAATTTAAGTACTTAAACATCACATAATGCAACTCAATTTAATTCCAAAAGCTTAACACATATCCAATCCAAATGTTAGACATGAATTTCATAAATTTCTTTAATTCAATGATTGTGTAGTTCACGTACATACCTGTACAAATTCGTATCAATTTCATACTCTTCCAATTCATTCATATACCCATTGAACCATTTGGAATAATATCGAATACTCAGGAATCTCGCACCCTAAGTGCCAATACATGGCCGAAGTCATCTCAATCTCATATCTCATATAATGCTCACTCTCGAACTATCAATGGGTCTGCTCACACAAGCTGACGGTCAAGATGTAGCTACACGGTGCTGCTCCCACAAGCTGACGAGAATCCGCAACACATGCCGGATAACTCAGCCACCGGTAGAATGTACGGACCAGCACCCAAACACAATAACCTCTAATGACATGTCATTTGTATCCTATCTATTCCTAAGGTTCAACCGGGATTTCACATTGCCGAATCTTCGTCGAACATTTCCGTAAGGCCGTATTCATTAACAATACAATTATAAAGCATTTAAAACACAATTATATTAATGCTTATTAACATACGAACTTACCTCAGATTTTATACGGAGAGAATCGAGCTATCAATCTGCTATCTTATTTTTCCCCCGATCTAATTCTGAACTTTGCTTTTCTTGATCTATACATAATCAAATTTAACTTATTTATTATTTGTTCTATTCAATTCAGCCCAAAATACATATTGCAAATTTACACTTTTACCCCTAGTATTTCAACTTCTTTACAATTTAGTCCCTAATTCATAAAAATGCAAATTCATGCAATTGAGTCCACACCCACACTAGCCGAATTTCTTATAGACGTATAGCAGCCCAAAATTTTCATTATTCCACACATTTCACCATGAATTTTACACATTTAACAAATAAATCCCTAATTTGTAATTTCAACCAAAATCACTTTACAAATGTTGTTTATCTAACAACAACCATTCATTTTCTATCATAAAACATCAAAAAATATACATATTCATCAATGGTAAAACCCTAGACTTTTAACAGTTTTGCAAATTAGTCCCTGGGCTAGCTAGATTAAGCTACAACGACTCCAAAAACATAGAAATCATTAAAAACTGAGTCAAAAATCACTTACATGCACTCCCCCATGCTAGCCGAATGCTCAAACCCTAAAATGGTGGTGTTTTCTCCTTACAAAATTGGCAAGAGGAAGAAGATGGACAAAAATTTTGATTTTGTTTTACTTATTTAAGTTTATATTTACTAATTTACTAATATAACCTTAATTAATCACACTAATGGTGTCCATAAATGTCCATTACCATTATTAATGGTTTAATTACCATTTAAGGCCATACATATTCAAATTCCATAGTAATTTGATACCTTTTCTCTTATAGAACTCAATTTTTGCACCTTATGCAATTTAGTCCTTTTTATCAAATTGAGCATGCAAACGATAAAATTTCTTAATGAAATTTTTACACAATCATATTATAATGTTGTAGACCTCAATTTAATAATAAAATAAATAATTCAACCTCAGATTTGTGGTCCCAAAACCACTATTCTGATTTAACTAAAAACGGGCTGTTACATCTACGTTCTTGAATTCTTTGAGATTTGCTTTATACAAGTAATCACGAAAATAATATGGAGCATTATAAAATTGAAAAAAACTTCTTTTAGTTAGACATTAATTCCTCTGACTTTAACGAAGGTTCGCATCTCATAGAAGGGTCTTGTTTGTAACACCCCTAATCTGTATCTGTCACCAGAGTAGGGTTATCATACATTTATGCATTCATACTCAAATATCATTTAATCACAATAACATTGTCCCTTATAAGGGCCTACAAGGCCTTAAGCATGCTTTAGAAGTGGTTCGGGACTAAACCGATAACTCGAGAAATTTTTGGGAACTTAGAAAAAAATTTAATCATTCAGGGGTCACACGCCCATGTGAACAAGCCATGTGCCTCACATGGCTCCAGACACGCCCGAGTCTCAGGCCGTGTGGAAACAGGGCATACATACTGACTTGGGTCACACGGCCAACCACATGCCCGTGTGTCCAACCCATGTGCCCTTCGAAGTGGCCACACACGCCCGTGTGCCAGGCCGTGTGCTAGGCCGTGTCGAACCTGTAAGGTATACTGACTTATGCAACCCTGCCAAGTCACACGCCCATGTGTTAGGCCGTGTGCCATTTAAAGGGGTACACTGACTTGTACCACATGGCCAGTCACACGCTCGTGAGTGAGACCGTGTAAAGCATACTGAATTCAATTCAATTTCAACACTAGGGGACACACGGCCGTGTAACATGACCGTGTGTTATACACGGCTGAGACACACACCCGTGTCTCTGCCCGTGTGGACAAAAATAGGACATTTGTAAGGCCAATTTGCCACCCCATTTTGCACATACCTACACAAGTACAAATGGTACCATTTCAAGGCACAAATATGCAACCAAAATTCATTAACCAATACATAAATCTTGTTATATCTATCTCTAACCATGCAAGTCACAAATATGTCACAACTTGTGTAACAGTCCGGTTTAGACCCTAGTCGAAACAGTGGTTTCGGGACCATAAATCTAAGTTAGAATAATATCTTAATATTATTTTCTATTCCTATGATATGTGATTTAGCATGTGTGAAAAATTCGTGAAATGATTTGGTTATTTGTGTGCTAAATTTGAGCAAAGGACTAAATCGCAGAAAAGGCAAAAGTGTCAAGCTATTTGTTTAATTGCTAAATTGCCATGTTCTTTTAATATGAAGGGCTAAAAATGAAATTTGGCCATTTGTTTATAGCATGGATGGTTAAGGGCTTGGGTGACATGATTTTCCAATTAAATTAGCAAGGTTATTATAGTAATTTATGTATTAAAATGTTTTATAATAAAAACAGAGTATGAAAGTGGGCATTTTTCATCCATCTTTTGACCGAAAATATTAGAGAAGAAGAAAAGAAAAAGAAGCTAGGAAGCTAGGTTTCGGCAAGCTTTTGGATTTAATCCAAGGTATGTTTTTAACCGATTTTTGATAATTTCTACATTTTTGCAATCGTTGCTTCGTGTTCTTCAAAACCCATGCTTCAATTTTGAGAATTGATGATAATTTTGAAATGTGTCTTTGATGAACACATAAGTTTTGTGAAGTTTGATGGTGAATTATGAAAGATATATGTTTGATTAACATAGTTTGTCTTTGAGTTTTTGATGAATTTGAGTATTTTGGATGTAATTGAGAAAATGATTATTTGAGGGACTAAATTGTGAAATAAATGAAACGTATGGATTGATATGATCATAGTGTATATTCGGCCAAGCATGGGTATAAGCAAATTTGGTGTATTTTGTGATTTTGTGAAATAGGGACTAAAATGTTAAAATGTGAAAATGTGAGGGCTAATTTGTAAATTCCCCTAAATATGTGTTCTTGGATTGAATTGAATGAGTTATTGAATAAATGAGTTAAATTTGAATATGTATAGATCAAGAACTGAAGAAAACGGACTTAGATCGTGGAAAGTCAAAAGTTGTTGAATAACTGAATCCGATCGAATATCCGAATCCGAGGTAAGTCGATATACAAATAAATGTATTTGAATTGAATTATTTGTGTATATATGAGATTCGAATTGCTATGAATATCCATTGAGATGGAATATATGGGAAATTTGAGCTTACGTATATATCGAGAAGTTGTTAAAGTCAGAGAAGTCCCGTATGAACCTAAGTGTAGATATGATAGCATATGTCATGACATAGGTGTCTGATATTTGATATCATGTAAGACCACGTCTGGGACGTTGGCATTGATTCGAGATTTCGTGTAAGACCACGTCTGGGACATTGGCATTGATTTGAGATTTACGTGTAAGACCATGTCTGGGACATTGGCATTATTTTGATTCGTATAAGACCCTGTTTGGGACAGTGGAATCGATATCTGATTTCATGTAAGACCATGTCTGGGACGTTGGCGTTGTACGACTATTCTGAGCATTCCGAGTATCGTATTAGATTTTAAACGGTTCAACGGGCAAGTCCGAGAAATGAATGACTATCTGAGTTGTATATCCATTTCAAGTACATTTATATATATACGCTATGTATAAGCATGAAAGTTGAGTAAGTATGTGCATTGATGCAAAGGTACATTTGAGATATATGTATGTTTGAGATATGACCAAATGAGATATATGAGATATGATGAATTGGTAAGCAATGGTAAACCAAGTGAGCCAAAGAGACTATTATGTGCTTGAAATGAGAATGTGATAATGATTTTGAATAACTATGTTTATGAATGATTATATGTTAAGTTAATTTGTATATGGCTTATTAAGCTTTTGGAAAGCTTACTTTGTGTGTGTGTTTACTCTGTTTACAGATCGTCAAAGCTACTGAAGGCTCGGGACCGTCGAGGATCATCATCACACTACCCAAACTCATTTTGGTACCTTTTGGAAATGTATATACTAAGTATGGCATGTATAGGCTAGATGTTTGGAACATGTTTAAGATGTGTAATTAGCCATGAGATGTGGCTAGATAAATGTTGGTAATATGCATAAGTGTTTATGGTATATGATGCATGTTTTGGTATGGCTTGATGGCAATGAAATGGTCTTATGAATGGTAAGCTTATTGATGAATTGATGCCTTAGTGAATTGGTGAAATTGTGGATGAATTATGCTTGGTTTTACATGTGATTTAGATGTGCTATTTGGCATACAAGTTGGCATATTTAGAAATGTGATTATATGGAATGGTAAGTTTAACATTTGACATGATTTTGGTTGCTAATTGTGTATGGGATATTGATTATTTGAGCTTGTAGGGATGACCCTTGTGTGGGTGGCAATTTGGCCTTGAAAATGGCCTATAATTTCCCACACGATTGAGCACACGGGCGTGTGGCTCGACCGTGTCCCTCGTGGTTGAAATTCAAAACAAGTCAGGATCGACCACGAGCTGGACACACGGGTGTGTGACTGGCCGTGTGGTGAAGTTAGGATCGACCACGGAGAGGCACTGCAGGCGTGTCCATGCCGTGTGGACAAGTCAGTATGTATGCCCTATTTTGGCACGGCTTAGACACATGGGCGTGTCTGAGGCCGTGGGAGGCACACGGCCTGGCCACACGGGCGTGTGACCTCTGTAACTTAGAAAAAAATTTAAATTTTTGAGAATTTCTGTATGTGTTCGGTTTAGTCCTGGCCCTATTCTAAAGCATGCTCAAGGTCTCGTTGACCTATTTAAGGAACACTTTGATCGCATTGGTTGAGTTATATTATGAAATGTCCGTAAAAGTCTCTGTTCGTCTGGTAACGCCTCTTAACCCTATTCCGGCAACGGATACGGGTTAGGGGTGTTACATTTGGTTGGTATCAGAGCTACGGTTTAGTCGATTCTCGGACTAATGTAGCGTGTGAGAGTCTAGCTATACATGCCATATATCTGAACTGTGATAGTGTGATAAATATTGACGTGTAAAATGTGTTTATCGTATAGTAATGGATCCCGAAAGAGCCGTAGCTGACGATGTTGAAAGCAATGCGCCTGCTCCTGCTCAAGGGACAGCGCCCTCTGATTCGAGACTGGCTACGAGCGATCAAGAGGGAGAAGCTAAACAAGCTTTCTTCTAAATGATGAGTGAGTGGTTCACTCTGTTTGTGAGAAATAATCTGACTGTTTCACAACCTCCGCCCCCGACTAATCCTCCTTAGACTTCTGCTATACCCCCAGTTATGAATTTGAATCTGTTAAATAAGCCTCCAGTCGATAAAATTCGTAAGTATGGGGCTGAAGAGTTTAGGGCTACTAGTGATGATGATACTGAGAGAGCGAAATTCTGGCTCGAGAACACTATCCGAGTATTTAATGAGATGTCTTTGACTCCGGAAGAAAGTATTCAATGTGTTGTATCTTTGTTACGAGACGCGGCCTATCAGTGGTGGAAAACTTTGATTTTAGTAGTTCCGAAAGAATGGGTCACATGGGATTTCTTTCAGATTGAGTTCTGGAAGAAATATATTAGTCAGAGATTTATTGATCAGAAACGGAAAGAATTTCTGGATTTGAAGCAGGGCCGCATGTCTGTTACTGAATATGAACGGGAATTCGTGAGATTAAGTCAGTATGCTTGAGAATGTGTATCCACCGAGGCAATAATGTGTAAAATATTTGAAGATGGTCTTAACGAAGATATCCATTTGTTAGTCAGAATTCTAGAGATAAAAGAGTTTGTTGTGCTTGTTGACCGAGCGTGTAAAGCTGAGGCACTTGGGAAAGATAAAAGAAAAGCTGAGTCTGAAGCCAGAGATGTAAGAAAGAGATTTCCGAGCAAATCATTTCAGTCTGCTTCGAAGAAATTCAGAGATGAACATAGCCGTTCAAAGGCTAATGTGGAACATTCGGGTAGAGATCGAGCTAGATCATAGTTGAGCTCCAAAGCTCTAGTAACATCGATGGTTAGTGTTGGAAATGTCCGATTCGAGCGACCCAAGTGTAAGCATTATGGTAAAAGACATCCGGGAAGTTGTAGATTAAATGACCGAGCTTGCTTCAGATGTGGATCGTTAGATCATTTCATCCGTGATTGCCCAGAGTCTGTTAAACCAGAGACTGTTCAGAATTCGAGATCCGATAATGTTTTAGCGAGAGGTAGATCTACTCGAAATACAAGAAATGTCAGTGGTAGTCAGAGGACTACGAGAGACACTGTTACGATATCTAAAGCTAGAGCGCCTGCTAGAGTGTATGCCATCCGAGCCCGTGAGGAAGCTTCATCTCCTGATGTTATTATGGGTACATTTACTCTTTATGATACTTCTATGATTGCATTGATAAACCCTAGTTCTACACATTCGTATATATGCATGAACTTAGTATCCGAAGAAGACTTTTTACTGTAGAGTCTCATCGAGTTTGTTATAAAAGTATCGAACCCCTTAGGTAAAAGTGTCCTGGTTGATAAAGTATGCAAGAACTGTCCGTTAATGTTTTGAGATATCTATTTTCTGGCTGATCTGATGTTATTACCTTTTGATGAGTTCGATATAATTTTGGGTATGGACTGGTTGACATTACACAATGCTGTTGTGAATTGCAAGAGAAAGACCATTGATTTGAGATGTCAGAATGATGAAATAGTTCGGGTTGAGTCTAAGGATCTGAACGGATTACCAGCTGTGATATCTGTGTTGAAAGCTCATAATTATTTGAGAAAGGGTTATGAAGCTTATTTTGCTTATGTAATTGACTCGAAAGTATCTGAAAAGAAAGTTGAATCAGTGCCAGTTGTCTGTGAATTCTCGATGTGTTTCTGAAGAACTACTGGGATTGCCTCCGATCACGTGAAGTTGAATTTGGTATTGATCATTTGCTGGTACAACTCCTATTTCGATAGCTCCATATAGAATGGCACCAACAGAACTGAAAGAATTGAAGTCACAGTTGCAAAAGTTGACCGACAGAGGGTTTGCAAGACCGAGCTTCTCACCTTGGGGTGCTCCTATTTTATTTGTGAAAAAGAAAGATGGCACGATGAGAATGTGCATTGATTATCGTCAATTGAACAAAGTGACTATAAAGAACAAATATCCGTTGCCCAGAATCGATGATTTGTTTGATCAGCTTAAAGGAGCTACCGTATTTTCGAAGATAGATCTTAGATCGGGATACTACCAGTTGAGAGTAAAAGATTCAGACATTCTGAAAACTACTTTCAGAACGAGGTATGGGCATTATGAGTTTTTAGTTATGCCATTCGGACTAACGAATGCTCTTGCTATTTTTATGGATCTGATGAACAGAATTTTCAGACCGTACCTAGATTGATTTGTTGTTGTATTCATTGATGACATATTGATTTACTCTCGAGATGAAGTTGAACATGCTGAACATCTGAGAATTATGTTGCAAACTCTACGAGATAAGCAATTATATGCGAAATTCAGTAAATGTGAATTCTGGTTGCGTGAAGTCAGTTTTCTGGGACATATTGTATCGGCCTCTGGAATACGAGTTGATCCGAACAAGATTTCTGCTATTCTGGAATGGAAACCTCCAAAGAATGTGTCCGAAGTTCGCAGATTTTTAAGGACTTGCTTGGTTATTATCGAAGGTTCGTAAAGGCTTTTCGATGATAGCTACTCCGTTGACTAAATTGCTTCAGAAAGATGTGAGATTCGAATGGTCCGATAAATGTCAGAAAAGCTTTGATCAGTTGAAAACTTTGTTAACTGAAGCTCCAGTTTTGGTACAACCAGAATCGGGTAAAGAATTTGTGATTTACAGTGATGCTTCGTTAAATGGTCTGGGATGTGTTTTGATGTAGGAAGGCAAAGTTATAGCTTATGCCTCGAGACATTTAGAGCCTCATGAAAAGAATTATCCGACACACGACCTTGAGCTAGCTGCGATTGTGTTCGCATTAAAGATTTGGCGTCATTATCTATTTGGTGAGAAAATTCACGTGTTTTCATATCATAAAAGTATGAAATACTTAATGACTCAAAAAGATTTGAATCTGTGACAGAGAAGATGGTTAGAGCTATTGAAAGACTATGAGCTCGTGATAGATTATCATCCGGGTAAAGCAAATGTTGTTGCTGATGCATTGAGCCGGAAGTCATTATTTGCATTGCGTGCTATGAATGCTCATTTAGATTTATCTGATGATAGTTCAGTTTAGCTGAATTGAAAGCGAAACCGTTGTTTTTACAGTAAATATATGATGCTCAAAAAGTTAATAATGAAATGCTAGCGAAACGAGCTCAGTGTGAATCGAACTCTGATTCTGAATTTCGGGTAGATGTTGATGATTGTTTGAGGTTCTGAGATCAAATTTGTGTTCCGAGAAACTCAGAGTTGATTCAGTTGATTTTAAATGAAGCTCATAACAGTCGTTTATCTGTTCATCCGGGAAGTACAAAGATGTATCATGATTTGAAGCAACACTATTGCTGGTCTGGTATGAAAAGAAATATTTCTGATTTTGTGTCGAAATGTTTAGTCTGTCAGCAAGTTAAAGCTGAACATCAGGTTCCATCTGGCTTGCTACAACCGATTCTGATTCCCGAGTGGAAATGGGATAGAGTGATGATGGACTTTGTTTCTGGATTGCCCTTGACTCTGAGAAAGAAAGATGCAATTTGGGTCGTAGTTGATCGATTGACGAAATCTACCCATTTTATTCAGGTACGATCTGATTACTCACTTGATAAATTAGCTGAGCTTTACATTTCTGATATTGTGAGATTGTACGGGTTGTCACTATCCATTGTGTCAGATAGAGATCCGAGGTTTACATCACGATTCTGGAAGAAACTACAAGAAGCTTTAGGTACAAAATTGCATTTCAGTACCACTTTTCATCCGCAAACGGATGGTCAATCCGAATGGATTATTCAAATACTCGAAGATATGTTAAGATGTTGCATTCTTGAGTTTGACAGTACGTGGGAACAGTACCTGCCATTGATTGAATTTGCGTACAATAATAGTTTTCAGCCAAGCATCAAAATGGCACCTTACGAAGCTTTGTATGGACGTAAATGTCGAACACCTCTGTATTGGACTGAGCTCAGTGAAAATAAGATACACGGGGTTGATTTGATAAAAGACACTGAACATAAAGTGAAAGTAATCCATAACAGCCTGAAAGCAGCGTCTGATCGTCAGAAGTCTTATGCGGACTTGAAACGAAAAGATATAGAATTCGAGATCGATGGCAAAGTGTTCTTGAAAGTGTCTCCATGGAAGAAAGTACTCAGATTTGGATGCAAAGGCAAATTGAGTCCGAGGTTCATCGGGCCGTACAAAATTATTGAGCGTGTTGGACCAGTTGCGTATAGATTGTGGTTGCCACCTGAGCTAGAAAAGATTCATAATGTATTTCACGTATCGATGCTTAGACGATACCGATCCGTCAAATGTGATTTCCCCGTCTGAGATTGAAATTCGATCCGATATGACTTACGAGGAAGAACCAATCCATAACTTAGCTCGTGAAGTGAAAGAATTGAGAAACAAGAAAATTCCGTTAGTGAAAGTGTTGTGGCATCGACACTAAGTGGAAGAGGCTACGTGGGAGCCTGAAGATTCAATGAGACAGCAATATCCGAATCTGTATAACGGTAAGATTTTCGGGGACGAAAATCCCTAAGGGGGAGAATTGTAACAGTCTGGTTTAGACCCTAGTCAGAACAGTGGTTTTGGGACCACAAATCCGAGTTAGAATAATATCTTAATATTATTTTCTGTGCCTATGATATGTGATTTAGCATGTGTGAAAATTCTGTGAAATGATTTGGTTATTTGTGTGCTTAATTTGAGCAAAGGACTAAATCGCAAAAAAGGCAAAAGTGTCAAGCTATTTTTTTAATTGCTAAATTACCATGTTCTTTTAATATGAAGGCCTAAAAATGAAATTTGGCCATTTGTTTATAGCATCGACAGTTAAGGGCTTGGGTGACATGATTTTCTAATTAAATTAGCAAGGTTATTATAGTAATTTATGTATTAAAATGTTTTATAATAAAAACAAAGTATGAAAGTGGGCATTTTTCATCCATCTTTTGACCGAAAATATTAGAGAAGAAGAAAAGAAAAAGAAGCTAGGTTTCGGCTAGCTTTTGGATTTAATCCAAGGTATGTTTTTAACCGGTTTTTGATAATTTCTACGTTTTTGCAATCGTTGCTTCGTGTTCTTCATAACCCATGCTTCAATTTTGAGAATTGATGATAATTTTGAAATGTGTCTTTGATGAACACATGAGTTTTGTGAAGTTTGATGGTGAATTATGAAAGATATATGTTTGATTAACATAGTTTGTCTTTGAGTTTTTGATGAATTTGAGTATTTTGGATGTAATTGAGAAAATGATTATTTGAGGAAATAAATTGTAAAATAAATGAAACGTATGGATTGATATGATCATAGTGTATATTCGGCCAAGCATGGGTATAAGAAAATTTGGTGTATTTTTTGATTTTGTGAAATAGGGACTAAAATGTTAAAATGTGAAAATGTGAGGGCTAATTTGTAAATTGCCCTAAATATGTGTTCTTGGATTGAATTGAATGAGTTATTGAATAAATGGGTTAAATTTGAATATGTATAGATCAAGAACTGAAGAAAACATACTTAGATCGTGGAAAGTCAAAAGTTGTCGAATAACCGAATCCGATCGAATATCCGAATTCGAGGTAAGTCGATATACAAATAAATGTATTTGAAATGAATTATTTGTGTATATATGAGATTCGAATTGCTATGAATATCCATTGAGATGGAATATATGGGAAATTTGAGCTTACGTATAGATCGACAAGTTGTAAAAGTCTGAGAAGTCCCGTATGAACCTAGGAATAGATAGGATAGCATATGTCATGACATAGGTGTTCGATATTTGATATCATGTAAGACCACGTCTGGGACGTTGGCATTGATTCGAGATTTCGTGTAAGACCACGTCTGGGACGTTGGCATCGATTTGAGATTTACGTGTAAGACCATGTCTGGGACATTAGCATCGTTTTGATTCGTGTAAGACCCTGTCTGGGACAGTGGCATCGATATCTGATTACATGTAAGACCATGTCTGGGACGTTGGTGTTGTACGACTATTCCGAGCATTCCGAGTATCCTATTAGATTTCGAACGGTTCAACGGGCAAGTCCGAGAAATGAATGACTGTGTGAGTTGTATATCCGTTTCAGGTACGTTTATATATATACGCTTTGTATAAGCATGAAAGTTGAGTAAGTATGTGCATTGATGCAAAGGTACATTTGAGATATATGTATGTTTGAGATATGACCAAATGAGATATATGAGATATGATGAATGGGTAAGAAATGTTAAACCAAGTGAGCCAAAGAGACTATTATGTGCTTGAAATGAGAATGTGATAACGATTTTGAATAACTATGTTTATGAATGATTATATGTTAAGTTTATTTGCATATGGCTTACTAAGCTTTTGGAAAGCATACTTTGTGTGTGTGTTTACTCTGTTTACAGATCGTCAAAGCTACTGAAGGCTCGGGACCGTCAAGGATCATCATCACACTACCCAAACTCATTTTGGTACCTTTTGGAAATGTATATACTAAGTATGGCATGTATAGGCTAGATGTTTGGAACATGTTTGAGATGTGTAATTAGCCATGAGATGTGGCCAGATAAATGTTGGTAATATGGATAAGTGTTTATGGTATATGATGCATGTTTTGGTATGGCTTGATGGCAATGAAATGGTCTTATGAATGGTAAGCTTATTGATGAATTAATGCCTTAGTGAATTGGTGAAATTGTGGATGAATTATGCTTGGTTTTACATGTGATTTAGATGTGCTATTTGGCATACAAGTTGGCATATTTAGAAATGTGATTATATAGAATGGTAAGTTGAACATTTGACATGATTTTGGTTGCCAATTGTGTATGGGATATTGATTATTTGAGCTTGTAGGGATGACCCTTGTGTGGGTGGCAATTTGGCCTTGAAAATAGCCTATAATTTCCCACACGATTGAGCACACGGGCGTGTGGCTCGACCGTGTCCCTCGTGGTTGAAATTCAAAACAAGTTAGGATCGACCACGGGCTGGACACATGGGCGTGTGACTGGCCGTGTGGTGAAGTCAGGATCGACCACGAGAGAGGCACACGGGCGTGTCCATGCCGTGTGGACAAGTCAGTATGTATGCCCTGTTTTGACACGGCTTAGACACATGGGCGTGTCTGAGGCCGTGGGAGGCACACGGCCTGCCCACACGGGCGTGTGACCTCTGTAACTTAGAAAAATTTTTAAATTTATGATAATTTCTGTATGTGTTCGGTTTAGTCCCGGCCCTATTCTAAAGCATGCTCAAGGTCTCGTTGACCTATTTAAGGAACATTTTGATCGCATTGGTTGAGTAATATTATGAAATGTCCGTAAAAGTCTCCGTTCGTCCGATAACGCCTCTTAACCCTATTCCAGCGACGGATATGGGTTAGGGGTTTTACAACTTGCTATTTAATTACATACCTAATTCACATATACAATTCAATTTACTAATTCAACTCAAACATATTATCAAGCATTAATTCACAAACACATAACTTCCAAATTATCAACTTCAATCACCTAACATAAGTCAATTTACCAAACTCAAAATAGAACCATTTGCACATTTATAATATCATCATGTTCAGCATCTTATGCCAACTCAAATTGTAACACCCCAAATTCGGCCTAGAAGTTAGGCCCTAATCTGGCGTGTCACATTGAAGTGTTTTTCGAAAACCATGTTTTCATTGAAAACCCTTCTTGTTTAAAAGCTTAAGTAAAATCCCAGTTACGTTAGTTTATTTTTAAAACGTGGTACATTGAAAATTATTAATTTTATTCCCAAAATATCTTTTTAATTGCGGAAGCTAATTTTGAGAGTAATCGATTTACGAAAAAGATTAAGTCGCGAAACCATTCCAATAATGTAGCGAAAACGTAATGTTGTTTTAAAAACTATTAGCATTTTGGAAAACCGTGATTTACTTCTAACGAATATAATTCAAACATAAATAAAAACCCAAAGTTAAAATCCAGAAACTTAAAGAGGCCTTATTACAACCCAAATCAAAATACTTGAATGTAAGCAATCAAAACAGAAAACATAAGTAGTGTGTGGCCTTCTCCGAGTCCCTCGCAGCACCGATCTGTCTAAGGCTGGGGATTACAGCACAGATTAAAAATGGGGTGAGTTTCTTAAAACCGAGTGTGTAATCCCCTTACTAGAGTAATGATCGATATCTGAAATAGAAATCGAGCTTGATCTAGGCCAAAGCCCTTTAACCGTAATGCTGTGATGCAGTCCGGATCAAAGCATACGTGGGCCAAAGCCCACTACAATACCATTTGGGTCACAGCCCATAATAGAATCAATTGGGCCTAGCCCAAACCAATAATGAGAACAAGTGGCCTAAGCCCAAGATGCGACAGATTTCATAAATGGATATACAATAGTATAAGGATGCATCCCACCCTGATCCAGCCAACACACAACCCGTACCAACCCTACACTTACGTGGGGATAAAATCGACCCACCCAACCAGCACACCAATGTTAGCACCGGTTGCAGGCCTAACCGAAATCGCAGCAAAGCTGCTAGTATATATATGCGGCTCTAAGCCTTCAGTAGTGGTATTATAATTGGCACAAAGCCATCAGTAACTATATTATGTTTGGCACATAGCCATCAGCAACAGTAATATAATCGGCACACAGCCTTGGGTAAATATGATCGACACAGAGTCATCGATATATATGTTGGGCACATAGCCACGGGTAAATACGATTGGCACAAAGCCATAATCAAGATGACACAGAGCCATATTTAGGTTGGCACAGAGCCATAATCATATTACGCGTCTTTAAGCCGTCCATCGATCCAAAGTCGTCTCATGTGACCCGTGCGACCTTAATAGATCAATATTGGATCCACAGTCGTCATGCGACCCGTGCGACCCTATCAGAACTTCCTTCATATCAATGTCCCAACCCCATGCAATATGTCGTGTATGTCATGCTCAATCATTACACGTGTATGCAAAATGGCCATGCTCGATATGATCATTTCAACATATATTAATGACATATCGATCCTGCACACGCCCACAGTCAAGTCAGTTAAAACACAATCATACGATCACCGTCAATTCATAGTCTAAGTCAGTCATTTACCCACAATGGCAAAATAGTCATTTTACCCTATAAGGGTATTTCGGTAATCCTACCCTACAGGGGTATTTAGGTAATTCTACCCTACAGGGGTATTTCGGTAATCCTACCCTACAGGGGTATTTAGGTAATTCTACCCTACAGGGGTATTTCGGTAATTTTGCAAACTGGGGGTATTTCGGTAATTTTGTAAACTGAGGGTATTTTGGTAATTTTACAAATCAGGGGTATTTCAGTAATTTTACAAATCGGGGGTATTTCATTAATTTTGCAAATCGGGGGTATTTTGATAATTTTACAAATCGGGGTATTTCGGTAATTTTGCAAATCGGGGTCTCAGCGACCCAACAGAAGGTCCACCGTCGCCTCGAGCGACTTAAATAACCTAAACGATACAACGATGTAAATGGGCCTAAGGCCCATTACTGCGGCAAGTGGGCCCTGCGCTCGTGTGGCCCAATTAGCCAGTAAATAGCCTCGGCTATACGAACAGCACAATTCACATACCATATCACATACATTTTATCCGTGTGGGCCCACGCCCACTAGGCCCACTCAGCCCCTTTCGGCCCAACGAGGCCCAGAACTACCTAAGTCATGTGCACGACATGACAAGTCTATCTACGTCCCACTTAACAGTGAAGTTTACCCACGCAGGCCTACGGGCCCATACGGCCCATTCCGGCCCAAGCCCATGAGATCGCTCATGGCAGCCTTCTTCGTCGTACGCCTACGTTTCGTGAGCTCGGTTGATCACATGGGCATTCGCACGCTCATGTGGCCCAAAAGCCCAATCCTTCAGCTTTTTGGCAATCCGGCATTTTGGCATTTGCCGCTACAGCTAACACCGTGCGAAAAACATTCACACTCTATCGGCTTTTGACTGGTTAGCATGTAACATCCTGGAAAGGGCCTATGCATTTTCGGTTTAATTGTACGAAGTAACATGTTTTATGTACTAAGAATAAATTTTGAACAATTTTGGAAACCTGAAAATGTATGGAAATGTTAAGTTAAAAAAAAATGGAAAGTGAACATTTTTGGAAACTTGGAAATGGATGGAAATGATTTGGAAATGATTCAAAATAGGAAAGTGCACATTTCTGAAAACTTGGAAATGTAAGAAAATGTCAAGTTTACAGAGCCGAACGAAAATTTTTGGAAACTTAGAAATGACTTAGAAATGTCGAGTTTTAAAGTTTAAAAGAGGAAATTAAGGCAAGGTGGCCTTAAAAGAAAAAGTTTGTGAAATTTGACACAAAAACAGGCTTGGAAAAGTGGCCTGAAGATGCCACTTAGGGCCTCTGGAAATGGCGCCACATGCAAGGTGTTGGGCCCGGGTTCGAGTCACTTGGGAAGCAAATAAAAGAAGTTTTATTTTTGCTTCTAGAAGCTCTGAGGGGGACGGCACAAGCCTTCTAGAAAGGAGGAGTTTTATTCTCTTTAATATTCGTTTAATAAGGTGATAAATAAGGGATTTAATTTGGATTATTTTTGAAGAGATAATAAAGGATTATTCTCTAATTATTTTAAATTAAGAGATAAAGCTATCAAATAAAGAAGACTGGTGGCCAAGTAAGGGATTACGAGGAGTAGTTTCGGCTATAAAAGGAAGGAAATAGGGCTACTCATCAATTTTTCTTCCTCCTCCTCTCTCTGTAGAATTTTCGAGTGCTCTCATCTCTTCTCTTCTCTTTTTCTTTTGTCAAGCCGAATCTATAGTCCACCATTGCCAAAATTCTCAAGTTTTTTCCTTATTTTCGTGGAAACCAAATACCCCAAGAGAACCTCTAGTCGACTTCTCCATTAAATCCCAAAAGCTTAAACTTTATCATCTAGTAATCAAGGCCGATTCTTTAAGGGCTTTTAACAAAGGGTGCTACCGATTTCTTAAAAGGGTAAGATCCAAAGTTTGGTTTCAATTCTTTTATATTTTAAACCTATCTAAAATTTAGGGACTAATCTCTATTATGGATTTTGGGCGAGTTATGGAAGGGTGTTTTGGGATTTAAGAAATTGTCAACTACAAGAAGGTATCTTTCGGAACTTCTAAGATCTAAGGTAAGTTATGAATACCATTCGCCATAAGCTATATTATTATGATTTAATGTTAGATTGGATCTAACATGGGTACATAGGGATTTCGACAAAGAATAAAGAAGCAAGGATCAATTCGGGATTTAAGATTTGGAAGGTAAGAACAAAGGTAAATTCGCCAAGACCTATTTTAGTAGTAGATCTATTATTATGTGTTTTAAGCGAAAACTAACCAATTCAAGGGATTTAGTGACTAGCCGATTTCAAAGGGAAAAATACGAGTTTCGGGATTTGATTAAATCATCAAATCGACACCAAGGTAAGCTTTAAGAATACAAATCCTACTAGGATTTGGTTTTCTAAGCCGAATAGGCTTTGTGCTAAATAGTAAGTGATTAATCAATTGTAGGAACTTGAGATCTAAGGCGATAGAGATCGATTTGGGATTCGAGTGAAGTGGTTAAGCTAATCGGTGTGTACCCCCACACTACTTCTTAATATGTTTCATGGACTGTTTTATTAAAATATGTGATATTAAGAATATGAAAGTGGCTAGGGTACCATGTTATGGTACTAAGTACTCAGGTACGTTTCCTACTTCTACAAAGAATATGAAAAAGGTCATTAGTAACATGAGAATATGATAAGAATGTGAACTCTGGCATATTTATGCATATCATCGTTATATGGGGCATATGGGTTTGTTTGAAAGGGGAAGTGAATGTGGTGACTTAAGACCACGAACACGGTGACCTAAGACCGTGATATCTGAAAGTGGTGACCTAAGACCACAGTAATCTGAACGTGGTGACCTAAGACCACGAATGCGGTGACCTAAGACCGCAATTTGGAGTGTAGCGGAAGGAGGGTCGACTTAGTAGTCCCCACGGTGTGCATGGTTGGTACGGGGGTGTGTAGCGGATGGACAATTAGGTTTGGGTTTGGGACTGCATCATAACTTGTATTCTATGTTTTGAAGATGTAACTCCTGTATGCTTGATTCTATTATGACTTAGTGTCGTGTACACATTGAGTCCGTTTGACTCACCCCGTTGTGGGACCATGTTTCAGGTGATGAACAATGATGGACCGGGACGGCAGAACTTGTGGTGGCCATGCTCAACATGAAGTTTTTATTTTATGAACTACTATTTCTATTTAAGTACTTGAATTACTTGGAAATTATTTGATGTAATAAGGCCATAAGGCCATAGTTGAATTGTTTTCCATTTATTTCTATTTATTATGATTATGAGTTTTACCTATTAAAGTTTAAGTAAAATTTTTAATATAAATAACTGAATTCGTTTTCAACACAAGCCCAACCCAAACAATGTTTTTTTTTTCAAAATCGCACAAGTTTTCTCTAGGTAACGAAAGAATTTTGAAACCGGTTTACTTGAGGAACATACCAAATCTTGGCAAATCTCGTGGGCCGGGTTTGGGGTGTTTCAGTTTGGTATCAGAGCCCAGTTTTAAAACTCTTGGCCTGTGGGCCAAGGCCCAAAACATTTTCAAAGCGAGCCCAAATGAGTTTTTTTTGAAAATATTTTATGAAACAAGCAGGTTTTCTGGCATGGCACCTAAAGTCTCCGACCCGCAGTCCACCAGGTAAGTACCCCTAACTATTTGTGTGATTATGTGTAATGAATATTAGAAGGGTAGAAAAGGAATGGAACGTAGAATAGCATGATAGGAACTTGAACCCTAGGACTAGTCTACTCAAACACAAACACATAAGACTTAAGGAACGTTAAACAAACCCATGGCTAAGTCACTAAGTTAGGGTGTGGTAACCCCTGTGCGCATGTCTAGGATTGGATCCGGAAGAGCCTGGTATTTAAGCAAAGTCCTAGTGACTCACCTCCTCTTCGCAGGAATCCTACCTAGTGCGTAGCTTCGGTCTCACCCTAACCTGCAGGGCTCAGTGAGGTGTGGCAACCTGCATGCGCATGTCTAGGAATGGTTTCGGTGGGAGCTTGGTATTTAAGCAATCCGCGTGACTCACCTCCTCTCCACTCGAATCCTGCACGGCACGTAGCTTTGGTTCACCACGACCAAGAGGACTCGGTCATAGGCTAAACACAATAACTAAAACCCGAAAGGAATTAGCCGTGTTTTTATAAAAACAACAAAACCCTAGTTTTAGAACTCTTAAAACTTTCTTCTAAATTCATGAAAACCATCTTTACAAAATTTTCCGAAAGATTTCGATTTATACAAAAATGCCCCTAGTGGTAAAATTACCAAAATACCCTTGGTTTATAAAATGACCAACTACCCAACAGCTTTTGCCAAAATTTCATTATTTTATCAATGTTCAAAACCCTAATTATCAAATTATCAAAATACCTTGAATTTTGGAAATTTCAAAATTGCCCCTAACTTATAAAATTACCAAAATGACCACGATTTCCAAAATTTTTGCAACATCACCGTTTTGAAAAGTACAATTCTCAAAAAGAACCTCAAAGTTTTGCAACCTTTGAAATATCCACGATTTATAAGATTTTACAAATTTACCCGGTTTGGAAAAAAATCACCAAAATACCCCGAGGTCCAAAATCACCGAAATACCCTGGATTTCAAAATTTTTCAAAATACCCGAAAATTTAAAAATACCAAAATACTTTATGACAAAATCACCAAGGAACTTTTCCTTTTAAAAATTACGAAAATACCCCAGGTAGTGGAAGAAAAAAAACAATAACAATGAAAACTACAACCTTTCTCCGAATGAACGAGAGTTCATGATTATTTGATGGATGTATGGATGAATGAATGGAAAGAGCGTGTGCATACGAAAGAACCACTCCTAAAACTCTTTTCATAAAATTTCTTCGCGGGTAATCAAGTGAAACAAAGACTAATTCATAAAACTTCTTAATCGGATCACGACGTTAGAAATGAGCTCTAGAGGACGTGGTCATCGTGGACGAAAGTTAGAGGAAGGATGACGATGTCGAACCTCGTTAGATCGGGTCAAGGGTCCGACAATGAGATACCACCGCCACCACCACCCCACTGTTGGTGTTGAGCGGCAAGCTCGGAGACGGGGATGATCTTTGTGTCGCAGTTGTGGCCGCGAGTTTTGGAGTTGGTGGCTGGTGCAGGAGGAAATTCGGGAACCCGTAAGTTCAGGTACTGGCGGCCCGAGCTAATAGAGCCGAAATGTTTTGTGGAGTATCGTGTGGCACCCGGTTCGGTGAGCACGGTTGGAAGCAACAGAGCGCATCATGGATGAGCTTGACTTGACCCCCGAGGAGAAGTTAAAAGGAATGGTGGCACCATTTGCGATGGCGAAGCGTATCGGTGGTGGTTGACTATTCGGGATGGTGCCACGGTACCGAGGATCCGACACGGGAATATGTTAAGGAAGCATTTTAGAAGAAGTATGTAGGAACCGGGTATCTTGATGAGCAAAGGAAGGCATTTCAGGGTTGGTTCAAGGGAACAAGTCCGTGGCGGAGTATGAGGCTGAATTCACGAGGTTGAGCCGATATGCTCGAGGAGTAGTGGCAATCGAGCATGAACGCCGTGTGTCCGCTTTTGAGGACGGGCTAAGGGATGATCGAGATCATTGATAGCACCGCATCGGGAGCGAGTTTTCTCGCTTTGGTAGAAAAGGCCAAGGTGGCCTGAGGAATCAAGGATTCTACAAAGCGGGCTATGGATAGGAATAGGCCCAAAAGAGGTTTTGGAGCGTCGGAAAGGTTCATAAGAGGCCTAGAGTTGATGGGCGCGAGGTCGGCAAGTTGGTTTAGAAAGGCGGTATCGACCTTATGATGTGTGTGGAAAGAAGCACTTAGGAGAGTGCTTTGGAAGAAAACAGGAGGATGTTTTAGATGTGGGTCCAAGGACCATGTGATCAAGGATTGTCCTAAGCAATCGGATGAAAGCCGACCAATAGCTCGAGAATGTTAGTCGATGGTAGAGGAGGACCGCAGCCTCAACGAGGTCGTGGTTCGAGTAATGAGAGGTAATGGTAACTTGGCAGAGGCCGTGGAACACAAGCCGAGGTGCCGCTAACGCCGAGGCAAGGTAACCAGTTTGGTTTATGCGGTTATTTGGAGGAAGATGGAGACAGCGTCGGACGTTATAACCGAGCACGTTCTTTATTTTTGACAAGCCCTATTTTTCTCTAATCGATGTGGGCTCGACCCATTCCTATGTTGCATGTAGTGTAGTGGAAACACTAGGCCTAGACTCGAACCTTCCGATAGGCGGATGACTCGTAGTAAGCCCATTAGGCCTAATCGTAGTGGTGGATAAGATCTTTCGGAATGTACCCCAGAGATTCAGGAGTGAACTTTGGTGACTTAATGGAACTACCTTTCGGGAGTTTGAACTTATACTTGGAATGGACTTGCTAGTAGAGCACCGAGTCGTGTTGGATTGTGCGGCTAAACGAATGGAACTAAGGACCCCGGAGGATGAAGTAGTAGTAATGACCGAGAGAGAAGAAACTACCGCCCAACGTAGTTTCGGCGTTGAAGGTGAGAAAATGGTTAAGAAAGGGTGCAAGGCGTTCTTAGCCTTCGTAAGTGCGTTGGGTGGAAAGGAAGAAGGTGTCGGTGGAGTTAGAACGGTGAAAGACTTTGAAGATGTATTTCGGAGGAATTACTGTGAATACCCCAGATAGGGAGGTGGAGTTTGGAATAGACTTACTACAGGAGCAGCTCTGTGTCAATCGCTCCATACCGAATGGCGCCAAAGGAGTTTGTTGAGCTCAAGGCTCAAATCCAAGAGTTGTTGGATCGTGGGTTCATACGACCAAAGTGTGTCTCCATGGGGAGCACCGATTCTGCTTTGTAAAGAAGAAGGGCGGAACTATGCGTATGTGCATAGATTACCGTCGATTGAATAAGTCGACCATCAAGAACAACTATCCTTTGCCAAGGATCGATGAATTGTTCGATCGGTGAAGAAGGGACGCAGATATTCTCAAAGATAGACTTAAGATCGGGATATCACAAATTGAAGGTGAAGGAGGCGGATATCCATAAGACCGCTTTTAGGACAAGATACGGCCATTTTGAGTTTGTGGTGATGCCGTTTGGATTGACAAACGCTCACCGGCCGCGTTCATGGATATGATGAACCGAGTTTTTCAACCCTACTTGGATAGGTTCATCGTTGTGTTCATCGACGATATTTTGGTGTATTCTAAGTCCGAAGAGGAGCATGATGAACATCTCCGAGTGGTGCTACAAGTGTTAAGGGAGAAGAAGCTCTAGGCCAAAATCAGCAAGTGTGGATTTTGGCTTAAGGAGGTGGCATTCTTAGGGCATGTGGTATCCATGAGAAGGAATAAGAGTGGATCCTAGGAAGATCAAGCAGTGTTGGATTGGAAACCACCTAGGTCCGTGGTGAGATTCAAGTTTCTTAGGTTTGGCAAAGCTATTCTGAAGGTTCAGTAGAAGGATTCTCGCCAATAGCCGCGCTTTGACAAAGTTACTAAGGAAGGAAGTACCCTTTGAATGGTCTGATAAGCAACAGAAGAGCTTTGACAACCTTAAGAAGGTGTTGACGGATGCTCCAGTGTTAATTCAGCCGGAGGCTGGAAAGGATTTTGTGGTGTCTTGTGACGCTCGCATAATACGGGATTAGGATGTGTGCTAATGCAAGAAGGAAAAGTAGTCGTTATGCGTCTCGGCAAGCAACTAAGGCCTCATGAGGTTAACTACCTAACTCATGACTTGGAACCTGCGTGAGTGGTTTTCGCCCTTAAGGTTTGGAGGCACTACCTCTATGGAGAAAGGTCGGTGATCTACATGCACCACAAGAGCCTTAAGTATCTGTTGACTCGAAGGAGTTGAACTTGAGGCAACAAAGGTGGGTGGAGTTGTTGAAGGACTACGATCGCTCGATAGAATATCATCCGGCAAGGCGAATGTGGTAGCCGATGCCCTAAGTCGGAAGGTTGTGTCGGATCTAAGGGCTATGTTCGCTCACTTAAGTTTGTACGATGATGGAAGCTGTTGGCAGAGTTGCAAGTCAAGCCCACATGGTGAAGGAGGTGAAAGAGGGGCGTTGGTTGATAAGGATCTAAGTGCTAAGTTACGCAAGTGCGAGCGGGAATTAAAGGATTATGGCATTAATGATGAAGGAGTATTGTGTTACAAAGGAAAAGTCTCGTATCCCGGAAGGACAAGGAGTTAAGACAAAGGATTCTTGGGAGGCGCATAGTAGCCCTTATGCTATGCATCCCGGAGGCATTAAGTCGCTGAGATCTAGGGAACAATTTTGGTGGTCCGATCTTAAGCAAGAAGTGACCGAATTTGTGGGGAAATGTTTGACGTGTCGACAAGTTAAGGCTGAACACCAAGTTCCATCAGATTGCTTCAACCAATCGAGATTCTCGCAATGGAAGAAGGAGAGAATTACCATGGATTTCGTTAGTGGGCTTCCCCACGCCTACTAAGAAGGACTCGGTATGGGTGATAGTGGACCATTTGACTAAGTCCGCGCACTTCATCCCGGTAAGAGTTGACTATTCTCTTGAAGTCGCTAAGTTATATGTGGCGAGAAATTGTGAGGTTACATGGTGTACCAAGATCGATCATCTCCGATGCAGAGACCCAAGGTTTACGTCTCGGTTCGGAGGGCACTTCATCAAGCTTTAGGCACTAAGTTGGACTTCACTACGGCTTTTCATCCACAAATCAGACGAGCGATGCGAACGAGTTATACAAGTGTTGGAGGATATCTTTGAGAGGTCTGTGTGATGGATTTCGAGGAAGTTGGGAAGACTATTTGCCTTTAGCTGAGTTCGCCTACAACAACGGCTATCAAAGCTAGCATTCGGATGGCACCATATGAAGCATTGTATGGTCGGAAGTGTAGAACTCCTACTTGTTGGGTGAGTTAGGAGAACGCCGAGTTTTGGGTCCATAGTTAGTGGCCGTAAACCGCGAGGAGAAGGTTGAGATGATTCGAGCACGGTTAAAGGAAGCCTCGATAGGCGTAAGTCGACGCAGACCTTAAGCGAGAAGGAAATAGAGGTTGAAGTGGGAGACCAAGTGTTTTGAAAGTCTCACCTTGGAAAAAGGTAATGAGGTTGGCCGCATATGGAAGTTAAGCCCAAGGTTTATAGGGCCCTATCGAGTAATGAAGCGAGTTGGAGGCGATGGCATACCAATTGGAGTTGCCACCGAGTTGCAGCAGATGCACGACGTATTCCATGTATCCATGCTACGTCGTTACCGATCGGATCCGTCTCATGTCGCACTGGCCAAGAAGTAGAGCTAAGGCCGGACTTATCCTACGAGGAAGAGCCGATTCGGATATTGGAACGTGATGTGAAAGTGCTACGGAGGAAGTCGGTTCCTCTAGTCAAGGTGTTACTGGCGCAATCATGGATTGGAAGAAGCTTCGTGGGAACGAGAAGAGGCAATGCGACAACAATACCTCAATTATTTTAGTTAGAAAATTTCGAGGACGAAATTATTTTAAGGGGTAGAATTGTAACATCCTCGAAAGGGCCTATGCATTTTCGAGTTTAATTGTACGAACTAACATGTTTTATGTACTAAGAATAAATTTTGAACAATTTTGGAAACACTGAAAATGTATGGAAATGTTAAGTTGAAAAAAAAATGGAAAGTGAACATTTTTGGAAACTTGGAAATGGATGGAAATGATTTGGAAATGATTCAAAATAGGAAAGTGCACATTTCTGGAAACTTGGAAATGTAAGAAAATGTCAAGTTTACTGAGTCGAACGAAAATTTTTGGAAACTTAGAAATGACTTAGAAATGTCTAGTTTTAAAGTTTAAAAGAGGAAATTAAGGCAAGGTGGCCTTAAAAGAAAAAGTTTGTGAAATTTGACACAAAAATAGGCTTGGAAAAGTGGCACTCAAGATGCCACTTAGGGCCTCTGAAATGGCGCCACATGCAAGGTGTTGGGCACAGGTTCGAGTCACTTGGGAAGCAAATAAAAGAAGTTTTATTTTTGCTTCCAGAAGCTCTGAGGGGGACGGCACAAGCCTTCTAGAAAGGAGGAGTTTTATTCTCTTTAATATTCGATTAATAAGGTGATAAATAAGGGATTTAATTTGGATTATTTTTGAAGAGATAATAAAGGATTATTCTCTAATTATTTTAAATTAAGAGATAAAGCTATCAAATAAAGAAGAGTGGTGGCCAAGTAAGGGATTCGAGGAGTAGTTTCTGGCTATAAAAGGAAGGAAATAGGGCTACTCATCAATTTTTCTTCCTCCTCCTCTCTCTGCCGAATTTCTCGAGTGCTATCCTCTCTTCTCTTCTTTTTCTTTTGTCAAGCCGAATCTATAGTCCACCATTGCCAAAATTCTCAAGTTTCTTTTCCTTATTTTTCGTGGAAACTAAATACCCCAAGAGAACCTCTAGTCGACTTCTCCATTAAATCCCAAAAGCCAAAACTTTATCATCTAGTCATCAAGGCCTATTCTTTAAGGGGGCTTTTAACAAGGGTGCTACCGATTTCTTAAAAAGGGTAAGATCCAAAGTTTGGTTTCAATTCTTTTATATTTTAAACCTATCTAAAATTTAGGGACTAATCTCTATTATGGATTTTGGGCGAGTTATGGAAGGGTGTTTTTGGATTTAAGAAATTGTCAACTACAAGAAGGTATCTTTCTGAACTTCTAAGATCTAAGGTAAGTTATGAATACCATTCGGCCATAAGCTATATTATTATGATTTAATGTTAGATTGGATCTAACATGGGTACATAGGGATTTCGACAAAGACAATAAAGAAGCGAGGATCCAATTCAAGATTTAAGATTTGGAAGGTAAGAACAAAGGTAAATTCGGCCAAGGCCTATTTTAGTAGTAGATCTATTATTATGTGTTTTAAGCCGAAAACTAACCAATTCAAGGGATTTAGTGACTAGCCGATTTCAAAGGGAAAAATACGAGTTTCGGGATTTGATTAAATCATCAAATCGACACCAAGGTAAGCTTTAAGAATACAAATCCTACTAGGATTTGGTTTTCTAGCCGAATAGGCTTTGTGCTAAATAGTAAGTGATTAATCAATTGTAGGAACTTGAGATCTAAGGCGATAGATCAGATTTGGGATTTCAAAGTGAAGTGGTTAAGCAAATCGTGTGTGTACCCTTACACTACTTCTTAATATGTTTCATGGCCTGTTTTATTAAAATATGTGATATTAAGAATATGAAAGTGGCTAGGTACCATGTTATGGTACTAAGTACTGTATATTTCCTACTTCTACAAAGAATATGAAAAAGGTCATTAGTAACATGAGAATATGATAAGAATGTGAACTCTGGCATATTTATGCATATCATCGTTATATGGGGCATATGGGTTTGTTTGAAAGGGGAAGTGAATGTGGTGACTTAAGACCACGAACACGGTGACATAAGACCGTGATATCTGAAAGTGGTGACCTAAGACCACAGTAATCTGAAAGTGGTGACCCAAGACCACAGTAATCTGAACGTGGCGACCTAAGACCACGAATGCGGTGACCTAAGACCGCAATTTGGAGTGTAGCGGAAGGAGGGTCGACTTACTAGTCCCCATGGTGTGCATGGTTGGTATGGGGGTGTGTAGCGGATGGACAATTAGGTTTGGGTTTGGGAATGCATCATAACTTGTATTCTATGTTTTGAAGGTGTAACTCTTGTATGCCTGATTTTATTATGACTTAGTGTCGTGTACACATTGAGTCTGTTTGACTCACCCCGTTGTGGGACCATGTTTTAGGTGATGAACAGTGATGGACCGGGACGGCAGAACTTGGGGTGGCCATGCTCAACATGAAGTTTTTATTTTATGAACTACTATTTCTATTTAAGTACTTGAATTACTTGGAAATTATTTGATGTAATAAGGCCATAAGGCCATAGTTGAATTGTTTTCCATTTATTTCTATTTATTATGATTATGAGTTTTACCTATTAAAGTTTAAGTAAAATTTTTAATATAAAGAATTGAATTCGTTTTCAATACAAGCCCAACCCAAACAATGTTTTTTTTTCAAAATCGCACAAGTTTTCTCTAGGTAACGAAAGAATTTTGAAACCGGTTTACTTGAGGAACATACCAAATCTGGGCAAATCTCGTGGGCCGGGTTTGGGGTGTTTCATAGCAATTACGGTACTAATACACACCTGATTATAAAAGCGAATTGTGCTCAAAGTAACCTTGTACCTAAATTAAACCAATAAAATCCGATTAGAAACTTAACTCATAACACTAACGAAATCTAACGGAATTCCAAATCAGATACGATGCCCTTACCAACAACAGAAGCGATCACCTCTTCAGTTCACAAGCAATGCACCAATCACCCTTGGCCAAAACCTACACAAGAACCCCCTCCTTCTTTAGATTCACACAAGACATGCGATATCATTACAACAGGAAACCTATACCCCATTCTCCACCCCTTACCAGACCGTAGATCCAAATACTGATAAAAGGAGTAGCGCACACGAGTCGAGAATCGGTTTAATCTGAAGAGTATACCAAAATAATATAGTTGGTGCGAAAAGGAGAAACAAAAGACAATATCCAAAGAAGGGAAAAATTCGAAAGAGGAAAGAAAGCGCAAGTCGGATACTCACCTATGAGTATTCGGCGAATGAAGCAGTTGGAGGTGAAGGTAGAGAAGTGCAGAGGGACAAGATGGTAGATGTTCAGCCGATTGTTTAGAATCAATTGCAGAAGTCGGTAGTAAGAGAGGGAAAAAGAATAGTCATTTGACAAAAACCGAAGGAAATGACAAAAAGGAAGAAGAAGAAGGTATCTGGCAAGAACTCAAAAGAAAAGAGAATACAACTAGAGGGCTAACCGAAAGGGGAAGTATGGGGTGAACGAATGCCGAAGTGAAAATAGAAAAAGAAGCAGAATAGAATTAATCGTAGTACTCAAAAGAATAGATGAAGGAGTTATGAAAACCGGTCAAAATGTATTCGGCCACTCAAGGAAAGTATACGGCTAAGATGTTGCAGAGGAAAAACCAAAAAACAGTGATCACCAAAAGCCGAAAATGCAAGGCCCCCTCCCCAGCCAAATTTCTGAGTACCTCCCAAGCAAATTCGGCACAGTCTTACTTTACTTCAAACTCCCCCTTTTCCTCCTAAAATCCCTTCATGATTTCCTCCCCAATCTTCTCCTTGATTTTCTCCATAATCCATTCCTTGACCAGTTCAAATTCTAACCACCCTTGTAGTGTTTTATTCAAACTCCACCACTCACATAGCAAAGGAGTAAAATAAATACTCCTTTGTGCATAGAGTGACTCAAACTCAAGCTCCCTTGCCACCATAATGACGCCACAACCACTGGACTACAAGCTCATCTTGTGTCACATTTTAATCTTAATTACTTAAAAGGCTTAATACCAGGAGTCAGGGTTCCCCTAATGCTAAAAAATAAAAATTTTCCAAATGACATGACTTGCACCAAGGACTTCTTAGAAGCCCCCTAACATTACAAAATCACTCACTTAACAGATCCAACATGCATTTGTGCCTTTCTCTTGTTCTCAAAAATTTACACACTCCCATGCCCAAGGCCCAATAGGCCCAATTCTACTAGGCCCAAATTCAAGGTGTTACAAATGGCCAAAATACATATCCATCAAACATACCAAAATGACACAAGCCTATACATGCCATATACCATATTTACACAACTCAAAAGTACCAAATAGATGTCCGATAGTGCGATGAAGTTCCTGACGATCCCCGGTTCCGACTAGCTTCGATTTACTATAAAACATAGAAGGAAATAAACAAAGTAAGCTATAAAGCTTAGTAAGTTTGTATGTGTATATGAAATAATCAACATCATTCATGAACAACTCCAAATAGATACATAATTTGCCATTAAAACCTCAACCAATGAGATAACATAAAGTTTAACTATAAAGCAACTCATAAATTCTCATCTTCTTATAATTCATCATTCGAACAGATTTCTGTACATACCTGTACTGATACATATCTATTCTCACCATTTTGCTTATCAAATCTCTTCGAGTTTATTAATGCTTACGATATAAGTACGTAGATTTTCCGATGCCATAGTCCAACTATGGTCTTACACATATATTGCCAAGGCCCTACCGTGGTCTTTTATTCACATGCCATAACCTGGTTATGGTCTTATTATTCGATTTTGCCATAGCCCAGCTATGGTCTTATTCAACAACTCGTTTACTTAAACCGTGCATTTAATCTAATATCTCCACATTTATCTAATATAATAAATACTATCTCAATTTCATCCATCAAATAAATAGATACACATTTAAGTTCAGATATACGAACTTACCTCGTATACGGAAATGACGAATCGAGTCAACTACTCGATAACCTTGCTTTTTCCTCGATCTAAATCTGAATTCTTTCTTTCTTGATCTATATGAATTCAAAACTAAATTATTCAATCACATATTCTTTCAATTTAGTCCATATCACACTTTAAAGCACTTTTACACTTTTGCCCCAAGTTTTTCACAACTTTTACAATTTAGTCCTTATTTCACAAAACACAAAATTCACATAATTTCAATAAAACCCATTCTTGGCCGAATTACATATAGGTCCCTAGCAGCCCAAAACTTTCATTTATTTCACATTTCAACCACTCAATTTGCACATTTTACAATTTAATCCCTATTATGCATTTTTATCAAAAATCACTTAACAAAACATGTAAAACTATCATCAAGCTTTCATATTTCAACATTAAACATCAAAGAACACATAGATTCAACAATGGAAATTCTCAAAATCTTTAACAGTTTCGAAATTAAAGGTACGGGCTAGCTAGATTGAGCTGTAATTATTACAAAAACATAAAAATCATCAAAACCGAGCAAAAACGGACTTACTATCAAGCTTGCATGTGGTCGAACCCTAAAATGGACAAAAATGGCTTCCTTCCTTGTTGTTTTCGATTGAAGATGAAGAAATAAAGATGATAGCCATGTTTTATTTTACTTAATTTGTTTTTATTAACTAAATTACCAATTTAACCTTAATTAAAAACCATCAAATTACATGATAATATGTCCAAAAATGTCCACTCAATTTAATTATGGTCTAATTACAACATAAGGACCTTAAATTTAAGTTTCTATAGCTATTAGATACTTTTAGCTAATAGAACTCCACTTTTGCACTTTACGCGATTTAGTTCTTTTTACCGAATTGACCATTTAAACGATAAAAGTTTTTCACGAAAATTTCATAGCATCATATATTCATGCTGTAAATAATAAAATAAATATTTTAGCTTCAGATTTGTGGTCTCAAAACCACTGTTTCGATTTGACCAAAAACGGGCTGCTACATTGCTGCTTCCCTTTCTTTTAGCACAAGATAAAATTCCTGTACAATGGGTATTACTGTAGGTTCTTCAGGTGGTAAACAGAAGTTAGTCCACACACCTTTACAATTTCTCATTAATGGATCAAAACCTTGTTCTTGGATGAATGTATAAGGTTGGAGTTGCCATAGATATTTGTCTATGCGGCTTTTCTGGAATTCAACAGATGAATTCATGATGTTATAGAAGAATTTTTTTCAAACCTGAATGGGTTGTAATGGCTCTTCTTTTTCTTGTCACGTTCTTGAATAGTGGCAAAGGAATCTTGTTTTCTCCACAATTATGTGTAAGTAATTGATCTGTCGTAAATCGGTGTAGCAGATTAAACTAGTTTTCACATATAAGGATCTTGAATATAAGCATTTCATTATATTTTAGTTAAGTTTCTTTAGCTTTACTTACGTTCAATAAAATGTGCAAATTGAGTCTTTTATTGACCCTAAAGGCTGAATGAGGCCTAAGGGAGAGCTAACGTACCTTGTAAGTGTGCAGGAGACCATTAAACAACATTTTAGACTGATACTAGATACTATGTCACAAAACAGGAGGCCCGATGTTGCAACATAGAGAGCAGAATTGAGAGAGTACAAAACTGCCTTCGATGTCACGACACAGGTCTTGGTGTGTCGCGACATCAACTCTAGGACGGAAAATAAACATGAAGCAGATGGGTTTAGGTCCGCACAATCGAACTTAAAGCTCGAGAATGTCAACTAACCTAGGGTTAAAGGATGACGGCCACCTAAGGCTATAAATAGGCTTCTTTGGCACATGTTATAGACACCATTCCATTAGCCTAGCTTATTCCTTTATATTTAGTTTTGTTTTCTTACTTTATTAGGTTTTTTAGAGTTTAGTTTATTTGTCTTTGTTTTATTTCAAGAGATTTGAATCATGAAGGATATCAACTTTTGTGGATTCGCATTTATTATTAATATCAATCAAGCTTTTCTTGACCTCTCTACTTCAATTATTCCATTATGATTAATTCTTCCATCTATTCCATGTTGTTTATGAAAGCCATGCGAAATTAATCCATCTGAGGGAGATTAGCAAGTGGAGGTATGATATGTTAACTATTTTGTAGGGTTACTCAACGGATCAACTGTTTGGGAAAGGAAGAACGTGAAACAAAACATGGGCCTAAAAATCTCAGGAAATCATCAAGTTGGGAATTAACCCAAATTTGGTATTGCCCATTCGTGAACACCTTCACCCCAAGCCAGTTTGGACTATGAGGTCAGAAGATAAGTAGTTCTTGCTGACTCATTATGTTAGTGAAAGATCGGAAGATCCTGCTAAGGTGGTGACTAGTTGATTGACAAGGAACATGAAGCAACAGTTGATGGGGATTACCGAAGCGAACTAATCACCCAAAATCGTAATTTGATTTATTCTACTCTTCTATCTCTTGAGTTTTAATTATTTTATGTTATTTTAGTATTATTATAAAATCCATAAAAAAAACCTTTTTTTATGCTTTCGTACTATAATTTATTTAAAGTACTAATTAGATCTTTTAGTGTCTAGGTTAGAATTGACCTAGCGCTCGCCTCCCTTAGGTATGATCCTCGGAGTATTCACCTACTTTGTTCTAAAACTATATTACAACTCAGCCCGTATACTTGCGGATACCGCTTTGCCATTCTATATTTTATTATAGTATTCACACCCTGGATGTTAGTACGCTCGGAGGCAGTTAGTTGCTCACACAAGCTAGCGAGATTCTGCAAAAAATGCTAGATTCTAGCCATTGTTATGGTATCCACCACAGATACATAGGCCATGTATCCCCTGTATGCAGGTTTTTCCTTCCTTTTTAAATTGATTCATTTTAATCCAGATTAATTGTGTGCCTAGTTTTTACCTTCCGTAAGCTTGATATTAATTCAAAATTGATTGAATCACATGCTAATTTAATTAATTATGAATTGTTGGTAATTATTTAAGATTTTAAATTCTAATGTTAAGTGTTTATATTTGCGTGTAGCGCCTTATTACTCGGGTTCGGCGATTGGATCGGGTAATGGGTGTTACAGCCTATAAATACAACCCTTATTCCATGAAAAATTCTCTCATCGATATTATGTTGTCAAGTCTCTATTCTGAACCAAGTTTGTAGCAACCAAGGTAAGCCTTTGTCCTGTTAGGGTTGATTGTCTAGAAAGCTAGGCTCGCTTATATGTGTCAATTTCGTAAGTTTTGTCTGTTTAAGTAATATATGTGTTTATGTATGTTGCGAACCAGTCGGACCATCTACCAGCAAGGATAAAGGCAAAGCAAAACACATTTAAATTCTCACGCTTTATCAGTGAGTAGTTAAGAATTGTCATAAGTGTGCTAGCTATCATGTTTTTCCATATGAATGCTCATGGTTCATAACATATATGTGAATTGTTACATTTTCCAAAAACCCTATTTTTAAACTAAGTTCTAAGGGTAAGCTTTTTTCTAAAAAACCCTATTTTTAAAGTTCTGATACTTTGTTTTCAATATATGTTTTCAAGTTATTTTTTTAAGCTATGTTTTAAAGATATGTTTCACGCATGCTCCTATGCGAGCCTCTATTTTCAAGCATGTACTGAAAGTACAGTTTTATAAGCTATGTTTTTGTGAGCTCTTTGATTCAAGCTCTATGTGATAAGTTTCTGTGCAAGCTCTTTTGTGAGCCCTTATGTTGGACATATTGGTATACCAAAGGATTGTGAGTACTTACCTATAAGTTCTGTGATTTTTGGCGTTGATGCCTATTTTTCAGTGGTGTCAGAAACAGTGGTTTCAAGACCAAAACTCTGACGAGTAAGTTCGTAAATATTATCATTTAATATTTACGAGTCAAATATGGTTTTAAAAAGATTTTTGATGTGATAATTTATGTTATTCGAATGATTAATTAAGTTCAAGTGGTAAGACCCTAAGGTCAAGTGGTTTTAGAAAATGAGGTATCGGGACCTCATTTCTATAAATCGAGCCGTAAATATTTTTATAAATATTTACGGGGTGTTATTAAGGTTGTATTAAAGTTTCGTTAAGAAATTTTAATGTCTCGATAGTTAATTAAAGAAAAATGACTAAATTGTAAAAGATGTAAAACATAGTAATTATTACATTTAGAAGATTAAATAGCTTATTAACTAAATGAGGAAGGACCAAAGTGGTAATTTAGCCTAAATTAATATGGTTGGACGGCAACTTGAATGAAAATGGTAAAATAAAATATGTTTAATGGCAAATTTGTAAGTATGTTGAAATGTAACTTAAAACATAATGAAATTCATCAACATTTTTCTTCATTCTTCTTCTTGGATGGTCGAAACCTCCATTTTCAAAACCTTGAAGTTTCAATGGTTTTAGATGGATGCATGTAAGCCAATTTTCACCCAATTTTAATAATTTTTATATTTTTGAGATCGTTGCAACTAGGTCCAACTAGCTCGTACCTTCGATTTTGAAATTGTTAAAGATATTGAATGTTTTCATTGATGAATCTATGTAATTTTAGTTATTGAATGATGAATTTGAAATGTTGGTTGATATTTAGAAGCATTTTGTTAAGTAATTTTGATGAATTTTTCGATTAGGGACTAAATTGTTAAAATAGTAAAAATACAAGGATTTGATGTGAAATTGTTGCAAAAATGGGCTTTATTTGATGCCATGAACATTTGGCTGGCAGGGCTTGTATTAAAAATGGTTAATTTGCATGTTTTAGGCTCAAGGACTAAATTGAATAAAAATGAAAAGTTGAGGGTAATTTTGTAAAAATGTCAAAAATGACTAAATTCCAAAAAATAAATTGTTTTACTATCTAAATTAATGACTTGAATAAAATTATTAATTTAGATCAAGATTGAGTGAAAAATCGAGGAGAATGGAAAATTACCAAATAGCCCCTATACTTTGACATTTATGTAATTTGGCCAGGTAAGTTTGTATGCTTAAAATTTAACATTTATATACATAGGTAATTGGTATTACATGATATTATATATATATGTTCTATTGTTGGAAATGAATCATTATCTAAGTTATAATATTGAATTTGATGCTCGGTTTGAATTGAACGTGGGATAGAGTACATTTGTGTTTTGGTATATTACAGGGGTTTGGAGTGGAGATGGTATTGGAGGGACATATTGGTATATTACCCAAGTAAACCGAGGTTCAGCATTTGTTGCGATCACGTTATACTTTCTGTTTGGCATGATTTGGTGGATCAGCTCTTATGAGCTTCTATTTAGCTCTTATGAGCTTCTGTTGGCGTGTTTCGGGTGGACCAGCTCTTATAAGCTTTTTTTTGGCGTATTTCGGTTGGATCAGCTCTTATGAGTTTCTGTTTGGTGTGTTCGATCTATCTGACGATGTACTATTATCCGTAAGTCGTTCTTCGAATGGAAAATCTACGTAAGGTAATCTGTTTAATGAATTTAAAAGATTTGTTATTTACTGAATATTTGATCTGAACATAAATGAATTCATCAGTTGAGATTGTGGATGATGCTTAGGTTTGTGCTAAGCTTATGGTTGTATTATATCATGTTTAATATTAATGATATACATTGAAATGGCAAGTGGCCAAATAGAAATATGCTTATGTTCATGAAAAGGTGGTAAGATTCAAAAGGTGTATTTTTTAATAAAATGGTTTATCATGTGATTGACCCCAAATGAGTTATATTCATAAATGCACTAAATTGTGTATTGATGATAGTGATTAGGCTTATGTCAAGCTTGAGAGTATGATTGATGTTTATGCTTGTGTCTGGTATTATACAAATGAAATGGGTAAGAAAAGGTAATGAAACGGTAAGTTCATTATATAAATGTGATATGATGAAAAAGGGATTGATGAATTGAATGATGTATTTATATATGAGAAATTACGTATGTTATGGATGAATTTATCTATGATGTGAATAAATATATTAATGGGTGAATTGATGTTGTTATTTAAGTTTATGTTTAGTAAATGAAATGGAAAGTAAGTAAAGGAAGTAATTCATAGTTTTATGAAAAAGTTAATGATGGTGTATAATGATTTATAAAATCCTATGATGTTAGGAATGAAAAATATATATATGATGTTGATAGACTTACTTATTTATAAGTTGATGGTTATGTAGTTGATAAATCTTGAGGCATTGGTATAGGTTTATATTTAATCTATTAAGTTCATTGTTGAAATGGAATGTTATGTTTAAAGTTTATACGAGCTTACTAAGCATTCATTGCTTACGTAGTTATTTTCCTTTACTTTACAGATTATCGGAAGCTTGGTCGGGTTAGAAGCTTGCCAAAGATCTATCACACTATCTAGCGATTATATCGGTAGATTTGATATTTTGATCAAGGTTATAATGGCATGTATAGGTGGACTTGTGTTAATGAACTAGTTGTTATGTTTAGCATGTAAATATGGTAAGATGGTTGGTGAGCTTTTGGCATTTGATGTCTTGATGATTGGTGTTTTTATTACCAAATTGATGCATGGGTTAAATGGCCGAAGTGGTATGTGTTGGCATGGTTGAAATGTGGTCAATTAGTTTATGTGTTGATATGGAATTTAGTTAAATTTGTTTGGATGAAACATGATCATTTTGATGCAAATGTAAGTATGAATGTTTGGTTGTGATTGAGGTGCCTAAATGGCATATTGGTTGTATGGACTTATAGTATATTGAAATGGTATTCTTATGCATATTTTGGCATGCTTTGGTGCCTGGATCATAGTTCATTTGGCGTAATGGTACTTGTTGAAATTGGGTGAACAAAAAGACTTGATTTTCGCCTATTTCTTGTCCACACGGCCTAAGACAAAGGCGTGTATCTCAGCCGTGTGTGACACACGGTCAGGCGACATGGTCATGTGTCCCATGTAGGTTGTTAATGGTTGCTTTTTGAAAGTTGCACGGCCTAGCACACGGCCTGGCACACGGGCGTGTGAGGCCATTTCGAGAGTTACACTGCCTGGCACATGGGCGTGTGGCTTGGCCGTGTGACCCAAGTCAGTGAGTTACACGGGCATGGACACGGGTTGGGACACGGCCGTGTGTCCCTATTTCAAATGTTACATGGCCTGAGCCTGGGATGTGTGTCTCAGTCGTGTGAGCCACACGGCCTGGTCACACGGTCGTGTGACCCCTGCAGTATAATTTTTTCTAACTTTTTCCTAAACTTTCTAAATGTTTTCGATTTAGTCCTGGATTATTTCTATTGTATTTTTAGGGCCTCGAGGGCTCGATTAAGGGACGTTATGAATGTATTTGAATGAAATTAGAATATGTATTGCATTGATGTATGAATCAAATGGTTTAGTGTTCTGTTTGTTTGGTAATGCTCTATAACCATGTTCTAACGATGGATACGGGTTAGGGGTGTTACAGTTGAGGCCTTAGGACATGTAGAGAAATATGGGAATGTCAAGCTATGATCCATTCAATGGGACATGTTGGCGTAAAGAAGAGTGTTTAGCTTTATGCTACTCTTATGGGACATGTTAAGGATTCTTTGAGCCATTCTGAGGCGATATAAGGAGATCTGCATATCCAACAAAATAGATAAGTTAAGATAAGTAAGTTCAGACAAGTGTGAAAATATATTTTATGTTCCTCAGTCATTCTAATAAGACAAGTATGTGAGTATGTTTCATGCTATACAAGATCAGTTTTTAAACAAGATCAAGCTAAGTTTTTTTAAGTATGATTTTTCAATAAGCAAATGCGAAACTGTTTTTATAAACTAATATTTTCTGACAAGCAGGATCTACAAACTGGGTCTCGCACCTTCTCCACGAACCCAGCATGCGACATGATTTTTCAGACTAAGTTTTTTTTCTGTTTTAAACTTTTTATTTTTAAGCATACTCAAACGATTCCTAATTCTTCACTGACTTCGCAATGAACTCACCCACTCCTCTCTTACTTCATAGCTAAAAAGGTCACAGATGGTAGTGGTGAGGTAGATGACTCGGCTAGGCCCATCCCTAAACAGAAATCGGTGAACTTGGGAAATAGGCAATGGAGTTTTATTTCTGTGGGTTTAGTTTTATTACAAGTTACATCTGATATTGAAACCATTTCCTTAAGTTTACTTTGTTTTGATTTATTACCAGTTTTTTTGAACTATGCACTAAGATATTTGCTTTTTAATCTATCTCTTCCAGATATGAATAAAGTTTGATGTTTCCATTATTTTTCCCTACATGCATGCCATGTTGTATTACTTATATAACACGCCAAACCCGACCCTGTAGGAGGATTCGAGTAAGACATGTCACTATAGAGAAATCATCAATCTTTAAAATTATTTTTGGCGTATACTCTGTAAACCTGGGGTTTTGTATTCAAAATTTAATACAAATAATAAAATAAGTGTAAGCCATGTGGTATATAAGCTTTAAAAAGAAAATTTTTCATCGTATGAAATATAACACTGGAAAACATTTCATATCTCAAATGAAGCTTCATAAAAAAAATAGTTTATCGATTATAGGTTTCGAACACAAATTCTTCTCAAATTACAATCAGACATCACCCTCACAGTACAAAATAACAGAAGTCTCACAACAGTAGATGTCCTCTGGCGTAGTCTAACAAAATGTCTTCCTTTAACAATAAGCCTAAGAAGGAAAAAGGGAAACGAGGTAAGTTCAAAAGAACTTAGTAAGTTCAAAAAGAAGTCTTAACAATAACCACTAATACTTCAAGTAGATCACATCAAAGAGTCAAGCACAATCATATAGTTCACCAGATGGCGAGTACCATACATAGACAGTCTATTCGTCGATTTACTATTCCTTTGGCGCATACACTACACTCATACGACCATATAGATAAACCTTCTTCATACCAACCATGTACCGAAGTCCTTAACCAGATTCATATCAGATATTCCATTCATATTCCTTTGTTTGCATCCTTTGTCATGATTTTCCAATTTGGTTTGCAACATAAATTTTCCCTACCAGAGGCTACATAACCATTTTCATGTATTGCGATCTACTAGTTCAATGTACATTCCATTGAAGCATCGCCATGAATATTTTTCCTTAACATCATTTTCATGATTCAGCCTATATCATTCTTGGCAGAACCAAAAGGTAGTAGCTTAAGCATGAAGAATGGTTCTTACACTTTAACACAGACATTATAGACCCATACTGATAACTCTGAACAACCACTTTTCATATACGCACACTTCACCTTTACAAATCATAAGTACTTACCTTACACGAATTATAAAACAGGAATACCACACACATGGAAGTATGAAGGAACTCACCAGAAATACAGCAAAGTTTATATAGCATGACCTTTGCCTTTATCACTCAGTCTACAGTGTCTTGAGCTAAAATATAAATAATTAAACTTATCAGATCATTACCCCATCGAACCCAAACATGCATGCAAGAAACATTAACATTTAACCTAGAATTAAGAAACTTCCTTCCTTACATACTAATCTGATACTTATGCATGTAGAGTTAAAAATACGTAAATAACTATGAAACTAACCTAGGGTTCATAAGTATTTACCAAAGAGCTAAAAAAAACGTAGGAGTTGGCTAAATACAACGAACCCAACTTCATACAGGTTTTTGGACTTAAACTTTTCAGAGAATGTAGAGAAAATCAAGAAGAAGATGGATGCAAAGAAAACACAAATTTTTTCAATGAAGACACTGATATCCTTAAATACCTAAGCATAGAGACAAGGTTTAGTGGAAGGATCAGATAATTCCACTAGCACTCTTGATTTTTGTGATTAAGTGCACTTACCATCATTTTAGTCTTATCAGCTATAGTATCTTAGTTCCATTCTAACCAGTTCTCACTTGGCCAACTAAATTGTTTTATTAAAATAATTAATGAATTCACCTAAACTTCTAGGATGACGTAGACTCAACAGAAGAATCTGCCAACCCACAGATCTTGCCAAAACACAGGATTCATCAATTGGCACATACACAAAATACTATACTTATACAAAATTAACACTTTACTTTCTCAGAACTAGACTTAATACCATGATACAATAAACAATAACCAAATACAAAGACTTCACCAGGCAAGCTATTACAATTCTCCCCTAGTTAGAAAATTTCGTCCCTGAAATACATACCTGAAAATAACTGAGGATACTGCTCTTTCATTTGGTTTTCTCTTTCCCATGTAGCTTCTTCAATATTATGATTTCTCTATAGAACTTTTACTAAGAGAATTCTTTTATTTCTCAGCTCTTTTACCTTTCTTGCTAGAATACAAACAGGTTCTTCTTCATAAGACAAGTTCGATTCAACCTCTAATTCTTTAATCTAAACAACATGATCAGGATTGGATCTATACTTTCTCAACATAGATACATGAATCATGTTGTGAATATTTGATAACTCAGGTGGAAGAGCCAATCTGTAAGCTATAGGCCCAACTTTCTCAAGAACTTCATAAGGTCCTACAAACTGTGGACTTAGCTTTCCTTTCTGGCTAAATCTAATAATTTTCTTTCAAGGAGAGACTTTCATAAATACCTTATCCCCAGCTTCAAATGAGATTTCTTTTCTTTTCAAATCTGCATAAGCTTTCTGATGATCCTGTACAGCCTTTAAAAGATTTCAAATAATAGAGACTTTCTCTTTAATTTCTCGTACTAATTCAGGACCCACTAATTTTCTTTCACTAAGCTCCATCCAACAAATAGGTGTTCTACACCTTCTACCATACACAGCTTCAAATGAAGATAGTTTCAAACTGGCATGAAACTATTATTATAAGCAAACTCAACTAAAGTAACATACATTTCCCAATTTAGTTCAAAATCAATTACACAGCTTCTCAACATATCTTCCAAAATCAAAATCTGAATACCTCTTTCAGACTGACCATCAGTTTGAGGATGAAATGCAGTACTAAACTGTAACCTAGTTCCCATAGATCTCTGTAACTGATTCCAAAACCTTGAGGTAAACCTTCGATATCTATCAGACACTATGGAAGAAGGAATTCCATGAAGGCGCACTATCTCAGCAATATACAATTTAGCTAACTTCTTCAGAGAATAAGTAGTATTCACAGGCAGAAATGGAGCCGACTTAGTAATCTGATCTACTATTACCCATACAAAATTCTTCTTATAAGGACTGAGAGGCAAACCTGATACAAAATTCATAGTAATTCTATATCATTTCCACTATGAAATTTCTAAAGGATGCAATTTACTTGAAGGTACCTGATGTTCAGCTTTAACTCTCTAACAAGTTAAACAAGTTGAAACATACTCTACAATTTCTCTTTTCATACCAGACCACCAATATGAGCTTTTCAGAACTCTATAAATTTTGACGCTCCCAGGATGGAGTGAAAAAGGTCCCTGATGAGCTTTCCTTAATAACTCTTTCCTCAGTCCATTCCCAACTGGTACAAACATTCTATTCATGTGTAATATCCTGGATTTTGGGTTTATGCATTTGTGCTTAAATAAATGTGAAAGCATGTCTATGTGTGTGTTAAATGTGTTTTATGAATTTTTGAGAACCTTAGAATGTAGGAAAATGCCTTAGAAATTATTAGATTTTAAATCTAAAAGAGGAAGCTAAGCAGGGTGGCCTTAAGAAAAAATGTAGGGGATTTATAACACAAGAATGGGCTTGGTAAAGTGGCTTGGAGGCGCCACTTAAGGGCCTTGGTAGGTGACACCACGTGCATGTGAGCAGGGCCAAGGTTCGAGTAGCAAGGGGAGCACTTTTGGAGTGTTTTTGCGTCAAGCTAGGGGGGAGAGTTGGACGGCAATAAGACACTGAGGAGATGAGCTTTAATTGTGGTTGGTTTCTTTTAAAATTCGGCTAGGGGATAAAGGATAATTGTTGAGTTATTTTATTATTTTGAGTGAAGTGATAAAGAGAGGAAATAGGAGCAAAATGTGGAGACTGATAAGGGGATGTGTGTGGCCGGCCAAAGGACTCTTTGGTGATCAATTTTGGTCATAGCTGAATTTCTAAAGAGAAGTCTAGAGGTTCTTTTCAGTTTTTCTTTTCTTTCTCTAGTGAAGTGCCGAAAATTCTCCTCTTCTCTTCTTTGTTGCACTTGTGCCGAAAATTCCCAAGAAAGAGTAACTTGTGTTCTCTCCTTTTCTACTCATTGACATAACCGAATACCATCCTCCCATTCTCTCCTCTCACTTTGGCCGAATCCCTCTACACTCTATTCTCTCTTCTTCTTTTCGCAAGACTCCAAAAGTCGAAACCAAGTAACCAACATCTAGGCCATAGCTGAATAGCTCTGTGGGTTCAAATAAAGGGGTTGCCGATTCCAACATTGAGGGTAAGGATTCTATTATCATCATTCTATTTCTTTTCTTTTAGCCGAAATCAAGATTCTAACTCCTTAATGATCTCTGGCCGAACCCTTGAAGGAGGATTTCGGGTTTTCTGCTAAGTCGACTACAAATGTAAGATCATTCGGGATTTTAGATTCGCAAAGGTAAGTGAAAATACTAATCGGCCAAGGCCATATTTGGTGGTTCAATCTATTTCTTAATTATCCAAAAGCCGGAAGCTAACCTGTTAAGTGATCTAGTGTGGGCCGATTTCAAGGAAGAAGTATCACAAAGTTTCGGGATTTGTCTAGGAATCAAATCGGCAGCAAGGTAAGATTTTGATTGTGATAATCCTTGGGATTTGGTTATATAGCCGAATAGGCTTTTGCTAAAGCACTAAGTGTTGGCCGAATGTAGGAATTAAGGATCTAAAGCATTAGATCGGGTTTTCAGGATTTCGGTAAAGCGGTAATACCAGGTGTGTAGCCCTACCCTAAGTTTTAATAGATTTATGGTGTTGTTTTAATGCATGTGTTATTAAGAATGTGAAAATTATGGCTAAGGTACCATGCAATGGTACAAAGTACTCAGGTACGTTTACCCACTCCTACTATGAGTATAATATGATCTGTTATGGCACATATGTGAAACTATAAGAATGTGAATAAGGAATATGAGATGGTTTATGCATATTTGTATGACATGGGGCATATGGGTGATTATGAAAGGGGAAGTTATTTGGTGGTTTATACCCCAATATCTGAATGTGGTGACTTCGGTCACATAATCTGAATGTGGTGACTAATGTCACAAGGAGTTTATCTGGTGGCTATGCCACAATATATAAGGGCGATGAGCACGTCGACTACAGCGACTGCCTTCGATGATGTGTAGCGGATGGAGGGTTGACTTAGTAGTCCCCACGGTGTGATGGTTGGTACGGGTGATGTGTAGCGGATGGTTATATAGGTTTGGGTTCGGGATTGCATCATTATATTTAATTGTTATATGTATATGTATGATCTGCTATGCCTGAATCGTTGGGACTTAGTGTTGGTTGTCACACACTGAGTCTGTTTGACTCACCCCGTTGTGGGAATATTTTTCAGGTGACACTCAGTGATGGACCGGGTCGGCAGGAGCTTAGTGGTGGCCATGCTCAGCACAAAGATTATTTTCAATTTGGACTCTCCATTTTCTTATAAGTATTTTGAATTTATTCGGTTTCTATTTTGATGTAATAAGGCTATAGTATGAACTGTTTACGCAAGCATTTTAATTATTTTGGTACGATACATATTTTATTAAATTAACGCTTAAGTAATTTTTTTTTAAACAAACGCTAAATATTTTGACACCTAAACGCAAGTGATTTTCAACTGAACCCAACACAAATTAAGTTTTCACCAAAATCACCCAAAGTTTTCCAAAGAAGCAAACGAATTTTTAACTGCTTTACTCGAGAAACATACCGGATCTGGTCAAGGCTCGTGGGCTGGGTTTGGGGTGTTTCAGCTTGGTATCAGAGCCCAGTTTTAAACTCTCGGCCTTGGGTTTAAAGCCCATAATGATTTCAAAATTAAGCCCAAATAAGTTTTGTAAAAGTTTTTGTGACATGAGCAGGTTTTCTGGCATGGCACCTAAGTCTCCGACCCGAAGTCCACCAGGTAAGTACTCCTAACTGTTGTGTGAATTATAGTATGATTTGTAGAAGGGTATATCGGGAACGTAGATTAGTATATTAAGTACTTGAGCCCTAGGATTAGTTTACCCCAACATAAGAATTACATAAGACTTAATGCCTAACTAAACAAACCTATGACTAAGTCACCGAGTTAGGGTGTGGCAACCATTGTGCGCATGTCTAGGATTGGATTCGGGAAGAGCCTGGTATTTAAGCAGTCCTCGTGACTCACCTCCTCTTCGCTCGAATCCTACCTGGTGCGTAGTAACGGTTCACCCTAACCAAGAGGACTCATTCACAGGCTAAACTCAATAATTAAAACCCGAAAGGGACTAGCCGTATTTTTATAAAAACCCTAGTTTTAAAAATCAACAAATTACCCCTTTGATTCATAGCGAAATTATTTTGAAAATTTCTCCAAAATATTTCCGACTTACAAAATTACCTAAGTACCCCTGGTTGTAAAATTACTAAAATGCCCTTGGTTTGAAAATTTTAATCTACCATACTACCTTTGACTTTTACTAAGATATTTTTCCAAAATACAGTAAACCCCTATTTTGCAAAACATTAAGATACCGAATTGGAAAATTTACTTAAATTACCCCTGATTTACAAAATTTTCAAATTAACCCCGATTTATTACCAAAATACCCCTGTAGGAGAAATGACGAAAATACCCCTGGGATTAAAATGGACAGAAATGTACAAGTGATGAATGTGTGTAGTAGATACTACTGAATGAAGGTGCATCTTTCTCTGAACTAGGATAGAAGACTTGAAATGAAAACCCTGTAATGATCGAAAGAACTGCTATTAAACTTCTTTTCATAAAATTTCTTCGCGGATAATCAGTGGACCAAATACTAATGCATAAAATTCCTTAAATCAGATTAAAGCGCGATCGTAGAAATGAGTTCTAGGGGACATGGTCGTAATGTGCGAGGACGTGGTAGAGGCAGTATTAGATTGGAAACCACCTAAGTATGTGGCTGAGGTTCGCAGTTTCTTGGGATTAGCCCTGGCTACTCTGTAAGGTTTGTAGAAGGGTTTTCATCAATAGCCGCACCTTTGACAAAGCTGTTGAGAAAGGAGGTACCTTTTGTTTGGATAGATAAGCAACAGGAGAGCTTTGAGAAGCTTAAGAGGGTTTTGACTGAAGCTCCGGTTTTGATTCAGCCTGAGGCAGGGAAGGACTTTGTGGTGTACTGTGATGCTTCTCACACAGGATTAGGATGTGTCCTGATGCAAGACGGGAAGGTAGTCGCTTATGCGTCTCGACAATTAAGGCCACACGAGGTTAACTACCTGACGCATGATTTGGAATTGGTGGCAGTGGTCTTTGCTCTTAAGGTATGGAGGCATTATTTATATGGAGAAAAGTCAGTGATCTACACGGACCACAAGAGTCTTAAGTATCTGTTGACTCAAAAGGAGCTGAACTTGAGACAGCGAAGGTGGGTGGAGTTATTAAAGGATTACGATTGTTCTATAGAGTATCATCCGGGCAAGGCAAATGTAGTGGCAGATGCCCTAAGTCGGAAAGTAGTGTCGGATCTGAGGGCGATGTTTGCACATCTGAGCTTGTATACGATGGAAGTCTCACGCGAGTTGCAAGTTGTCGACATGGCTGAATGAGGTGAAGGAAAGTCGGTTAGTGGATGAGGATTTGAGTGCTAAGTTGCAGCAAGTGCGAGAATGGGAGTTGGAAGATTACGGTATTAATGACGAGGGAGTATTATGTTTCAAGGGCAAGGTCTCAGATGCCAAGAATGAGGACTTAAGGCGAGAGAATTCTTCAGAATCGCATGGTAGCCCCTATGCTATGCATCCTGGAGGTACTAAGTTGTACAGGGATCTAAGAGAACAGTTTTGGTGGCCTGGTCTTAAAAGGGAAGTTACCGAATTTGTAGGGAAGTGCTTGACGTGTCAGCAAGTTAAGGCTGAACACCAGGTTCCGTCAGGATTGCTTCAGCCGATAAAGATTCCGTAATGGAAGTGGGAGAGAATCACCATGGACTTCGTTAGTGGGCTTCCCCTTACGCCTACTAAGAAGGACTCGGTATGGGTGATAGTGGATCGATTGACAAAGTCCGCGCATTTCATTCCAGTGCGGGTTGATTATTCTTTGCAGAAGTTGGCGAAGTTGTATGTGGCGGAGATTGTAAGGTTGCATGGAGTACCGGTGTCAATTATTTCAGATAGGGATCCAAGGTTTACGTCTCGGTTTTGGAAAGCACTACATCAGGCTTTAGGCACCAGATTGGATTTCACTACGGCTTTTCATCCGCAGTCGGACGGTCAGTCAAAATGAGTGATCCAAGTGTTGGAAGATATGTTGAGGGGCTGTGTAATAGACTTTAGAGGAAGTTGGGAAGAATACTTGCCTTTAGCGGAATTTGCATACAATAATAGCTATCAAGCCAGTATTCAGATGGCACCATATGAAGCGTTGTATGGACGGAAGTGTCGCACTCCTACGCGTTGGACGGAATTAGGGGAACGTCGAGTTTTGGGACCAGAGATTGTGGCAGAATCCGAGGAGAAGGTTGAGGTAATTCGGGCACGGTTGAAGGAAGCATCTGATAGGCAGAAGTCGTATACAGATCTCAAACGGAAGGAAATGGAATTTGATGTGGGAGATCAAGTGTTTCTTAGAGTCTCGCCTTGGAAGAAGGTGATGAGATTTGGTCGCAAAGGGAAGTTAAGTCCAAGGTTTATAGGACCATATCAGGTATTGAAGCGAGTTGGACCAGTGGCATACCAGCTAGAGTTGCCACCAGAGTTGAAACAGATGCACGACGTATTCCATGTGTCTATGCTACATCGTTATCGATCGGATCCATCTCACGTAGTTCCAGTTGAAGAGGTGGAGCTAAGGCCAGATTTGTCCTACGAGGAAGAGCCGATTCAGATCTTGGAATAAGATGTGAAAGTGCTACGAAGGAAATCAGTTCCTTTGGTCAAAGTGTTATGGCGTAATCACAGATCAGAAGAAGCTTCGTGGGAGCCAGAAGAAGCAATGCGACAACAATACCCTCACTTATTTTAGCCAGGAAATTTCGAGGTCGAAATTATTTTAAGGGGGGTAGAACTGTAATATCCTGGATTTTGGGTTTATGCATTTGTGCTTAAATAAATGTGAAAGCATGTCTATGTGTGTGTTAAATGTGTTTTATGAATTTTTGAGAACCTTAAAATGTAGGAAAATGCCTTAGAAATTATTAGATTTTAAATCTAAAAGAGGAAGCTAAGCAGGGTGGCCTTAAGAGAAAATGTAGGGGATTTATAACACAAGAATGGGCTTGGTAAAGTGGCTTGGAGGCGCCACTTAAGGGCCTTGGTAGGTGACGCCACATGCATGTGAGCAGGGCCAAGGTTCGAGTAGCAAGGGGAGCACTTTTGGAGTGTTTTTGCGTCAAGCTAGGGGGGAGAGTTGGACGGAAATAAGACACTGAGGAGATGAGCTTTAATTGTGGTTGGTTTCTTTTAAAATTCGGCTAGGGGATAAAGGATAATTGTTGAGTTTTTTATTATTTTGAGTGAAGTGATAAAGAGAGGAAATATGAGAAAAATGTGGAGACCGATAAGGGGATGTGTGTGGTGGTCGCCAAAGGACTCTTTGGTGATCAATTCTGGTCATAGTCGAATTTCTAAAGAGAAGTCTAGAGGTTCTTTTCAGTTTTTCTTTTCTTTCTCTAGTGAAGTGCCGAAAATTCTCCTCTTCTCTTATTTGTTGCACTTGTGCCGAAAATTCCCAAGAAAGAGTAACTTGTGTTCTCCCTTTTTCTACTCATTGACATAACCGAATACCATCCTCCCATTCTCTCCTCTCACTTTGGTCGAATCCCTCTACACTCTATTCTTTCTTCTTCTTTTCGCAAGACTCCAAAAGCCGAAACCAAGTGACCAACATCTAGGCCATAGCCGAATAGCTCTGTGGGTTCAAATAAAGGGGTTGCCGATTCCAACATTGAGGGTAAGGATTCTATTATCATCATTCTATTTCTTTTCTTTTAGCCGAAATCAAGATTCTAACTCCTTAATGATCTCTGGCCGAACCCTTGAAGGAGGATTTCGGGTTTTCTGCTAAGTCGACTACAACAGAAGATCATTCGGGATTTTAGATTCGCAAAGGTAAGTGAAAATACTAATCGGCCAAGGCCATATTTGGTGGTTCAATCTATTTCTTAATTATCCAAAAGCGGAAGCTAACTCGTTAAGTGATCTAGTGTGGGCGATTTCAAGGAAGAAGTATCACAAAGTTTCGGGATTTGTCTAGGAATCAAATCGCGACAAGGTAAGATTTTGATTGTGATAATCCTTCGGGATTTGGTTATATAGCCGAATAGGCTTTTGCTAAAGCACTAAGTGTTGGCGAATGTAGGAATTAAGGATCTAAAGAATTAGATCGGGTTTTGGGATTTGGTAAAGCGGTAATACTGTGTGTGTAGCCCTACCCTAAGTTTTAATAGATTTATGGTGTTGTTTTAATGCATGTGTTATTAAGAATGTGAAAATTATGGCTAAGGTACCATGCAATGGTACAAAGTACTCGTGCACGTTTACCCACTCCTACTATGAGTATAATATGATCTGTTATGGCACATATGTGAAACTATAAGAATGTGAATAAGGAATATGAGATGGTTTATGCATATTTGTATGACATGGGGCTTATGGGTGATTATGAAAGGGGAAGTGATTTGGTGGTTTATACCCCAATATCGAATGTGGTGACGGTCACATAATCGAATGTGGTGACTTATGTCACAAAGAGTTTATCCGTGGCTATGCCACAATATATAAGAGGCGATGAGCACGCCGACCGCAGCTGATCGCCTTCGATGATGTGTAGCGGATGGAGGGTTGACTTAGTAGTCCCACGGTGTGATGGTTGGTACGGGTGATGTGTAGCGGATGGTTATATAGGTTTGGGTTGGGATTGCATCATTATATTTAATTGCTATATGTATATGTATGATCCGCTATGCCCGAATCGTTGGGACTTAGTGTTGGTTGTCACACACCGAGAGTGCTTTGACTCACCCGCTGTGGGAATATTTTTCAGTGACACTCGGTGATGGACCGGTCGGCGGGAGCTTAGTGGTGGCCATGCTCAAGACAAAGATTATTTTCAATTTGGACTCTCCATTTTCTTATAAGTATTTTGAATTTATTCGGTTTCTATTTTGATGTAATAAGGCTATAGTATGAACAGTTTACGCAAGCATTTTAATTATTTTGGTACGATACATATTTTATTAAATTAACGCTTAAGTAATTTTTTTTTTAAACAAACGCTAAATATTTTGACACCTAAACGCAAGTGATTTTCAACTGAACCCAACACAAATTAAGTTTTCACCAAAATCACCCAAAGTTTTCCAAAGAAGCAAACGAATTTTTAACTGCTTTACTTGAGAAACATACCGGATCCGGTCAAGGCTCGTGGGCCGGGTTTGGGGTGTTTCATCATGAATCTTAACTCACCATCATTTCCTAGACTAAAATTTGTTTCTTTGCGAAACATCATTATCTACTTAAACACTTCACATTGAGCATCTTTCATTTGCTCTTCTAATATTTGTGAAAGAAAGGTTGGTTTTACTACCAGTTCTGTTAGCAAGGATCCATTATTAGACATACTCACTTTTGCTCAAAAAGACAATAACACTACCACAATTTTTCTACTCAAAACATCTGCCACCACATTTGCCTTTCCTAGATGGTATTCAATGATCAAATCATAATATTTCTACAACTCTAACTATCTTATTTGATGCAAATTCAAATCTTTCTGAGTCATCAAGTACTTTAAACTTTTGTGATCAGAGAATACATGACACTTCTCTCTATACAAATAATGTCTCCAAATCTTGAATGTTAACACCACTGCCTGCTGTCAATTCTAAGTCATGAGTTGGATAGTTTCTCTCAAGAGGTTTAAGCTGACGTAATGCATAAGCTATAACCTTTCCTTTTTTCATGAGTACACATCCTAACCCATTCAAATATGCATCAATATAAATTGTATACTCTATCCTAGACTCTAGTTGTGCCAACACTGGAGCTTTTATCAATATTGTTTTCAATTTCTCAAAACTCTATTGACATTCATCATTCCATTCAAACTTTTCTTTCATTTTTAGTAACCGAGCTAGAGGTGATGCTATCATAGAAAAACCTTTCACAAGTCTTCTGTAATAACCAACTAATCCTAGAAAACTGCAAACGTTAGATGAATTTTTGGGCGTATTCCACCCAAGAACTGCCTTTACCTTGACGGGATCAACTTTAATACCATCAGAAAGGATAACATGTCCCAAAAAATGTACCTCTCTAAGCCGAAACTCGCACTTACTGAACTTAGCATACAACTGATTATCACGCAGATTTTTCAGCAAAATTCTTAAATGTTCCTCATGATCAGTCTCATCCTTAGAGTAAACCAATATGTCATCAATAAAAACCACTACAAACTAATCTAAGTATGACTAAAATACTCTGTTCATCAAATCCATAAATATATCAGGCGCATATGTCAATCCAAAAGGGATTACCAAAAATTCATAGTGACCATACCTTGATCGAAAAGTTTTCCTAGATACATCATCACCCTTAATCCTTACTTGATAATATTTATACCTCAAATCAATTTTGGAGAAAACCGTAGCCTCACTTAACTAATCAAATAGTTTTTCAGTCCATGGAAGAGTATACTTATTATTTATTATGACTTTGTTCACCTGGCAGTAATTTATACATAGGCACATAGTTCCATCTTTCTTTTTTACAAACAGAATTGGTGCACCCCATGGTGACACACTTGATCTAATAAATCCCTTATTCAACAGATCTTGCAACTGCTTTTTTAAATCTTTAAGTTCCAACAGTGCCATCCTATATGGAGTACAAGAAATAGGTCCTATTCCAGATTCTAGTTTAATCGAAAACTCTACCTCTCTCTCATGAGGCATTCTAGGAAGTTCCCCAGGAAACACATCTACAAATTCTCTTACCGCAGAAACTTGACTAATCTCTTTTCTTGATTCAGATGAATCCATGAAATATGCTAAATAAGCAACTATGCCCTGAACAATCATTTTCCTGGTGGACACTGCAGAAATTATCAAGTTCGCCAATTTACTCTGTAAACCAGGCATCAGCACTTTTTTACCCTCAACATTTCTTAGGCGGACACTTCTAGTTTGACAATTAACCATAGCATTATGTCTTGTCAACTAGTCTAACCCCAAATCTCATGGGAACTTAATAAAAAAAAATCTGCCAAAAATCTATACTCGCTAAAAACTAATGGGCAATTTCTAATAACTTATTCACCACAATTCTTTGACCTAAGGGATTTGTTACTAGCACATTCGTTTCAGAGTATACTACTTCAAGATTAAGACCCTCTATACCTTAGTACAGATATATGAATGTGTAGATCCTGGATCAATCAAAGCATAAATACTATTACCATGAAAAGAAAATTTACCAGTTATTACATCAGGCAGATCAAAATCCTCCATAGCTTTTATCATTTGCTAATACTCCAAAACTTAACCTACTAAGATTTTTCCTTTGTGTTCCCTATACTGAACCAGATTTAGTTGTCATTCCAAATCTACTCTCATGCTGAATCTTTTGAGAGCTTCTAACTGATTGTTCAGTGCTTAATTCAATCTTTAACCATATGATCTTTGGACCCACATCCAAAACATGCCCTTAAACGCTTTTTAGATTCACCACCATGATTCCTACCATAACATTCACATTCACGTTTCATCATTCTAGAACCATCAAAACTTGCCATAGAATCAGCTAGTCTATTGAATCATTCACATTTGAAACTTATGAACTGTGAATCTTTTTTCGAAGCTGAAAAAGTTTGATCTCTAGGTTTCTTAAAACTTGCTAGTGAGGGAAGACTTCACCTACCTCTCTTTATCCTTTCACTTTCAAAATTCCTGTTCCTATCTCTAATGATAAATTTCATCTTATGAGTTTTTGCTGTCATTGCTGCAAGTGTTTTACATTTAGCTGCTGCAACCAGTGCACGAATCTCATCCCTTAGTCCCCATTCAAACTTATCACACATTTCTTTTTCAGTTTGAAACATGTTCTTTGCATAGCGACTAAGTTTGAGAAATTCCCTCTCATATTCAATAACTGACATTCTCCCTTGCCTCAAATACAAAAAATATTTCTTCATCTGTTCAACATACATCTGATTAACATATCTTTCTCTAAACTTTTCTAGAAAGAAATCTCAGTTAATCATTTGCTCAAGAGTCACACTAACCAAAGTTTCCCACCATTGGTAAGCTTCTCCTTCTAACAACGATTTAGCATATCTAAGACTATCCTCAGAATTACATTCCAATTCCTTTAGCACCCTACACAAACGAGATAACCACTACTCAGTCACAGTGGGATAATCACCTTTATCACCAAAGAACTCATTGGCACCTCTTTTCCTACTTTCTCTTACAAGGTCAACCTTAGGTGGAGCCATAGTAGGTTCTAGACGAGTAGGATGTCCTAGGCGAACCACTTCAAGCTGTGGTTGTTGTGGTTGATGCTATTGAGGCTCTTGATTATTTCGTATAAACTTGTCGAATAATTGTGTCATCGTAGTGAAAAACACATTCATAAATGCATTCTCTACATTTTCCATATTATTAGTAGTAGTAGCTTGTTCCTGTGCAGACATATAACTTTCTATTTCTTTACACGTGGCCTTACAAGAACCATTAGACATTTCCTTATATTATTACAAAATAAATTCTAACTTAATACAAAACATTAAAGACTAAGCCAAATGTGCACTATGCATGATGGGGTGTTACACAATCATCAGTTTTTCGAGAATCGGCTAAACCTTGGCTTTGATACAAACTTGTAACATGCCAAACCCGACCCTTTAGGAGGATCCAAGTAAGATATGTCACTACAGAGAAATCATCAATTTTTAAAATTATTTTTGGCATATACTCTATAAAACTAGGGTTTTGTATTCAACATTTAATACAAATAATAAATAAGTGTAAGCCATGTGGTGTATAAGCTTTAAAAAGAAAATTTTTCATCATATGAAATATAACACTGGAAAACCATTTCATATCTCAAATGAAGCTTCATAAAAACATAGTTTGTCAACCATAGGTTTCGATTACAAACTCTTCTCAAATTACAATCAGGTATCACCCCCTATAAGTCATGCATAGTACAAAATAACAGAAGTCTCACAACAGTAGATGTCCTCTGGCGTATTCTAACAAAATGTCTTCCTTTAGCAGTAAGCCTGAAAAGGAAAAGGGAAACAGGGTAAGTTCAAAAGAACTTAGTGAGTTAAAAAAGAAGTCTTAATGATAACCACTGATACTTCAAACAAATCACATCAAATAGTCAAGCACAATCATATAGTTCGCCAGATGGCGAGTACCATACACAGACAGTCTATTCACTGATTTACTATTCCTTTGGCTCATACACTACTCTCATATGACCATATAGATAAACCTTTTTTCATACCAAACATGTACCCAAGTCCTTAACCAGATTCATATAATATATTCCATTCATATTCCTTTGTTTGTATCATTTGTCATGATTTTCCAATCTGGTTTGCAACATACATTTGCCCTACTAGAGGCTACACAACCATTTCCATGTATTGCGATCTACTAGTTCAATGTACATTCCATTGAAGGCATCGCCATGAATATTTTTCCTTAACATCATTTTCATGATTCAGTCTGTATCCTTCTTGGAAGAAGCAGAAGGTAGTAGCTTAAGCATGAAGAATGATTCTTACACTTTAACACAGACATTATAGACTCATACTGACAACTTTGAACAACCACTTTTTATATATGCACAGTTCACCTTTAAAAAGCATAAGTACTTACCTTACACGAATTATAAAACATGAATACCACACACATAGAAGTATGAAGGAACTCACCATAAATACAACAAATTCTATATAGCAGGACCTTTTCCTTTATCACTCGGTCTATAGTGTCTTGAGCTAAAATATAAATAATTAAACTTATCAGATCATTACACCATTGAACCTAAACATGCATGCAAGAAACATTAACATTTAACCTAGAACCAAAAAGCTTCCTTCCACTAATCTGATACTTATGCATGTAGAGTTAAAAATACATAAATAACTATGAAACTACCTAGGGTTTATCTATATTTACCAGAGAGCTAAAACAAACGTAGGAGTTGGCTGAATACAGCGAACCCAACTTCAGACAAGTTTCTAGACCTAAGCATTTCAGAGACTGCAGAGAAAATCAAGAATAAGATGGATACAAAGAAAACACAAAGCTTTTCAAGTGAAGACACTGATATCCTTATATACCTAAGCACGGAGACAAGGTTTAGTGGAAGGGTCAGATCATTCCACTAACACTCTTCATTTTCGTGATTAAGTGAACTTATAATCATTTAAGTCTTATCAACTAAAATATCTTAGTCTCATTCTAACCAGTTCTCACTTGGCTAACTAAATTGTCTTATTAAAATAATAAACAAATCTATTAGCTACAAACTTAACGAAATTCGCCTAAACTTCTGGGATGGCATATACTCAACAGAAGAATCCGCCAACCCATAAATCTCGCCAAAACACAGGATTCACCAATTAGCACATACACAAAATACTATACTTAAACAAAATTAACACTTTACTTTCTCAGAACTACGCTTAATAGCATGACACAATAAACAATAACCAAATATAGAGACTTTTTCGGGCGGGCTGTTACAACTTAATTAGGTTAAAGAATGTTTTATTTCCATATGCGAGTCAGTTTTACTATAGAATACTGTTCATGGGAACCCAATATGTTTGCGACCCCAACCTGCATGCAAACCTTAGTTGTGATAATCTTACTATTTAGCAAACCTATAAAAGGGTGAGAACCCTTGTATGAATAAACTCTTTTATTGCAAAGCTCGTTTGCACGCGAACCCATGATGTATGTATACTTGTGAACCAAGGCTTGATGTGTCCAAACTTAGGAAAATTTGCGAACCTCAGATTTTATGCGAACTCGTGTTTTGGTGTGAACTCATGCTTTATGTTGCATTGCGAACTCATATATTATTTGTGAACCTACGTTGTTGTACAAACCTTATTAATTACTTTTAAGTTTTTGTACTTTTATTTGAGTTTGTTGAATTACTCTATTTATATCATTCTTGTGAACCGTTAAGTTTTATTATTTAGATGACATGCGAACCCTACCTCTATTTGTTTAATAAGCTCGCATGTTTTACATTATATGCATGATATTACTTAGCTGTTGTGTTATAACTTAGCACTTTATAAGTCGGATATATATGGTGTGTTGGAGATTAGGTGGGGAGTTAACGGAGAGTCACTTCGGTGGTTAATGTAGCTCGCCAAGTTCGGGTCGAAACTACTCGGTCGGGTTTGGGGTGTTACAAAAATTCTCTAAGGCACCAAAACAAAACGGAAGCAAACTCAAAAGAGAAAAGAGCAACAAAAGCACAGAAAAACCACAAGAAAGCAACACACACAAAGTGTTTGAGTAAATGTTCTCAAAGTATCTCCATTTGTAACACCCCTTACCCGTATTCGATGCCTAAACCGGGTACGAGGCCTTACCGTACTTATCTTGCTAAATCATACAATATCGATCCAGAAAAACTTCATGTCAAATTAAAACTGTTCATTCTAACCCATAATGTCCCTATTATAAACCTATGAGGACCTAAACTTGCACTCAGAATGATTCAGGACCAAACCGAAAACTTTTGAACACTTAGAAAAAAAAATTGACACAAAACGGGGCCACATGCCCGTGTGAAGGGAAGAACATTCCCGTATGACATATCACATGCCCGTGTTCCACACCCGTGTGGATTTATTTTCCAATTCAAACCTACAGGCACATGGCCGGACACACGCCCGTGTCCCTGTCCCGTGTCCCTCACACGGCCACGACATGTCCGTGTCTTAGCCCGTGTGCAAAAGCCTTGGCATTTTGTTTATGATGTCATCATCTCACTAAGGTCACATGGCCAAGGCACACGTCTGTGTCCTTAGACCATGTGTCGAATTAAATTCCTAATTTCAGGTGCAGACTTCACACGGCCTGGGCACATGCCCGTGTCTTAGCCGTGTCTCCCACACGGTAGAGACACACGACCGTGTCTCAGCCCGTGTGTTTACTACTGGGTATTCTGACTTGCCAACCTAGCATGCAAGGGGACACATGACCTCTCAACACGCCCATGGAGCTGACCGTGTGTCACACACGGCCTAGACACACGCCCGTGTGTCTACCCGTGTGGACATTTGAAAGGCTATCTACCAAGCCAAATTCCACCCTCCAAGGCAACCATACTTATACCAAATCAATTCTACATATATTATTACCATAAGGCACTTCTAAGAATTCAAAATCAAAATATCCACACAAGCATGCATTTCGTGAATTTCATCATCTTTGAATATATGAACTTGTCAAGAATTGGTCAATTTCCAATGACCATTTACAAAATGAATTTAATGACATTAATAGCCACACAGTGGCTAATAAATATGACATAACAAAATGACCAAGTCCTATACATGCCATACTCAAAATAAATCTAACTTTGCTATACCAAAAAGAAGTTCATAGTGTGATTTCCAAACTCTGATGTTCCACGAATTCCCGAGCTAGCTTAGCAATACTACAAGGAAAAGGGAAATGAGAGATGTAAGCATAAATCTTAGTAAGTTTGCATGAAATAAATAGCAACATAAAGGCTCATAATGTCATTCATTCATTGCATTGAATAAAACACAAAGTCTTAAACTCGTTGCCATAACTTACTCATGCTTACTCTTACAATTACATATCATGACTCATATCGTAAACATTTCTCGTGAATTACTCACATGTACCTGTCTCACTTTATCACATAGCTTTAACACTAATCTCATCTCTATTATAAGCTTAGCTATTTACCCATTGAATTCACTTGGAATACTCGAAATTACATATTATCATCATTCACATAAATGCGACACCAATGCCACATCCCAGATGTGGTCTTACATGGGATTACCTCTAGATGCCGATGCCATATCCCAAATATGGTCTTGTACAGGATCTCATATCGATTGTTGATGCCATATCCTAGATATGGTCTTATACGATTCTCATTTTCGATGCCGATGCCATATCCCAGATATGGTCTTATACAGGATCTCAATTCGGTGCTGAGGCCATGTCCCAGACATGGTCTTATACGGGACCTTACTCATCTCAAGTCTTGTTGATATTATTCTTTCCTTTATTAAAGTCCAACCGGGACTTCAACATCACAATTCTCATCATTTTCTCATTCAACATCATTACTTAAATTCATAGAAATACTATACATCTTCAAAAATATCAAACATTTTAAATCATACTAGCATGATGTTAAACTTATTACACACAAACTTACCTCGATTTCAAAATAGGCCAAATTTGCTGATCTAGTCTGATACCTTGCATTTTCCTCGGTCAGGGTGAATTCCTCGTTCTTCTTGATCTATAATGATAAATTAGCTCATTTAATTACCACATTAATCATTTCATTCCAGTAATCATACATTGGCAAAATTACCATTTTGCCCTTAGACTTTCACAAAATGACGATTCTACCCTTAGGCTCGTAAATCGATTCTAATAAAATTTCCTCCTTTTACAAGCCTAGATGAACATTTATTACTCTTATGGCAACCCTTAATACTTATTATTTCACACATTTAACACCTATTTTATAACCTTTACAAAAAGGTCCTTTGAGGTGTTTTCATGGTAACACCATTCACAAAAGTTGTTTATCTAATAACTAGGACTCATATTCTTCCATAAAAATGCAGCAAACAACATAAATACTCACATGGCAAACCCCTAGGTTTTCAACCATTTTACAAAATAGTCTCCCCATTAGCTAGCTTAAGCTTTAAGGGTTCCAAAAGTACAAATATTATCAAGAAATGATCATCGAAACACTTACTTGTAAGGAGAAAAGCTTGCTAAAATTTTTGAGCTCTCAAACCCCTATTTTGCTGCTAATTTTCGGTGGAGAAGAAGAGAAGAAAAGATGATATCTTTTCTTTCTTTATTTTATTTTATTTCTAGACAATTTATTACCTAATCCACCAACTTGATCAATTTTGACATCTTTTTGTCCCCTATGGCCGGTCAACCATTACTAGAGGGGTCAATTTCACTTTAAGGACCTCCAATTAATATTCTATAGCTATTAGACACCTTTAGCTTGTAAAATAGAACTTTTGCACTTTATGCGATTTAGTCCTTTCTCGCAAATTAAACATGCAATCGTTAAAATTGAAGCACCAAAATTTTCATGCACCTATATAATCATGCTATAACTCATAAAATAACATTAAAATAATTTCTCCAACCTCGGATTAGTGGTTCCAAAACCACTGTTCTGACTAACCCCAAAATCGGGCTGTTACAATTCTCCCCCTTAGGGATTTTCGTCCCCGAAAATCTTACCGGTAAAAAGGTTGGGATATTGGTTTCTCATAGCCTCCTCGGGCTCCCATGTAGCCTCTTTTACCCCATGTCTTTGCCATAGTACTTTCACAAGGGCTATACTTTTGTTTCTCAACTGTTTGACTTCTAGTGCCAAAATCTTAACCGGCTCTTCGCCATAATTCATGTCCGGTTGAATTTCTACCTCTGATGGTAAAATCACATACGAAGGGTCTGATCGGTAATGACGTAACATAGATACGTGGAAAACATCATGAATCCTTTCCAACTCAAATGGAAAAGCCAAACGATAAGCTACCGGCCCTATTCTCTCGGTAATCTCATACGGTCCGATAAAGCGCGGACTCAATTTGCCTTTCCGGCCAAATTTGAGAACTTTCTTCCATGGTGACACTTTCAAAAATACCTTATCACCAACTTGAAACTCAATCTCTTTCCGTTTCAAGTCCGCGTAGGACTTTTGTCTATCTGAGGCAGCTTTTAAACAATCGCGTATCACCTTTACTTTCTCTTCAGTTTCTCTGCCCAAATCGACCCCGTGAATCTGGTTTTTTCTAAGTTCTGTCCAATACAAGGGCGTTCGGCACTTACGCCCATACAATACCTCATAAGGCGCTATCTTCAAACTTGATTGAAAGCTGTTATTGTAGGCGAATTCCACCAACGGTAAGTATTTCTCCCAATTACCTTGGAATTCCAAAACGCAACATCGAAGCATGTCTTCAAGTATCTGTATTACTCTCTCCGACTGCCCGTCGATTTGCAGATGGAAAGCTGTACTAAAGCTCAATTTTGTGCCTAAGGCCTCTTGTAACTTTTTCCAAAATCGTGACGTAAATCTCGGATCTCTGTCCGAAATATTCGACAACGGTACTCCGTGAAGTCTTACTATTTCTTTCACATACAAATCCGCCAACTTATCAAGCAAATAGTCGACCCGTACTGGTATGAAATGGGCTGACTTCGTGAGTCTATCAACCACGACCTATACGGCATCTTTCTTTTTCGGTGTCAACGGTAAACCCGTCACGAAGTCCATAGTAATACAGTCCCATTTCCACTCGAAAACCATAATAGGCTGAAGTAGACCCGAAGGTACTTGATGTTCAGCCTTCACTTGTTGACAAATTAGACACCTCGATACAAACTCAGAAATGTATTTCTTCATACTCGGCCACCAATACCATTTCCTCAAGTCGTTATACATCTTCGTGCTGCCTGGATGTACAGACAAACATCCACTATGAGCTTCATGCAGAATCTTTCGTATAAGTTCATCATTTCTGGGTACACAGACCTTATCTCGAAACATCAAACATCCATCAGGACTTATCCGAAAGTCTGACTCAACATTTGACTCACATTGACCTCTTTTAGCTTGTAAATATTGTCGTCTTTCTGAGCTTCACAAATCTCTTGAAGAAACATTGGTCTAGCCCTCAACTCGGCTAGAATAGAACCATCATCCGACAAAGCTATCCGTGAATTCATGGCTTTCAGCGCAAATTAGGGTTTCCTGCTCAAGGCATCGGCAACCATGTTCACCTTTCCCGGATGGTAGTCTATTACTAACTCGTAATCCTTTATCAACCCTAACCATCTCCGTTGCCTAAGGTTCAACTCCTTTTGAGTCATCAAGTACTTTAAGCTTTTATGATCGGTGAACACCCGACATTTCTCACCATACAAATGGTGTCTCCATATCTTTAGTGCAAATACAATTACGGCTAACTCCAAATCGTGGGTCGGGTAATTCTTCTCGTACGGCTTTAATTGTCTAGAGGCATATGCTATCACCTTGCTCCCTTGCATGAGTACACAACCCAATCAATTCAAGGATGCATCGCTGTAGACTATGAATTCCTTTCCCGGGTTAGGTTGTACTAAAACAGGAGCCTTAGTCAACAACGCCTTTAGTTTTTCAAAACTCTGTTGGCACTTTTCTTTCCATTCGAACCTTACATCTTTTTGTAGCAACGTCGTCATCGGAGTGGCTATCATGGAAAATCCCTTGACAAAACGTCTATAGTAACCAGCTTGGCCTAGAAAACTCCTAACCTCAGTTACATTCCTTGGCAGTTTCCATTCAAAAATCGCTGAAATCTTACTCGGGTTAACTCGAATACAGTCACCCAAGACAATGTGCCCCAAAAATTCAACTTCCTTAAGCCAAAATTCACTTTTACTAAACTTGGCATATAATTGTTTATCTCTCAAAATTTGCAGAACCATTCTCAAATGCTCGGTATGCTCGTTCTCATCAAGAGAGTAGATCAATATATCATCAATAAAGACTACAACAAATTTATCCAAATATGGCCGAAAGATGTGATTCATCACATCCATGAAAATTGTAGGGGCATTTGTTAAACCGAAAGGCATGTCCAAAAATTCATAGTGACCATACCTTGTCTGAAATGCGGTTTTCGGCACATCCAGGTCCTTGACTCTCAACTGATAATATCCAGACCTCAAATCGATCTTGGAAAACACTGTGGCTCCCTTAATTGATAAAACAAGTCATCGATTCTTAGCAACGGGTACTTGTTCTTCACAGTTACCTTATTGAGCTGCCGATAATCTATACATAACCTCATGGAACCATCTTTCTTCTTCACAAATAATACGGGAGCACCCCACGGAGAATGACTCGGTCCTGCGAAGCCTTTATCCGTTAACTCTTGTAATTGTACCTTCAGTTCATTTAGCTCGGTCAGAGCCATTCTGTATGGAGCAATAGAAATGGGGGCAGTACCAGGAGCTAACTCAATTCCAAATTCAATCTCTCTAACCGGAGGTAACCCTGGCAATTCCTCTGGGAAAACATCTGGATACTCACATATTATGGGCACTGATTCAATTATTAACTCAATCTCTCTAGCATTCATCACAAAGGTAAGGTAAGCTTCGTACCCCTTTCTTAGATATTTCTAAGTCAACAAGGAAGATATCACCACTGGCAATCTATCTTGCTCATCTGATTCAACACGAATAAGATCTCCACTTTAACATTTCAACTCAATAAACTTCCTTCCACAATTCACTATTACATCATGAGTAGTTAACCAATCCATCCCAAGGATGACATCGAATTCATCAAACGGCAATAACATGAGATTAGCCAGAAACTAATGACCCCTAATCATCAAAGGGCAACCTTTGCATACTCTATCGACCAATACACATTTGCCTAGGGGGTTTGACACCCTTATCACAAATTCAGTAGACTCTACAGGCATGTTCATGCTAGAGACTAATTTCATACAAATATACGAGTAGGTAGATCCCGGATCAATTAAAGCTATAACATGAGTATCATACAGAGAAAATGTACCCGCGATCACGTCGAGGGAGGACGCCTTTTCGCTAGCGCAAATGGCATATGTTCTCACCGGTGCTCTACTCTCAGCTCTTGCAGTCTGCTCTCTATATGTATTCTTACTACTCATTTCATTTTCGGGGTTTCTCTGTGGTCTTCCTCTAGTAGTACCTCCCGATCTTGCACTTTGAGATTTCTCTTTCTCACCCACCTCGGGGAAATATCTGATAAAATGGTCTAGGGATACACACTTGAAACAAGCTTTCTCATTTGCTCGACACTTCCCGGGATGACGTCTACCGCACTGCAGGCATTCTGATCTACTCAGTCGAGTGTTGCCAACACTAGCAACTGAAGTAGTCTGAGCTTTAGACCTCGGGTACTATCAACCCTTACTTCTACTTGAAAATCCAGCTGAGGTGGCTGATCGAATAGTGAAATCTCTTGAATTCTTGGATGAGGATTGGAATGACTTGCCTAACTGTCTCTTCTTCGAGTCGCGAGACTCGATTTCAGCCTTCCTTTTCTCTTTGACCAGCTCTTCGGCCTTACAGGCTCTATCCACTAACACAACTAATTCTTTCAGTTCTAGGACACCAACAAATAAATGGATATCCTCATTTAACCCGTCCTCGAACCTTTTGAACATAATGGCTTCTGTCGATACGCACTCTCAAGCGTATTTGCTGAGCCTTACAAACTCACGCTCATATTCAGTCACCGTCATTCGACCTTGCTTTAGCTCCAAAAACTCCTTTCTTTTCTGGTCAATGAACCTTTGACTAATGTACTTCTTCTGGAACTCGTCTTGGAAGAATTTCCAGTTAACTCTCTCCCTTGGTACCATCGACACAAGGGTGTTCCACCACTGATAGGCGGAATCTCTCAAGAGAGATACCACACATTTCATGCACTCTTCAGGTGTGCATGACATCTCGTCGAATACTCTGATGGTATTCTCAAGCTAGAATTCTTCCCTCTCCGGATCATCATCTTTACTAGCCAAAATTCCTCAGCTCCTTGTTTTCGGATTTTGTCAACCGGAGGCCTTTCTCTTCTTACTACCTCTACCACTTGTGATGTGACCCAACCCAGGAAGCCAACATTTTGCAATATGATGATCGTGGAAGTCTGAGGAATCAAGGGCAACAAGTTGCCATGGAGTTGTTATGCACTTTGGTGCACGTTCAACTCAGCCCAGAATAGTTCATTTGGGCTTATTTCAGCTCATTGGGATGTTTAGTTAAATTGCTTAATTTTAATGTTCAAATAAATTGAACCTTTTAATTTAATTATTTTATTTCAGCAAGTTAATGTGTCTTGATGATTTAATTAGTGCCAAAATTAAGATGTTCAACTTAATTTAATTTGTCTTATTTTACTTCAGATTTTTAATATGTCTTGTTCATAGCCAATTATTAAATAAGTCTTAGATAGCTTGTGTTTAATTTGTCTAAATATTAATTAAGTGTCCATTAAAGTGTCTTAGTTGTGTCCTTAATTTTATTCAGCTGAATTAAGATGATTTAATGATTTTTTCTTATGCATGTAGGTGCAGCCGAATTTTACAAGGCCAATTAAAGGAGATTCATGCACCTAGGTGCAATGTATGTAGCTGGTACATAGATCGGTTGGAACATTGTATTAGGCTGCTACCTTTTGGCATTTCAAAGCACCCATTCGGCCAACAAGTACCAGAAATTAAACACCTTGTTGCTTGGCCGATTGCCTCCCCAATGCATCATAAAGGGCGTTCACACTAGCTGCCATTTTTAAAGACTATTCGGTTGGAGTTGTTCACACTTCAATGACTCTCCAAACTTCATTTTCACACCTACAAGGCTGCTCAAATCCACAATTTAATGCTGGTATCTTTTCAGCAAGAGTTGCCTATTGAATGAGCCTATTTACTCCATTGGCCGAACCTAGCTTGTACAATGCATCTCATGGAGTGTTCAAATGCATGCTAGCTGATCAGCCTTCTAGAATGTCGTCCCTTGAAGTCCCATTCAGCCGAATTTAGCCAAGGCATTTTAAGGGTTTTTGTTCTAGAATTTTCAAGTTAATTCTAGCTGAATTTTACGTAGCTTTTAATGTTCATTGGTGACTATTCGGCTAGCTTTGTTTTGACTATAAATATTTGTTATTTTCAATTGTAAAAGGGACTTTTGACTCTTAATGAATTGCTGCCGAATTTGTGAGAAAACTTTTCTCTCAATTTTCGTTCGAGACCCGACCGACTTATCTAGTTACTAGTGGCGTCAGTCCGAGACTTCTTTATCCAAACTTATCACTTCTTAAACCCGAGTGTGGTGCTCATTCTATCTCCATCTTTCACCTTAACCGTATAAGAACCAGGGTGACACTTTTTAGTGTTGAATCGCTCTTGGTTAAGTTCCCTATTCCACCATCTCCACATTATCTTGTTTATCCATTTTAAAACCGAGCCATCGATTACCCATCCTTTACCTATCTTGTTTCATTTATTTCTAAACCGAACTATAGTAGTCTGGTTTACACCCTAGTCAGAACAGTGGTTTCGGAACCACAAATTCGAGTCTGTATAATATTTTAATATTAATTACTGTGCCGTTAATATGTGATTAAGCATGTGTTAAATTTTTGTAAGTTAATTTGTCTGTCTGTGTGTTTAATTTGACAAAAGGATGAAATTGCAATGAATGTGAAACTTGCATGCTATTTGTTAAAGGATCAAGGTGTCATGGCTATGTAATGGTGGAGGCCTTGTATGGAAATTGAGCCAATTCTATGGATAGTGGACGGCAATGAATGATGATAAGTACATATTATATGTTTATTATATTTACTTTAATAGTTAAATTTATTTTATATCTATTTTATAAGTTATGTTATTATTATTATATTATAAGAGTCATAATAAAAGAAAACAAAAGAAAGTGGCTCTATTTTTATCATCCTTGGCCAAATGTTTTAAAGAAAAAGAAAGAATAAAAGCTTAAGGGTTCGGTTGGTTTCAATCTTGAATTCAAGGTTAGTTTTTGATCCATTTTTGATAATTTCTACGTTTTTGTAATCGTTGCTTTGAGAGCTACAAAATCCATGTATTAATTTTGTGAATTGATGATGTTTGTGTGATATGCCATTGATGATATGTGGAGTTTTATGATGATTTATGGTGTTAAATGAAAGATTTGAGCTAGATGAACATGTTTTGTTCTTGAAGTTTTGATGAATTTAGCTAAATAGGGCTAAATTGTAAAAATAGCAAATTGATGGACTAAATTGCTAATTTTATGTGTAACATCCTGAAAAGGGCCTATGCATTTTTGGTTTAATTGTACGAAATGACATATCTTATGTGTTATGAATATATTTTGAACACTTTTGGAAACCTGGAAATGTATGGAAATGTTAAGTTTAAAAGAGGAAAGTGAACATTTTTAGAACCTTGGAAATGTAAGGAAATGTCTTGTAAGGAAATGTCATGGAAATGTAAGGAAATGTCTTGGAAATGTAAGAAAATGTCTTGTAAGGAAATGTCATGGAAATGTAAGGAAATGTCAAGTTTACAGAGCCGATCGAAAATTTTTGGAAACTTAGAAATGACCTAGAAATGACGAGTTTTAAGGTTTAAAAGGGGAAATTAAGGCAAGGTGGCCTTAAAAGAAAAAGTTTGTGAAATTTGACACACAAACAGGCTTGGAAAAGTGGCCTGAAGATGCCACTTAGGGCCTCTGGAAATGGCGCCACATGCAAGGTGTTGGGCCTGAGTTCGAGTCACTTGGGAAGCAAATAAAAGAAATTTTATTTTGCTACAAGGAGCAGAGAGGTGGACGGCACATGGCTATAAATTAGGAGCTTTTATTATTTTATAAATAGTGGATAAATAAGGGATTTATTTATCATTATTTTCAAGAGATAATTGTTGGATTAAATTCTTTTAATTTGAATAAAGAGATAAAGAGGAAAATAAGGGAGAAGTGATGGCCAAGTAAGGGACTTTGAGTTTAATAATTTCGGCTAAGTAAGGATAGTTGTTGAATTATCTTTTAGTGATAATTAAAGAGATAAAGCTATTAAAATAGAAGAGTGATGGCCAAGTAAGGGACTCCTTAGATGATAATTTCGGCTATAAAAGGAAAAGAGAGGCCATTCTGCATTATTATCTGTTCTTTGAAAGCCTCTGCCGAATTCCCTTCACCAAATCTTCTTCTTCTTTTATTTTTGCCAAGCCGAAATACCTTGTGATCTAGCCGAATCCTCCATCTTTATTCTTTCTTCTCTTTTCTTTCTAATCCCTCCAAAAGCCGAAAGTTGTGAGATCATCATCTAGCCATAGCCGAATCTCTGAAGGTTGAAGTGAAGGTGCAATCGATTTCTTCAAGTAAGGGTAAGATCTCATTCGATTTCATCCTTTTTCTTAAGATTTGCCAAATCTAAGACTAACCCCATTAATATCTTGTTGCGAAACTTTGAAGAGATCTTTCGGGATTTACTAAGTGTCGACTACAAGGAAGGAGAAGTTCTTTTCCGAAGGTACACCATAGGCCACGTGTTCCCTAATTATTCGGTGAGTTTGGGATTTAAAATCCACAAGGTAAGTGTCTATAGTATTCGGCCAAGGCCATGTTTGGTAAATATATGTGTTCATTAATTATTCAAAAGCCGAAAACTAACCAAGTTAATTGATTCAATGCTTGGCCGAATGCAAGAAGAGTATAGCAGTAGATTTCAAGACTTGATTCTTAAGTCAAACGGCAACAAGGTAAGTTTAAGTATACTAATCCTACTAGGATTTGGATTTATGGCGAATGGCTTTTTATTAAAGTAGTATGTGATTAATCAAATGTAGGGATTAAGGATCTAAGCATTAGATCAAGCTTTTCGGGATTTCAAGACCTTTTTTGGTAAGTATGATAAGTTGTGGATATTTGGTTAAGAATTCGTATATTGATGATTAAATCGATTGTTACGATTAAGTGTGTTGATGGAGGTGAATACCATTCAAGAAGGGAAAGGAAGGTCCCTATCCCGAAGTTTAAGAAGAGATCTGTCTCGTAGTTAGGGATTGGCCACCGGGGTGTGGACCAGCGTCAGAACAAGAAAGTAGGCAAATAGCCGTAGTATCGCCTAGTGATAGCATCAGTACCGAAAGCATAGTTCTCCAAGTGATCAGGTGTGTGATTAACCCACTGTTTTCCGGGTTTATGGTATATTGTATGTGTTGTGTAAATGCTAATATGTGCAAAGTGGCGATTGTGAATGGTTACCCTTAAGGGTATATCGGAAATCAGTCGGTGTTAATTATTAAGAATGTGAATATTCCAATGAGAATATGTTTGTATGCCGAATAGCATGTGCATGCATTATTTTACTATGTTATGACATTATCATATGTTGCATGTGCATGGGATGGGATATGAATGTGACTATCGAAGGAAAGGGTGTACTTTATGTACGTGGTCTAATGTTAGCCTTGTGTTACGTTAGCGTTTGATGTTAGCTATGTGCTTCATCAAGGGAGGTGTTGGCTAGGTGCCCACCTCGGCGGTTGATAGCTGTGTGCATCACCGTGGACTGAATGATATGTGGGATCACTTAGGTGATCGGTGGCTCAGCCACGGCCTTGAGCAGCAAGTCTGCCAAGGTAAGATATGTGGGATCACTTAGTTGATCGGTGGATTAGCCACGGCCTTGAGCAGGGGGTCTGCTAAGTTAGGTGAAACGGATGGACCCTAGGATGGGTTGGGTGCACTTTGCATAAACTCATTATCTGTCATATGGGTTGATGATGAAATGGGCCAAGCCCAGTATGTGGAAATTATGTGGTTAACTACCCTATTAGATGAATGTGATATGAATATGGGCCAAGCCCAGAATGTGATAACATGTGAATTTGATAATTGATATCTGATATATGGGTTAATATGTGGTTAACATGTGGGTGGAATTCAGTGGATTAATTACGCACTGAGTCTTTATGACTCACCCAATTTTTATTAAACATCGTAGATGATTCATGGTGATTGGACCGGGTTGGAGTGGATACGAGGTGGCCCATGCTTGAGTAAGACATCTTCTTTATTTTATTCATTTATTACTAAGAACTTTTGTTTAATTATTTATTGTAATAAGGCCCGATTAAAGTATTTAAGTATTTCTATTTAAGCATTTTTATTATGTTTAAGCTAGATGACCATTAAATTATTATTTGGAAGTGCTTTTAATTTGGATATTTTTGTCAAGCTTATATTATTTAGAATTTTTAATTGGACATGGTTTTCAAATGACAAAATTTTTAATGTTTTTCCCAAAAGTGAAATCAGTCTTCAAACGTTTTTCTGCAGTGGCATCTCAAATTCGGTCGTAACGAATGGGCCGGGTTTGGGGTGTTACATGATGAAACATATGGACTTATATAGTCCCTAGGGAGATTAGGCTATGCATGGGTGTGAACAAATTATGTGAATTTGATGTTTTGTGAAAAATGGACTAAATTGATAAATTGTGCAATTATGAGGGCTAATTTGCAAATTACCCTAAATGTGTGTTTTTGGATTGAATTGAATGAATTAGTGAATAAAAGGGTTAATTCTGAACATGTTTAGATCAAGAACCGAAGAAAACGAGCTTAGATCGCGGGAAAGCGAAAGTAACCGAGTAGCCGTTTCCATTTCCGTAGAATCGAATCCGAGGTAAGTCATATTGCAAATAAATGTAATTGTATTGAATTGAGTTTATTTACATGACTATCAATGATAATTGTAACACCCCAAACCCGGTCAATACGCCACGACCGAATTTGGTATGACACAGGGGAAAACGTTTTGAGGAAAAACGAGTTACCGATTAAATTTTAGTGAAAAACTCTTTGTTGTTCTAAGTTCGTAGAAATCAGGTGTATAATAAATTAAAAACTGATAATTTACTTTGAAATCCCGAAAATAAATCTTTAGAACTTTGTTGCAGCTTAGATTTGTAAACCTTTTATAAATTGAAAAGAAACTAAAGCGATTAGGTTGAAAACCGTATCTAATAGAAATTTGGAACCGGAGTTTTGGATAATAGTATGAGTTATCAAAAATACTTAAGTTGTTAAATACTATCAATTGATTTATGTTACCCGATGGTAACTTTTAAAACCATCGCGTTTAGTAGTTTAGAAAACTTGGTGCTCAAATTATTATATCAACCATGTAATTTATAAGCCATATTTAAAACAAATCCAAAGCATATAAATAATCCAAAAATATAATTAAAGAGGCCTTATTACAAATCCATAAAAAGATGAAAACGAATTAAAATAAAGTACCCAAATGGAAGTTCATGTAAAACCAAATTTTATTGCATGGCCTCCTCGAGTTCATCCAGCTCCTCATCCGCGATTTTACGAATCACCTGAAAAATAAGGGAGAAGGTGAGTCACCAAGACTCAGTGCATAATCCCTCTCCCGGGTAAATGCCACATACTTACACAAATTATAACCAAGCAATATATATATAATGCACCCAACCTAGCCATCCAAAACTCCTTTTCTACCCCGTGTGGTACCAAACCACTGGTGGTGCCAAACCACCGTGACCCAAAGTCACGATATCCAATAATGTGATGCCAAATCTTTGGTGACCCAAAGTCACGAATAATCAAGTTGTGGGGCCAACCCCACGTGTGATACCAAATCATTGGCGACGATCCCAATACATCAAATGTGGGGCCAACCCACGGTGGTGTGAAACCGGGACGAGTCGCTATGAGGTGCCAAACCTCCGTGTCCCAAAGACACGAAATATGTGGTACCAAACCACTGGAGGTGCCAAACCTCTGGTGTCCCAAAGACACGGATATCAATCTTCCCCCTCCTCTCATATCGCCCATACCAATGCAATAGATAACAAATCATGTCATTATACTTTGATATAAACATATAACCAATATATATCGTAGATCGTGATATTAACAACATATATCAACATCATATCGAAACGGACTTACCCGTATCCTTGCTCATACCCATCAAGGTATCATTTCAAGATCTCATAGTTTTGGCTTTAACAACATGAATAGTTATTAACACACACATATATATATATACCGAAAGTTATAAAGTGTGTAAGGTACACACCTTTCACTAACGCAAATACTAACTTCCAAGATCCGATCTACCGCACTAGATCACCTTGTCCTACATTCGGCCATACCACAAAACTATAAGCAAAAATCCATTCGCCAACATCACATCTTAATCCCAATAGCCTTAGTCTTTATCCTCAAAAAGAATAATGAATCGACATGAATCTTACCACTTGACTTACCAACTTCGATTGCTAATGGAATGGCTTAGATCGATTGCTTCCAACGTCCCAAAGAGCCTAAAGGAAAAATCGGTTCCTAAATAATGGTTAGAACCTTGCAAACAAATGCCCAAAGATTCGGCCTTTGTCCACAAGAAAACGACTTAGAAAGGAGAAGGAAATAACGGAAATACGGCCATGAACACTTACCTATCTTCCAAAACCGATTGAAGAAAACCCAAAGATTATCTACCCTTGATGATATTTGGCCAATATAACACCAAAAGAGAGAAAGAAGATTCGGCTATGGTGGAGTAAAAAGAAAGGAAAAATAAAAGTGAAAGTGAAATAGGAGAAGGATGATTCGAAAATGGAAGAAAGAAGAAAATAGAAAATGAAAATAGAATGGTAATGGTAATGGATGTTTTTAACTTTGAAAAAAAAATGAAAGAGATGGGATTTGGGAAGGAGGAAGATTCGGCCAAGAGGAAGTGAAAAAGGAAATATGGTTTTTGAGCAAGTATCAAAAGAAAGAAAAGAGAGAGATGGGAGAAAGAGGTTCGGCCAAACACCTAGTTTGTTTAAAAGAAAAGTGCACAAAAATGCAAATTGTGGTTTCGGTTTCAAAAGGGAAATGAGAGGAAGAAATTAGATTTTGGTTCAAACACAAATGAGAGCTAAATCAAAAGCAAAATTGCACCAAAATGCCTAAGATACATTCGCCAAAGATGGAGTTTTTGGAGAGGAAGAGAAAATGCCAAATGATGCACAAAATGCTAAAGTTGGCCAACTATTCCCCAAACTTCCTATCAACATTCGCCACCCCCTAGCCACACATGCCGTCCACATTCATGCACTAATGGCCATAGGAGAGTTTCCAAAACAACACCCTTAAGCCAAGCCTTGAAATCCTCTACATTCCCAAAGTTGAAGACATTTTATCCCCAAAATCTAGCAATTCTATCCCTTATTTCATGCTTACCATAACCTTAAGTCTTCTTGCCATAAAAAGAAAATTGTCCATCTTATCCATATGAATAGTTGACCGACACTTAATGCTAGGGATGCATAAAAAAAATCCTTAATATGCCTTCCATGCTACTCGAACCACTTCCCTCAAGCAACCTTTCATGCGCCTTATCCACTATGCCACTAACTCCTCTTGTGTTAGAATTTAACACTTAAATTAACTTAAGTGTCAAGTTCATCTAATCCACTTCACTATATTTTCAATACTAAAAATCATTCTAGCTTAGCTAATAATTCCAAGCCCTCATAAAACTATACTAAGCACATAATAATAATCATACTCGAGCTAACACAAGTAACAAGATGATACTCAATTTTTTTAGGATATTACAATTCTACCCTTAAGAAAATTTCGCCCTCGAAATTACTCGCTCAAAAGAGTTGAGGAAACCATCGCCTCATCACATCCTCCTGGCTCCCACGTAGCTTCTTCTACGCCATGGTTCCACCATAAAACCTTCACTAAAGGAACCGACTTCCCACGCAAAACTTTCACATCTCGGTCTAGAATCGCACAGTTCTTCTTCTACCGCCGATCCGACTCACCTCTATTTCCTCTCATCGCCACAACATGCGATGGATCAAAACGAGAAGCGTCTAAGCATGGAGACATGGAACACATCGTGAATCGACTCACTCACGATGGCAACTCGAGTGATAGGCTCACGGTCCCACTCGCCTCAACACCTTATACGCCCAATAAACCTTGGACTTAACTTGCCTTTTCTCCCAAATCTTAACACTTTCTTCCATGGCGAGACTTTCGTAAAAACTTTGTCACCCACGGAAAATTCTATATCCTCCGCTTGAGATCGGCATATGACTTTCGCCTATCCAAGTTTCCTTCAACCGAGCTTGAATCAACTTCACCTTATCTTCGGTTTTCGCAACCAACTCTGGTCCTAACATTTGACGCTCACTCAACTCGGTCCAAAGATGTAGGTGTGCGACACCTCCTACCATACAACGCTCATATGGTGCCATCTTAATGCTTGCTCGATAACTATTGTTGTATGCGAACTCGCTAATGGTAAAACTCTTCCCACCGCTCAAGTCCAATACACAACCTCTCAACATATCCTCTAAAATCAGATAACTCTTTCCGATCGCCCGCCGATCGTGGATAAAATGCGGTACTAAAATCCAACCGCTGCACTCCAAAGCCCGATGTAACGCTCTCCAAAACCTCGACGTAAATCTAGGATCTCATGCGAGATGATCGACACCGTACACCGTGCAACCTCACTATTTCCGCCACATACAACTTAGCTAACTTCAAGCGAGTAATCCACCCTTACCGGATAAAATGAGTCGACTTAGTCGACGATCCATAATCACCCAAATCGAGTCCTTCTTACTTGGCGTAAGGGGTAATTCCATCGACAAAGTCCATAGTGATCCTTTCCCACTTCCATCGTGGAATCTTCACCTACTGAAGTAACCTGGACGACAGAATCGATGCTCGCTTTGACTGGCCGACACGCCGACATTTACCCACAAACTCGTTACCTCACGCCTGCACTGCCACCAAAATCGCTCTCTTAAATCCCGATACATCTTGCTACCTCCGGGATGCATAGCGTATGGGCTGCTATGTGCGCGCCCCAAGAATCCTTTGCCTCAACTCAAAATCCTTTGGCATACAAGCTCTTCCTTTAAAACACAATACTCCATCCTTGGACAAACTATAATCCTCTAAACCACCATTCGAACTCAGAACCTCCGATCATTCAAACCATCATCCTCTAACTGTTTCTCCTTGATCTCGCTTCTAACCAAGTCGGCTTGACTTGCAATTCACCAAAAGACTCCCATCTTCATATAAGCTAAGATGAGCAAACATCGATCTTAAGTCGATATAACCTTTCGGCTCAACGCGTCACGCCACCACGTTAGCCTTGCCGGATGATACTCAATCGAACAAATGAGTCCTTCAACAACTCTATCCATCTACGCCGCCTCAAGTTCAAATCCTTCTCGAGTCAAAAGATACTTAAGACTCTTGTGATCCGTGTAGACTATCGACTTCTCTCCATACAAATAGTGTCTCCATATCTTCAAAGCAAAACCCATCGTAGCTAATTCCAAGTCATGCGTCGGATAGTTAACTTCATGTGGTCTCAATCTGTCGAGATGCATAAGCCACTACCTTCCCTTCTCGCATCAAAGACACATCCCAAACCAAGATGTGATGCATCACAAGAAACCGTGAATTCCTTGCTCGCTCTCAAAGTTGAATCAAAACCGAGCTTTCACTGTAATCTTCTTCAACTTGTCAAAACTTCCTTGCCACTTCTCTGGCCCACACAAATGGAATTCATTTCCTCAATAACTTAGTCATAGGTGCCGCTATCAAAGAAAATCCTTCCACAAATCTTTGGTAATACCCCGCCAGAGCTAGGAAACTCGAATCTCGAGACATCGACTTAGGCGGCTTCTAATCCAACACTGCCTCAATCATTCGAGGATCCACTCTAATCCTCTCACTGATACTACGTGACCCAAGAAAGTCACCTCCTAAGCCAAAACTCGCACTTACTAAATTTTGCATAAAGTCGCTTTTTCCTCAAAATCGCAACACTACTCGCAAATGCGCATCATGCTCCTCCTCCGACTTGGAGTATACCAAAATATTGTCTATAAATACCACAACAAACTGGTCTAAAAAGCTGGCTGGAATACCCGATTCATCATGTCCATGAATGCCGCCAATACAAGCGTTAGTCAACCCAAACGGCATTACTAGAAACTCGAGTGCCCATACCGAAAGTAAATGCCGTCTTATGAATATCACCTCTTTCACCTTCACCGATGATATCCGCACCTTAAATCAATCTTGAGAAAATTGTCGCCTTAAGTCGATCAAACAAGTCATCTATCCTCGGCAAAGGATACTTGTTTTTGATCGTCACCTTATTCAACTAGCGATAGTCTATACACATCCGCATCGATCCATCCTTCTTCTTGACAAAAAGTACCGGTGCTCCCCAAGGCGAAACAATTGGCCTCGGATAAAACCTCGATCCAACAACTCTTGAATTTGAGCCTTCAATTCCCTAATTCCTTTGGTGCCATCCTATACGGAGCAATAGACACCGCGCATTCCGGCAATGATCTATACCAAATTCAACTTCACGATCCGAGGCAATCCCTAAGTTCTTCCGAAATACGCCAACATATTCCTTTACCGCTTGGACATTCCCCCACAAGAGACTCCTTAGCCTCCAACGCACACACATGAACCACAAATGCCTCACAAACTCTTCCCGACCAACTTCACAAGCCTTTCAACGTAGATACCACGTTGGATAGATAATCTCTTCTATTACCTATCATAACCACCTCTTTGCCCTCACTGCCTTCAAAACCATGCGCTTAGCAGCAATAATCCAAACTTGCTTGATACTTGACCAACGGTCCATCCTAAGAACCGTGATCGAACTCCTCAAACTAAGTTCCATCATATCACTACAAACATTACCCCTTGGAGTTCTAGGGTATATCTCTATACTGACTTATTTACTTCTACAGAGTGACCTGCAGGGCTGGCAATGTCATCTTCCTAGAAGTAGTCTCGAGTCTAGATTCATAGTCTCTACTATGTTACTAGCAACATACGAATGTGTCGAACCCACATCTATCAAAGTAGTATATGGTTCACCAAAGATTAAGAACGCATCGCTTATGACGCCCGTGCGCCGCCTCCTCTCGACATCTCGCCGCATACACCAAACCAGCCGTCTTGCCTCGTTGTTGCCAAAGACCTCTCGCCAGATGCCCGCGGCCTCGACTGTAACCATTACCTCTCTACCATTACCACGACTCTCTGCGGTGACGGTCCCTCATTTCGAACCGAGCACGACCTTGACCTCTCGATCGATTCTCGGCTAGCTTACGTGGACGGTCTCTCACACGATGATCCAATGAACCACACTCAAAACATCCTTTCTCTCCGGCCCAACATTCGCCCCAATGAAATTTTCCACATCGGTTACACCAGGGTTGGTCCCCGATTAGCGATAAGAATGTGCCTCCTGCATTGATTCGCCCACTCGCCTAACCCTCTTCTCGAGAATTACCGGCTGACCCGGATGATCCAAAACTTCTCTTATGTTTATTCTTGTCGTGCCTCTCGCTTTATCGATTCCTTTATCCCTTCGCTATCTTAGTCTTTTCAACTAGCGCGAAGAAACTCTCGCTCCGGATGTGGAGCAATCAGCATTCTCGATTCGTCCCTCAATCCATCCTCGAACCGGACACATCGCTCAGGTTCAAGCCACGATACCTCCAAAGATACCGCTCAATCTTAAAAATTCGCCTCATATTCTAATACGGACTTACTTCCTGGACCAAACTCGTAAATGCCTTACGTTGTGCATCAATGTAACTAGACCCAACATATTTCTTCCGATACACGCCTTAAAATAATCCCAAGTGAGATCCTCCGCCGCAACACTATTCCGCATCGTGAGCCACCACCGATATGACTCATCCCGAAGAAGCGACACTATCCCTTTCGCCTTTTCCTCGGCATTCGATCCAAGTCATCCATGATTCGCTCCGTCGCTTCTAACCAATACTCAGCCGCATCGGGAGCCACACCTCGAAATACCTCACTCCATTGGCTCTGAGTCGCCGGCATGATTTACGAACTCCCGCGCCTCCACCTATTCCAGCTACCCTCTCAAGGACTCGCAAAGATCGCTGAGACATCGCATCATCCCCATTTGATCCTCGATGCTCAACTCCAAATCCGGTGGTGGGGGTAATGGTACCTCATTTTCTGATCCTTGACTGCACCTCACCGCTCGCATACGCCTATCCTACCCCGATCGCTGCGCCCACGAGTAATACGACCCGACCTCGAGTACTCATGTCTAAAGTCTCGACTTATCCGATTTAAAAGTGTTATGCATTAGTCATTATTCCACTTTCTTTAAAAACACGCTTTATGAATAATTTTAATAAGAAGTTGTTTCATGAGTACATTCAACCTATAGTTTGGGTCTCAAGAGTAGTTTCTACTACTAATCACCATACTAACATCATCATATCATCAAGATCAACAGCTTTAAAGTACTTACCCATGGATTGGTGCAGGAGACTCTGGTACATGCCTTTCAGATCATATAATTTTAAACAAAAACATTTTAAGATCATACTTTAAATCATTTTGGGCCTTGGGCCCACAAATGAGCTTTTGAACTTGGCTCGATATCAATTTGTAACACCCCAAACCCTGGCCAATACGCCTACGATCGAATTTGGTATGTCACAGGGAAAACGTTTTGAGGAAAAACGAGTTACCGATTAAATTTTAGTGAAAAACTCTTTGTTGTTCTAAGTTCGTAGAAATCGTGTATAATAAATTAAAACTCGATAATTTACTTTGAAATCCTAAAATAAATCTTTAAAACTTAGTTGTAAACTTAGATTTGTAAACCTTTTATAAATTGAAAAGAAACTAAAGCGATTAGGTTGAAAACCGTATCTAATAGAAATTTGGAAACCGGAGTTTTGGAAAATAGTATGAGTTATCAAAAATACTTAAGTTGTTAAATACTATCAATTGATTTATGTTACCCGATGGTAACATTTTAAAACCATCGCGTTTAGTAGTTTAGAAAACTTGGTGCTCAAATTATTATATCAATCATGTAATTTATAAGCCATATTTAAAACAAATCCAAAGCATATAAATAATCCAAAAATATAATTAAAGAGGCCTTATTACAAATCCATAAAAAGATGAAAACGAATTAAAATAAAGTACCCAAATGGAAGTTCATGTAAAACCAAATTTTATTGCATGGCCTCCTCAAGTTCATCCGCTCCTCATCCGCGATTTTACGAATCACTGAAAAATAAGGGAGAAGGTGAGTCACCAAGACTCAGTGCATAATCCCTCTCCTGTAAATGCCACATACTTACACAAATTATAACCAAGCAATATATATATATATATAATGCACCCAACCTAGCCATCCAAAACTCCTTTTCTACCCGTGTGGTACCAAACCACCGGTGGTGCTAAACCACCGTGACCCAAAGTCACAATATCCAATAATGGGATGCCAAATCACCGTGACCCAAAGTCACGAATAATCAAGTTGTGGGGCCAACCCACGTGTGATACCAAATCACCGCGACGATCCCAATACATCAAATGTGGGGCCAACCCACGGTGGTGTGAAACCACTGGGACGAGTCGCTATGAGGTGCCAAAACCTCCGTGTCCCAAAGACACGAAATATGTGGTACCAAACCACTTTGGAGGTGCTAAACCTCTAGTGTCCCAAAGACACTGATATCAATCTTCCCCCCTCCTCTCATATCGCCCATACCAATGCAATAGATAACAAATCATGTCATTATACTTTGATATAAACATATAACCAATATATATCGTAGATCGTGATATTAACAACATATATCAACATCATATCGAAACGGACTTACCCGTATCCTTGCTCATACCCATCAAGGTATCATTTCAAGATCTCATAGTTTTCTGGCTTTAACAACATGAATAGTTATTAACACACACACATATATATATACCGAAAGTTATAAAGTGTGTAAGGTACACACCTTTCACTAACGCAAATACTAACTTCCAAGATCCGATCTACCATACTAGATCACCTTGTCCTACATTCGGCCATACCACAAAACTATAAGCAAAAATCCATTCGCCAACATCACATCTTAATCCCAATAGCCTTAGTCTTTATCCTCAAAAAGAATAATGAATCGACATGAATCTTACCACTTGACTTACCAACTTCGATTGCTAATGGAATGGCTTAGATCGATTGCTTCCAACGTCCCAAAGAGCCTAAAGGAAAAATCGGTTCCTAAATAATGGTTAGAACCTTTCAAACAAATGCCCAAGGATTCGGCCTTTGTCCACAAGAAAACGACTTAGAAAGGAGAAGGAAATAACTAAAAATACGCCATGAACACTTACCTATCTTCCAAAATCGATTGAAGAAAACCCAAAGATTATCTACCCTTGATGATATTCGGCCAATATAACACCAAAAGAGAGAAAGAAGATTCGGCTATGGTGGAGTAAAAAGAAAGGAAAAATAAAAGTGAAAGTGAAATAGGAGAAGGATGATTCGAAAATGGAAGAAAGAAGAAAATAGAAAATGAAAATATAATGGTAATGGATGTTTTTAACTTTGAAAAAATGAAAGAGATGGGATTTGGGAAGGAGGAAGATTCGCCAAGAGGAAGTGAAAAAGGAAATATGGTTTTTGAGCAAGTATCAAAAGAAAGAAAAGAGAGAGATGGGAGAAAGAGGTTTGGCCAAACACCTAGTTTGCCGAAAAGAAAAGTGCACAAAAATGCAAATTGTGGTTTCGGTTTCAAAAGAGAAATGAGAGGAAGAAATTAGATTTTGGTTCAAACACAAATGAGAGCTAAATCAAAAGCAAAATTGCACCAAAATGCCTAAGATACATTCGGCCAAAGAGGGAGTTTTTGGAGAGGAAGAGAAAAATGCCAAATGATGCACAAAATGCTAAAGTTGGCCAACTATTCCCCCAAACTTCCTATCAACATTCGCCACCCCTAGCCACACATGCCGTCCACATTCATGCACTAATGGCCATAGGAGAGTTTCCAAAACAACACCCTTAAGCCAAGCCTTGAAATCCTCTACATTCCCAAAGTTGAAGAAATTTTATCCCCAAAATCTAGCAATTCTATCCCTTATTTCATGCTTACCATAACCTTAAGTCTTCTTGCCATAAAAAGAAAATTGTCCATCTTATCCATATGAATAGTTAACCGACACTTAATGCTATGATGCATAAAAAAAATAAAATCCTTAATATGCCTTCCATGCTACTCGAACCACTTCCCTCAAGCAACCTTTCATGCGCCTTATCCACTATGCCACTAACTCCTCTTGTGTTAGAATTTAACTCTTAAATTAACTTAAGTGTCAAGTTCATCTAATCCACTTCACTATATTTTCAATACTAAAAATCATTCTAGCTTAGCTAATAATTCCAAGCCTTCATAAAACTATACTAAGCACATAATAATAATCATACTCGAGCTAACACAAGTAACAAGATGATACTCTATTTTTTTAGGATATTACAATAATGACTATTTATGAGATGCTATGTATATGAATTCTGGGATAAGGTCAATATAGTGATAAGTCTGAGAAGTCCGTATGAACTTAGGAATACAAAGGTATCTGTTCTGTTTTATCATGTAAGACCCTGTCTGGGACAGTGGCATCGATATCTGATTACGTGTAAGACCCTGTCTGGGACAGTGGCATCGATATTTGATTACGTGTAAGACCCTGTCTGGGACAGTGGCATCGATATCTGATTACGTGTAAGACCCTGTCTGGGACAGTGACATCGATATCTGATTACGTGTAAGACCACGTCTGGGACGTTGGCATTGATATGAGGTTTACATGTAAGACCATGTCTGGGACATCGGCATCGTATCGATTCATGTAAGACCCTGTCTGGGACAGTGGCATCGATGTTTGAGTGCATGTAAGACCTCGTCTGGGACGTTGGCATTGTACGACCATTCCGAGCTTTCTGAATATCCTACTAGATTCCTTACGATTCAACATGAAAGTCTGTAATACGAATTGCAAATCCAAACTTTGATAAATTTAATGAATGAACATCCATTTCAGGTATGTTGCTTATACACTAATTGTGTATATAAGGTAGGTATCCGTGTGATTATATCATGATGTTATGTATATGGAATTTACAATACGATATGTAAAGTCTTGACTATATGAACTATATGTATATATATGGTAAGTTATGAATAAGCATATGAGCTTGAGAAAGAATGAAGTGATTTTTGTCATGAGAACCATATTGATCATCTTATTATATTGGTTATGTGCAATCCATGCTAAGTTTGATTGTATATTGACTTACTAAGCTTTTGGAAAGCTTACTCTGTGTGTGTTTTCTCTGTTTTATAGGTCGTCAAAGCTATTGAAGGCTCGGGACCGTTACGGATTGTCATCACACTATTAAACTCATTTTGGTACACTTTGAAAATGAATATGGCTAGATATGGCATGTATAGGCTAGTAATTGGTATGAATTGTTATGTGAACTTAGCCATGTGATTTGGCTAGTTATGTTTTGGTAATATGCTTTAAGGAATGTGATATATGAAGTTTTTTTGGTAAGATTTGTTGATATATGAAATGGTTATGATATAGTAAGTATATAGATGAATGGTGTTTGGGCATAATTGTGATTTGGTCATGCAAATTGGTATGTTTGGAATTGGTTTTGAATGTAAAGATAGAATGGATATTGAATGTATTATTGTGTGATTTCCTTAGTTGTCAAATATGCATAATTTGAGATGGCTATTTGGTATATTTTGGTGGTTAATGTGAATGAAATGGGATGATATATGTTGCTTGTAGGTTTGACCCTTATGGGTGGCATTTTGGCCTTGTAAATGGCCTATAATGTTACACGGTTGTGGCACACGGGCGTGCCTAAAGACCGTGGGTGAATTGGTAGAATGTAGCTTAGTAGCACACTACCGACACGGGGTGTCGCCTAGCCGTGGTGTGCAAGTCAGTAGCTAGCTAAGAGTACACGGCCATGGCACACGGGCGTGCTTGGTGGCCATGGTGGGGAAGTCAGTATATGGCCTAGTAGCACACGGCCATGGCACACAGGCATGCCTAGTGACTGTGTTGATATAGTCAGTATATAGACACGGATGGACACACGGGGGTGTCTAGAAGCCGTGGAGGGCACACGGTCTCCTCCAACGGGCGTGTCTCCCCTGTATTTTAGAAAAGTTAAAATTTTTCCATAAGATTCTGTATGTGTTTCAGTTTAGTCCCAACTTGGTTTATATGCATGCTTAGGGTCTTGTTGACCGTATTAAGGGTCACTATGCTTGAGAATGATGAATGAATGTATGAATTTCTGTAAATGCTTTCCGATCTGTCTAGTAACGCCTTTAACCCTAATTCGGCGACGGTTACGGGTTAGGGGTGTTACACGAACCTTCGCCATCCATCTTTCTTTCTATTACCTTAGCCGACCCTATTCTTTCCAATTCTTCATCTTGTTTCCATTATCCCTAACCTCCATTCCTAACTTAAACCGAAATATAAAAGGAATTTCACTTAAAAGCTTCCGCAAACCTAACTACTTATCCTTTGTTTTTCGAAGATGAATCATCTCCTCGTAGACGATCGGGCATCTAAAGTGACTCGTGTCATTCGTGAACCCGAGGGCACATCATTTGGTATCAGAGCTTTAAAACAAGGAGCTCCGATGACGATCGAGAAGCCGGAATAGGTTCGTAGATAAAAAAATTCGAAATTTAAAAAAATTCAAGTTATATTCAAAGTTCCTATTGTATTCAATTCGTGCATTTTGAAATATAAAAAAAAGGAAAAATACGAAAATATAAAAAAAAAGTGTGAAATTTTTTGTAAGTTCTTGATTGTTTTTATTCTACTCTTCAGTCTCTAAATTCCCGAATCTATCATTCTTCATCTTTCTAATCTGATCATCCAAGATCCTTTTACCATCATTCGGCATTCCCCATTTCATCCAACACCACACATATTCCAACTATTTTTTTTTGTTTCAGCCTACCCGAACACCCAACGTTATCCCTTAAAACTCATTTGAAGCCGACCCACCTAGATTACAATAACGTCACTTCGAGTCTCATATGAAAACACGAGAGAAGAGTCGAGTGGTAAAAGGCACGAGTGTTTCATTAAAGAAAAAGCCTATATTGAGTTAAACACGAGCGTGAGTGAAATTTCCTTTGTGAGTGACTTGTGAGAGTTTGTAGTGAGGATTCAACATTTTCATGTCCCGAAGTCCCAAAAGGCATATGGCGGAAAGGCAACCCGTACGAAATGTTCCCGACTTAAACTTACAAGCCTTGTTACGTGAAGTTGAGAGGCTGTTCGATCGGAAGCTAGAACTGATCCAAGAGAGGCTCGATCAAGTGGAGGGCCCCCAAGAAACCGAGGAAGGCAAGTTGACCAAGAAGATGAATTCTCCAAGCTGAGCGATCACGAAAGTGATCAAGGATCAAATGCAAGTGGTCGGAGGAGAGGCACCCGCAACCGAGGCCAATGTGACCGAGAGAGGTTCGATGATGACTTGAAAAGCATCAAACTATCAATCCCTCCGTTCTAAGGTCGATCGGATCCCGAGGCCTACCTTGAATGGAAAAAAAAGATCGAACTCATGTTCGAATGCCACAACTACTCCGAAACAAAGAAAGTGAAGTTGGCGGCTATCGAGTTCTCCGACTACGCGATGATATGGTGGGACCAGCTTACAACGAGCCGAAGGCGAAACGGCGAGCTTCCTATCCAAACGTGGGCAGAGATGAAAGCTGTCATGCGATGACGTTTCATTCCTTCCTATTATCACCGGGAGTTATACCAAAAACTCCAAAATCTCACGCAAGGAACAAAAAGCGTGGAAGATTACTTCAAGGAAATGGAAGTGGCAATGATCCGTGCGGACGTGCAAGAGGACCGCGAGGCCACCATGGTGCAGTTTTTTGCCGGATTGAACCGAGACATAGCAAATGTCGTCGAGTTGCAACATTATGTTGAGATCATCGATATGGTACACATGGTGATCAAAGTGGAGAAACAACTCAAGAAGAAAGGAGCAGTTCGTGGTTACTCCACTTCAAGCGCGCCTAAATGGAACCAAGGCCCAAACAAGAGCACTTCCGTTAATCCAACGAAGGAACCCGCGATTCTCGCGAAGTCTAACAAGTCCGTGGCCGAAACCAATAAAGGTAAGGCCCCTGAAACTGTTCAATCGTGATCCCGAGACATTAAGTGTTTCAAGTGCCAAGGCTGAGGGCATATCGCAAGCCAATGCCCGAATTGTAACACGATGATCGTGCTACCCAATGGCGGAATAGAGTCGGAGGATGAAGTTGACAAAAACAAAGACGAAGTCGAGCATCCATCTGAGAATGATGAAGAAGTCGAGTTCGCGGTTGAAGGTAAAATGCTTGTGGTCAAACGAAGTCTCAACGCGCAAAGTTCGATAAGTGAGCCACAACGAGAAAATCTTTTCCATACTCGTTGTCATGTTTTGGGAAAAGTGTGTAGTGTGGTAATCGATGGCGGGAGTTGTACTAATGTTGCGAGCACTCTCATGATCGAGAAGTTATCTTTGCCAATGCTTAAGCACCCGAGCCCCTACAAATTGCAATGGCTCAACGAATGCATCAAACTCAAGGTGACCAAGCAAGCCAAGATTCCCTTTTCAATTGGCAACTACCATGACAAAGTTTTGTACGACGTCGTTCCTATGCATGCGGGCCATTTGTTGCTGGAAAGAACATGGCAGTTTGACCACCGAGTCAAACACGATGGGTTCACAAATCAGTATTCTTTCAAGCATAACGGAAAGAACATCGTTTTGGCACCACTGTCACCGTAACAAGTAATGGAAGATCAGCAACGCCTAAGACAATCCATGGAAACTTTGAAAGAAAAACTTGTAAACTGAAAAGAAAAGAAAGATGAAAAATCGAGTGGAAACGATTTGCGAATTGAAGAAAAAAAAAGTGAAAAAAAGTGAAGAAAAAAGAAAAGAAAAAGAAAGTGAAAAAAAATGAAAGAAGAAGAAGAGTGTTTTGCTTAACCATTGTCTATTTGTTTCTTCTTCTTTTCAGGTTGTTGGTCCTAAGGAGCTACGATTGAAATATCTCCCTAAAGAAAGAAGGTTCGTCATGCGAGAAGAACACAGTTTGAAATCTGAAAACTCAATGCTGAATCTTTCTAACTTTAAGGAAATCGGTAAAGATGATGAATTTGTGGAACAAGTGAACAAACATTGGCCATTGTTACATTTTAACATGCAAAACTTGAACCGAATTTGTAACTTTGATTGTCTTGGCCAAATCGAACTTGTTCTATCTAATTACTTGAGTAATTCTTTGCTGAATTTTGGTTGTATGACGTTTGATTACTTGAAGACGTGTGTTTGAATGAGATTTGCAATATGTGTTTGCCCAAAGTACTTTGAATCAGTTCCTATGGTTCTATCTATGGAGAATTTGGCAAATCGATCTGGAAAGGTAAGTTTTCCATCAAACTTAACCGTTGCGCTTCCTACTTCTGATGTTAATTCGGCAAAGGTAAGGCCATCAATTTCTTTTTTCGTTGATAAACTTTTGCACCTTGATGATAACCGATCGTTCACTAGTCTTAAGTTGGTTTTATGTCAGATAAATGAAAATGAATCTCTTTTGTCGATCAAATAGATTTGATTGCGAGGAAATGCTCCCCGTTGAACCAGCGACTCGACTTGAGGACAAGTCGCTTTGAAGAGGGGGGATGATGTGACCCAACCCAGGCCGCCAACGTTTTGGAATATGATGATCGTGGAAGTCCAAGGAATCAAGGGCAACAAGTTGCCGTGGAGTTGTTATGCACTTTGGTGCACGTTCAACTCAGCCCGGAATAGTTCATTTGGGCTTATTTCAGCTCATTGGGATGTTTAGTTAAATTGCTTAATTTTAATGTTCAAATAAATTGAACCTTTTAATTTAATTATTTTATTTCAGCAAGTTAATGTGTCTTGATGATTTAATTAGTGCCGAAATTAAGATGTCCAACTTAATTTAATTTGTCTTATTTTACTACAGATTTTTAATATGTCTTGTTCATAGCCGATTATTAAATAAGTCTTAGATAGCTTGTGTTTAATTTGTCTAAATATTAATTAAGTGTCCATTAAAGTGTCTTAGTTGTGTCCTTAATTTTATTCAGCTGAATTAAGATGATTTAATGAGTTTTTCTTATGCATGTAGGTGCAGCCGAATTTTACAAGGCCAATTAAAGGAGATTCATGCACCTAGGTGCAATGTATGTGGCTGGTACATGGATCGGTTGGAACATTGTATTAGGATGCTACCTTTTGGCATTTCAAAGCACCCATTCGGCCAACAAGTACCAGAAATTAAACACCTTGTTGCTTGGCCGATTGCCTCCCCAATGCACCATAAAGGGCGTTCACACTAGCTGCCATTTTTAAAGACTATTCGGCTGGAGTTGTTCACACTTCAATGACTCTCCAAACTTCATTTTCACACCTACAAGGCTTCTCAAATCCACAATTTAATGTTGGTATCTTTTCAGCAAGAGTTGCCTATTGAATGAGCCTATTTACTCCATTGGCCGACCCTAGCTTGTACAATGCATCTCATGGAGTGTTCAAATGCATGCTAGCTGATCAGCCTTCTAGAATGCCGTCCCTTGAAGTCCCATTCAGCCGAATTTAGCCATGGCATTTTAAGGGTTTTTGTTCTAGAATTTTCAAGTTAATTTCTAGCTGAATTTTACTTAGCTTTTAAGGTTCATTTGTGACTATTCGGCTAGCTTTGTTTAGACTATAAATATTTGTTATTTTCTATTGTAAAAGGGACTTTTGACTCTTAATGAATTGCTGCCGAATTTGTGAGAAAACTTTTCTCTCAATTTTCGTTCGAGACCCGACCAACTTATCTAGTTACTAGTGGCGTCAATCTGAGTATTCTTTATCCGAACTTATCACTCCTTAAACTTGAGTGTGGCGTTCATTCTATCTCCATCTTTCACCTTAACCGTATAAGAACCGAAGTGACACTTTTTAGTGGTGAATCGCTCTTGGTTAAGTTCCCTATTCCACCATCTCCACACTATCTTGTTTATCCATTTTAAAACCGAGCCATCGATTACCCATCATTTACCTATCTTGTTTCATTTCTTTCTAAACCGAACCTTCGCCATCCATCTTTCTTTCTATTACCTTAGTCGACCCTATTTTTCCCAATTCTTCATCTTGTTTCCACTATCCCTAACCTCCATTCCTAACTTAAACTGAAATATAAAAGGAATTTCACTTAAAAGCTTCTGCAAACCTAACTACTTATCCTTTGTTTTCCGAAGACGAATCATCTCCTCGTAGACGATCGGGCATCTAAAGTGACTCGTGTCATTCGTGAACCCGAGGGCGCATCAACTTGGGGAGCTACAGGGGTGGGCTGAGGAATAGGTGGGGGTGGAGGGGGTTGAGCATTAGGATTTGCTCGAATAAACTCAGTGTACCAGTTGCTCATCATATGGAGAAAGGCTTCTCGAGCCTCTTCTCCCTGACCCAAAGTCTCGGGTCTACTCTCTACTGGCACGGTCCCTTACGCGGGAGCCGGCGTATTACTTGTAGCATCATCGGCTGCAGCTCAATCGGGATCCATTTACTATATAAAAATACAATTCAAATCGTCAGGAGTCGTCACACTATCATTATGTAAATACTCATTTGTATGGCATGTATAGCTAGACTCATACTTACGCTACGTTAGTCTGAGAATCGACTAAACTGTAGCTCTGATACCACTAAATGTAACACCCCTTACCCGTATTCGACATCTGAACCGGGTACGAGCCCTTACTGTACTTATCTTGCTAAATCATACAATATCGATCCATAAAAACTTCATGTCAAATTAAAACTTTTCATTCGAACCCATAATGTCCTTATTATAGACCTATGAGGCCCTAAACTTGCACTCGGAATGATTCAGGACCAAACCGAAAACTTTTGAACACTTAGAAAAAAATTGACACAAAATAGGGCCACACGCCCGTGTGAAGGGAAGAACACGCCCGTATGGCATATCACATGCCCTTTGTTCCACACTCGTGTGGATTTATTTTCCAATTCAAACCTATATGGATTTTCACACAGCCGGACACACGCCCGTGTCCCTGACCCGTGTCCCTCACACGGCCACGACACACCCGTGTCTTAGCCCGTGTGCAAAAACCTTGGCATTATGTTTATGACGCCATCACCTCACTAAGGTCACACGGCCAAGGCACACGTCCGTGTCCTTAGACCGTGTGTCGAATTAAATTCCTAATTTCAGCTGCAGACTTCACAAGACCTGGGCACATGCCCGTGTCTTAGGCCGTTTCTCCCACACGATTTAGACACACGGCCGTGTCTCAGTCCGTGTGTTTACTACTGGGTATTCTGACTTGCCAACCTAGCATGCAAGGGGACACACGACCTCTCAACACGCCCATGGAGCTAACCGTGTGTCACACACGGCCTAGACACATGCCCGTGTGTATACCCGTGTGGACATTTGAAAGGCTATCTACTAAGCGAAATGCCACCCTACAAGGCAACCATACTTATATCAAATCAATTCTACATATATTATGACCATAAGGAACTTCTAAGAATTCAAAATCAAACATCCACACAAGCATGCACTTCGTGAATTTCATCATCTTTGAATATATGAACTTGTCAAGAATTTGTCAATTTCCAATGACCATTTACAAAATGAATTTAATGACATTAATAGCCACACATTGGCTAATAAATATGACATAAAAAATGACCAAGTCCTATACATGCCATACTCAAAATAAATCTAACTTTGCTATACCAAAAAGAAGTTGATAGTGTGATTTCCAAACTCCGACGTTCCACGAATTCCCGAGCTAGCTTAGCAATACTACAAGGAAAGGGGAAATAAGAGAGGTAAGCATAAAGCTTAGTAAGTTTGCATGAAATAAATAGCAACATAAAGGCTCATAATGTCATCCTTCCATTGCACTGAATAAAACACAAAGTCTTAAACTCATAGCCATAACTTACTCATGCTTACTCTTACCAATTACATATCATGTCTCATATCGTAAACATTTCTCGTGAATTACTTACATGTACCTGTCTCACTTCATCACATAACTTTAGCACTAATCTCATCTCTATTATAAGCTTAGCTATTTACCCATTGAATTCACTTAGAATACTCGAAATTACATATTATCATCATTCACATAAATGTGACACCAATGCTACATCCCAGATGTGGTCTTACATGGGATTACCTCTAGATGCTGATGCCATATCCCAGATATGGTCTTGTACGGGATCTCATATCGATTTTCGATGCCATATCCCAGATATTGTCTTATACGATTCTCATTTTCGATGCCGATGCCATATCCCAGATATGGTCTTATACGGGATCTCAATTCGGTGCTGAGGCCATGTCCCAAACATGGTCTTATCCGGGACCTTACCCATCTCAAGTCTTATTTATATTATTCTTTCCTTTATTAAAGTCCAACTAGGACTTCAACATCACTGATCGTGTCCAAACTAACTATGACAATGAATAAGGCAAGTGCACCTATCGTTCGGTAGTATAGCTATGGCAAGACCGGAAATATCGTATCCTCAAGGACCAAGAGTACCGGTAGTTACTATCTTTTTATTATCTAGCCTAATTATTAAGGGAATCAATGTTTAATTAACTAATTTCTAAACTAAGAATGCTAAGACACAGAGAATGAATTGGGAAAATACTTTTGGGAAAACCAGTTGATTAAGACAATACCCGAGGAAGAATCCACCTAGACTTCACTTGTTACTTAACTCTGAACCAGACGATTTATTCACTTGAATTGATCCGTAGGATTCCCTAATTTATATTATTATCCCTTTCGAGACTAATAACGTCTAACCCTAGGTTGATTAATTGAAATCTCTTTCTAATTAAAACCACTAGTGTTGCATTAACTTGATCTATGGACTCCCATATTAGGTTTGACCCTAATCCGGCAGATTTTCGTTATCCTATCTCTAGGGTTGCAATCAACTACGCTTAACTATGCTAGATCTACTCTTAAACAGGACTTTTGCTCCACTTTGCTAAGCACATCAATACTTGAATCAATATCCTCGAAATATTAAAGCAAGAATTAAGAACACATAATTAAGAACAAATCAAGTATTTATCATACAGTTGTAAAACAATAACAAGATCCGTTTTAGGTTTCATCCCCTTAGGTATTTTAGGGTTTAGTTCATGTTTAATAAAGAATACATCTCGGAAGAAAGTAAATAACAAAACATAAGAAAAACCCTAAAACCCTGAAGGAAATTGAAGGGAAGATCTTCCGTCTTAAGTGTGATTTCGGCTTCGGGATGACTCAACCTGGCCGCTTTCGAGTAATTTCTGTGTTCAGCCCTCTGCAAGCCGCCTCCTTTTAGGTCAATCTCCGTGGTGTTTATATAGGCTTTTGTAATGCCTTTCTTGGCCCACAAGTACCCTAATCCGAATGGAATTAAAACAGTCAAGCAGGGCACGCCCGTGTGGAACGCCTGTGTGAGTCGAGCCCAGCCGTGTTCGGGCTCAAGAAGGTGGCACGCCGTGTGGTGAACTCGGTGCCGTGTGAATTTCTTACTTTGGCCCATTTTCTCCGTTTTCGGCCCGTTTATCGTTCTTTTCATCCTCTGATGCTCTCCTAAGTATAAAACATGAAATTAAAGGATTAGGAGCATCAAATTCCACAATTCAAGGGATTAAATCATCCAAAAGTATGCTAAATGTGGGATTAAAATATGTATATATTACGGTTTATCAAATACCCCCACACTTAAGCATTTGCTTGTTCTCAATTAAAATTCTCAACTCACAATTAAAATCGAATTTCCTCAATTCATAACCTTCATCAATAATGTTTCATCATAATTCATAGGTAATTCATACATTGATAATTTAACCAAAAGGTTCCAAAGATTCAAACAATCAAAGTCATAGTTTTTATAGTACGAAAAATAGGTGTTTCCCCTTACCTAAATAATCACCTTTAATTTAAAATCAACAAAAATTGACATCCTCACTAAGGATTCACTCAAATCACTCAAAGTGTTTAAGGTTCAAATTAAGCACTCAGAAGTCGAACATGAAAAGTTAATCCCATAGGCTTGCATGAAAATCAAATCTCCACCACTATAAAATGAGATGATACACAAATCAAAAGGTCTTTAAAAAGGGTTGTAACGGGGCTTGGGTTTAAGGTGTGGATAAAGGCTGAATTAGAGGGTTGAAAATCGAGATTGAATTGACAAATTACCTAACTAGAAAAATAAACTAAAACTTGAGTAATTACATCAATTGAAACTTATCAATAATATCGAGCTTCTTTTCAAAATAAGAGATTCTCCACTTCAGCTCAGATAACATGGACCTAATAGTAACATATATTTCAATATTTTTTTTTAAGAATAAGTACATCCAAATAATAATAAAGAACTTTTAACAACTGAAATAGAGAACATAGTTAGGCAACTACTCAAATCAAATCTAGACAAAAAGGGTTAAAACAAGAAGGAAAAATTCTCAATGAATCAAAAAGAATGAGTCTTGGGTTAATATTAATGGGTGAGTCAATAAATGGTTTATTAGTCTCAAAGGGGTTTACTAGGGGTTAATTATGAAGGTAGGCTTTTTATGGAGTAAGTGGGTTAGATCCTAGGTGCCTTTATCATCTCTGTATATCAAATCAAAAGTGTGGTCTCGACATGTATGATCGAAGCAAGTTCTAAAATAACAAATCAATGTTGACACACTCATAATTAATAAAGTGAGCAAGAAAATAATATGCTCTAAAAGGCTCAAAATCTCACAAAAATTATGGTTTTTGATGTCAACCTTGCAAATTTCAAACTTCAAAGTAATATTTAAATTTAGGGAAACAACCTAGAAAATTTTTAATTTTGAAAAACAGACTTATCATGCTTGATTCTCTAATATCTTAAAGTTTAAATCATCAATGCACAATTAACTATGACTTAATCCAAAACATATCAATGATAATCATAAATTAATAGAAGTTTCATTCTAACAGTAATATGAGAAAATTACTTAAGAATAAGACATAATTCAGGGATTTTCAAATAATACTGTAGTTAACCCCCCACACTTAAGATGTACATTATCCTTAATGTAAAAAGATAGATAATAGCAATATAGTAATAAAATCATAAGATAGGGAGAAAAGTGAAACTTCCTGAATTTTGGATGGAGTCAATGAAAAGAAACGGTAAAGTTGGAGAGAGGTGAAGATGGGGAGGATACTCCGGTGGTGGTATGGTCGTTTGTTAACAGCCCCTTGAACCTAAATTAAAGAAATCAAAATATAATAATATAAATCAAAGACGAGAAATATAAAAGAAAATAAGAAAAAATGAAAAAATGAAAAAATAAATAGACTCAAATGTCCCACGGGCGTGTCGCACGCCCGTCTAGATTTCTCAGTTTTGACCACGGCTGAATCACACGGCCGTGGCATTTTATCACAGCCCGTGTTTTGGGATCAGTTTTGTCCTGTTTCTACATGGCCACGGCCACGCCCGTGTGCAAGGCCGTCTAGGTAGGGAAACCTGCGCCTAAAAATTTGGTTAGTTTTTAGTTAAATGCTAAAATTCGTAAATATGGACATTAGTGGGGTTAGTGCTCGGGTTGCCTCCCGAGAAGTGCTTATTTAGAGTCTAAGCTCGACTTACCTCTTATTCGTATGGTCATGGTGGTTTACGGAGTCAAAACTCTTTTTTCTTACTATCAATTCTATCAACATATGGTTTAAGTCGGGTAATATTTACCCTAAAAGTGCCGAAATTAGAATAAGTTACCTCGACCGTTCCGTATGGAAAGACCTTAAGTACCGTAAAAGGAATTTCTCCATTTGCTTTAAGCTCTGAGGTGATAATCCGAGGATTGGTTGAATCTAACAGTACCTGGTCCCCAACCTTGAAGTGATTTGTTCCTCCTTTAAGCTCATCATGGAGCCGCTTTGGTTCATTGTGTATTTTTTATTTCCACTTGTCGTGTGTCCGCCATTCATCTAGATCATCGATTTGTATTCTTCTTTCTTCATGATTTGTGTTGTTTGTGTCATATAAACTAGACCATGGTTCTATCACATTTTTTCGAGGTGTTTCCTGCAAAGAATGTTGAGCCACAAGGTCATTAACATTAATAGAACTCGTAATATCATCTTGATCACTAGATATCCTAACGGAGTCACGAGCTTGAAAAGTGATCGTTTCATCACCTATACGAAGTGTGAGCTCACCTGTACCAACATCAATTCTAGTTTTAGCAGTTGCTAAAAAAGGTCGCCCTAAAATTAAAGGTGCGTTACTGTCCTCATCTATGTCTAGGACAACGAAGTCAACTGGGAATATAAATTCATCGAATTTTACAAGCACATCCTCAACAATTCCCCCAGGAAATCTAATAGTTTTATCTGCTAGTTGAATGCTCATCCTAGTTTGTTTAGGTTTCCCAAGACCTAGTTGCTTAAACATTTTATAAGGCATGACGTTAATACTTGCCCCTAAATCAGCCAAGGCATTGTTAGCATCTAAACTACCAATTAAATAAGGAATAGTAAAACTCCCTGGATCTTTTAATTTGTTGGGTAGTTTATTTTGTAAAAGGGCTGAGCAAACTACGTTTAACTCCACGTGCGAGACATCGTCTAACTTCCGTTTGTTTGCGAGAAGTTCCTTTAAAAATTTCCTTGAATCTGGCATCTGCGAAAGAGCTTCAAGAAACGGTAAGTTAATATGTAATTTCTTTAGAAGTTTAAGAAACTTACCGAATTGTTTATCTGTGTTGTCTTTCTTCATCGCATTGGGGTATGGCACACGAGATTTGTACTCTGCAATTATCGGTTTTGGTTTATCATGGCTTACCTCAACCTTACCTTCCTCTACCACATTCTCTTGCCTCAGTTCTGGTTCGTCTAACCCTTTACTATCGTGAACAGTAATGGCGTGAATTTTCTCCTTTGGGTTAGTTTCAGTGTTGCTTGGCAAATTTCCTTGTGGTCGTTCTGAGATCAGCTTAGCAAGCTGACCTATTTGGTTCTCGAGCCATTGAATTGACGCTTGTTGATTTTTAAGTGCTTTTTCGGTGTTTTGGAAATGGGTTTCTAACACCGCGATGAATTTTGTTAGCATCTCCTTAAGGTTCGGCTTCTTCTCTTGTTGGTAGGGTTGTTGTTGAAAGCCTGGAGGGGGTTGTTGTCTTTGATTTCCTTGGCCACCCCACGAAAGGTTTGGGTGGTTCCTCCAACTCGGATTGTAAGTATTACTAAAAGGGTTATTTTGAAGTCTAGAAGTATTACCCATATAGTTCATCTGTTCGCTTTCTATGCCAGGGTTGTAGGGTGGGTATTCTATATTGTCCGTCCCTCCTCCATTTGTATCACACTGCATCACTGGATGTACCTGCGAAGAACCACATAAACCATCAATTTTTTTACTTAAAAGATCTACCTGGTTTGATAGCATTGTCATTGCGTCGAGGTTGAAAACTCTGGCGGCTTTTGTTGGCTTCGTCCTCATCACTTGCCACTGATAGTTATTCATTGACAGCTCTTCAATGAATTCGTAAGTCGCTTCAGGAGTTTTGTTATTCAGGGTTCCACCGGCGGCGGCATCTATCAGTTGCCTAGTTGAGGGGTTCAAACCGTTGTAAAAGGTTTGAACTTGTAACCATAAAGGTAACCCATGGTGTGGACACCTTCTCAACAAATCCTTGTATCTCTCCCATGCGTCATAAAGCATTTCTAAATCCATCTGCACAAAAGAAGAGATATCATTCCTCAACTTGGCCATTTTAGCCGGCGGAAAATATTTTAACAAAAATGTTTCGGTCATTTGCTCCCATGTAGTGATTGATCCTCGTGGTAACGAGTTCAACCACTGTTTAGCTTTGTTCCTTAATGAAAAGGGAAACAACCAAAGACGAATGGCATCATCAGAAACGCCATTTATTTTGAAAGTGTCATAAAACTCAAGAAAATTTGCCAAGTGATTGTGCGGATCCTCATCCTGCAAACCATCAAACTGAACAAATTGCTGGATCATTTGTATAGTGTTAGGTTTCAGTTCAAAATTATTTGCAGCAATAGTAGGTCTAACAATACTTGATTCGGTTCCTGTTAAACTAGGTTTAGCATAATCATACATAGTTCGAGGAACAGGATTTTGATTCACCGGGTTTGTGGCAACCACAGGAGGTAGCGGATTATTATCAGCCATCTCTTCGGTAGTCTTGGTATCGTCCTCTTGCTCTTCTTCTATGTATTGTAGGCTTCGCCTTATTTCCCTATGATTTTTGCAAACGGTACCTTCTATATCACTGTCAAAAATCAAGGGTCCTGACAGGTTCCTCCTAGTCATAAACTAGAATTACTTGCCAGAAGCAAATAAAATAAAAATTAGCAAAGTTCAAAATAAATATAAATTACAAATAAATAAAATGGCTAAAGTAATAAAAATTTAGTTTTCCTAATATCTTAGTCCCCGGCAACGGCTCCAAAAACTTGATCGTGTCCAAACTAACTATGACAAAGAATAAGGCAAGCGTACCTATCGTTTGGTAGTATAGCTATGGCAAGACCGGAAATATCGTATCCTCAAGGACCAAGAGTACTAGTAGTTACTATCTTTTTATTATCTAGCCAAAGTATTAAGGGAATCAATGTTTAATTAACTAATTACTAAACTAAGAATGCTAAGACACAGAGAATGAATTGGGAAAATACTTTTGGGAAAACCAGTTGATTAAGACAATACCCGAGGAAGAATCCACCTAGACTTCACTTATTACTTAACTTTGAACCAGACGATTTATTCACTTGACTTGATCTGTAGGATTCCCTAATTTATATTATTATCCCTTTTGAGACTAATAACGTCTAACCCTAGGTTGATTAATTGAAATCTCTTTCTAATTAAAACCCCTAGTATTGCATTAACTCGATCTATGGACTCCCATATTAGGTTTGACCCTAATCCGACAGATTTTCATCATCCTATTTCTAGGGTTGTGATCAACTCTACTTAACTACGCTAGATCTGCTCCACTGGCTAAGAACATCAATACTTGAATCAATATCCTGAAATATTAAAGCAAGAATTAAGAACACATAATTAAGAACAAATCAAGTATTTATCATACAGTTCAAAAAACAATAACAAGATCCGTCTTAGGCTTCATCCCCCTCAAGTATTTGAGGGGTTTAGTTCATGTTTAATAAAGAATACATCTCAGAAGAAAGTAAATAACAAAACATAAGAAAAACCCTAAAACCCCTGAAAAAATTGAAGGGAAGATCTTCCGTCTTGAGTGTGATTTCGGCTTCTGGGATGACTCAACTGGCTGTCTTCGAGTAATTTCCTATGTTCAGCCCTCTCTGGCTTCGCCTCCTTTTAGGTCGCTCTCCAGGGTGTTTATATAGGCTTTCGGAATGCCTTTCTTGGCCCACAAGTACCCTAATCTAAATGGAATTAAAACAGGCCAAGGCAGGGGCACGCCCGTGTGGAACGCCCGTGTGAGTCGAGCCCAGGCCATGTTCGGGCCTGCTAAGGTGGCACGACCGTGTGGTGAACTCCAGGCCGTGTGAATTTCTTACTTTGGCCCATTTTCTCCGTTTTCAGCCCGTTTCTCGTTCTTTTCATCCTCCGATGCTCTCCTAAGTATAAAACATGAAATTAAAGGATTAGGAGCATCAAATTCCACAATTCAAGGGATTAAATCATCCAAAAGTATGCTAAATGTGGGATTAAAATATGTATATATTACAGTTTATCAATCACAATTCCCATCATTTTCTCATTCAACATCATTACTTAAATTCATAGAAATACTATACATCTTCACAAATATCAAGCATTTTAAATCATACTAGCATGATGTTGAACTTATTACACACAAACTTACCTCGATTTCAAAATAGGCCAAATTTGCCGATCTATTCCGATACCTTGCCTTTTCCTCGGTCAAGGTTAATTCCTTGTTCTTCTTGATCTATAATGATAAATTAGCTCATTTAATTACCACATTAATCATTTCATTTTAGTAATCATACTTTGGCAAAATTACCATTTTGCCCTTAGACTTTCACAAAATGACGATTCTACCCTTAGGCTCGTAAATTGATTCTAATAAAATTTCCTCCTTTTACAAGCCTAGATGAACATTTATTACTCTTATGGCAACCCTTAATACTCTTTATTTCACACATTTAACACCTATTTTATAACCTTTACAAAAATGTCCTTTGAGGTGTTTTCATGGTAACACCTTTCACAAAAGTTGTTTATCTAATAACTAGGACTCATATTCTTCAATAAAAATGCAGCAAACAACATAAATACTCAAATGGCAAAACCCTAGGTTTTCAACCATTTTGCAAAATAGTCCCCTCATTAGCTAGCTTAAGCTTTAAGGGTTACAAAAGTACAAATATTATCAAGAAATGATCATCGAAACACTTACTTGTAAGGAGAAAAGCTTGCTGAAATTTTTGAGCTCTCAAACCCCTATTTTGCTGCTAATTTTCGGTGGAGAAGAAGAGAAGAAAAGATGATATCTTTTCTTTCTTTATTTTATTTTATTTCTAGACAATTTATCACCTAATCCACCAACTTGATCAATTTTGACATCTTTTTGTCCCCTATGGCCGGTCAACCATTACTAGAGGGGTCAATTTCACTTTAAGGACCTCCAATTAATATTCTATAGCTAATAGACACCTTTAGCTTGTAAAATAGAACTTTCACACTTTATGTGATTTAGTCCTTTTTCGCAAATTAAACATGCAATCATTAAAATTGAAGCACCAAAATTTTCATGCACCTATATAATCATGCTATAACTCATAAAATAACATTAAAATAATTTTTGCAACCTCAGATTAGTGGTTCCAAAACCACTGTTCCGACTAACCCCAAAATCGGGCTATTACAATTCTCCCCCTTAGGGATTTTTGTCCCCGAAAATCTTACCAGTAAAAAGGTTGGGATATTGGTTTCTCATAGCCTCCTCGGGCTCCCATGTAGCCTCTTTTACCCCATGTCTTTTCCATAGCACTTTCACAAGGGCTATACTTTTGTTTCTCAACTGTTTGACTTCTCGTGCCAAAATCTTAACCGGCTCTTCGCCATAAGTCATGTCCGGTTGAATTTCTACCTCTGATGGTAAAATCACATGCGAAGGGTCTGATCGGTAGCTACGTAACATAGATACGTAGAAAACATCATGAATCCTTTCCAACTCAGATGGCAAAGCCAAATGATAAGCTACCGGCCCTATTCTCTCGGTAATCTCATACGGTCCGATAAAGCGCGGACTCAATTTGCCTTTCCGGCCAAATCTGAGAACTTTCTTCCATGGTGACACTTTCAAAAATACCTTATCACCAACTTGAAACTCAATCTCTATCCGTTTCAAGCCCGCGTAGGACTTTTGCCTATCTGAGGCAGCTTTTAAACTATCGCGTATCACCTTTACTTTCTCTTCAGTTTCTCTGACCAAATCGACCCCGTAAATCTGGTTTTCTCTGAGTTCTGTCCAATACAAGGGCGTTCGGCCCTTACGCCCATACAATACCTCATAAGGCGCCATCTTCAAACTTGACTGAAAGCTGTTATTGTAGGCGAATTCCACCAACGGTAAGTATTTCTCCCAATTACCTTGGAATTCCAAAACGCAACATCGAAGCATGTCTTCAAGTATCTATATTACTCTCTCCGAATGCCCGTCAGTTTGCAGATGGAAAGCTGTACTAAAGCTCAATTTTGTGCCTAAGGCCTCTTGTAACTTTTTCCAAAATCGTGACGTAAATCTCGGATCTCTGTCCGAAATAATTGACAACGGTACTCCGTGAAGTCTTACTATTTCTGTCACATACAAATCCGCCAACTTATCAAGCGAATAATCGACCCGTACTGGTATGAAATGGGCTGACTTCATGAGTCTATCAACCACGACCCATACGGCATCTTTCTTTTTCGGTGTCAACGGTAAACCCGTCACGAAGTCCATAGTAATACGGTCCCATTTCCACTCGGGAACCATAATAGGCTGAAGTAGACCTGAAGGTACTTGATGTTCAGCCTTCACTTATGGACAAATTAGACACCTCGATTAAAACACCCAAACCCGGCCCACGAACCCTGACCAGATCTGGTATGTTCCTGGAGTAAAACAGTTCAAAACTTGTTTGTTTCTTGGAAAACTTTGGGTGATTTAAGAGAAAAATTTGGATTGGGTTCAAATTGAAAACATCGTTATTCTCGAAGATTAGGCTTTATTAAGACTTTATTGTTATATTTCAAAACCATAAGTTAAAGGAAAAAGTCGAGTTCTTAGAGTTTACTATTTAAATTGAAAATCATTTGTGTTAGGTGTTAAAACATTTAAAGATTTATTTTTAAGAAAAGTTGCTTAAACTTTAAATTGATAAAAATTGTATCATAATAAAATAAATAAAATGCATGCATAATCAGTTTATAGCTATGGCCTTATTACATTAAAACAAAACCCGAATAAATCCAAAATACTTAGCAATAAAAAGTCCAAAATTAAAATAAAGTCTGAGTTGAACATGGCCACCACTAAGCTCCTACCGACCTGGTCCGTTACTGAGTGTCACCTGAAAAATATCCCACAACGGGGTGAGTCAAACAGACTCAGTGTGTATAACCAACACCAATCCTAACGATTTAGGCACATCAAATCATACACATATAATGAATATAAATAATGATGCAATCCCGAACCCAAACCTAGATAACCATCCGCTACACATCACCCGTACCAACCATCACACCGTGGGGACTACTAAGTCGACCCTCCATCCGCTACACATCATCGAAGGCAGTCGCTGCAGACGACGTGCTCATCGCCCTTATAAATTTTGTGGCATAGCCACCAGATAATATTTCGTGACATAAGTCACCACATTCAGATTTCGTGACATGAGTCACCACATTCAGATATTGTGGTATAAACCACCAGATCACTTCCCCTTTTCATATAACCCATATGCCCCATGTCATACAAAATATGCAATATCATGCCTTATGCCTTATTTCACATTCTTATCGATATTCACATATGTACCATATTCCAAATATTCATATCATAATAATATTCATATCATTTATTAACATAATGTTAAGGTTATGTACCTGAGTACTTTGTACCATCACATGGTACCTTTGCCCACTTTTCACATTATTATAAACACATATATTAAATTGATGCCATAAATCTATTAAGAGTTAGTGTGGGGTACACACAGTTTACTTAATGCTTTCACTTTGAAATCCCAAAATCCCGATCTAACACTCTAGATCCTTAGTTCCTATATTCGGCCAACACTTAATACTTTTAGTAAAAAGCCATTCGGCTAAACAATCAAAATCAGAAGGATTATTGCAATCAAAATCCTTACCTTCTTTGCCGATTTGATTACTAATCAAATCCGAAACTTTGTGACACTCCTTCCTTGCAATCGGCCAATACTAGATCATCGGACTTGGTTAGTTTCGGCTTCTAAATAACTAAGAAACATATTTGAATCACTAGATATAGACTTGGCCGAATGTTCAGGTTCACTTACCTTGCGAATCTTAAATCCTGAAATTGCTACTTGCTCTTGGCGATGTCGAGATCCCTATAGGTATATGTTAGATTTGGTTCTGACACTTAATCTCAATAAATGGCCCTTGGCCGAATACATACTGCTTACCTTGAGTACCTCAAATCCCGAAAGAACACCTTTACGCTGGTTACAACCAAAAGAAACACATTAATATGGCCTTACGCATATTCGGCCATCCTTAGAAATCAAGGCCAACCCTTGATTTCGGCACACTAAAAGAAAAGATAAAACCGATTGCTAAGAGGAATACTTACCACCAACGTTTGCTTGAAGAGACTAAAAGAGAAAAGATTTCGGCTAACTCTTTCGGCTTTTAAAACTTGCGACAAAGAGAGAAGAATAAGGCCCTTCGAAGATTCGGCTATGGCTCCCAAATGGTCATGAAATATTCGACTACAAGAGGAAGGGTAAGGTTGAAGGGAAGGAAAGAAAAGATGAGTTTGGAAGAGATTAGAAAAATTAAATGACCCCTTAATGCACTAAGTGACCGAACTTGAGAAAGAAAAAGAGAAAAACAAAACTATCAATTATGAATTTTTGGCACACTTCCCCTATCAAAACCCCAAAACCAATTATGCACCCTTAGAGCCCCACATTCGGCCACTACATCTTCACTTATCAAATCCCTTATTTTTCTCTCTATCACTTCATTCAAAATAATAAAAATAAATCCACAATTATCTCTTAACTTAGCCGAATTTTAAAAGGAACCTTAAACTCATCCCTTAGTGCCCCATTGCCGTCCACTACTGCTCAATCTTGCAGCAAAATAAAACTCTTTTATTTGCTTCCCTTGCAGCTCGAACCTAGCCCCTTGCCCACTGTATATGGCGTCACTTACCAGAGCTCTAAGTGGCGCCTTCATGCCACTTTACCAAGGCAATTTTTGTGTCTAATTTCCCCTACTATTCCTCTTAAGGCCTCTTTTGTTCAATTCCCCTTCAATACTTAAAATTTAATATTTCCTAAGGCATTCACCTACACTCTTAATGTTCTAAAAATTCATAAAACATATTTACAACACACACAGGCATGCTACTTCACATAATTACGCAATAATGCACAAGCCATAAATCCCGGATATTACAGTTCTACCCCCTTAAAATAATTTCGTCCTCGAAATTACCTGGCTAAAATAGGTGAGGGTATTGCTGTCGCATTGCTTCTTCCGGCTCCCAAGAAGCTTCTTCCGATCCATGATTACGCCATAACACTTTGACTAAAGGAATTGATTTCCTTCGTAATACCTTCACATCTCGTTCCAAGATCTAGATCGGCTCCTCCTCGTAGGACAAAACTGGCCTTAGCTCCACCTCCTCAACCGGCACTACATTAGATGGATCCAATCGGTAACGACGTAGCATAGAAACATGGAACACATCGTGCATCTGCTTCAACTCCGGAGGCAACTCTAACTGGTATGCCACTGGTCCAACCCGCTTCAATACCCGATAAGGTCCTATAAACCTGGGACTTAACTTCCCTTTGCGACCAAATCTCATCACCTTCTTCCAAGGCGAAACCTTAAGAAACACCTGATCTCCCACAGCAAATTCTATTTCCTTTCGCTTAAGATCCGCATACGACTTCTGCCTGTCAGATGCCTCCTTTAACCGTGCCCGAATTACTTCAACCTTCTCCTCGGATTCTGCCACAATCTCTGGACCCAAAACTTGGCGTTCTCCCATTACACGTCCAACACGTAGGAGTGCGACACCTCCGTCCATACAAAGGCTTCATACGGTGCCATCCGAATCACGGCTTGATATTTGTTATTATATGCAAATTCTCGCTAAAGGCAAGTATTCTTCCAAACTTCCTCTAAAGTCTATTACACAGCCTCTCAACATATCTTCTAACACTTGGATCACTCGCTCAGATTGACCGTCCGACTGTGGATGAAATGCCATAGTAAAATCCAATCTGGTGCCTAAAGCCTGATGTAGTGCTTTCCAAAACCGAGACGTAAACCTTGGATCACATGCGAGATAATCGACACCGGCACTCCATGCAACCTTACAATTTCAGCCACATACAACCTCACCAACACGCAAAGAATAATTAACCATATTGGTAAGAAATGCGCGGACTTTGTCAATCGATCCACTATCACCCATACCGAGTCCTTCTTAGTAGGCGTAAGGGGAAGCCCACTAACGAAGTCCATGGTGATTCTCTCCCACTTCCACTATGGAATCTTTATCGATGAAGCAATCTGACGGAACTTGGTGTTCGGCCTTGACTTGGCGACACGTCAAGCATTTCCTACAAATTCGGTAACTTCCCTCTTAAGACCAGGCCACCAAAAACTGTTCCTTAGATCTCTATACATTTTACTACCTCCGGGATGCATAGCATAGGGGCTACTATGCGATTCTGAAGAATTCTCTGCCTTAACTCCTTATCCTTAGGCATACTGGACCTTACCCTTGCAACACAACACTCCATCATTTGCTAACTCCATAATCCTCTAACTCCCCCTCGCACTGCCGCAACTTAGCACTTAAATCATTATCTCGCCAAGCGACTCTCTTTCACCTCCTCCAACCATGTCGCGGCTTAACTTGCAATTGCGCAACAGACTTCCATCGTCATACAAGCTAAGATGTGCAAACATCGCCTCAGATCCGACACTACTTTTTCCGACTTAGGGCATACGCTACCACATTCGCCTTGCCCGGATGATATTCAATAGAACAATCGTAGTCTTTCAATACCTCCACCCACCACCTTCGCTGTTGTCTCGAGTTCGGCTCTTTCGAGTCGGCAGATACTTAAGGCTCTTGTGGTGCGTGTAGATTACCGACTTTTCTCCATAGAGATAGTGCCTCCATACCTTAAGAGCAAAGACCACGCCGCCAATTCCAAATCATGCGTCGGGTAGTTAACCTCATGCGGCCTTAATTGTCGAGACGCATAAGCGACTACTTTCCGTCTTGCATCAATACGCATCCTAATCCTGTATGAGAAGCGTCACAAGACACCACAAAATCCTTTCCCGCCTCCATTTGTATCAAAATCGAGACTTGGTCAAAACCCTCTTAAGTTTCTCAAAACTTTCTGTTGCTTATCTGTCCATACGAAAGGTACTTCCTTTCTCAACAACCGTCAAAGGTGCGGCTATTGATGAGAACCCTTCTACAAACCTACGTAGTAGCCTTTGCCAATCCCAAGAAACTACGAACCTCCGCTACTGGACTTAGGTGGTTTCCAATCCAACACCGCCTCAATCTTCCTAGGATCCACTCTTATCCCTTCTGCGGACACTACATGCCCTAAGAACGCAACTTCCTTAAGCCAAAATTCACACTTGCTGAATTTGGCATAGAGCTTCTTCTCCTTAATACTTGCAACACTACCAGGAGATGCTCGTCATGTTCCTCCTCCGACTTGGAATACACTAGGATGTCGTCTATGAACACAACGACGAATCGATCCGGTAGGGTTGAAAAACACAGTTCATCATATCCATGAATGCGGTGGGGCGTTCGTCAATCCAAAGCGGCATTACTACGAACTCATAATGCCCGTATCTTGTCCAGGAAAGTCGTCTTATGGATATCCACCTCCTTCACCTTAAAGTCGATGATACCGGACCTTAGATCTATCTTGAAAACACCGCGGCTCCCTTAAGCCGATCGAACAAGTCGTCTATCCTTGGCAACGGTACTTGTTCTTGATGGTCAGCTTATTCAACTGACGGTAATCTATGCACATACGCATAGTCCCGTCCTTCTTCTTCACAAACAAGACTGGTGCTCCCTATGGAGACACACTAGGTCGGATGAACCCATGATCAAGCAACTCCACGAATTTGAGCTTTGAGCTCCACCAATTCCTTTGGTGCATTCTATACGGAGCTATAGATATCTTGGCGCTGTTCGAGCGATAAGTCAATTCCAAACTCCACCTCCCTATCAGGGGGTATTCCAGGTAACTCCTCCGGGAAAACATCCACAAATTCCCTTACGGTTCTAACTCCACTAACTCCTTCTTCTTTTACATCCAACGCACTAACGAAAGTCAAGAATGCCTTGCACCCTTTTCGAACCATCTTATCAGCCTTTAATGAAGAAACTATGTTAGACAAGTAGTTTCTTCTTTCTTCTATCATAATTATCTCCTCATCCTCCAGGGTCCTTAACTCCATTCGCTTAGCTGCGCAATCTAATTTAGCCCGATGTTCCACTAGCCAATCCATGCCAAGTATGAGATCAAATTCTCCGAAAGGTAGTTCCATCAAGTCGGCAGGGAATATCACTCCCTGAATCTCTAGGGTACATTAGAAATATCTTGTTCACCACTACGTTTGACCTAACGGGCTTATTACTGATCATCTCCCTACTAGACAGTTCAGAGGCTATGCCTAGAGTTTCAACTACTCTACTTGCAACATACGAGTGGGTCGAGCCAATATCAATTAAAGCAAAGTAAGGCATATCAGCTATAAGGAACATACCAGTTATGACGCCGGTGCGTCTCCATCCTCCCTCCGACGAACTGCATACACCAGACCCGGTTGTCTTGCCTCTGTATTACCAACACCTCTGCCCGGTGTTCCACGTCCTCTTCTAGCACCATTACCTCTGCCATTTGGACCATGACCCCGCTGAGGCTGCTGTCCACCTCTTCCAGCCTGATTGAAATTCTGACCTGTTGGTCGGGCCCCGTCTATTTTTATAGGACAGTCCTTAATCATGTGTTCCTTGGACCCACACTTAAAGCATCCCCCTGTCTTCTTCCAACACTCTCCTAGGTGCCTCTTCCCACACTCAGCACAAGTACGGTACTGCCCTCCTGTAACAGCTTGCTGACCTCGTGGCCCATCAACTCTAGGCCTCTTTTGAACATTCCCGGATGACCCTGATGATCCAAAACCTCTCTTGTGCCTATTCCGTTTTCGATTCTGCATTTCACGAGTCCTTAATCCCTTCGGCTACCTTAGCCTTTTCCACCAACACGGCAAACTCGCTCTATTTGTGGAGCTATCAACAATCTCGAGTCATCCTCGGTCCGTCCTCAAATCGGACACATCGCTCATGCTCGTGAGACACGATACCTCGAGCATACTGGCTCAACCTTAAGAATTTAGCCTCAGACTGCGCTACGGACTTGTTCCCTTGAACCGGCCCGAAATGCCTTCCTCACGAGCATCGGTATAACTAGTTCCAACATACTTCTTACGATATGCCGCCTTAACATACTCCCAAGTGAGATCTCTCGGTGTAGCACCATCCCGGCCGTGAGCCACCAGCGATATGCCTCATCGCGAAGTAGCGACACCATTCCTTCGACTTCTCTTCAGCGATCGGATCCGGCTCATCCATAATTCGCTCTATCGCTTCCAACCAATACTCAGCCGTACTGGGTGCCACACCAAATACGCCACGGAATACTTCAGCTCCATTTGCTCGGAGTCGCTCGGGTACAGATTTTCGAGCTCCCATACCTCCACCTGCTCCAGCCACCATCTCAAGAACTCGTAGCACTGCCTGCGATACTGCATCATCCCCCGTCTGATCTTGCTGCTCAACACCAATAGCTGGTGGTGGGGGTGGTGGTACCTCATTCTCGAACCCTTGACCAGACCTAACGGGTTCCGATACGGCCATTCTGCCCCCACCACGCCCTCGCACATTACGACCATGTCCCCTAGAACTCATGTCTACGATCACGATTTAATCTGTTTTAGAAAGTTTTATGCATTAGTCTTTGTTCCACTGATTACCCACGAAGAAATTTTATGTAAAGGAAGTTTAGTAGTAGTTCTTTCGATCATTTCAGAGTTTTGTTTCAAGTCTTCTATCCTAGTTCAGAGAAAGATGCACCTTCATTCAGTAGTATCTACTACACACATTCATCACTTGTACATTTTTGTCCGTTTCAATCCCAGTGGTATTTTCGTAATTTGTCCTATAGGGGTATTTTGGTAAATTTTCAAATCAGGGTATCGTGATATTTTGCAAAATAGGGGTTTTGGTGTTTTTGTAAAGTAGAAGAATGTCTTAATAAAAGTCGAGGATAATATGGTAACTTTATAAACCAAGGGTATTCTAGTAATCTTACAAACCAGGGGTATTTGGGTAATTTTTTTGTAAATCGGGAATATTTCGAAAAAAAAATTTAAATCTGGAATAGTTTTTACAAATCAAAGGGGTAATTTGGTGATTTTAAAACTAAGATTTATAAAACAATGTAGCAGGTCCCTTTCGGGTTTTAATTATTGAGTTTAGCCTGTGAATAAGTCCTCTTGGTTAGGGTGAACCGTTACTACGCACCAGGTAGGATTCAAGTGAAGAGGAGGTGAGTCACTAGGGCTGCTTAAATACCAGGCTCTTCCTGAATCCAATCCTAGACATGCGCACAATGGTTGCCACACCCTAACTCGGCGACTTAGTCACAGGTTTGTTTAGTTAGGCCTTAAATTTTATGTAGTTCTTGTGTTGGGGTAACTCATCCTAGGGTTCCATAACTTAATATACTAATCTACGTTCCCGTTATACCCATATACAAATCATACATTAATTCACACAACGGTTAGGAGTACTTACCTGGTGGACTTCGGGTCGGAGACTTAGGTGCCATGCCAGAAAACCTGCTCATTTCACGAAAATTTTCACAAAACTTATTTGGGCTCGATTTTGAAAACGTTATGGGCTTTAAACCCAAGGCCGAGAGTTTAAAACTTGGCTCTGATACCAGTGGGCCGGGTTTGGGGTGTTTCATCGATACAAACTCAGAAATGTCTTTCTTCATACTCGGCCACCAATACCATTTCCTCAAGTCGTTGTACATGTTCGTGCTGCCTGGATGTACAGACAAACATCCACTATGAGCTTCATGAAGAATCTTCTGTATAAGTTCATCATTTCTGGGTACACAGACCTTATCTCAGAACATCAAACCTCCATCATGACTTATTTAACACCTCTAACCCTATCCGTCGCCAGACTAGGGTTACGAAGCATTACCGAATAAAACATAACTCAAAACAGACATATTTTTTTTAAAAAAAAAATAAACATATCAGGTACATTCAAGAGTAAAGATAATCATTACATAACATATTATATTCACATACTTAGCATTCAGATCAAAGACACATACTTAACATTCAAATCAAAGCTAGCGTTTAAGTATTGAATCATCCAAACAGAATGAGGTTGCACATTTTCTATTTAAATCAAACCATAATAATCTTTATAAATTCAAATATATTTACCATCTTATACTTCCTAAACAATAGGACATTCATTATTTCAATTTCATTTATTAAACAACTATCAAACTAATCTTATGCTTAATCGTTTTAATACATATCATTAATCAAATAAAGCACATGTTTAGTCACTCATTCCATGTGCTATTCGTATATCATGCTAAACAACTTGAATAATTTATTATACATATCAACCCTTTAAATAGGTAAATGTTATACCTAATTATGTTACCTTTCAAAATTAATACACACATATTCTTATATAACATATTAATCACTTATCCATAATCTCACAAATATCTCATAAAGAACAATTCATTAACAACCATCAAATATTGCAACCAAGTATAGCCTAATAACTATATAAATACATACATAATTTCCTAGTCAAATTCTTATCACATTATATAACCAATTAATCATGAAACATATCCATTATTTCACAAACCAAAATTACATCTAACATTTACCATTTACCAATACAAATTTCATAACCTAATTACAAAACTAAGTTCATTTGCATCACATTTAAACATCTATCATAATTTCATATCATTGCCGAATACATATGTATTTAACATTATCATTTCAATCCCAATTATCCAAGACTTAATGACTAATATGGCCACATACCTATTTGTTGTATTCGAACATACATATATCACCTAATCGAATTTAACATGTCCATAATATAATCATCACTTACCCATAGCTAAAATATCCATGTATACATTCGGTTCAAGTCCATATCTTAACTAATTCAATCCATCGTACAAAGCATAACCAAAATACAAGTATTAATCACATACCCAAAATTCAACAAGTCTAATTATAAAACATCATACATGCTTACTTACCATGAACATATACCTTAATCAGATAGGCATAATATAAGCTCATTTTCAATGACCATTATGACCATAAGCATAGATACCAAATCAATCAAAAGAAGATAAGCCATTTTCGCATGGCTATTAATTACATACAAAAGTACTTAATCCATATTCAACTTTTTACTATGCTATACATGCCATATATTCAAAATTAACTTAGCAAAATACCAAAGGAGACTGTCGATAGTGTGAGTAATCTTGCTGACGATCCCCGAGCTCGTAACGTATCCAAAATCTATAAAAATAAAGGTAAACAAAAAATAAAACACAGAGTAAGCTATTTAAGCTTAGTAAGTCATAAGAAAATTAATAACAACCAACTTAGCAACATCAAATATACAAAGTTATATTAATTAGTTAAATCATACACATTCACAAATAATTACTCAAATTTCAATATCAAAGTCACACATAACACCCTTTGGCCGAATACCCAAAATTATAAACTTATACATAGTTCACATGTTTATACATTAACCTTTGTACAATGAACTAAACATATAACTTACCTTTCTTTTCATAGCACAGTTTATATACGTACCTGAGTTCTTTTAATTCAAATTTCACATTGGCTTTCACTTACACATGCCCGTTGAACCATTCGGAATTCAAAAGGATACACGGATAGTCAGAAGCTCGTACAATGCCAACGTCCCAGACATGGTCTTACATGTAATCACATATCGATGCCACTGTCCCAGACAGGGTCTTACACGAATCAAATACGATGCCAATGTCCCAGACATGGTCTTACACGTAAACACAAGTCGATGCCAACGTCCCAAACGTGGTCTTACACGATAACACATATCGGATATCCTATGTCATGACATATGTATCCTGTCTATTCCTAAGGTTCGTACAGGGCTTACGGACATCGAAACTCGATCGATTCAAGCTCAGAATATAACAAATCACCACAATCACATTCGGCCATAGCATAAATAATTCAAATAATTCATTTCGATTATGTAACAAATATATATTCATAGATATAACAACATTTAAATGCTTATTGACTTACCTCGGACGTCGACGACTATGAAATCGGCTATTCGACCACTTTTGTCTTTCCCCGATCCAAGTCTGATTTCTTTAATTCTTGATCTAAAAATATTCAAATTAAGCTTATTTAAACACCATTCTATTCAATTTAGCCTAAAAACACATAAATGGGCAAATTACAATTCTGCCCCTAATATTTCACACTTTTTACAATTTAGTCCTTTTCGCACAAAACACAAAATACACAAAATTTGACTACACCATACAAGGGTCGAATCTTCCTAGTCCTCATACAAGTCCATACATTTCATTTATTTCACATTTTAGTCCCTCAAAAATTTATTTTTGCAATTTAGTCCAAATTACTCAAATTCATCAAAAATTCAAAGACAAAACTTGTAAATCTAACACATATATTTCATTTTTCATCAACAAACAACAAAAACCACAAGGTATCAGCAATGGAAAAACACAAAATCATCATCACAAACAAAAATTAAGACATGGGTTTTGTACATCTCTTAGCAACGATCTCAAAAACGTAAAAATTATCAAAAACTGAAATCGAAACATACCTTAATCAAGCTAAATAGGTGCTGAATGCCTCAAACTTTTCTATTTTCTTTTTCTTTTCTCTATTCGGTGATGAAAGATGAAATATGTCTTTGTTTTTATGTTTTATATTATATTATAACTTAAATTTACATTAACATAAATTTTAATTATAAAATTTTAATATATAAAATCATGTATTATAGCATGTTACCGTCCACTACCAATAAAAATGGGCTATTTGCCCTTTAAGGACCTCACCTTAAAAAGCCACTATCAAATTAGCACTTACACTTGATTTTGTAACTTTTATATTTTACACAATTAAGTCCTTTTATTTAATCGGACACCTAAACGACAAAATTAAAACACGAAAATTTAGCACAAACAAATTCACACATAATAAATATGAAAAATAATTTTAAAATATTTTTCAGACTCAGATTTGTGATCCCAAAACCACTTTTCCGATTAGGGTCAAAATTGGGCTGTTAAAACTTATCCGAAAGTCCGACTCAACATTTGACTCACATTGACCTCTTTTAGCTTGTAAATATTGTCGTCTTTCTGAGCTTCACAAATCTCTTGAAGAACCATCATCTGACAAAGCTATCCGTGAATTCATGACTCTCAGCGCAAACAAGGATTTCCTGCTCAAGGCATCGGCGACCACGTTCGCCTTTCCAGGATGGTAGTCTATTACTAACTCGTAATCCTTTATCAACTCTAACCATCTCCGTTGCCTAAGGTTCAACTCCTTTTGTGTCATCAAGTACTTTAAGCTTTTGTGATCGGTGAACACCCGACATTTCTCACCATACAAATGGTGTCTCCATATCTTTAGTGCAAATACAATTGCGGCTAACTCCAAATCATGGGTCGGGTAATTCTTCTCGTGCGGCTTTAATTGTCTAGAGGCATATGCTATCACCTTGCTCCCTTGCATGAGTACACAACCCAATCCATTCAAGGATGCATCGCTGTAGACTATGAATTCCTTTCCCGGCTTAGGTTGTACTAAAACAGGAGCCTTAGTCAACAACGCCTTTAGTTTTTCAAAACTCTGTTGGCACTTTTCTGTCCATTCGAACCTTACATCTTTTTGAAGCAACCTCGTCATCGGAGTGGCTATCATGGAAAATCCCTTGACAAAACGTCTATAGTAACCAGCTAGGCCTAGAAAACTCCTAACCCCAGTTACATTCCTTGGCGATTTCTATTCAACAATCGCTGAAATCTTACTCGGGTTAACTCGAATACAGTCACCCGAGACAATGTGCCCCAAAAATTCAACTTTCTTAAGCCAAAATTCACTTTTACTAAACTTGGCATATAATTGTTTATCTCTCAAAATTTGTAGAACCGTTCTCAAATGCTCGGCATGCTCGTTCTCATCCCGAGAGTAGATCAATATATCATCAATAAAGACTACAACGAATTTATCCAAATATGGCCGAAAGATGCGATTCATCAAATCCATGAAAACTGCAGGGGCATTTGTTAAATCGAAAGGCATGACCAAAAATTCATAGTGACCATACCTTGTCCAAAATGCGGTTTTTAGTACATCCGAGTCCTTGACTCTCAACTGATAATATCCAAACCTCAAATCTATCTTGGAAAACACCGTGGCTCCTTTAATTGATCAAACAAATCATCGATTCTTGGCAACGGGTACTTATTCTTCACAATTACCTTATTGAGCTGCCGATAATCTATACATAACCTCATGGAACCATCTTTCTTCTTCACAAATAATACGGGAGCACCCTACAGAGACTGACTCTGTAACATCCCAAAATTGGGCCTAGGAGAATTGGGCCTATTGGGCCCAGAGCGTAGAAGTATTTTAAAATTTTGGGGAATATGAGAACGACATTATTTCAATTTGGACCTGTTAGGAAGATGATTTTGGAAGGTTACGGGGTTTCTATGAAGTCTCGGGTTCAAGTTAGGCCATAGGAAAAATTTTGATTTTTGGCTATTTAGGGGAGAGGGCTACTGGAAGTAGGACTTAAGTAAAATTTTGTGTGTTTAGGAGACACGAGTGGAGTGTGTGGCAGGGTGGTAATGGCGTCATTAGGGAAGCAAAGTGAGCTGGTGTTCGAATCCCACATGCAACATAAGGGAGTTTTATTTTTGTGCTCAAGGAGGAGAAGAGGTGGAGTTGGAGTAGAACTCTACATGGTGGATGGGGAGACTTGGTCAAATTGTTTGAATGGGTGATGGAGAGGAAGTTGGGGAGCAAATGTAGGAGAAAATAAGGGAAGTGGATGGTGTTAGGAGGTGTGGCCGAATGTGGGGGTGTTGGGGGGAAGAGAAATTCGGCTAAGGGGAGTGTTTTGGCATTTTCAGTTAGTGTGGTATAGGTGCCAAATTTCTTTAGGCTTTCAAAGTAACCATTTTCATTGTTTTTCTTTCCTTTCTTTGGCATTTTCTACTCAAGTGGTTTCGGGTCTTTTCTCCTCTTTTTCTTTTTATCTCTTGCTATTACCGAATTTGGTCAGTTTCACCTTTCCTCTTTTTCGCTCGGTTTCCATACTTTGCTCTCTTTTGCTAGTTACCAAATCACTCTTGGCCGAAAATCACCTTCCATCTCCACCCATTTTTTTTCTCTTTTCTATACCATAGCCGAACCTCAACCCCCTTTTCTTCTAATTCTCAATCGGTTTACTTCATTTCTTTTCATCTTGGGTATTTTATTTTGGTTAATCTGATTAGCCGAATCTGGTTCTGTGGTGTTGTTGCTAGGTGCCGAACCACTTCTTCATTAGTTCAAGGTTATTACTCATTGCTGCTGATTGCTGTAAATCAGAGTTTTAAAATTTATGAAAAAAATGATCGAACCTGGAAACTAACTCTGACAACGATTAAAGGCAAGTACACCTATCGAACAGTAGTATAGTTTAGGCAAGACCGGATTATCGAACCCAAAGGAACTAAAAGTACTAATACTAACTTTCTTTTTATTATTTAGCCTAAAATAAGTGAAGTTTGTTTATTAATCTAAATTAATTAAATACTAAACTAAAGACTCTAAGACAAAGAAGAATGAATTTAGAAAATAACTTGGGAAAAACTCAGTTGATTTAGACGATACCCTAGGAAGAATCCACCTAGACTTCACTTGTTATCTAACCTTTAACCATATGATTTATTTACTTAGTTTGATCCGTAAGACTCCCTAATGTATATTAAACCCTCTCTCGAGGCGAATAATGTCTAACCCTAGGTTAATTAGTGGAACTCTTGTTCTCATATAATAACCCCCCTAGAATAGTAGTAAATCGATATATGGATTCCCATATTAGGTTTCACCCTAATCCGACAAAATCTCGTCACCCTATCTCTAGACGTGCGATCAACTCCGCTTAATTATGTTGGATCTACTCTTAGGCAGGGCCTATTCCTCCTCCACCTAAGCACATTAAATTTGGATTAAGCTCACATAATTAAGAACAAACTAAGCATTTATCATATAATTCAAATAATCAAATAACAAGATTCATCATAGGTTTCATCCCCTTCAGGTATCCGAAGGGTTTAGTTCATAACAATAAAGGAAAAAATCTCTAGACAAAAGATAAAAAAAACATAAGAAATCCCCTAAAACCCCCTGAAGGAATTGAAGAGGAAATCCTCCGTCTTGAGTATAACTCTGGCTTCTTAAAATGGATCAACTGGCTATCCCTGAGTGAATCCCCACGAATCTGCCTTCTCTGGCTTAGCACGACGACCCTAGACGATGGCTTTGGGCTCCCCCTTTCAGGTCATACTTAGGGTGTATTTATAGGCTTTTGAAATACGTTTCTTTCTCCCTAAGTATCCTTTCCCGAATGAAATTGCACTTTTCCACGGTAGAGGCACGGCCATGGCACACGCCCGTGTAAATCGTGGTCAAGCCGTGTTCAAATTTCTTTAATGAGACACGATCGTGTGAGTCGGGGTTAGACCGTGTTCTAGATGATTGACTTGGCACGGCCGTGTGCGTCCAAGTCCAGGCCGTGTTGATTTTCTCATTGGTCCATTTTGGTCCGTTTTGAGCCCGTTTCTCGTTCTTTTTATCCTTGGGTGCTTTCCTGAGTATAAGACATGAAAAGAAAGGATTAAACGCACCTTTTTGCATAAATCAAGGGATAATTCATCCAAAAGCATACTTAATGTGGGCCTAGAATATGTTACTATTTCGGTTTATCAAATACCCCCACACTTAAGCTTTTGCTTGTCCTCAAGCAAAATTCTCAACTTACAATTAAAACGAACTTTCTATAATTCATAACAGTCATTGATAGTGTTTCATCCTAATTCAGGGATAATTTATACATGGATAATTCAACTCAAAGAGTCCTAAAAATTCAAACATTATAAGTCATAGATTCTGTACAAAACATAGGTGTTTCCCTTCATCTAAATAATTACCTCTGATTCGGAATCGATAAGGATTGACATCCTCACAAAAGATTCACTCAAATCACTCAAAGTTTTTAAGGTTCAAAATTTAGGCACTCAAAAGTCGAACATGAAGAGTTAATCCCATAGGCTTGCATGAAAATCAAATCTCCACCACTGAAATATAAGATGAAACACAAATCAAAAGGTCTTTGTTAGGGTTGTAACGGGGCTAGGGTTAAGGTGTCGAGTAAGGCTAAATTAGATGGTTAGAATCGAGATTGAATTGACAAATTACCTAACTAAGAACTAATGAACTAATAATTACATCAATTGAAAACTAATAATACTAATAATATGAGCTTCTTCTTCAATATTTGGAATAAATGTATAAGCTCATTTAATCACATAATTAATAATGAATATACTTCGTCTCTTTTTTTTGTTTTTTAAGAACAATCATAAATACATAATAAAAGATAAATTACTGAAATAAAAACATAGTTAGGCTATTAATCAAATCAAATCTCGATATAAGGGTAATCAAAAGGAATGGTGATAACAAAAACAAAGGGGTTTTGGGTTAATATTAGTGGGTGAGTCAATAAATGGGTTGTTAAGATTAAACGGGGTTCACTAGGGGTTAATTATGAAGGTGGGTTTTTAGTGGAGTAAGTGGGTTAAATCCTAGGTGCCTTTATCATCTCTGTATATCAAATCAAAAATATATGGTCTCGACATGTATGATCGATGCAAGTTCTAGAATAACAAATCAGTGTTGACATACTCATAATCAATAAAGTGAGCAAGAAAAAGAATATATGCTCTATAAGGCTCAAAATCTCACAAAAATTATGGGTATTTTGATGTCAACCTCGTAAATTTCAAACTTCAAGATAATATTTAAACTCAGTTTGACAACCTAGCAAATTTTTAATTTCTGATAAATAGACTTATCATGCTTGATTCTCTAGTATTCTTAGAATTTAATTATCAATGCACAATTATCAATGACTTAATCTAAAACATATCAATAAAAATCATAAATCATTATAAATTTCATCCTAATTAGTAATATGAGTAATTTACTTTAAGACAGGGCTAAATTCAGGCTTTGAGTTAGGTATCTTTTTAGGTTGTTCACCCCCCCACACTTGAGATGTACATTGCCCTCAATGTACAAAGATATATAATAACCTTGTAATAAAATCATTAGATATAGGGATAAGTGAAAACTTCCTGAATTTTTGGATGATTCCTTGAGAGGAGATTGTGCCTTTGGTGGTGGTGATAGGTCGTCGTCGGATGACGAACTTTGTGCTAGATGAAGAAATTGGGAGTCTCATGCAGGATTAGCCAAGAAATCTAAAGAAACCTTAATAATATACTAATAATATAATTAAAGACAAGAAAGATAAAGAGAATGAGACTAAGAAGGAAAATAAACTAAGTTTAAAAGATAAAGGGGCCTGAAAATCCTTATGGTAGATGGTTCGAGAGGTGGGTGTGACTTTGAAGGTGACGGAGTTGTTGGTAATGGTGGAAGTGGCGTGATTCCCAAGCAGCCTTAAGAACTTAAAAACAAGAAACTAAAACAAAATAAACTAAATTAAGTAGAAGATAAGTAAAGATAAAGAAAATAAATGAGAAGATAAAAATAAAAGAACAGATAATTGGTCTCAAAGACCCTTGGCTTGTTGTTTGGATGAAGCTGCCGGCATGAACTCAGGTGAATCGGTCTCCTTTGAGAAGATTGGCCTTTTACGCTTCTTTGCCATGGATATGATTTTGTTGTAGCTCAAGAGTCTGAGGATTTATTAGGAAAAGAAAAAAAAAAGGAGAAAAGAAAGAAAGGAAGAAGAAGAAGAGTAGGTAAGAGGGAAAGGAGAGGGGCATGGTATTTAAATAGAATCTCAAGTCTGGTAATTTACCATGCCCATGGGTTGAGGGTGTGTCGATTCACATGGCCGCATCGCACGGCCGTGTCGCAGGGTGTGTTGATTCTCTACGTTTTTTTCGAGTCGATCATGGTTGGAAGACACGGGCGTGTTCTGCCCGTGGTGGCAAGTCGAGAGCTTCACACTGCGGTTATGGCACGCGGGCGTGCCCCCTTTGTCGTCGTGCCCGTGGTGTAGTGGTTGGATCCGTGACGTCGAAGGTAGTTGGAATTGATTCGCATGCGACCACCGCTATGTCGAGACGGGGATTCTTATGGTTCACACGGCTACGCCACGCCACGGTACCGTGTAAGGTCGTGTGTCTGAATTCGCGCCCCTTGTTAGTTTATAACTAAGTGTTCGAGAAAGAAAAGAAGAAAAGAAAAATAAATTTAAAGCAAAATGTGAGACTAAATTATGTTAGTGCTCGGGTTGCCTCCCGAGAAGCGCTAGTTTATAGTCTTAAGCTAGACTCTCCTCTCATTTGCATTGTCAGGGTGGTTTAAGGAGTTGGAAGTCCTTCCTCATGCTATCAATTTCGTCTTCATGAAAAAATTTAAGTCGAGATGTGTTTATAGTAAAAGTACCAAAAATAGGATTACTTACCTTGACTGTTCCGTGTGGGAAAATACCGGTTACCCTAAAAGATATTTCTTTGTTTGTGCTAGGGTCCGGAGGAGATATTTGAGGATCTACCTGATCTAACAGTACCTGGTCCCCTATTTTGAAGTGGTTTGTTGTTCCTATTAGCTCTTTTAGGGGCTCCTTTGGTTTTGTCTTGTGTGGTTCAGGTTCTTCGTCGTGTATCCCTAATTTCTCCTTGAAGTATGTCTTCCACTCGTCTAGATCATCGAATGAATCCTCGATCTTCATGAGTTATTTCTTTGTTGGCATGGGGTTTAGGATCGGGTTGATTGTATTCTTTGGTGGTGCTTCACGAAAATAAGGGTTAACCGAATGGTTATCGTAGAATTTACGTTCTCACCTTGATTACTCGATGTTCTAGCCGAATCGAGAGCCTTGATGGTGATTGTCTCATTACCTATGCAAAGTATGAGTTCTCTGCATCAACATCAATTTTAGTCCTGGCAGTTGCTAAAAAGGGTCTTCCTAAGATTAGGGGGATCGAATTATCCTCATCCATGTCTAAGACAACAAAATCTACTGGGAAAACGAGTCTGTCAATTTTTACAAGAACATCTTCGATAATACCCCTAGGAATTCTAACAATTTTATCAGCTAATTGAATGCTCATCCTAGTTTGTTTGGGTTTCCCTAGACCTAATTGTTTAAACAATTTATAAGGCATGACATTTATGCTTGCCCCTAAATCAGCTAACGCATTATCAATAGTTAGTCTACCAATTAAACATGGAATTGTAAAACTCCCTGGATCTTTTAGCTTTTGTGGTAGCCTATTTTGGAGAATTGCTGAGCACTTTGCGTTAAGTTCCACATGTGACGACTCGTCTAACTTCCGTTTGTTTGTCAGAAGCTCTTTTAAAAATTTCCTAGAATCTGGCATCTGCGAAAGAGCTTCAAGTAATGGTAAGTTAATATGTAGTTTCTTTAAAAGTTTAAGAAACTTATCGAACTATTCTTTTGTGTCGTCTCTTCTTAATGCCTCAGGGTAAGGTACGCGAGGTTGGTTCTCCTTAATTATCGGTTTTGTCTTGTCTTGTGTTACCTCTACTTTACCTTTTTCTACCTCATTTTCTTGTGTTGGACTGGGTTCGTCTACTTCTTCGCTTTCTTGAGCTGTTATGGCTTGGATTTGCTCCTTTGGATTAATTTTAGTATTACTCGGTAGACGCCCTTGCAGTCGTTCGGATAATAGCTTTGCAATTTCTTCGACTGACTGGGTAATTTCCCCGATTGCCTTTGTAAGTCCTCCAACTTGGTTCTTGATCTTTTTGATCGATGTTTGTTGGGTGTCAAGTGTTAACTCAATTTTTTGGAGACGTGCTTCTGTGGATGTTATGAATTTGTTCAACGTCTCTTCAAGATTCGGCTTCTTTTCCTGTGGATAGGGCTGATTTTGGAAATTTTGAAGAGGTTGTTGTCTTTGATTTCCTTGATTTCCTTGTCCTCCCCATGAAAAATTTGGGTGGTTCCTCCAACCTGGATTATAATTATTACTATATGGGTTATTATTAGATCTAAAATTGTTACCTATATAGTTCATCTATTCGCTCCCTGTGCCCGGTTGGTAGGGTGGGTACTCATGATTCCCCACAGTTCCACTTGCGTCGCACTGCATGACTTGATGTACCTGCGAAGAACACAAACTATCAATCTTCTTATTCATCAACTCTACCTGATTTGATAGCATTGTTACTGCGTCGAGGTTGTAAACTTCGGCTGTTTTTGTTGGCCTTGTTCTTGTCACTTGCCACTAATAGTTATTCAGCGACATCTCTTCAATAAACTCGTAGGCTGCCTTAGGAGTTCTATTATTCAAGGTTCCACCGGCAGCCGAGTCAATTAGTTGCCTCGTTGAGGGGTTTACACCATTATAGAAAGTCTAGACTTGGAGCCACAAAGGTAAACCATGGTGCGGACATCTTCTCAAGAGATCCTTATATCTCTCCCATGCATCGTATAATGTCTCTAAATCCATCTGCACAAAAGAAGAGATATCATTACGTAATTTGGCGTTTTGGCTAGGTGGGAAATATTTTAATAAAAAATTTTGGTCATTTTTCCCATGTAGTGATTGACCCTCGTGGTAACGAAGTTTAACCAATCGTTTAGCTTTATTCTTTAATGAAAAGGAAATAATCAAGTCGTATGGCATCATCATAAATGCCATTTATTTTGAAGGTATCATGTAATTCTAAAAATTAGCTATATGAGCGTTTGGATCTTCGTCCTGTAAACCATCAAATTGAACAAACTGTTGAATCATTTGTATAGTGTTAGGCTTTAATTCAAAATTATTAGCAGCTATAGCGGGCCTAACAATACTAGATTCGGCTCCTGTTAAATGCGGTTTAGCATAATCAAACATAGTACGAGGAGCATTATTTTCTCCCACATCTTGTGGTGGAAGATTATTTTCGTCCATCCCTTCAGTAGGATTGGATCTGTCTTCTCGCTCTCCTTGGTAATTTAGGGCTCGCCTAATTTCTCTGCAATTTCTTTGAGCGGTAGCTTCAATATCACTAGCGTATTCAAAAGGTCCTCTCGGGTTCCTTCTAGTCATAAACTAGAGGTACCTGCTAGGAAAAGAAAGAAAGAGAATTTAGCAAAAATAAAAATAAATTGCGAAAAAGAAAAATAAAAAAATAATGGCTAAAGTAATAAAAATAGAGCGTTCTTAATATTTTAGTTCCCCGGCAACGGCGCCAAAAACTTGATCGCTGTAAATCAGAGTTTTAAAATTTATAAAAAAAAATGATCGAACCTAGAAACTAACTCTGACAACGATTAAAGGTAAGTGCACCTATTGAACAGTAGTATAGTTTAGGCAATACCGGATTATCGAACCCAAAGGAACTAAAAGTACTAATACTAACTTTCTTTTTATTATTTAGCCTAAAATAAGTGAAGTTTGTTTATTAATCTAAATTAATTAACAACTAAACTAAAGACTCTAAGAAAAAGAATAATGAATTTAGAAAATAACTTGGGAAAAACTCAGTTGATTTAGACGATACCCTAGGAAGAATCCACCTAGACTTCACTTGTTATCTAACCTTTAACCATATGATTTATTTACTTAGTTTGATCCGTAAGACTCCCTAATGTATATTAAACCCTCTCTCGAGGTGAATAACGTCTAACCCTAGGTTAATTAGTGGAACTCTCGTTCTCTTATAATAACCCCCTAGAAAAGTAGTAAATCGATCTATGGATTCCCATATTAGGTTTCACCCTAATCCGGCAAAATCTCGTCACCCTATCTCTAGGCGTGCGATCAACTCCGCTTAATTATGTTGGATCTACTCTAGGCGGTCTATTCCTCCTCCACCTAAGCACATTAAATTTGGATTAAGCTCACATAATTAAGAACAAACTAAGCATTTATCATATAATTCAAATAATCAAATAACAAGATTCATCATAGGTTTCATCCCCTTCAGGTATCCGAAGGGTTTAGTTCATAACAATAAAGGAAAAAATCTCTAGACAAAAGATAAAAAAAACATAAGAAATCCCCTAAAACCCCCTGAAGGAATTGAAGAAAAAATCCTCCGTCTTGAGTATAACTCTGGCTTCTTGAGATGGATCAACTGGCTATCCCTGAGTGAATCCCCACGAATCTGCCTTCTCTGGCTTAGCACGACGCCCCTAGACGATGGCTTTGGGCTCCCCCTTTCAGGTCATACTTAGGGTGTATTTATAGGCTTTTGAAATACGTTTCTTTCTCCCTAAGTATCCTTTCCCGAATGAAATTGCTCTTTTCCACGGCAGAGGCACGGCCATGGCACACGCCCGTGTAAATCGTGGTCAAGCCGTGTTTGGATTTCTTTAATGAGACACGGCCGTGTGAGTCGGGGTTAGACCGTGTTCTAGATGATTGACTTGGCACGGCCGTGTGGGTCCAAGTCCAGGCCGTGTCGATTTCCTCATTGGTCCATTTTGGTCCGTTTTGAGCCCGTTTCTCATTCTTTTTATCCTTGGGTGCTTAACTGAGTATAAGACATGAAAAGAAAGGATTAAACGCACCTTTTTGCATAAATCAAGGGATAATTCATCCAAAAGCATACTTAATGTGGGCCTAGAATATGTTACTATTTCGGTTTATCAGCTACCAAACCCCGCCTCTCCATTCGATTTTTAGTCAAGCCGAAGGTATTGTTCTCTTTTTCTCTTATCTTTTTCCCCTCTCATTGTGAGTTGAAAGCCAAAATATTTGACTGTGTTTTCCTTTGTGATGCAAGCCGTACCTAGTGGGGTTTAGGAGTGTATTTTCCTTCGCTCTATCAATCTTTGAATCTCGGTTGTTGGTTGGTAAGTGTGGTTAGGGTCAGTTTTTGGGTTGGCCGAACCCCTCTTTCTAAATACGTTATTCTTCTCTCAAGTCGAAAGACTGACTTGTGTACTATTGTGGCCATGAGTAAGGTGTTCTGACATCTCCTTTCTGTTCCAAACACTCCTAGGGTCTCGACATGGTTAAACCAAGCAACCGACTAAGCACCTTCCCTTTTGCTGTGGATCGCTTGGCTATTGGTGCGTTATCTCGGAAATCCCAACCTACGCTCATAAACAGGTGTGTAATCTCACACCCTTCCGAATGCATGCCTGCAATGTTCTGTGATTCGGCCGAAAGCCAAAAAGCCAGAAAACCGGCATCTGTGACCACTCGAACGTGCGAATGCTCGTAGTGGTAAATCGAGACACAAATGATGACGTTAAGTTGTTGAGAGTGTCACGAGCACTCTCGCAAAACTGAGGCTATAATGGGCCCGATCGAGCCGAAACGGGCCAAGTGGGCCCAATGGGCTATCCGGCCCACTTGGGCAAAACTGTTGGAAAACTATCAAATGATAGGTCCGAATGCGAAATCTACAAATCTAAAATCGAAACCATGCATTTTGGGCCACACGAGCGTGTGGGCCCGTTTGGGCCTAAAACAGATTTTAGGCCCAATAAGTTCCGTAGAAACCCAAAAAGGGTTCTGTGTCGCTTGAGGCGACAGTAGGCCTTCGAAAAGGTCGTTGGATGCGAAATTACTGAAATACCCTCGGTGGGAAAAATTACTGTTATACCTTTAAGGGCTGATTCGCATGATTGTGTGTATTCTGATTAGTTGGTTATGATGGTAATTTATTTCATACATCAATATGATATATGCTTTGCATACATGACATTTTACATGGGATCGGGATATTGATGATCGGAGGAAGTGTTATTCTGGTGGCTCTGCCACATTCTGATCTGGTGGCTCTGCCACATTCTGTCTGGTGGGTATGCCACGTATATTCTGTTATTCTGGTGGCTCCGCCACAAATTCTGTGATGAGCAGCTTGGCTGCCATATTGGTGTGTAGCGGATGGGTGGGTCGATTTAGAAATCCCCACGGTGTGTGTAAGTGAAAATACGGATGGTGTGTAGCGGATGGATTATTGGGTTGGGTTACATACTCTGGTTGCATTATTATGTATATAGGGCTAAGGCCCAGTCTGTTTCTGTATGGGCTTCGGCCCAGTCTGTTTCTGTATGGGCTTCGGCCCAGTCTGCTTTCGTATGGGCTCGGGCCCAGTTAATAACTGATTAGGGGTTTACACACTGAGTTCTCGTAACTCACCCCTCTGCTTTAATCTTGCAGGTGATCCCCAACATTGAGGATTTGGAGCTGCGGAGGACTTTGTGGTGGCCATACATCGAAACCTTAGTAAATTTTCGTTTTACTTTATTTTGAGATTTATTTTAATTTGGGTTTTAATATTTTGTAATAAGGCCAATGGACTTTAACTTAAATTTTCTTTTAAACTTTCATTTCCGCCATGACTTATTGCTAAAGGATTAATACGGTGTTTCCTTAAAAGGTTAACGAACGGTTTTCTAAAATATCACATTTTCGCAACTCACTGAATCTGATTTCTATTTTAAACAAGTTTTTGGAAATAATAATAATAATGGTAATAACAACGCTTTTACAATAACACCGTAAAAGCAAATCTAGATTTCATAAATAACAAAGCTCGAAGTTTTCAAAAAGAAGACGAAGTTTTTAACGAACGCACAGTTTTTAAACAACCCTTCTATGTGACATGCCAGATCCGGTCATAATGTCTAGGCCGGGTTTGGGGTGTTACATTTTATTGTATCAGAGCCCGATTGCAAAACTCGACTGTGGAATGGGTTCAAAAACATTTTTAAAATTTGTTTGAAATATGGTTTAGAAAATATATATATCTCTATTGGAAGTATGGCACCCCGAGTCTCCGGCACCAAATCCGTAAGTCTTCTTACTTTATCTGATGATATGATGTGATAACTGTAGAGAGAAAACTACTAGAGTTAGTGGTAGTACACTGAAAATATTAGCTATAGGAGTTAAGACTATAGAGACTGAAACAGTAGGACATTCGACCCGCGAAAACAACTCCTCTACCTGTTTTCCATAAAACACTTGTTAATAAACATTGGAATTATAGACTGATTCATAAAATTCTTAATTAGATTAATTCAATTCAGCAGTATGAGTACAAGAGGACGTGGACGAGGTACACGCGGCCGTGGTAGAGGCCGAGGTGCTAGGGCTGGATCCTCAGCATCGGGGCATATGCCCGAAAGGGAGGCGCTGGCATCGCCGATGGGTCGAGACAGTCTCACGACCGAGAGCGAGTGATGTTTGACTCGATTAGTTAGGGAGGTATTGGAGGAGGTTAAAAAAATTGGTCAAACACTTCGAGTTGGGTGCGTGGATTGTAAGAAGCAAAGAGATTGTAGTTCTCTAGAATCACAGTCTCGTTCTGTGAAGCATGTGAAGGCACGTCCAAACGTTTCGGCTTGCGAATATTGCAGAAGGCATCATCCGGGTGAATGCTGGAGGAGGTCAGGAGCATGCTTGAGATGCGGGTCTAAGGAGCATAAGGCTCGGGATTGTTCCATCACCATTAAGTCGGGTATGTTATGGTTAGATGTGGTGTTTAAATGTAGAAAATTTTATGTATGTGTGGTAAATACATGTTTGCTTCTGTGGTTAGATATTTGGTTGGGTGAAGAGGTTTCTAGATTAGGTTAGAAGTGTATTAGTGTTATTGGAATTAGAGTGCGTAGCGGCAGCGTGGTAGAGTAGTATGTGTTAAAACCACTGTTAGATAGCGGGAAATTTCGAGGACGAAATTTCTTTAAGGGGGTAGATTTGTAACATCCCGAAATTGGGCCTAGGAGAATTGGGCCTATCGGGCCCAGAGCGTAAAAGTATTTTAAAATTTTTGGGAATATGAGAACGGTATTATTTCAAGTTGGACCTGTTAGGAAGATGATTTTGGAAGGTTACGGGGTTTCTATGAAGTCTCGGGTTCAAGTTAGGCCATAGGAAAATTTTAGATTTTTTGCTATTTAGGGGAGAGGGCTACTGGAAGTAGGACTTAAGTAAAATTTTGTGTGTTTAGGAGACACAAGTGGAGTGTGTGGCAGGGTGGTAATGGCGTCATTATGGAAGCAAAGTGAGCTGGTGTTCGAATCCCATATGCAGCATAAGGGAGTTTTATTTTTGTGTTTAATGAGGAGAAGAGGTGGAGTTGGAGTAGAACTCTACATGGTGGATGGGGAGACTTGGTCAAATTGTTTGAATGGGTGATGGAGAGGAAGTTGGGGAGCAAATGTAGGAGAAAATCAGGGAAGTGGATGGTGTTGGGAGGTGTGGCCGAATGCGGGGGTGTTGGGGGGAAGAGAAATTCGGCTAAGGGGGTGTTTTGGCATTTTCGGTTAGTGTGGTATAGGTGCCGAATTTCTTTAGGCTTTCAAAGTAACCTTTTTCATTGTTTTTCTTTCCTTTCTTTGGCATTTTCTACTCAAGTGGTTTTGGGTCTTTTCTCCTCTTTTTCTTTTTGTCTCTTGCTATTGCCGAATTTGGTCAGTTTCACCTTTCCTCTTTTTCGCTCGGTTTCCATACTTTGCTCTCTTTTGCTAGTTACCAAATCACTCTTGGCCGAAAATCACCTTCCATCTCCTCCCATTTTTTTCTCTTTTCTATACCATAGCCGAACCTCAACCCCTTTTTCCTCTAGTTCTCAATCGATTTACTTCATTTCTTCTCATCTTGGGTATTTCATTTTGGTTAATCTAATTAGCCGAATCTGGTTCTGTGGTGTTGTTGCTAGGTGCCGAACCACTTCTTCATTAGTTCAAGGTTATTACTCATTGCTGCCAAACCCCGCCTCTCCATTTGATTTTTAGTCAAGCCGAAGGTATTGTTCTCTTGTTCTCTTATCTTTTTCCCCTCTCATTGTGAGTTGAAAGCCGAAATATTTGACTGTGTTTCCCTTTGTGATGCAAGCCGTACCTAGTGGGGTTTAGGAGTGTATTTTCCTTCGCTCTATCAATCTCTGAATCTCGGTTGTTGGTTGGTAAGTGTGGTTAGGGTCGGTTTTTGGGTTGGTCGAACCCCTCTTTCTAAATACGTTATTCTTCTCTCAAGTTGAAAGACTGACTTGTGTACTATTGTGGCCATGAGTAAAGTGTTCTAACATCTCCTTTCTGTTCCAAACACTCCTAGGGTCTCGACGTGGTTAAACCAAGCAACCGACTAAGCACCTTCCTTTTTACTATAGACCGCTTGGCTATTGGTGCGTTATCTCGAAAATCCCAACCTACGCTCGTAAACAGGTGTGTAATCTCACACCCTTCCGAATGCATGCCTGCAATGTTCTGTGATTCGGCCGAAAGCCGAAAAGCCGGAAAATCGGCATCTGTGACCACTCAAAGGTGCGAACACTCGTAGTGGTAAATCGAGATACGAATGATGACGTTAAGTCGTTGAGAGTGTCACGAGAACTATCGCGAAACCGAGGCTGTAATGGGCCCGATCGAGCCAAAATGGGCCAAGTGGGCCCAATGGGCTATTCGGCCCACTTGGGCAAAAC